>CM033737.1:19568096-20768096 GCA_019671005.1 Hibiscus mutabilis
TGATCTTTTTGTGGAGTTTTGTTTGATGAGCGGGTTTGAGCCTCTCTAAGTTGTTGGACACTTCTAGTGGTGATTGCCTTACATTGCTCATGGCAGTTCCTCTTGCGACTTCAGTATCGCTAGGTAAACCTCCTGCGGTCTAGTATTGATTTTGAGCAAACTGTCCGACTTGATTTTCCAATGATTTGATTGCCGCCTCTTGGTTTTGCAATCTCATCTCGGTCCTGTTAATAAAAGCATCAGTTCTTTTATGAAATTACTATTCTCAGCCATATAAGATTCAGTTTTCATCATAAAGCATTTAGAGAGTTTTCCAAAGAACTAGATGTTGTCGGTTGTTCTTTGCGGCATCATTTGCCGTGGCATATTTTCTTGGAATCCCAATGCTTGTGCATTCTGATTGTTCTGGTTTAGAGCATTCTTTGGGATTACTCCATGAAAAATTTGGGTGCTTCTTCCAAGCTGGATTGTATGTATTGGACATCACGTTATTGCTCGATTGTAATTCCCCACATAGAAGTTTGGATTCGGATTCTGCATACATTCAGAAGAATTATGGTTATCACCACATAACTCACAAAAAGAATCCATTACCTTGACTTCATGTGTGTTGTTTGGTTTTTGCATGTTCTGGACCATCTTGGTTAAAGTGGCCAATTGTGCCGAAATTGAATCTGATGATCCTAGTTCATGTATTGTGGCTTGGCGTCTAACTCCTCCTCTTCTAGTAGATGGGAATTGATAATCATTCTTGGCCAGCCTGTTTAAAATTTGCATTGCTTCCTCCGGTGACTTATCTAGGAGTATGCCGTTTGCCGAGGCATCTAGCATCATCCTTGTTGGTGTATTCACGGCGTTGTAAAACATTGTTACTTGAGTCAACACCGGGAATCCGTGTAAAGGGAATTTGTGTAGAAGTTCTCTATATCGCTCCCAAGCCTCGTACATGGATTCATCATCTGCTTGCCGAAAAGAAGTAATGTCGTTGTGAAGCTTATCAGTCAAATTTGTAGGATTAAATCTAGCAAGGAAATCACGACAAAGATCAGTCCAAGATGCTATGGATCCGGTAGGAATGCTATTCAACCATGCTTTCGCCCTATCCCTCAGTGAATAAGGGAATAATCTTAACCGTAAGACATCGGGGGTGACTCCGTGTATCTTGAACGAGTTGCAAATCTCGAGGAAAGATTTCAGATGTTGCCGTGCATCTTGATTCTTTGAGCCGCCAAATTGACCTATTGTGTTGATCATATTAAACATTACCGGTTTCAACTCAAAGTGGTCGGCTTCAATTTTAGGTGCGACAACTCCTGGGTTAAGTCCATCAAGATCTTCTTCAAGATAGTCTCGAATAGTTCTGTTTCGTGCAAGAATCACTCCTCCTCCTGCTCGAACATCTTGATTCATATTGTCGTCTTGATTTGCCATTGCTTCTCTTATCCTTCGTCTAAGTCTTTGTAAGGTTCGTTCGATTTCTGGATCAAAGGGATATTCTGGTGAAGTCGGTCTCGCCTTGGTCATATACCAATGCAAAACCAAAGTTTGTTAGCCCTTTGAATTTTAAACAAGAAAAGTAAAAAAGAAAGTGCAAGAAAATAAAAACAAAGTCGCTATTGCCAATCCCCGGCAACGGCGCCAAAAACTTGTTGCGCATAATAAGTGCTACGCTAATGTGCAAGTATACACGTTGCAAGTTATAGTATAAAAGATATTGTCTCCACAGGGATTGGTGCTACTTCAAGAATCTAGTCTCTTGCACTGTAAAAAGTAAAAACACAAGTAAAGGATTATAGGAGTTTAACTAATGACTAATCTAGAAAGCAATAAAGTAAAAGAAAAGATGAATTCAAATGAGAGAGAGATAGGCCAGGTTATCGTGAGTTGAGGTATGATAGCCGATTGGATCGTTTTGGTAAAAGAGTGCACGGGCAACTCAGTTGCCGTGGCAACTTGCACAACGGGGTTGCCTTGGCAACTAATTGATGGTTGCCTGGGCAACTACTTGGGCGTCTGGGCAGCAACCTTCAAGGTTCGGCAGAGCGTTCTTCAATGGTTTCTTCTTATCCCTAAGTCGAAACTCTAGCTACTTGTGCATGCCTTGATAATACATCCCTGCGTGAATCAAGGGTGAACAACAACCAATCTTGCGCTCCTCTTAGCCGTTGAAATCCTTAACTTATTCCTAAGCCGGATTAATCTTCACCATCATTAGATTGAATAAAGATCATATTCATTCGTTTCTTAAATCTAACTCTCCCGATATTAGATAAATGGATGAAATCACGAGATCCTCTCCCAATTCACTCGCAAACAAGAATAAGAACCAAGAATGAATAAACCTTGAAATAGAAAGTTCAAACTCTTATTACCTAATCAAAAACGAATAGTTTCTCACAACCACAAAACAGAATAACCATAGCCAAGTAAATTTAGTTCATGGCTAGGTTCCAAAGAAACACAAGATAAACAATCCCTAGCATGAACCCAATCGAACAAGAAAGAAAAGATGAAGCTTGTCGAAAATCCCTTGCTTTCTCCCTTGAACTTGTCGAAATTTCCCTAATGCTCTCTCTATTGCATCTTGTCGAAATCTCCTTGCTATTTATAGGGCTAGGCCAAAGTCCTTCTTTGAGGAGGAGTTTGAGTTGGAATTAAATTATCTTTAAAGAATATAATTCTTCTTTAATCTATGCATGGAAATCAAATTCCTTTGGGTTTGGGCTTTGCTCCACGTCATCTTGGGCTTGTATAGTCATTAATTTCGACATCCCTATTGCATTTTCTATTTGTCGACAATTGCCATGGCAACTGGCTCGGCGTCTCCTTCATGCATTGCCCTGGCTACTAGCTCGGCATATCCTTCATGCATTGCCCTGGCAACTAGCTCGGCATTGCTTTGGCAAGTGATCCTGCACATACACACACAAAGCACACCAAAGCAACATCTTTTCCACAAAAACTACCAAGTTATGTAATCAAGCTCAACGATTGAAGGAAACATGGATTAATGCATGCATGGCTAACTATGCAACTAATATGAGCCTAAGTCTAACAATAATATGAGTAAAAAGGGTAAGAAAAATAGTACTTTTGAACACTTATCAGCTATCACTCCTCAACTCACGATAACCTGACATATTCTCTCTCATTTGATTACATCTTCTTTTACTTTATTGCTTTCTAGTTTAGTTGTTAGTTAAACTCCTACAATTTTCTACTTGTGTTCTTTTACTTTTTACAGTGCAAGAGATTAGATTCTTGAAGTGGCACCAATCCCTGTGGAGACGATATCTTTTATACTATAACTTGCGACGTGTACACTTGCACAATTGCGGAGCACTTATTACGCGCAACAAGTTTTTGGCACCGTTACCGGGGATTGGCAATAGCAACTTTGTTTTTATTTTCTTGCACTTTTTATTTTTCTTGTTTAAGATTCAAAGGGCTAACAAACTTTGGTTTTGCATTGGTATATCACCAGGGCGAGACCGATTACACCAGAATATCCCTTTGATCCAGAAATCGAACGAACCTTGCAAAGACTCAGACAAAGGTTAAGAGTAGCAATGGCTAATCAAGACGGCAATATGAATTAGGATGTTCCAGGAGGAGGATGAGTGATTCTTGCACGAAATAGAACTATTCGAGACTATCTTGAAGGACTTAATCCAAGAGTTGTCACACCTGAAATTGAAGCTGACCACTTTGAGTTGAAACCGGTGATATTCAATATGATCAACACAATTGGTCGATTTGGCGGCTCTACAACTAAAGATGCACGACAACATCTTAAATATTTCCTCTAGATTTGCAATTCATTCAAAATACAAGGAGTCACCCCCGATGTTTTACGACTAAGATTATTCCCCTATTCACTAGGTATAGGGCAAAAGCATGGTTGAATAGTATTTCTGCCGGATCAATATGATCTTGGACTGATCTTTTTCGTGATTTCCTTGCTCAATTTAATCCTACAAATTTGACTGATAAGCTTCGTAACAAAATTACTTCTTTTCGGCAGGCAGATGATGAATCCATGTACGAGGCTTGGGAGCAATATAGAGAACTTCTACACAAATGCCCCCTACACGATTCCCAGTGTGGACACAAGTAACAATGTTTTACAACGCTGTGAATACACCAACAAGGATGATGCTAAATGCCTCGGCAAACGGCATACTCCTAGATAAGTCGCCGGAGGAAGCAATGCAAATTCTAAATAGGCTTGCCAAGAATGATTATCAATTCCCATCTGCTAGAAGAGGAGGAGTTAGACGCCAAGCCACAATACATGAACTGGGATCATCAGACTCAATTTCGGCACAATTGGCCACTCTAACCAAGATGGTCCAGAACATGCAGAAACCAAACAACACACAAGAGGTCAAAGTAATGGATTCCTTTTGTGAGTTATGTGGTGGTAACCATGATTCTTCTGAATGTATGCAAAATTTGGAATCCAGCTTTTATCTGGGGAATTACAACCGGAACAACAATGTCATGTCCAATACATACAATCCAGCTTGGAAGAAGCACCCAAATTTTTCATGGAGTAATCCCAACAATGCTCTAAACCAGAACAATCATAATGCACAAGCATTGAGATTCTAGCAGAATATGCCACGGCAACAGTTGTCGCAGCAACAACCGACAACATCTAGTTCTTTGGAAAATTCTCTCAATGCTTTTATGTTGAAAACTAAATCTTATATGGCTGAGAATAGTAACTTCATAAAAAGAACTGATGCTTTTATTAACAAGACCGATATGAGATTGCAAAACCAAAAGGCGACAATCAAATCATTGGAAAATCAAGTCGGACAATTTGCTCAAAACCTGAATAATAGACCGCAAGGAGGTTTACCTAGCGATACTGAAGTCGCAAGAGGAACTGGCCATGAGCAATGTAAGACGATCACCACTAGAAGTGGCCAACAACTTAAAGTGGCTCAAGCTCGCTGATCAAACAAAACTCCACAAAAAGAACAAGATGAACTCAGCGGCAAAGCCTCAGATGCTGAACGAGGAAATGCCGCGGCAACCAATGATAGGCACGCCACGACAACCCCGATTTGCGATGCCTCGGTAACTCCAGTTGCCCGGCAATGCCATCAATCAGGTTCTAGACCAATGAAAGGATCGAAGATGTCCGACTTTCACCACCATTCCCACAAAGTTTGAAGCGACACAAGCAAGAATATCAATTCAAGAAGTTTCTTGATATCCTAAAGCAAGTCCACATCAACTTGCCATTGGTTGAAGCAATTGAACAAATGCCGAACTATGCCAAGTTTCTTAAAGACATTATGTCCAAGAGAACAAGGCTAGGAGAGTTTGAAACAGTTGCCGCAATAGAGGGATGCATGGCCATGTTGCACAATCCATGCCACCCAAGTTGAAGGATCCCGAAAGTTTCACAATACCTTGTTCCATCAAAAACCACTATGTCGGGAAAGCATTATGTGACCTTGGAGCAAGCATAAACTTGATGCCTAAATCGGTTTTCTAGAAACTAGGAATCGGGAAGGTAAGACCTACAACAGTTATGCTACAGCTAGCTGACAGATCCTATGTGCATCCAAAGGGGAAAATCGAAGACATACTGGTAAAAGTTGATAAATTTATTTTTCTCGCTGACTTTATTGTTTTGGATTGTGAAGCAGATGAACATGCACCTATCATTCTCAAGAGACCCTTCCTAGCAATAGGGAGAACCTTGATTGATGTTGAAAAGGGAGAACTCACAATGAGGGTGAATGGCCAGCAAGTTAAACTAAATGTGTTCCAAACACTAAGGCATGTTGATGATCCGAAAGAATGCCAACTTCTTCATGCCACAGCAGAGTTTGACTTCGATGAGGAATTTAGTTGCCTCGACAACTATATTGTCGATCAAGAGGAACCTGATGAGTATGAAGAATCGATCGATGAGGAACAACAAGAAGAGGCAAATTGGTTAGTCAATCGACTAGGTACATACTTTGAACCACTGGATTACTCAGGTAAGGAAGGTAAACTCGAAAAGCCCTCTATTGAACAACCACCGATTCTTGAGTTGAAACAGTTGCCAGGGCAACTAAAATATGCTTACTTGGGAACCGATAATACATTACCTGTAATTATTTCCTCTAAGTTACAGCCTGAGTAGGAAAAGAAGCTGATCAAAATGTTGATGCTACACAAGAAGGCAATAGGGTGGACAATTGCCGACTTGAAGGGAATTAGCCCGGCAGTGTGCATGCACAACATTTTGTTGGAAGATGATCACAAACCTTTGGTTGAGGCCCAGAAGAGACTGAATCATGCCATGAAAGGGGTTGTAATGAAAGAAATCATCAAGTGGCTTGACTTCGGCATCATACCCTATCTCTGATAGTACATGGGTAAGTCCAGTACAATATGTATCGAAAAAAAGAGGTATAAGGGTGGTAAGTAATGAAAATAATGAACTCATTCCAACCAGGACTGTGACCGGTTTGAGGGTTTGTATGGATTATCGAAAGCTAAACAAAGCCACTAGGAATGATCACTTCCCATTACCCTTTATTGATCAAATGCTTGACCGTCTTGCAGGTAAACCCTTTTATTATTTTTTTGATGGTTATTCAGGTTACAATCAAATTGCCATAGCACTAGAAGATCAAGAAAAGACAACCTTCACATGCCCATACGGTACTTATGTTTTCCGAAGGATGTCGTTCGAATTGTGTAATGCCCCGACAACCTTCCAAAGATGCATGATGGCACTCTTTTCAGACATGGCTGAAGACTTCCTTGAGATCTTCATGGATGATTTTTTCATTTTTGGTAATGACTTTGACAGTTGCCTTGGCAATTTAGAGAAGGTGTTGGCAAGATGTGAAGAAACCGATTTAGTCCTTAATTGGGAGAAGTGCCATTTTATGGTAGATGAAGGAATAGTACCCAGCCACAAGATTTCATCCAAGGGAATTGAAGTAGACAAAGCCAAGGTGGACATGATCGAGAGATTACCCCCACCAAGTTCGGTTAAAGGAATCCGAAGCTTTCTTGGACATGCAGGTTTTTACATGAGGTTCATTCATAATTTTTCTAAAATTACTAAACCCTTGTGTAATTTGCTTGAACATGATAAAGTCTTCAATTTTGATTATCCTTGCGCCCAAGCATTCAAAACCCTAAAGGAAAAGCTTGCCTCGGTACCCATTGTCGTTCCACCTAATTGGACGCTACCTTTTGAGCTCATGTGTGATGCAAGTGATTTCACGGTAGGAGCAGTCCTAAGCCAACGCACAGGTAAGACCTTTCATGTGATATACTACGCTAGTAAAACTCTTAATAGTGCTCAAGTGAATTACACAACAACTGAGAAAGAGTTACTAGCCGTAGTTTTCGCATTTGACAAGTTCCGATCCTATTTGATTGGTAAAAAGGTAATTGTTCATACGGACCATTCGAAAATTAAGTATCTATTTGCTGAAAAGGATGCCAAAGCTCGTTTGATTCGTTGGATATTACTTTTACAAGAGTTTGACATTGAAATTAAGGACAGGAAAGGAACAAAAAATCAAGTGGCCGATCACTTATCACGCTTATAACGCAATAGGGAGGAGGACGTGAATTTAGAGATATGCGATGCATTCCTGGATGAGCAACTGTTAGTTGCCTCGGCAACCATAGATGTGCATGCCTCGGCAACCCTTGACGCGCATGCCTTGGCAACCCTTGACGCGCACGCCTCGGCAACTCTAGACGCGTATGCCTCAGCAACCACTGATGTGCACGCCTCAGCAACTCCAGACGCGTATGCCTCGGCAACCACTGATGTGCATGCCTTAGTAACCCTTGACATGCATGTCTCGTAACCCTTGACGCGCATGCCTCGGCAACTCCAAACGCGTATGCCTCGGCAACTACTGATGCGCATGCCTCAGCAACCATGGAAGCAGTTGCCATGGCAATACATGCCTCGACAATACCCTGGTATGCGGATTTAGTTAATTTCCTTGTTTGTGGTATTTTACCTTATGTCCTTACTCACCAAGGGAAGAAGCGGTTCCGTCATGATACTAAGCATTACTTTTGGGACGAGCCTCTTTTGTTTAAACAATGTGCAGATCAGGTTATACGCCAATGTGTCGCTAAAGAGAAGCAGCAGAATGTACTCTGACAATGTTATTCTTCACCCTATGGAGGACATTTTAGAGGAACACGTACCGCAGCCAAAGTTTTGCAATCTGGTTTGTATTGGCCAACACTATACAAAGATGCCCAAGAGTTTTACAAGCAATGTGATCATTGCCAGAGGACGGGCAATATCTCTAGAGGACATGAGATGCCGCTCCAAAACATCATTGAGGTGGAATTGTTCGATGTATGGGGGATCAATTTTATGGGACCATTCCCATCTTCATTCGGCAACCTCTACATTCTACTTACCATCGGCAACGTGTCTAAATGGGTTGAGGCAGCTGCAATTCCCACCAACGATTCCAAGATCGTGCAACAATTCTTGCAAAAAAATATATTTACACGGTTTGGGATGCCGAAAGTAAATATCAGTGATGAAGGCAAGCACTTTGAAAACAGACTTATTGCCAAGATGTTACAATGCTTTGGTGTATCACACAAAATTGCCACAGCATATCACCCACAAACCAATGGGCAAGTAGAAATTTCCAACCGAGAATTGAAGGGTATACTCGAGAAAGTTGTAAATCCCTTTAGGAATGATTGGTCAGTAAGACTAGATGATGCACTTTGGGCATATCGCACTGCATTCAAAACACCCTTAGGTATGTCTCCCTTCTGACTTGTCTATGGAAAAACATGCCATCTACCGGTGGAAATTGAACACAAGGCATATTGGGCAATCAAGACCGTGAATATGGATTGGGAAAGTGACGGGCAAAAGCATTTGTTGGACCTCAACGAGATAGAAGAATTTCGTGCACTCACCTATAACAATGCACGAATCTACAAGGAGAAAACAAAGCAATGGCATGACAAGAAACTATTACCGCGGCAATTCATGCCAGGGCAACTAGTTCTCTTATTCAATTCTCGGCTGAAACCTTTCCCAGGAAAACTGAAATCAAGATGGTCGGGACCATTCGAAGTTGTCAAACCGTTCTCCCATGGTGCCGTGATAATCAAGTCCATCACTGACGAACATGAATTCAAAGTTAACAGACAAAGATTGAAGCACTACAACGGTGCTCATGTGGAACGTAACAAAGAGTGGTCACCTTAGGAGATGCATGAGCATGCTCTCCTTTCGATATTTTCTTTTTATTTTTATTTTTTCAAACTATTTAATTTTTTATTTTTGTTTATTAATTTTGGTTATTTTTCTTTTTAGGATAAATTTATTTATTTTCTTTAAGATTAAGACTACATCTTTCTTTTATATTTATCTAATTGTTTTTAAATTTTAGGTTTAATCATTTCTTTGCACATCTTTATTTATTTTCTTTTATTTGTTTATCTTTAATTTTAATCATTATTTTATTTGTTTTTGAATTGTAGGAAAAGAGTTCAAGATAAAGAGGAATTTGATTCAAGAAGGAAACTTCTTCAACAAGGAAATTAATGGGCTAAATCTAAGGCTTATATTAAGCCTCCAATTTACCCTAAATAAACCCTACATAGCCGGCCAAACCCTTCTCATTCCCCAAATCCCCTAGTTGTCCCCTTCCCCCAATCAAAACACTTGTTTTCTTTCTTTCCAATTAATCACACCCACCATATTTACTACCTATGTTTTCTATTTAACCCATCACCCTTAACTTCCAAGAAACCTATTCCTACTTTTCATCTTGCAACTCTTTAGTTTCTTTTGCTTTCTTTCCTTTGTTTCTACCAAAACTCACAACCAAGATCATCCATGGAATCCAAAATCGAATTTTTGGTTCATCCAAGTTCCTCTAAAGAACCAAGATACAAGAAGTTTGCTACACCGGTGGTTCAAGAAATATTTCACTCCAAGTTTGAAAGCCGAAAGATTTGCGAAGAATAAGGCTTCGAATATTCCAACTCTCATCAAGATTTTGGCCTTGAACCATTCATCTTCGAAAGGATTGCACATCAAAAATGGCAAATCTTTTGCCATCAATCAGAACCGGGTAACATCTCATGGGTAAGAGAATTCTATGCTCACTCACCTAACCCAGATAATCCTTAGGTTTTTGTTCATGACAAGGCTATACTCATAAGCCCCGAAAGTATCAACACCTTTTACGGGCTCTACGTTGAGAAGGACGAGCATCAAGCCTTTATTGATCAACTCACGCCCAAGCAACTCGACAAGGTTCTTCAAGAACTCACTCTACCGGGAACTCATTGGAACGACGGTAAATACAAGGGCACGATAAATCACCTTCGGCTTAAACCCGAGGCAAAATTATAGAAGAAGTTTGTTAAAACTTCTTTAATGCCCACAACACACAATACCACCTTTGATACATCTCGTCTTTTGCTCATACATTCTATCTTGCATAATCGCATCATTAACATTGGAAAATTTATTTGTGATGAGATTTTTGTATGTAGTACAAAAGACAAGGGTTCTCTTTTCTTCCCTTGCTTAATTTCCAATCTTTGCAAGGAGATGCATGTCCCAAGTGATTCCACTGATGAAAAGGCCCTACCAAAGTCCGGTTGGAATCGAGTACAAATCCGAGAGCTAATGGGAGAGACACGGGTAAAATCCTCGACAACTCCTAATACCCAAGCAACTGACGCTCGGGCAACTCGGACAATAACCTTAAGACAACTTGAAGCACTCTTACAACCGTTGGAGAACTCCTTTAGGCAAATTGAAGACTGGCAACTAATGTTCATGCGGTACATGAAGGATCACAACAATGCCATCACCCAAGTCATCCTGGAAAAGTTCTCGGACAGCCGCGTGCCGTTCCCCATCTTTCTTGCCAAAATCCTTGTCACGGTAACTAATGAAGCAGTTGCCTCGGCAACCGCAACAGATGATGCCGCAGCAACCTACACTGCGCTTGCCCAAGCAGTTGCCATGGCAACCAACAGTGAAGATATTGCGGCAACCAAAGCTAAAGACGCCCCGGCAACCACTGCAAAAGCCAAAGGTAAAGCACTTATGCCTGAATCAACTCGTACTGAATCATTGTCTGATTTTTCAGATTCGGACGAGTCCTCCATTGCACCAACAAAGACCACACCAATCAAATCCTCCAAGCCCAAGCGAAAAGCCAATGACATTGATGAAGAGAATGATGAGGACAAAGTCGTACAAGGATCGATTCCACCATCGGCAACAAGGAAGCAACCACCGCGTTCAAGCAAAAGAATCAAGACACTAGCAAAAAGAAAACTAAGCATCCACGACGACGAACTTTCAGAGTAAGTCCTCGTTTGCATTTTACTTTTCTTTATTTTTATTTTTATTTTTCGTTGTTGCATGCATTGAGGACAATGCCTCACTCGAGTTTGGGGGGATTGTTATTAGTTAGTTACCATGTTTAGTTGCATTCATCTTAAGTATTGCATTTAGGATACATAAATTGCTTGCCATGCCTTTAGTTGGAACAAGAATTGCCTAGATTTGATGAATATCCGATGATGACTTTGCCAATGTAATTAATTGATGGAACTTTTTATTCTAGGATAAACGTGGAAACACTTAGAATCTTACTATGATGCTAAACTTGATGAAACACTGTTGTGGCTTGATTGATTTAAGGAATTCTAGCGAACTTAGGTTGATAGTTAAAAAATTGAGGGATTAGAATAAAAATTGGATGAATGCTAGAGGTGCCCGAAATTGGTTCTAGTATGTGCTAAAAATTGATCGCTAGAGGTGCCCGAAAGTGGCTCTAGTATGTGCTAAAAATTGATCGCTAAAGGTGCCTGAAACCGGCTCTAGTTGAATAAATTAATTAACTTAAGAAAACTAAAAACAAAACACTATAGGTGCCCGAAACTGGCTCTAATTAAAACATGTTAAAAGAACCCAATGAAGTAATTTGAAAACCTCTTGTTTGCATAGAATCTAAAAAATCAACTTGCACACAACTCCGCACACACTCACAAGCATTATAGTTTGATTCCGAGTAACTCCTAAGTTTTTCGAAAAATGAAAAGCCAATCATACTTTGTGCCACAGTTCTGAGAATTGAAATCAAGTTCAAAGCTAAGTTTGTGAAAATTGAAGTCTTGGCTTGGCGGGTAATTATTAGTTTGCATTGCTTGAGGACAAGCAATAGCTCAAGTTTGGGGTTGTGTTAAGTGTCTAAAAGTACTATTTTATTCACCCTTTTTATTCATATTATTGCTAGACTTAGGCTCATATTAGTTGCATTATTAGCCATTCATACATGTTTGCATTGTTTCCTTGGTGGACAAGCTTGATTTCATATTTTGCTTAATTTTGTGGAAAAAGGGTGTTGCCGATAGTTGTTTTTGCGTGTGTGCAGAATCACTTGCCTAAACAAGGCTAGACGCAGTTGCCAGGGCAGTGCATGAAGGAAATGCCGAGCTAGTTGCCAGGGCAATTGTCGATAAGGGATAATATGATATGACAGTCAAAATTGATGACTAGATAAGCCCAAGATGACGTGGAGCAAAGTTAAATCCCAAAGGAGTTTGATTTCCATGAAGAGGTCAAAGAGAAATTAAATCCAAAGAAGATAGGAGAAGATCTAGAAGGAATAAAATCGCTACTCGATTAGCTTTAACTATGTAATAATTATACCAAATCCCATTTACTAAGAGTTTAAAATCACACTATTCATCCATAATACTTAGGTTACAAGCGCACTTAAAATAAGTAAACTAACTTATAAGTTTAGTAATACAAAACAACTGCAAATTTAAAATTCGAGTACATGCCCACTAAACTGTGATGAAAGTGTACATACTATTGCTTATAAGCGATAACTCGATTTCCAATAGTGCATCTCCTTCTTCGATAATACTAGCCCGATCAACCTACGTGTATTACGAAACACACGCTAAGAATAACTTAGTGAGGCATAAATATAACAATATAAATCAATAACATAAATATCACAATCCCTGCAAAATGGCAAGCGATTCTCCGTGTAATTTATAACATTTCATCATTTATCATGGTAAATGAGAAACTAATTTATTTCAATGAATCATGGTTGCATGTATATATATTCAAAGTCATAATATCATTTTTACTTTATCGGTATTAAATACGATAGACATACTGGCCTATCTACTTGCATAAAAGCATTTCCTGAATTATAGCCCAAAGTACAACTTCATGTGAACCTATGGTATATGAGTCATAACAACACCGTAGTGTCTACAACGCCGTAGCGTCTGCATCGCCGAAGCAACTGAGATGGGTACGTACTCGATGACGCTCTTTGCTCCTCATAATCGCACATTTTCTGCTAACAACACCGAAGTATCTGAACAATGTCGTAGCGTCTAAGTCGACACCGAAGTGACTGAAACGCACCGTAGTGCTACGACACAGCTGCTAAGACTCTATGGATATCCAACTATACCAAAGACTCTCACACTAGTACTCGGGCATAGCAATATAGTATTTTCATATTCAATATCCAATCCATAAAAACTATTATCCATAATTCGATAATGGGCAGTTCATACCCGAAATCTAAAATTCGATTTATCTTAGATAAACCATTATGCCATATCAATGTACCACATATGCCAATTAATATTTCATGTCATTTGCATAACTTTAATTAACATACATTTTTATTAATATCAAGGTCGACTTATCGCAAGTCGTCTTATTTGTAACATGTCATACATGCATATAATGCACTCACCTGGGCTATGCAAAATATTGGCCTCACTAAGCTAGCCCACTTCTTTTTTCTTGCCTCTTTTATCTTGTGTTTCCTTGTCCTGCTCGAATGCTGCAAATTTACCCATCGAACATATACAATAACATACATGTTAGATTTTTATCTAACACTGTTTAACTATAAAATACTGGTATAATTATTTGAATATAAAAAAATTTCCCTAAAATTTCCCATTTTTCTCCCTTAGTAGCTGAATAGTCCATTTTGGTCCCTAGTGACCATTTTGCACCTTTTTGCAATTATTCAAGCTCGAATCACAATTACTCCATAATTCTATCATTTTCCACTAACTTTTACTCAATGCCCTTCAATCCACTAACTTTTTTAAAGTGAAATTTTAGTCACTAATTCCACACAAAAGTTTGCAAACTTGTACTAATTAATCAATATAACATTTTTACAATGTTTCTCAAAATTTTCCTTCTATTTTAGCTCTTGGTCGAATTGATCACTAAACCTTCCCATGGTTGTTTTTCATTCAAACTACATTCTAATATGCTCAAAACAACTTTTCCAACATATATTCTTCATTTCCAAGAATTAACACTTATAACCCCAAATTCTTCCTACATGGCAAATTGGGTGTATAAACTTTTCAAGGACTTTATTTTAGTCCTAATGCCATAATCAAGCTTGTAATTTCATAATCTCTACAAATCCACCACTAGAATAATTTTCACAATATTTTCCCTAATTTATCAAGTATGCCAAAATAGTCATTTAGAAGACTAGTTGAGGATTTTTCATTCTAACATCAAAATCAAGCTTGTAGAATCATAAATCTTCCATATTCATCCTTAATTTCAAAATCCTAAGTAAAATCCAAAATTCTAGGGTTATGGTTTATGTCTTCAAACATGAAAAAAATATAAGCTTGATTTCAACTCCACAACACTTGATTTACTTAAATCAAGCTTCAATCTCAACATAGAACATGAAGCCATATTTTCTCTCTCATCAATAACATGAACAAATCTTCAAATTACCATGCAAAATCACTATCAATAGAAAGAGCATTAAGCATAGATCATTTTTTTCAAAGCAACATACCTTGATTCTAACTTTGGAGCCTTCAAAATGCCTAGGAAAAAATTGTGTATTTTTTCCTTTTTCTTCCTTGATGTTTTCGAATTGGAGGAGAGAAGATGAACATATTTTTGTTCATCTTCTTATCTTATTTACGCCATGTGTACCTAATTAAATGAATATAATTACTTAAGTCCAAATAACCCTCCAAATAAATTATATTTTCTAATTTGCCATTATGTAAAAGTAGAACTAAATCTAGTTAGAATCCAACTAGAAATATTAAAATATTCATAAATAATATTTTATGAATTTTCCATGGCTTATGGAACTGTCTTTAAAATTCTAATTCGATCTGATTACCTGATAATCACTTGCTACGATTTTCCATTTTTCGAACTATCGGATCAAATCTGAATTTCTCATATTTGTAATTTCCATAAATAAATATGGATGATATACAAAATATTCCATAATTTTGTAAAAAATCAAAATCTTGAAATTTTGACTCGGTCTAACATACTGATAATTTATCCGAAATCTTTATCAGATAAAATTCTCTTAATAATCATTTATCAGATATCCATACGAATAATATTAACTCGAACTGATTCCTTTTTATCAGTCTCAAGTACTGACATGAGACCTTCCCAAAAGGTCACCCATCCTATGCCCTAAGCACGCTTAACCTTGTAGTTCGATCGAAATTCGATATCTTTATACTGCATTTTTATTCGAATCAAGTATATGCTTATCCTCTAATCGTTTGATCAAAAAATAAATTTCTATCCCGTACCAGAAATCTAATTATATAGATCAACTTCTTGTAACCTGTACTATTTATCTGTGCAATAAAAATATTCCATCAGGTGTCTATACTTTTCTCATTGAATTTCAACCAAACTTTGCAAGTACCTATTTTGCTTGCTCTCTATCACACGGTACTCTTAATTCTCCGAAACTCCTTTCCTATAATTCATAACTAAAGAAATCCTAACTTTTATATTTTTTGTCATTGTAGTCACTAAGTTAGCTTTTAAGCCATTATCTTAGTACTAAACGACTCTTAAACAACTTAGCAAATTCTGGGTATTACATTAAAACTTTAAAATAATATTTAAAATTAAAAAATCTACAAACTCAACCAACAACAGTTGAATGCAATAGTAAGACACATTATTCTCCTAAGGAGAACACTTGGGTTTGAATCTTGGAGACAACATTGTTGGGATAACAATTTTAGAACAAAATTTAACAAACGATGCGAACCAATTGAATTTCACTTAACCAACGATCCAAAAAACGTATAAAACTTAAGTAGTGCTAATCAAGGGAGTGCTCCTCTGCCATTGATGCAGCACATAAGGAAGATGATTAGTCCAATTTAGATACGCAAGTACAACATGTGCTCAAGGAAGGAAATTGAGTAGTTGATAGTTCGGCTAAACTGAGTTGGTCTTTTAATCTTGAATGTCTTATTTTTTTTGTTTGTCCTCCGATTTTAGAGTCTTGCTCTAATTAATCTAAATCGATTCGCGTTACACACCCGATTTTAGTGGGTGAACTCTCAACGGAAATTTTTTACATACATAAAACTTCGAATTCGAAATCTACTTCAACGATATCAAATTACTTACCATTTAGACCAACTCTTTAGTTGAATGTCCTATTTTTAATTATCCACCGGGCGAGATGTTATGTCCTTTGCATGACGATTGGAATAGGTTGAGTTTTTAAACTTATAAGTTATTAATATATTTTTTATATAATAAAAAAATTGATTGTCAAATGAAATAATTCAGATATTGATTTTTTTTCTCAAAAATTGGGAGGCTATGGCTATTTTTGTAGTGTAAACTACACCACATACCACTCAACTATGGCCTCTGACTTGAAAATGCCATCGAACTTTAAAAAAGTTCAAAACTAACACTAAACTTTAATATGTGACTCGAAAATACCACTCCTCCGTTAACTCTTAATATTTTGTTAAGCGAAAACGACGTCTTTTTTGCGCGGCTGTTTTGAAGTCTAATTTAGCCCAAAACGACGTCGTTTTGCTGGAAGAAAATATTAAAACCATGCGCTTGGGGAGTTTTGAACCCAAGATCTTTAAAAAAAGAGCTAAACCTTAACCACTAAACCAATGTGATATTATATAATATTTTACCACAAATATTATATATCTCAAATTACTTAAGATTAATGCATATTATTTTATGAAATAAATAATACTATAAATAATACTAATATAAAAATAATATAAAATATATTATTTGTATATATAACAATATATATAAATAAAAGTGTATTGTTTTTGTTATTATATATAAAAATAATATATTTATATTATAAATAATATATAAAAACTCTAAACCCTAATTTGTAAACCTTAAACTACAAAGCCCAAACCTCAAACCCTAAACCTTATGGTTTAAGGTTTGGGGTTTATGATTTTTTATATATTATTTATAATATAAATATATTATTTTTATGAATATTTTTTAAATAATATATAAAAATAAATATATTTTTATTGATATATGTGTAAATAATATATTTTATACTATTTATATATTAAAATTATTTATAATATTATTTTTTATAAAATAATTTGTTGAACCAAACGAATAAGTTTATATAATTTAAAGGCTTAAACCAAAAAACAGCCTTCAAACTATGCATTTTTTCTGCTTTTAGCCCTTAAACTATGTTTTGGGCAAAATAGGCCCTTAAACTATATTTTTGGTCACTTTAAGTCCCTAAACTATTTTTTGGTCAAAACAAGTACCTAAACTATGCCATTTTTCTTCTTTTAGTCCTGAAAAATATCAATTGGTCAAAAAATCTTTGTGATGTGTCAACATCTTATTAGTCGAAATAATTTTTTTTGACTTAAATAACTATCGGACTTAAAATGACCAGAAATGATAGTTTTGGGGCTTATTTTGATATATGATATTTTAAAACTTTAAAGAACATAAATATTTATATATGTTAGAAAAGCCTACAAAATGATATTTTTGTAACCATGGACTTAAAGTGACCAAAAATGATAGTTTAAGGGCTTATTTTGCCCAGATCATAGTTTAGGGACTTAAAGTGACCAAAAATGATAGTTTAAGGGCCTATTTTGCCCAAATCATAGTTTAAGGGCTAAATGCAGAAAAAGACATAATTTGAGGGTTGTTTTTTGGTTTAAGCCTAATTTAAATAAAAATATTTTACTTTTATATTTTTTATATATTATTTATAATATAAATATATTATTTAAAAAACATAAAATATTCATAAAATTAATATATAAAAACACTTAAATTCTAAATCCTAAACTCTAAGGTTTAGGTTTAAGTTTGAGGGTTGGGGTTCGTAGGTTAATAATTTATTTAGGCTTTACGGTTTTTATATATTATTAATAATATAAATATATTATTTTATGAATATTTTGGTTTTTTTAAATAATACCCTCCATCCCAAAAATAGTGTCCCTTGTTGACTTTTTACGTAGTTTTAGGAAGAAAAAATTTATATAAGAGGTGTGTTGTAAAGAAATTAAAATGACAATTTCATCCTTAAAGAGTTAAAGTTTACTTTATAGGAAAACTAAAAAGAGGGTAGAAAAGAAAATGTGTTTAGTAAAAGTTGTTGAGTTTTTCAAGAGGACAATTTAAGTGGGACAGTTTTAAAACACAAAAGGAACATTATTTTTGTGACAGAAGGAGTATTTATATTATTAATAATATATAAAAATAATATATTTTTATTTATATATATTGATATATATATATGTGCAAATAATATATATATATTTATATTATTTATATTATTATTTATTTATTAAAATAATTTGAATTAAACTTAGCTAGTTTGAGATATATAATATTTGTAGTAAAACATTATATAATGTTATGTTGGTTCAGTGGTTAAGACGTAGCCCTTGTTTTTGAATGTACAGGGTTTAAACTCCTCTAGGTACATGGTTTTAATATTTTTCCTCTAGCAAAACGTCGTCGTTTTGGGTTAAATTAAGCTTCAAAAAATCTATACCAAAACGACATCATTTTGAATTAACGGTAGAATTAAGTGTTAACGGTAGAATAGTACTTTTAAGTCACATATTAAAATTTAGTGTTAATTTTAAAATTTTTTAAAGTTCGATAATATTTTTGAATTAAAAGCTATAATTGAGTGGTACGTGTTTTAGTTTATCTTTTGGTATTTGGCTGGGAATCAATTATTATAACGAAGAAACATGCGAAACCGATGTCTCCCTGCTGTCGACAGGTGACCAAGCCACAAAGACTTTCAAAATAGATTAAATTACGAAACTACCCATCTCCCAATCCTAGCCGTTACAGCCGTTTTTATCTTTCTCAAACCCAATCATCACCAAGTTAATAGCCAAAACTATTCAGGACATTTTCGTAATTTCCTTATTCCCTTATTCTCCAAATTTTTTTTCTCCACTGTGAAAACCAGCCCCTCCAACGGCAAAACCCCCTAAAATCCAACTTCCCCACACTCGCACTCTCAACTCCACTGTTTTCTCTTTGTTTCTTGTAATCCATCCGCTTTCGATTAGGGTTTTTTTTTTTTTTTTGGGGGGGGGTTATTGTTGTTCGTTAAACATGGCTTCGACGTCGTCTTCGGATCCTGGGATGAAAGCGGAAGCCAGTGGCGGAGAGAATTCCGAGACTGTGATAGCAAACGATCAGCTTTTACTGTGCAGAGGGTTGAAGAAAGCGAAGAAAGAGAGGGGCTGCACTGCTAAAGAACGTATCAGTAAGATGCCGCCTTGCACCGCTGGCAAACGCAGTTCCATTTACCGAGGAGTCACCAGGTAAAAAGAAAAAGAAAACAAATCAATTACTGAAATTATTTATTTATTTTAAAAGTTTTTGGTTTACTTGCTTGGCGTTACTTAAAATCTCTACTTTCTTGTTCAAATAAAAGATAAGAAGGATGGGGTTATAGTTTGTGTGAAGTTTATGTTGATGGATGAATCTGGTGGAAATCTGATTTTTTATGTTTTGTTTATTAGATTAATTGATGGGAGAAAGGTGGCAGTTTCAAGTGTTTTTTGATGGATTTGATCTGGATTCAGCTGGTTTTAGCTTTGGGTGTTTGTAATTGTTGCTGGAAGTTATCATTAAAGTTAGCACTGAGCAGTCATATTGATCAAAACCGTAGCCTTTTCACTGCAAAAGGAACTAAATTGCAAGAACTTGTCGATTTTCATAGTTTATCGTTGTTGTGAGTAAAGGAAAACTGTAGATGAAAGTTAAATGGGCATGATTGATGTCTTTGACTATTGGTGCTTGAGACGAGTAAGAAGGAATCTTCGGAGAGAAAGATGAAGTTGGAAATATGCCTTTGATTAGTTGATCGGGATCCTATAACTGGTCCTGTATGTGTCGCCTAGGAGAGGACACAAAATTATAGCATATTAAGTCTTCCGGCTTTTTTGAAACGCATAATGCAAAAAAAGGTTTGGGATAAAAATCAACAGAGTTTCTCTTAGGTACACAACGTGGTGACCGAGACCTAGGCAAGTGTTTATTCAAATTTCAAAATTTTATAGGGTGTATGTTTCTAATTCAGCAGTTGTGAGCCTATATTGGAGTACTAATCTGCAAGAAATTGTTTAAGCTTAAGGTAATCAAATTATGCCTACAACAAGGAATGCATTTCTTAAAGCTATTCGCATTAGTAGAGGTTTCTAAGGTTTGAAATTGATATCCTATCTATCAGGGATGGTTGCAAGTTGAAGTTGAAAGCTATATTAAATAGATTATCTGCCATTCTGAAGGAAATAAAAGATTCCTTTTAATTCTTCAACCTCTCTCTTGGGTGATGCTTCTTTTAAAGTTGCCCGTCTTTTGAAACTACTAAAGAATTTAATACCATTCGTTCCTGTACATGGGTGATTGATGGTTGTGGTTCAACGTTGATGTATAATAGGCATAGATGGACTGGTCGTTATGAAGCTCATCTTTGGGACAAAAGCACTTGGAATCAAAACCAGAATAAAAAGGGGAAGCAAGGTCTGTCTCTTTACCTTTCTCTCCTGTATTAGATTTGAAGACTAGTTATTGCAACTTGATAATTAATATTTTGCATGGAAACTGACAATTTTTTTGTTCTTATTTGGTGCATATGGTGATTGGTATTTTGCTATTGTCAGTCTACTTAGGTAAGAAGATTCATGTCTTTATTTCTTTGAACATGCCTGTTCATTCATTCTATTATTTTCTATTTATCAAGCGACATTTTCAGGGGCATATGATGAGGAGGAGGCTGCTGCAAGAGCATATGACCTTGCTGCTTTGAAATACTGGGGTCCCGAGACGCTTATTAATTTTCCTGTAAGATGACCATAGTACTAAAAAATAGATGAAGTAGATTCTTTTGAATACTGGGTCCTGGGACGCTCATCATGTTTTTTCTTCCTTCTAGTTGAATATAATTCAGTTAAGTGTAATTCTAATAGCGTGCCAAATCTTTCCACTTTTGTCAATTTGATACTAATGGGTAGAGTTCAAGATCATGTATTCAGATTTGAATTCTATCTATTACATTGCCCCATCAACAACCATGTTAGTCAAAAGGTTGATATGTTAAAGTCAGTGGGAAAAAGAGCGACCTGTCATATTATTATAATTTTATTTTTCAAAAATCATTTAAAAAAATTAGATGATTTTTGTTATAAATTAAAATATTTATTTCTTGCATTATATATATATAATATAAATATATATTCTGAAAAAGGTCAAAAAACTTTCTTTTCTTAAGATTTTAACTTTTGCCTAGCAATCATGAGTTTGCCTTCAGTGCTTACTTCTTACCCCTAGTGTTGATTTTCAAATATGGCATTTGAAACTTTTGTTTCATCTTTTAGGGGATATGAGGAAATGGATACCATTTTCCACTTTTTTTTTCTTTCTCTGGGTTTTGTTTGGGTGGGTTTCGGGCTTTTTGAGGAAGAGTGAGTGTTGTTGAGAGAGCTGGTTTGGCACCAAAGATTATATTTTAATTCATCACCTCTGTGCTTATATCTTCATCTACCCAAAATTCAATGTTCTAAAGTAAAGAAATTTACGTGCAGGTTACTGACTATAGTAGAGATCTGGAAGAGATGCAGAATGTGTCAAGAGAGGACTACCTTGCGTCTCTTCGCAGGTGTGTGTGAAGTGTGAACTTTAGAAGTCTGTATTCCAGTTTAGAACTGTTTATTTATAACGTGTCTCTTTACAGAAAAAGCAGTGGTTTCTCAAGAGGAATTTCTAAATATCGTGGTCTTTCAAGGTACACTTTTATCATATCTATCTATTCTCATACTGCAGACATGTATTATCTACCATTCAGTTACCCAGTTTATAATGAGTAGTTTAAAAGATTGGTGATTTAATTGCTGCTTAAAGCTTCCCCTTTTAGTTTTCACACCTAATTTGGGATATCTCTAGTAAATTTCAGAATTCAACAACCCAGACAAGCCATTGCTGCCAGAATTGTCAGCTTGATTGTGAATGATCTAAATCCTGCTTAAGCCAAAATCTAGGTCAAATTAAACAACCATATTTCTTTCCATTTGATAGAACATTAACTTGATATTTTATTTATCGCCGCCCACAACCACCAAAAGGAAAATTGTCCTATTGGTAGTTTGTATTCTGCCTAGAACTTGAGAAACAACTTAAAGGTCTGCACAATGTCATACTTCGCTTAGAAATACAAGTGGATAAGTTAGTCTCTCAGCAGCTATTCATAAACTTTCCTGTTAAACTGTTTCATTAAATTCTTGATGGGAATTTGAACTCATCTACCCCCCAACCCCCACCCAAGAAAAGAAAGAGAAAAAAGCAAAAAAAGAAAGGTTCCATGTACATTTGCTTCTCTGAATTTAATATTTTCAAAATGCAAAGGGAACATCCCTTATAGCTGAAATAAGTCAGAAGAAAAATCATTCTTGTTTCTTCTTTTTCATTAATATGTTCCAAACCACACATCATTTCCTTTTGATTTGTAAATTGCTTAATATAAATTGTATTAAAGAAATGTTATTTATTTGCCATCTTGGAAATTTCTTAATATTGTTCACTTCCAACATTTAGGAGCTTGGCATCTTTGAAATGATACATTGGTTGTTAATGTTATTTTCTCACTTTTCACTATTTTTTTAATTTTTAATATGAATCTTTGGCTATTGTAGCCGCTGGTGGGATTCATCATTTGGTCGTGGTGCTGGATCGGAATACTTTAACAGCATACAATATGGTAAGTTTAAATAACCAGCAAGTGGTTTTCTGAGTAGAATGTGAAGTTATTTGTGCCATCTCTTGTCAAATATAATATGTATCATTCATATGTCAGTTCCTTGCGCTAGTAAATCCAATTCTATCTTGTTAAACCAATTGTGTAGGTGATGATCCTGCCACAGAAAATGATTATGTTGGTGGTTTTTGCATTGAGAGAAAGAATGATTTAACGGGCTATCTTAAATGGTGGGGAACCAACAAAATTCGTCGAACAGAAACTGGAACAAAGTCTTCTGAAGAAACTAAACATGCATGCCCAGAAGACATTGGTAGTGAACTTAAAACATCAGAATTGGCCGTGCAGCCTACTGAACCATACCAGATACCCCGTCTTGGCACATCTCTTGAAGGGTCCTCTGTCTCGGCCTTGAGTATATTGTCCCGATCTGCTGATTTCAAGAGCCTGCAAGAGAAAGCACTGAAAAACCAAGAACAGAATGATGAGAATGATAACATAAATACTATAAACAAAATGGATCATGGCAAGGCGGCTGAGAAATCAGTAAATCATGATACCGAGAGTGATAGACTTGGAGCCACTATGGGGATGACCAGTGGATTGTCTCTTCAGAAAAATGTGTTCCCTTTGACTCCCTTCTTGTCTGCTCCACTTCTCACCAACTACAATACCATAGACTCCTTGGTGGACCCTGTGCTTTGGACTTCCCTTGTTCCTGCTCTTCCCACTGGACCATCTCGTAATCCTGAGGTTGGTATAATTTACATTAATATTTTATCTCTTGAGAAGAACTAGAATAAAATGATATTATTAGTAGATCAAGGTATTGTTGTAGTTTATATCTCACATGTTTTTTTTTCCTTTTCTTGAGGGCCATTTAATTGGTCATATAAACTTGATGATGGGTGACAAAGACATTGTTGAATAAGAAAGTCTCTAGTACTACCATGTGTATGATAACCTTTTGTATATTTTTTCTTAGATTAGATAAGCTTTTACTTGTTTATACTATTATCTACCAAATCAACAATCTTTGGAGATTCCTGATTACCATCATTATATTAGTTTGATAAAATAGTATTCATTGCAGTTTTACGACTAGCATGAACACGGGTAGTAACCTGCCAAACGATACTTTTGATGAATAAACCAAAAATGCTTTCTGGTCCCCTATCTCTGCATGATCTAACTATTATTTTACTGGTATAAGAGGCGTATCCCGTGTTTCCTATTACCTCAAGCATTAATATATCTCCAAACAATAATGAGATGACAGGGGTGTTAATTGACTCATTATTCCTCGATAATTTGAAACCAAATGTATTATTTCCTTGAGGTACAGCTGGTTATGAAAATGGTAAGCTCCCTAATTCTTCTTCCTTGCATAAGTTGGCCTCATAAAGAACTTAAACTATTTCAATGCAGGTTACAAAGACAGAGACAAGCTCAACATATACTTTCTTTCGGCCCGATGAATGAGTGATCAGGGTATTTCACTTGAATTCTTGTCGCAGAGTCTTCCTTTTTATAAAACACAGGTCAGTTCATCTTAGAATTACCCACTTTGCTTTACTTGTACAAGTTTGTTACCTGAGTTCTGAGAGCCAACGAAGAAAAATTAAGTGTATATTGTATAGCATGACATGCCACGTGTATCATCTGATATTAATATTGAGAAGTATGAATTGGTTTTACAGTTGAGCATTAAATAAGGCTCAATGTCTTTGTAAGAATTGGAAACTGTCCAGTTTGGTAATATCATGAAGCCAAGAATCTTTTGAACCAATTGTTGGGAAAATATGTTTTTTTATTAAGTAGGGAGATACTATATTTTCAAGGCAAATATCGAGATTCGAACTCATACAAGATAGGACAACATGAACATCCTTGACCACTTGACCAATTAATGGATCTCAGTGGAAAAAATGTGTTTTTTGCGTGAAATTTTATTTTAAACTTAATTTTTTTCTAAAAATTTGATGAAATTTGGGAATTTTTTTGGTGAATAAAGGATTATTATTATATGCCTGATTAAAAATTCCTTAAACTTAGTTGGAGGAAAAGAGTACATAATAATAATAATAATAATAATAATAATAATAATAATAATAATAATAGAGTTCATTTACAAGGATCAACCCTGGCAAGAAAAACCAAAACCGATCAAAGTCGAACCAACATGAGCAACCTCAAGAGCTACTATCAGCATAAAAAATATCAAGCATATCCTTCGGCTGAGAAAGGTAAAGTTGATCAGGGGTGAGCGTTCGACCTAGTCGAGTCAAAAAAATTTGAGTTATTCGAGTTAACACGTCGTATTTTATGACTCAAACTTTATTTGAAATTTTTTCGAGTTGAGTTTTTGAGTTTATGTACAAATTTAATTGTAATTATTTATCATGTTATAGTACGGGTTGATTTCAATTTAAATGATTTTCTCTAATCATATAAGATATGCATATATATTTCTTCATATGTGACATATATTTCTTCATATATATTTTTTATATCAATATATATTAGGAAAAATTGAAGGATTCGACTCGAACTTAAAAATAAACCCACTAACTATTAAAATTTTTGAGTTATTCGAATTTTTATTTTACAACTCAAATTTTATTTAAATTTTTTTTGAGTCGAGTTTATGAAATTTCGAGTCGAGTCAAGACGAGTCGAGGCGAAAAAATTGATTTTTTTGAGTTGAGTCGAGTTTTGCTCACCCCTAACATCGACAAACCAAATCATCGAAAGTAGCATGTCGAGCCATACCATCGGCCACCCTATTCCCCCACGGAGAAAATGTTCCCGGCAAACTTCCCATGATCGATTCATCATCTCCGCAATATGAGGCGCAAGGATAAACGACAAAAAACCACCCTTGAATTGCCGAATAGATCAGACGACATCGATACAATCCGACTCAATAATCAACCTCGAAATTCCAATAGACCATGTTGCCAACTACCCCTCAAAGATGCCCCATAATTCAACTTCAATAACTGAACAAATGTCGATATGCCTTGAGTACCCAATCACTCATCTCCCCTCATCATCGCGCACCACACCTTCGCATGTAGCAGCATCGGTCAACCTGCACCATGCCCCATCCCCATTGAGCTTATTTCAGCCCACATGTGGTTTAATCCAAGACACAACTATCGGATTCGACTGCCCCATAGCCACGTCTCGCTTGGGTGAAGCTGAAGTACACTCTTGCTGCATCTGCAGGCTCACATCAACCACGGATTCCCTCCTCATGGGCTGTAGATTGAAGATCAAATCATTCTACTGATGCCATAAATTCTACAAAATCAAACCAAACAAGACATCCCAATTCGCTTCATGTTTTGCAAAAGCCCTCGAATTAGTGAGATTCATGTAAATCCATTCCTTGAAATGCAAGTCGAAGAACTCATCCAACCTCTCTACTTTAACCAATATTTTCCATATCAAAATCGTACCTAGATAGTGTAGGAGAATATGGTCGATATCCTCGTCCAATGCTCCACAAACCTGGTAGCTACTATTATTCGCCATATACCGACAAACACGCTCTGTATTAGATAAAAACTTCTCATGGTAAGCCAACCATAAGAATGTTCAAACTCGTGGCAATCCTCTAAAACGAGCAATAACTCTCCAAATCAGTTCAAATGGACCATATCGAGTTCCGAAACTAATCCCATATGCACTCCGAACCTGGAATTGCCTAATCGAAGATAGCATCCAACCTAAACCATCCAACACTTGTTGCAACGATGGGGCCTTTATTGTCGCAATTCGAAGGAGAACATCCGGATGAACCAAGTGCTCAAAAGACGACCACTTCCAATGCCCAAACTCATCCACCATGGCGAAAACGGTTAAATCCTCGTTACCAAGCACCACCCCGGACCGAAGGTTATTAACAAGAGGGCCATTCTCACAAAACCACGAATCTTGCCAAAAATTCACACTATCTCCATTGCCAATTTGCCAGACGATATGGTCTAGTAAATCACCCTATACCAAGCAAACTCCACGCCACAACCGGGAGCAGTTTGGACGTAAAACGTGTCCCTCCGCATTACTTCTCCACTTATACTTATCTTGCATAAATGCACCCACAAATGATCTGTAACGCCCTGAAATTGGGCCTATATGTTAGACGGATCGATTAGATGGTTCGGGAGAACTGAATTAGGCAATTCGAGTTAGTTTCGAGAATTAAATCTTAATAAATCTTTTTTGGCTAAAATAAAATATGGAAAAATACTAGAAAATACTTAAGTAATATTTTAAGTATTTTGGTAAATTCAATTTGAAGAATTAAATCTAATTTTGGGCTATTTTGGTCCGATGACTAAAATGTAAAGTTTTCAAAATTGTTTTTGGTGACTAAATTGTAAAAGAGTCAAAACTTAGAATCTTTAAGGAGCTAATTTACCAAAATACTAAAAATATTAATTAAGTATTTTCTAGCATTTTCCATATTTTATTTTAGCCAAAAATGATTTATTAAGATTTAATTCCCGAAACTAACTTGAATTGCCTAATCCGGTTCTCCTGAACCATCTAATCGATCCATCTAGGCCCAATTTCAGGGCGTTATATGATCCCTATTGGCCATCAGTTGAAATGTGCCTTCATAAGAAATGCTTTATTTTGAACATGCAATTTTTTTTAAAACAAATGCTGCCTTCATCCAAAAGGTGACATAAATCATCCCAATTTAGGAGATGAACCCCATTCTTATTCGCACTGTGACCCCAGATAAATCTTTGAATAATTCGTTTGATCTCAGTACACACCTCTTTAGGAAGAAACGTAATCTGCATTGTATACGAAGGTATTGCTGCCAACACTGCTTTAGCCAAAACAATATGACCAGCAAGTGAAAGAGATTTGGCGAACCAACCAGACAACTTACCCTTAACTTTCTGAATCAAATAATGGTACGTCGCCTTGGTAACTCGCAAATGCAATATTGGAACCCTGAGATACTTTCCCAAATCATCCACCTCAGTAAAACAAACATACCACTTATTTGATTACGTAAATCCATATCTACATTTTTGGAAAAATGAATGGTCTTAGCTATGCTTACCTTCAAGTCGGAAGCATAATAGAACTCTTTCAGGATATTGCGGATTACAATCATCTGATCCATAGAAGCTTCTACAAAAAAATCATGTCGTCTGCAAAGAAAAGGTGGGAGATTCCTACCCCAACACGATAGAGCTAAAACGGTTTTCAACCTTCATCTTTCACCTCCCCCTACGGGGAAATAAGATCTCTGTCTATTCCTCACGACGGCTGAAAGGAGCGAGTCATCGATCCATTCCATAGAATTTGAGAAGAAATCGAAGAAATACAAGCCATAATAAGAAGACAGATTGAGTCTAGAAACCCAACATCATGCAAAGTGTAGTCAATGAACGACCATTCTAAATGGTCATAAACTTTTTCCAAATCTATCTTAATAGCCATCCACCCTTTCTCAACCTTTTTCCTCTGTATTGAATGTATAACTTCCTGTACAATGTAATGTTACCGAAGATAGAGCGTCTTGGAATAAAGCTCGTCGGATTACAAGACACCCACTCAACCAAATACAGTTTGATCCGGTTCACAACAATCTTGCTAATCACCTTATATAGCACGGAACACAAACTGATAGGTCAAAACTATTTTAAAGCACTCAGATTCGGTACCTTTGGAATAAGGACAACCAGAGTTCTCTTCAATTCTATCGTCAACTCACCTTTTTCAAATATAGATTTAACGAAATGATAAACACTGCTGGTACCTACCAGATTCCAGTTCTTTTGGTAAAAGAGCGCATGTATACCATCGAACCCAGGAGCTTTCAAAGGACTCATGGAAAATATAATTCCTTTCACTTCCTTATCCGATAGACTAACACCACACGACAAGGATCCTCCTACGAGTCGGTCTCTATGATTGGGAACAAACCTCTAATAGCATAAGGCTCGGGACTTATTCCATTAGAAGCAAAGAGTGATTGGAAATAGCACACAGCCATATTCTTCAACTTAACTTGATCCATGCGCCACTCCCCCTCATCACTATATAAACCCAACACCATGTTCGCTTGTCTGCTCGCCATAGTAGAGGCGTGGAAAAATTGAGTGTTGCGATCCCCTTACAAGACCCTTTTAGACCGCGCCTTTTGGAATCATAAACTCTCTTCTTGCTCAAGAATCACCACAAACTCTCATTTTAGCTTCTCTCCAATTTCACCATATAATTAGAATATTTGGATTAGAGAGCAATGTCAATACCACGCAAGCGAGCGACCAATTCCTTCTTCTACTGCCCAATATGACCAAACACGTCTCTGTTCCAACACTCAGCTTGCATGCAAAATGTCGCCAAGTTACTTTCATGATCCACACCCCTCAAGTTCTCGCCAAGAAATTCAAGAACTCAGCATGTTCTTGCCATGGAGCTAAAAAACAAAAGGGATGGTTTTGCTCAAAACGGGTATCAATGTTAGGCTTGAATAAAATTGGGCAATGATCTAAACCAATCCTATTCAAATGAACCACACACGATAAAGAAAATTTTTGTGCCGAAGCATCATTCATCAAACAGTGGTCAAGTCTATGATATAAGGTACCCCTTATTCCAGATAAATTGAGTGTACAAAAGTACTATTTTTCTTGCCCTTTTTACTCATATTATTGTTAAACTTAGGCTCAATTTAGTTGCATTGATAGACATTCATGCATAGTTTTCTAGTTTCCTTAGTTAATGAGCATGGTATTGCATTTGGTTGGTTTTGTGGAAAAATCGATGTTGGAGTGTTTTATTTTGTGTAGGACTAGATTGCCGTGGAAAGTAGGGGTCATTGCTGACGGAGTTGCCGCAGCATGTAGGGGTTATTTTTGAAGAGGTTGCCGAAGTAGATTGCCGAGGCATAACTGGATAATTCTGGATAAATGCAATATTATCCGCAACATTATCCGGATTGTAGAAGATAAAGACCATATTCAAATTTCAAACGCCTGATCGGATAAGGATCATATCTCCAAGGAATTCAAATGCATTCAAATCCTCCTCATCAACAACAAAGCTGATCGCATCATCCCCTTTAAATAGAAGATCAAATCGCAACTTTGTGGGTGGAATTTTAGGGAATTGAATTCTAAAGAGAAGGCTGATCGCACACTCATTCTCCTTTATTTTTACTTTATGCGATACATGTCTGGGATTATTTTTATTGAATTTTATTTTTCCCAAGCCATGAACTAATTTAAATTGGTTGGGGTTATTTTGGGTTTGTGGTTGTGATAAACGTTTAGATGGTGTAGGTTTTTTTTATTGCAATTTAAATTCAAAGTTTGTTCATTCTTAGTTTTTATTTTTGATTTCGAGTGAATTGGGAGAGGATCTCGAGAGTGATCTATTTATCTATACTTGGGAGAGTTAGATTCAAGAAACAAATGAACACGATCTTCATTCAACAAATTGTCGATGAAGGTTAATCAACTTTAGGAATAAGGATTGGATTTCAACGGCTAAGAGGAGCGTAGATCGGTTGTTGTTCATCCAAGGTTAACGCAGGGATGTATCACCAAGGCATGCATAACTAACTAGTTATTCGGTTAGGGATAACAAGAAGACATTGAAGAACGCTTCACCAAGCTTTGAAGGAAGAAACCCAATTGCCACGCCATTAAAACCAGTTTCAGTTGCCACGGAATAAATTGTGACAAGTTGTCACGGTAATTCAGCTGGTCTTAGTTACCATAGCAATTGAGTTGCCTCAGCAATCAATTGCCACGACAATCCAAACAACCATTGCACCACTACTCATGATAACCTGACCTACTCTCTTAGTCGATTACTTTCTTCATTTATTTGACTTGTTTAATTATTTCACTTTTTACTTCCAATACCTATCATCACTATACATTTATCTTTTTAGTGTGAGAAGTTAAAAATTAGAGTTTCACCAATCCCTATGGAGACGATATCATTACTATACTATAACTTGCGACGTGTATACTTGCACCAATTGTGAAGCACTCAAAATGCGCAACAAGTTTTTGGCGCCATTGACGGGGGCAAGACCGACAACATCAGATTATCCATTTGAACCAGAGATCACACACATTTTTCGTAGACGTAGAAGATAGCAGAAATGACAGATCCACCTAATTATCCAATTGGCAACCTGAATGCCAATGAAAATCAGAATGCTGCAGCAGGAGATGTAGTGAATCTATGAGACCAACTTGTTATTGTACGAAACAGACCCATCCGAGACTACTTAGAGCAAGATCTTGACGGTCTCACTCTTGGAGTTGTCACACCTGAGATCCAAGCCACACACGTCGAATTAAAGCTTGTGATGTTTAATATGATCAACATAGTTGGTCAGTTTGGCGGATCAATGACTGAGGATGCCAGACAACATCTCAAATCGTTCCTGGAAATTTGTGATTCATTCAAGCAACAAGGAGTCCCTGAAGACGTCCTAGGGCCAAAATTATTTCTCTATTCACTGAGGGATAGGGCAAAATCATGGTTAAATAGTATCCCATCCGGATCTTTAGACTCTTGGATAGATCTATGCCAGAGCTTTCTTTCTAGATTTAGTTTTACAAACATGACTGATAAACTGCATAATGACATTACTTCTTTTCGTCAAGCAGATAATGAGTCCATGTACGAGGCGTGAGAGCGGTATAAAGAGCTTTTACGTAAATGTCCCATGCGCGGATTTAGAGATTGGACAAAAGTAACAGTGTTTTACAATTCAGTCAATACACCGATGAGGATGATGTTAGATGCCTCGGCAAATGGTACGCTTCTAGACAAATCAGCAGAGGAAGCTTGAGAGATTTTAGACAGAGTTACCAAAAATGATTATCAGTTCCCAACCACTAGAAGGGGAATTGTTAGGCGAAATACCTCGGCAATTGAGCTAGAATTGTCAGATACTATTTTAGTACATTTATCTACATTAATCAATTTGGTTAAGAATATGCAGAGACCCAACAACACACAAGAGGTCAAGGTAATAGGTCCACTTTGTGATTTATGTAATGCTGACCATGATTCTGCTGAGTATATGCACAACCCAGAGTCTAGTTTCTATGTTGGGAATTATAACTGGAACAACAATGCATATTCCAACACGTATAATCTAGCCTAGAAAAAGCATCCAAATTTTTCATGGAGTAACTAGAACAACTCTAATAACCAGCAAATCCAGAATATAGAAGCATCATGATTCCAGCAGAACATGTCACGGCAATAATTGCCGCAACAAAAGTCAACATCAACTAGTTCTTTGGAAAACTCTTTAAATGCTTTCATGTTTAAAACTGAATCTTTTATGGCCGAGACTAGTAATTTCATGAAAAAGACTGACACTTTTATTAACAGGATTGAGATACAGATGCAGAGTCAAGGAGTAGATTTGAAAGCATTAGAGACTCAAGTCGGGCAATTTGCTCAGATTCTAAATACAAGGCCATAAGGAGGTTTGCCCAGCGACACTGAGGTTGTACGAGAAACGGGCCATGAACAATGTAAGGTGATAACTACCCAAAATGGATCAAAAACAAATGAGGGATCCACCCAATCAAAGGATAATAATCCTTTCCAGAATGATCTATCTAGCAACAATACCTTGGAAATCATTAATGATGAGCCTTCAGCAGTTGCCACGACAAGTCCATCCAAGAATTCCAAATCGAATAGGAAGGGAAAAGACGAAGAGATAAGAATTACACCACCATTCTCACAAAGGCTGAAGAGGCAGAAACACGAATACCAGTTCAAGAAATTTCTTGACATCCTGAAGCAAGTCCACATCAACTTGCCACTGGTTGAAGCAATAGAAAAATGCCAAACTATGCTAAGTTCCTTAAAGACATCGTTTCTAAGTGAACTAGGCTCAGAGAGTTTGAGACAATTGTTGTGACATAGGGGTGTATGGTAATGTTACACAACCGTTTGCCACCCAAATTAAAAGATCCTGGCAGTTTTACAATACCTTGTGCAATCGGCAATCACTATGTTGGAAAGGCGTTATACGATCTTGGAGCCAGCATAAACCTTATGCCAAAATCTATTTTTCAAAGATTGGGTATGGGGAAGGCGAGACCCACTACAGTCATGCTATAGCTTGCAGATAGAACTTATGTGCATCCAGAGGGAAAACTTGAAGACATCTTGGTAATGGTGGATAAGTTTATCTTTCCCGCTGACTTTATTATTTTGGATTGTGAAGCAGATGAGTCCGCGCCTATTATTCTTGGAAGACTGTTCTTAGCAACGGAACGAACATTGATTGATGTCGAACGAGGAGAGTTCACCATGAGGGTGAATGACCAGCAAGTCACGCTCAATGTTTTCAAAACCTTGAAGCATGATGATGATCCAGAAGAGTGCTAAGTAATATGGCCATCACAGAATTTAATTTTGATATAGAAGAGTATTACCACAGCAATTTGCTTGCCGAGACAAGAGAGCCTATAGAATCGAACATTGAGGCACATTAGGAATTGAAATAGATGGTAAGTCGACCAGGTAAAATTTTTGAATCTCTTGATTATTCAAGTAAGGAATGTAAACCTGAGAAACCTTCCATTGAACAGCCCCCCTATTTTAGAGCTAAAACCATTGCCAAGGCAATTGAAATATGTTTATTTGAGAACCAATAGAACTTTTCCCGTAATTATTTCTTCTAAGTTGTAGCCTGAACATGAAGAAAGGTTGATTTCCATGTTGGATTTGCACAAAAAGGCAATAGGTTGGTCAATTACAGACCTGAAGAGAATCAGTCCGGCAATATGTATGCACAAGATCTTGCTAGAAGATGACCATAAAAATTCTATCGAGGCACAAAGGCGGCTTAACCCTGCCATGAAGGAAGTTGTGATGAAAGAGATCATCAAGTGGCTCGATGCCAGTATCATATATCCTATTTTTGACAGTGTATGGGTGTAGACTCTCTAGGTGAATGCTGGCAAAAGTGGCAGAAAATATGTCTTGGAAAATATAAGAATATGACAAAAGGAGTCTTTTGCGTGTAAGGATACACGGTCTGCAAGTAATACACCTGGTAAGCTGAGTATCGATCCCATAGAGATTGACTTGGAATTCAATTGCCTTGATTGTTACTTGCCTTAAGGAAAAGTTGATTTGTTTTGAAATTGGTTTTGGAAAATAATTAAAAAGTAAAGAAATGAAAGTAAAGTAAAGACGTTGGCAAGGAATGTGTTTTAATGGATGATGAGCATTGGCAGAGAATGTCTAGTTTTCACGCTATTCATGCTGTGCCAGCCTTTAACAACAACCTGTCTTGGCATTGTTTGCCGAGAAGATTCATGATTAGCAAAGCCTCTCTCGTTGGTCATTGCCCTAAATTGATCATGTAAAAACCCATATATCTCTATAGCGTTTGTTTTTAAATAAACCAATTTGATTAAGCTCCAATCTATACTCCTAAGGGGTAGATTTCACTCCCGAAGTAAGTTCATCTACTTGAACGACTTCTCTCGAAGCTTCTCTCCTGAGTATTCAATAACTTATTCGTCGCCACTCCAAGTTTGTTAAGATATTGAGGAGAAATAGGCCAACAGTGCCAGCTCTCGCTTGGCATAGTATTTAGGAAATATTAAAGTATATCAAATAGTGAAAACATTGCTAAGGCAGATTTATTATTAAAAACTAAAACATAAAAATAGCGTTCAACGCAAACATCCCCCACCAACTATTAAATTAGTTCATGGTGAGGGATTTAACCAACAACCCACAAATGTTTTCACAATACATTATCATTAGAAAACAAAATAAAATAACTTGAAAGAGAGAATGGGCTAGAAGGGGTCTCTCGATGCAGCTCTTCAAGATCCAGGCTTTCGGCCAAGCTGGTCGGACCACCCTTCCACGGTGTAGCCGGTCGTCAATCATCACACACCAACTCCTCACGATCGAATCTCCTTCGCTCCCAAATGCTAGCTTGGTTGGTGTTTAAATAGGCGTGCGAGGAAGGGATAGGATTAGCTCTTCAAATTTTGAACTTCAACCGCCTAAGGGATTATCATCTTATCCAAATTTGAATGAGAGCTGATCAGGCTAGGGCTGACGTCATACTGCCGACTCTTCCTTGGCGCCCAAGCTTGGCACCATCTTATCTGCTATTTTTTTGGAGATTGATCCAATTGCTATCTTTTCGGAGCCTGATCATTTCCTATTTTTTGGGGTCCAAAAACTTCTTGGCGTGGCATCAAGTTCACTTCTCTGCCAACCGGTGCTTGGCATTGTCTGGTCTATCTATGCCAACAGCACTCGACGTTCTTTCTGGCATTCCTTCCTGAAGTGCTTTCCTGGGCCATATCCTATGCTAAACCTGCAAAATTGCCAATAAAACAACCCTTCACACTGGCATAGACAAAAATCTAAACTCCTTATGCAAATGCATTATAAGATTGGCATTAAAAACAAGCAAAAGCATTATAAGATTGACATTAAAAGCAATACTTTTGGAGAGGTAACACACCTCCAAACCTAACTCATTGCTTGTCCTCAAGTAATGCAAACAAAATAAAAACAAAAACTGTGAAAAAGTTACCTCGAAAAAATTTTGGTTGAATGCTAACGCGTCCTGGCAAGCATAATTTGGCTCTATTTCTGTCCTCAGTATCTCAGTGCAATAATGCCAAGCAGATAGTAATTCAAGTGCAGCAATGTAACTCTAGTCTAAGTTTATGAAGAGTGCATGATGTGTAGGTAATATGCATCAAGTATCCTTTCACTCCCTTAGCCAATTTTACTACCTAAGCTCAGATTTTTATCATTTTTTCTTTTTCCAAGGGTTTCTGTTGGCATTAACTTAAGCTTGCTTCGTGACACTATTTAGCGTGAGAGATAAGAGGGAGCATACCACGAATCCCAACCTTAATCTAGACATCACTAGGCTTTCTCTTCAACTCATACCCTAAGGTTTTGGACTTGAGAACTAAGAGGGAGCAAACCACAAAGCCCCGAGTAGCTTATTATCCCTAAGGTAGAGGAGAGTTTTATTTTTTATTGCCTTGGTAGAACATTGCTGCCTTATTTATTTCTTTTACCCTGGCATCATTATTTTTTGTTTTTTTTAAATCTGAGCATTATTTCAAAAAGTCTAAGTTTGCTAAGGAACTAGATACATACTACGTGTTATGTGAAATTTCAGTTCCCTAAACTAGAGATCAATTGCCAAGCTAACCTGGCATACTACTCTGCTGGCATGGCATGACAACTAAAGATTAGAGTTTCCTCATTGGACAGATACCTAGATCAAATTAAACTTTCCTAACAAATGTTAACATTTTTTCAGAATTGAACCGAGGCAAAATTTTCTTTTTTTAGTGGTTCGGTATGCATTTATCCCTAAATGACCTATATGGCATGGCAAATGGCATGACAACAGAAATTAAACATGAAATGTATGGCATAAATGTAAGGGAATGCACACCCCCAAACCCAAGATGTGCATTGTCCCCAATGCACGAAACAACACACATATATAAGAAAAATAGAATAAAATAAAATAAAATGCATGATCATGTAAATGCAATGGAATGAAATGTAAAGGAGTTTAGAAAGAAGATGACTCCCCTTCAGAGACTATTTGCCATGCGGCACGAGTTTTTCTTCTCACAAATGGCCCTCGATCAGGGGCCATGTGCTTCTTCCTTTTCAGGCTCAATTTTGAAGCGACAGTGGAGGCTCCAACTTCCTCCTTTTCCTTGGCAGGCTCCGATGCGACATGTGCATCGGTGGCATCAGATGGCGTATGGACATCAGGTGTTACTAGCGACTTGGCTTTTGCAGACTTGGCTTTGGTTTCCTTCGATTTAGATGAAGAATCAAAACTGGCAGACTCAACTTCAACTGGAGACAACGGGACTGTGGCATCGAACGAGGTATGAACTGGACTAGCTAGCATGGCATTATTGCTGGCAGAGAGCTCGGCATGGAAGTCTAGAAACTCTGGCACAAAATTAGTTGATAATTTTGTAAGAGCTTCTCTGATCACAACATCTCTGGTCTGGATGTAGTGTCGCATCTTGACATTGAGCTCCTCAGCCTTCTCCAGCTTTTGGAGAATAATCTCTTGGCGTTGGTGAATTTGGGACATCAGTGCAGTGAACTGTCTGGCATAGTTTTTGGTATGGTTGTTGGCGTGGTTGCTGGCACGGCCTTTGACTCCTTGGGATTTGGCGTGGGTGCCCTTGCCTTTCCCTTGCCCTTGTCTTTGGGCTCGGCAACAACTAGGTTTCTCCATATAACAATAATAATCGTTATTTCTTTGATCGTTTTCCCTTTATCCGTATCAAGCTTTGGCACATCGTGGAGCATACAAACGTTAGAAATCAACAAAGGGAAAAACAAGCTGCTAATACCTTTCGCTGCACACTTGTAGGTTTCCTCAATAATGAGCTTGCCAACATTGATTTTGCACCTCATAATAATCGAGTGCAAGGGGATCATCCTTTCTTCTGACACGGTCTCGTTGTGGGATGCATGCATCAGATTCGCCTTGAGAAAGTGATTCCATCCTCTCTATTGGGGTTTCAATGCCAGCCTCTTCACCGTACGGTGCCCCTTGGATGACACTGTCCATACCGTGCCAGGCTCGCATAGATCTGCCAACAGCCTCTTTCTCTTGGCAGCGTTCATTGAATTAGCGTACTCAAAATACTCATCCTCTGCACCATCTAACTCAAGCATATTATTGATATATCCTTCACCGAAACGAACACATTTACCTCTAATCATCAAGAATAGTGAATCCTTGGTCACAAGGCGCGCATAGAATTCTTGGACGATTGTGGCATAAACCTCCCCTTTTTACTGGTAAAACCGAGTCCATTTGTGCAAGTCAATCATAGACATGACTTCCGGAGGGAAGCCATTGTTCGTCTCTGTGTTGAGGTTGAAATGCTTCTCGTAGCAAAAACTCCTCAAGGTAAAATTGGATTCAAACTTTTTCTCGATCTCCTCGTTGAAGAATCGCTTGAAGGGAGTAGAGGAAGAAGCCATTGAAACCCGTTGAAGAAACTTGAAATGGTGATGAAGAAAAAGGATGCTTTGGATTTTTTTTACTTGCTTATCAAAAGGAAAGTAAAAGTGAGAGAGTTGTTTGGGTTTCTTTTAACAGGCTAGGTAAGAAAGTGAAAGGTTTTTGGGTTGGTTGAGTGTTTTAATGAGAGTAGTAATTAGGGATAATGATGGGAGAGAAAAGAAAATAATTTAAAAAGAAAAAAATATGGAGTGATAAGGTTGAAGTGATAAGGTGATAGGTGATAAGATAGGATAAAGATTGGAGTGATAAGGTGATTGATTTGAAGTTTAATTTCCAATCAAGATTTTGGGCGGCTAGGGTTTAAAGTCAAATAAAATAACTCTCTTATTTTACTGGGCCGATAAAACTAGGGTTTTTTTCTCTTCCTTCTATCTTTTGCACCGCTACATGCCAAGCTACTCTGGCACTGCGTCTGACAAATTTTTCTATTGAAGCATTGGCTCCTGCCAACAACCCTGACAGTGTTCCTGGCACAATTCCTAGCATAATGAATCTGCACAACTCAAAGGAAACCTTTCAACACAGTAAAGGAATAAAAACATGAAACTTAAAAAGAGAGAAAAACAATTAGAAGCCTAAAAACAAAGAAAAACACTAACCTAATATTTACAAAAGTTCAAACCTGATGGTGTTTACATGTTTGTTACCTTTGCCAAGAGGATCACCTCTTGGAATTGTTCTTATCACCTTCCATGTAGTGCTTCAACCGTTGGCCATTCACCTTAAAGATTTTGTCCGTCTTCAAATTCTTGATGTCCACAACTCTATGAGCACATGGCTTCACAACTTTATAAGGGTCCGACCATCTTGATCTGAGTTTCCCCAGAAATAATTTAATTCGTGAGTTGAATAACAAAACACGTTGGCCTACCTCAAACTGTCTTGGCATTATCCTACTGTCATGCCAACGTTTTGCTTTTTCCTTGTAGATCTTGGCGTTCTCATAGGCTTGTGTTCTGAATTCCTCCAACTCATTTAGGTCTAGTAACCTCTTTTCTCCAGCAGCTCTCCATACCATGCCAAGTGTTCTGATGGCCCAGTAGGCTTTATGCTCAAGCTCCACTGGTAGATGGCATGGTTTTCTGAAAACAAGTCTAAACGGTGAAGTACCCAAAGGAGCTTTAAACGCAGTCCTGTAAGCCCACAAGGACTTATCTAGTCTCAAGGACCAATCCTTCCATGATGGATTAACAGCCTTCTCTAAGATGTTTTTGATCTCCTTATTTGAAATCTCAGGTTGTCCGTTTGTTTGTGGATGATATGCCGTGGCAATTCTCTGCTGTATACCATACCTTCACAAGGCTTTAGAAATTATATTACATTTAAAATGGGTGCCCTCATCATGAATATCACTCTAGGGGTGCCAAATCTAGTGAAGATATGCTTATGTAAGAACTTGGCAACGACCTTGTCATCGTTTGTTGGTAGAGCAACAACTTCTACCCAATTAGATACGTAGTCAACAGCCACAAGAATGTATACATTACCAAATGAGGGTGGAAAAGGACCCATAAAGTCTATCCCCCATACATCAAATAAATCCACAGGCATAATGTTTTGAAGCGGTAGTTGGTGTATGCCAGAGATGTTTCCTGTCCGTTGGCATCGATCACATGCCTTGGTGTTGCGCGTAATAAGTGCTTCGCAATTGTTGTGCAAGTGTACACGTCACAAGTTATAGTATAAAAGATATCGTCTCCACAGGGATTGGTGCCACTTCAAGAATCTAATCTCTTGCACTATAAAAAGTAAAAACACAAATAGAAGATTATAGGAGTTTTAACTAATAACTAATCTAGAAAGCAAATAAGTAAAAGAATAGAAGAGATCAAATGAGAGAGATAGGCCAGGTTATCGTGAGTTGAGGTGTGATAGCCGATTGGATCGTCTTGGTAAAAGAGTGCATGGGCAACTCAGTTGCCGTGGCAACTTGTACAACGGGATTGCCTTAGCAACTAATCGATGGTTTCCAAGGCGACTAGTTGGGCAACTACTTGGGCTTCTGGGCATCAACCTTCAAGGTTCGGCAGAGCGTTCTTCAATGGTTTCTTCTTATCCCTAAGTCAAAACTCTAGCTACTTGTGCATGCATTGAGAATACATCCCTACGTGAATCAAGGGTGAACAACAACCAATCTTGCGCTTCTCTTAGCCGTTGAAATCCTTAACTTATTCCTAAGCCGAATTAATCTTCACCATCAATAGATTGAATAAAGATCATATCATTCGTTTCTTGAATCTAACTCTCCCGATATTAGATAAATAGATGAAGTTACGAGATCCTCTCCCAATTCAGTCATAAACAAGAATAAGAACCAAGAATGAATAAACCTTGAATAGAAAAGTGCAAAATCTTATTACCTAAACAAAATCCAATAGTTTCTCACAACCACAAGACACAATAACCTTAGCCAAATAGATTTAGTTCATGGCTAGGTTCCAAAGAAACACAAGATGAAGAATCCCTAGCATGAACCTAATTGAACAAGAAAGAAAAAGATGAAGGATGGATGAATCTTGTCGAAATCTCCTTGCCCTTGATGCTTGTCAAAAATTCTCTCCTCTCTCTCCCTTGGAGTTGACGGCATGGCCTCTAATTTATAGGGCTAGGTCAAAGTCCTTCTTTGAGGAGGAAGTTAAGTTGGAATTAAATTATCTTTAAAGAATATAATTCTTTATTATAATTATATTCCTTCTAGAACTTCTCCTATCTTCTTGGAATTTAATTCTTCTTTAACCTCTTTATGAAAATCAAACTCCTTTGGGATTTAGCTTTGCTCCATGTCATCTTGGGCTTGTCTAGTCATCAATTTCAACTACCATATCACCTTGTTCTTTGGCGACAATTGCCCTGACAACTGGCTCGGCGTCTCCTTCATGCATTGCCCTGGCAACTAGCTCGGCATCTCCTTCATGCATTGCCCTGGCAACTAGCTCTAGCCTTGCTTTAGCTAGTGATCCTGCACATACACACAAAACACACCAAAGCAACATCTTTTCCCACAAAAACAACCAAGTTATGCAATCAAGCTCAACGATGGAAGGAAACATGGATTAATGCATGAATGACTAATTATGTAACTAATATGAGCCAAAGTAGAACAATAATATGAGTAAAAAGGGTAAGAAAAATAGTATTTTTGAACACTTATCACACCCCAAACTCGAACTATTGCTTGTCCTCAAGCAATGCAAACTAATAACTACCTGCCAAGACTTCAATTTCACAAACTTAGCTTTGAACTTGATTTCAATTCTCAGAACCGGGGCACAAAGTATGATTGGCTTTTCATTTTTCAAAAAACTTAGGAGTTACTCGGAATCAAACTATAATGCTTGTGAGTGTGTGCGGAGTTGTGTGCAAGTTGATTTTTCAAATTCTATGCAAACAAGAGGTTTTCAAATTACTTCATTGGGTTCTTTTAACATGTTTTAACTAGAGCCAGTTTCGGCCACCTCTAGTGTTTTGTTTTTAGTTTCCTTCAGTTAATTAATTTATTTGACTAGAGCCAGTTTCGGGCACCTCTAGCGATCAATTTTTAGCACATACTAGAGCCAATTTTAGGCACCTCTAGAAATCAAATTTTTAGCACATGCTAGAGCCAATTTCGGGCACCTCTAGCATTTATCCAATTTTTATTCTAATCCCCCAATTTGTTTAATTATCAACCTAAGTTCACTAGAATTCCTTAAATCAATCAAACCACAATAGTGTTTCATCAAATTTAGCATCATAGTAAAATTCTAAGTTTTTCCATGGTTATCCTAGAATAAAAATTCTATCAATTAAGTGCATTGGCAAAGTCATCATCGGATATTCATCAAATCTAGGCAATTCTTGTTCCAACTAAAGGCATGTCAAGCAATTTATGTATCCTAAATGCAATACTTAAGATGAATGCAACTAAACATGGTAACAACTAATAACAATCCCCCTCAAACTCGAGTGAAGCATTTCCTCAATGCATGCATTAAAGAAAAATAAAAATAACGAAAAACAAAATGCAAACGAGGACTTACTCCGAGAGTTTGTCGTCATGGATGATTAGTTTCCTTTTGGTCGGTGTATTGATTCTCTTGCTTGAACGTGATGGTTGTTTCCTTGTTGCCGATGGTGGAATCGATCCTCGTACGGGGTTGTCCTCATCGTCCTCTTCATCAATTTCATTGGCTTTTCGCTTGGAGGATTCAATTGGTGTGGTCTTTGTTGGTGCAATGGAGGACTCGTCCGATTCTGAAAAAATCAGACAATGATTTCGTACGAGTTGATTCAGGCATAGGTGTTTTACCTTTGGCTTTTGCAGTGGTTGCCGGGATGTCTTTAGCTTTGGTTGTCGTGTCATCTTTAGGGTTGGTTTCTGTGGCATCATCTGTTGCTGTTCCCGTGGCGACTGCTTCATTGGTTGCCGTGGCAAGAATCTCGGTAGGAAAGATTGGGAACTGCACGCGGCTGTCCAGGTACTTTTCTAGGATGACTTGAGTGATTGCATTGTTGTGTTCCTTCATGTACCGCATGAACATTAGTTGCCCGTCTTCAATTTGCCTAAGGTGGCTCGCCAATGGTTGCAAGAGTGCTTCAAAGTGTCCCGGGGTTGATGGCCGAGTTGCCCGGGCGTTAGGTGTTTGGGCATTAGGGATTGCCGGGGCGATAGGAGTTGCTGTGGTAATTGGAGGCCTTGAGGATTTTTCTAGTACCTCTCCCATTAGCTTTCGGATTTGTGCTTGATTCCAACCAGACTTTGGTAGGGCCTTTTGAACGGTGGACTCACTTGGGACATGCATCTCCTTGCAAAGATTAGAAATTAAGCAAGGGAAGAAAAGAGAACCCTTATATTTTGAGCTACATACAAAAATCTCATCACAAATAATTTTTCCAATGTTAATGATGCGATTATGCATAATAGAATGTATGAGCAAAATACGTGGTATATCAACGGTAGTATTGTGTGTGGTGGGCATTAAGGAAGTTTTAACAAACTTATTCCATAGTTTTGCCTCGAGTTTAAGCCTAAGGCAATTTACCGTGCACTTGTATTTACCGTTGTTCTAATAAGTTCCCGGTAGAGTGAGTTCTTGAAGCACCTTGTCGAGTTGCTTGGGCGTGATTTGATCAACAAAGGCTTGATGCTCGTCCTTCTCAATGTAGAGCCCCGTAAAAGGTGTTGACATTTTCGGGGTTTATGAGTATGGCCTTGTCACGAACAAAAACATAAGGATTATCCGGGTTAGGTGAGTGAGCATAGAATTCTCTTACCCATGAGATGTTACCCGGTTCTGATTGATGGCAAAAGATTTGCCACTTTTGATGTGCAATCCTCTCGAAGATGAAAGGTTCAAGGCCGAAATCTTGATGAGAGTTGGAGTATTCAAAGCCTTGTTCTTCGTAAATCTTTCGACTTTCAAACTTGGAGTGAAATCTTTCTTGAACCACTGGTGTAGGAAACTTCTTGTATCTTGGTTCTTTGGAGGAACTTGGATGAACCAAAAATTTAATTTTGGATGCCATGGATGATCTTGTTGTGAGTTTTGTAAAAACAAAGAAAAGAAAATAAAAGAAATTAAAGAGTTGCAAGATGAAAAGTAGGAATAGGTTTCTTGGAAGTTAAGGGTGATGGGTTATATAGAAAAGATAGGTATTAAATTTGGTGGGCGGGATTAATTTTGGAAAGAAGAAAAAGAGGGTTTCAGTTTAGGGGAAGGGTGACGGCTAGGGGGTTTATTTAGGGAAAGTTGGAGGCTTTATATAAGCCTTAGATTCAGCCCATTAATTTCCTTATTGAAGATGTTTTCCTTCTTGGATCAAAATTCCTCTTTATCTTGAACTCTTTTCCTACAATTCAAAGACAAATCAACTAAGGATTAAAATTAAAGATAAACTAATAAAAGAAAATAAATAAAGATGTGTAAAGGGATTCTTAAACTTAAAAAGATAAAAAAAAGAAATAAATCTATCCTAAAAATATAATAATAACTGGAAATAAAAAAAAATTAGTTCGAAAAAAACTAGAAAAAAGAAAATAAAAAAAGTAATCGAAAATAAAAAAAAATAAAATAAAATAAAATATCGAAGGGAGAGCATGCTCATACATCTCCTAAGGTGTCCACTTCTTTGTTACGTTCCACATGGGCACCATTGTAGTGCTTTAATCTTTGTCCATTAACTTTGAATTCATGTTTGTCAGTGATGGACTTGATTATCACGGCACCATGGGAGAATGGTTTGACAACTTCGAATGGTCTCGACCATCTTGATTTCAGCTTTCCCGAGAAACGTTTTAGCCGAGAATTGAATAAGAGAACTAGTTGCCCTGGCATGAATTGTCGCGGCAATAGTTTCTTGTCATGCCATTGCTTTGTTTTCTCCTTGTAGATTCGTGCATTGTTATAGGCGAGTGCATGGAATTCTTCTATCTCGTTGAGGTCCAACAAATGCTTTTGTCCGACACTTTCCCAATCCATATTCACGGTCTTGATTGCCCAATATGCCTTGTGTTCGATTTCCACCAGTAGATGGCATGTTTTGCCATAGACAAGTCAGAAGGGGGACATACCTAAGGGTGTTTTGAATGCAGTGCGATATGCCCAAAGTGTGTCATCTAGTCTTAATGACCAATCCTTCCTAGAGGGATTTACAACTTTCTCGAGTATACCCTTCAATTCCCGGTTGGAAATTTATGCTTGCCCGTTGGTTTGTGGGTGATATGCCGTGGCAATCTTGTGAGATACGCCAAAGCGTTGCAACATCTTGGCAATAAGTCTGTTGTCAAAATGCTTGCCTTCGTCACTGATAATTGCTCTCGGCACCCCAAACCGTGTAAATATGTTTTTCTGCAAGAATCGTTGCACGGTCTTGGAATCGTTGTTGGGAATTGCAGCTGCCTCAACCCATTTAGACATGTAGTCGACGACAAGTAAAATGTAGAGGTTGCCGAATGAAGATGGGAAAGGTCCCATAAAATTGATCCCCCATACATCGAACAATTCCACCTCAATGATGTTTTAGAGCGGCATCTCATGTTGTCTAGAGATATTGCCCATCCTCTGGCAACGATCACATTGCTTGTAAAAGTGTTGGGCGTCTTTGTACAATGTTGGCCAATACAAACTGGATTGCAAAACTTTGGCCGCGGTACGAGTTCCTCCAAAATGTCCTCCATAGGGTGAAGAGTGGCATTGCCTTAGTACATTTTGTTGCTCTTCTTCAGGGACACATCGGCGTATAACCTGATCTGCATATTGTTTAAACAAAAGAGGCTCGTCCTAAAAGTAATGCTTAGCATCATGGCGGAACCGCTTCTTCCCTTGGTGAGTAAGGCCATAAGGTAAAATACCACAAACAAGGAAATTAACTAAATCCGCGTACCAGGGTATTGCCGAGGCATGTGCTACCATGGCGACTGCTCCCAAAATTACCGAGGCGTGTGCGTCTAGGGTTGCCGAGGCATCGAGGGTTACCGAGGCATACGCGTCAAAGGTTGCCGAGGTGTGCGCATCCATGGTTGCCGAGGCAACTAAAAGTTGCTCATCCGGGAATGCATCGCATATCTCTAGATCCGCATCCTCCTCCCTATTGCGTTCTAAATGTGATAAATGATCGGCCACTTGATTTTTTGTTCCTTTCCTGTCCTTAATTTCAAAATCAAATTCTTGTAAAAGTAATATCCAATGAATCAAACGAGGTTTGGCATCCTTTTTAGCAAATAGATATTTGATTGCCGAATGGTCCGTATGAATAATTACCTTTGTACCAATCAAATAGGATTGGAACTTGTCAAATGCGAAAACTACAGCTAGTAACTCTTTCTCCGTTGTTGTGTAATTCATTTGAGCACTATTAAGAGTTTTACTTGCGTAGTATATCACATGGAAGGTCTTACCTGTGTGTTGGCCAAGGACTGCTCCTACCGCAAAATCACTTGCATCACACATGAGCTCAAAAAGTAGCGTCCAATCTGGTGGAACGACAATGGATGTTGAGGCAAGCTTTTCCTTTAGGGTTTCGAATGCTTGGGCGCAAGAATCCTCAAAATTGAAGACTTTATCCTGTTCAAGCAAATTGCATAAGGGTTTAGTGATTTTAGAAAAATTATGAATGAACCTCCTGTAAAAACCTATATGTCCAAGAAAGCTTCGAATTCCTTTAACCGAACTTGGTGGGGGTAATCTCTCGATCACGTCCACCTTGGCTTTGTCTACTTCAATTCCCTTGGATGAAATCTTGTGGCGGAGCACTATTCCTTCATCTACCTAAAATGGCACTTCTCCTAATTGAGGACTAAATCAGTTTCTTCACATCTTGCCAACACCTTCTCTAAATTACAGAGGCAGCTGTCGAAGTAATTACCAAAAACAGAAAAATCATCCATGAAAATCTCAAGGAAGTCTTCGACCATGTCTGAAAAGAGTACCATCATGCATCTTTGGAAGGTTGCCGGGGCGTTACACAATCTGAATGGCATTCTTCGGAAAGCATAAGCACCGTATGGGCATGTGAAGGTTGTCTTTTCTTGATCTTCTGGTGCTATGGCAATTTGATTGTAACCCGAATAACCATCAAGAAAACAATAAAAGGGTTTACCTGCAAGACGGTCAAGCATTTGATCAATAAAGGGTAATGGGAAGTGATCTTTCCTAGTGGCTTTGTTTAGCTTTTCGATAATCCATACAAACCCTCCAACCGGTCACAGTCCTGGTTGGAATGAGTTCATTGTTTTCATTACTTACCACCGTTATACCTCCCTTTTTTGGTACACATTGTACTGGACTTATCCATGTACTATCAGAGATAGGGTATATAATGCCAGTGTCAAGCCACTTGATGATTTCTTTCATTACAATCCCTTTCATGGCATGATTCAGTCTTCTCTGGGCCTCAATTGAAGGTTTGTGATCATCTTCCAACAAAATCTTGTGCATGCACACTACCGGGCTAATTCCCTTCAAGTCGGCAATTGTCCACCCTATTGCATTTTTGTGTAGCTTAAACATTTTGATCAGCTTCTTTTCCTGCTCAGGCTGTAACTTAGAAGAAACAATTACAGGCAATGTATTATCGGTTCCTAAGTATGCATATTTTAGTTGTTCTGTGAACTGTTTTAACTCAAGAATCGGTGGTTGTTCAATAGAGGGCTTTTTGAGCTTACCTTCCTTACCTGAGTAATCCAGTGGTTCAAAGTATGTACCTGGTCGATTGACTAGCCAATTTGCCTCTTCTTGTTGTTCCTCATCGAGCGATTCTTCATACTCCTCAGGTTCTTCTTGATCGGCAATGTAGTTACCGAGGCAACTAAATTTCTCGTCGAAGTTAAACTCTGTCGTGGCATGAAGAAGTTGACATTCTTCTGGATCATCAGTATGCCTTAGTGTTTGGAATACATTTAGTTTAACTTGCTGGTCATTCACCCTCATTGTGAGTTCTCCCTTTTCAACATCGATCAAGGTTCTCCCTGTTGCTAGGAATGGTCTCCCGAGTATGATAGGTGCATGCTCATCTGCTTCACAATCCAAAACAATAAAGTCAGCGGGAAAAATAAATTTATCAACTTTTACCAGTATGTCTTCGATTTTTCCCTCTGGATGCATATAGGATCTGTCGACTAGCTGTAGTATAACTCTTGTAGGTCCTGCCTTCCTGATTCCTAGTTTCTAGAAAACCGATTTAGGCATCAAGTTTATGCTAGCCCCAATGTCGCATAATGCTTTCCCGACATAGTGGTTTCCAATGGAACAGGGTATTGTGAAACTTCCGAGATCCTTCAACGTAGGTGGCATACGATTGTGCAGCATGGCCATGCATCCCTCTGTTGCGGCAACTGTTTCAAACTCTCCTAGCCTTGTTCTCTTAGACACAATGTCTTTAAGAAACTTGGCATAGTTCGGCATTTGTTCAATTGCTTCCACCAATGGCAAGTTGATGTGGACTTGCTTTAGGATATCAAGAAACTTCTTGAATTGATATTCTTGCTTTTGTCGCTTCAACCTTTGTGTGAATGATGGTGGAAGTCGGATATCTTCGATCCTTTCATTGGTTTGGAACCTGATTGACGGCATTGCTGGGACAACTGGAGTTGCCGAGGCATGCTTATCGCAAGTTGCCGAGGCGTCCTTATCGTCGGTTGCCGAGGCATGCTTATTGCCGGTTGCCGCGGCAATTCCTGGTTCAGCATCTGAGGCTTTGCCGCTAGGTTCGTCTTGATCTTTTTGTAGAGTTTTGTTTGATGAGCGAGCTTGAGCCTCTTTAAGTTGTTGGCCACTTCTAGTGGTGATCGCCTTACATTGCTCATGGCCAGTTTCCTCTTACGACTTCAGTATCGCTAGGTAAACCTCCTTGCGGTCTAGTATTTAGGTTTTGAGCAAATTGTCCGACTTGATTTTCCAATGATTTGATTGTCGCCTCTTGGTTTTGCAATCTCATCTCGGTCCTATTAATAAATGCATCAGTTCTTTTTATGAAGTTACTATTCTCAGCCATATAAGATTCAGTTTTCATCATAAAAGCATTTAAAGAAATTTCCAAAGAACTAGATGTTGTCGGTTGTTGCTGCGGCAACTGTTGCTCTGGCATATTTTGCTGGAATCCCGATGCTTGTGCATTCTGATTGTTCTGGTTTAGATCATTGTTGGGATTACTCCATGAAAAATTCGGGTGCTTCTTCCAAGCTGGATTGTATGTATTGGACATCACAATGTTGTTCTGGTTGCAATTCTCCACATAGAAGATGGATTCCGGATTCTGCATACATTCAGAAGAATCATGGTTACCACCACATAACTCACAAAAAGAATCCATTACCTTGAGCTCATGTGTGTTGTTTGGTTTCTGCATGTTTTGGACCATCTTGGTTAAAGTGGCCAATTGTGCCGAAATTGAGTCTGATGATCCTAGTTCATGTATTGTGGCTTGGCGTCTAACTCCTTCTCTTCTAGTAGAGGGGAATTGATAATCATTCTTGGCAAGCCTGTTTAGAATTTGCATTGCTTCCTCCGGTGACTTATCTAGGAGTATGTCGTTTGCCGAGGCATTTAGCATCATCCTTGTTGGTGTATTCACGGCGTTGTAAAACATTGTTACTTGTGTCCACACCGGGAATCTGTGTAGGGGCATTTGTGTAGAAGTTCTCTATATCGCTCCCAAGCCTCGTACATGGACTCATCATCTGCCTGCCGAAAAGAAGTAATGTCGTTACGAAGCTTATCAGTCAAATTTGTAGGATTAAATTGAGCAAGGAAATCACGACAAAGATCGGTCCAAGATCCTATTGATCCGGCAGGAATGCTATTCAGCCATGCTTTCGCCCTATCCCTTAGTGAATAGGGGAATAATCTTAATCGTAAAACATCGGGGGTGACTCCGTGTATTTTGAACGAGTTGCAAATCTCGAGGAAGGATTTAAGATGTTGTCGTGCATCTTCAGTTGCTGAGCCGCCAAATTGACCAATTGTGTTGATCATATTAAACATCACCAGTTTCAACTCAAAGTGGTCAGCTTGAATTTCAGGTGCGCAACTCTTGGATTAAGTCCATCAAGATCTTCTTCAAGATAGTCTCGGATAGTTCTATTTCGTGCAAGAATCACTCCTCCTCCTGCTGGAACATCTTGATTCATATTGCTGTCTTGATTAGCCATTGCTATTCTTAACCTTCGTCTAAGTCTTTGTAAGGTTCATTCGATTTCTGGATCAAAGGGATATTCTGGTGTAATCAGTCTCGCCCTGGTCATATACCAATGTAAAACCAAATTTTGTTAGCCCTTTGAATCTTAAACAAGAAAAATAAAAAGAAAGTGCAAGAAAATAAAAACAAAGTTGCTATTGCCAATCCCCGGCAACGGCGCCAAAAACTTGTTGAGCGTAATAAGTGCTCTGCAATTGTGCAAGTGTACATGTCGCAAGTTATAGTATAAAAGATATCGTCTCCACAGGGATTGGTGCCACTTCAAGAACTAATCTCTTGCACTATAAAAAGTAAAAACACAAATATAAGATTATAGGAGTTTTAACTAATAACTAATCTAGAAAGCAAATAAGTAAAAGAATAGAAGAGATCAAATGAGAGAGATAGGCCAGGTTATCGTGAGTTGAGGTGTGATAGCCGATTGGATCATCTTCGTAAAAGAGTACAAGGGCAAATCAGTTGCCGTGGCAACTTGCACAACGGGGTTGCCTTGGCAACTAATCGATGGTTGCCTGGGCGACTAGTTGGGCAACTACTTGGGCTTCTGGGCATCAACCTTCAAGGTTCGACAGAGCGTTCTTCAATGGTTTCTTCTTATCCCTAAGTCGAAACTCTAACTACTTGTGCATGAATTGATAATACATCCCTGCATGAATCAAGGGTGAACAACAACCAATCTTGCACTCCTCTTAGCCGTTGAAATCCTTAACTTATTCCTAAGCTGGATTAATCTTCACCATCAATAGATTGAATAAAGATCATATTCATTCGTTTCTTGAATCTAACTCTCCCGTTATTAGATAAATAGATGAAGTTACGAGATCCTCTCCCAATTCACTCACAAACAAGAATAAGAACCAAGAATGAATAAACCTTGAATAGGAAAGTGCAAACTCTTATTACCTAACCAAAATCCAATAGTTTCTCACAACCACAAGACACAATAACCTTAGCCAAATAGATTTAGTTCATGGCTAGGTTCCAAAGAAACACAAGATGAAGAATCCCTAGCATGAACCTAATTGAACAAGAAAGAAAAAGATGAAGGATGGATGAAGCTTGTCGAAATCTCCTTACCCTTGATGCTTGTCAAAAATTCTCTCCACTCTCTCCCTTGGAGTTGACAGCATGACCTCTAATTTATAGGGCTAGGTCAAAGTCCTTCTTTGAGGAGGAAGTTAAGTTGGAATTAAATTATCTTTAAAGAATATAATTCTTTATTATAATTATATTCCTTATAGAACTTCTCCTATCTTCTTGGAATTTAATTCTTCTTTAACCTCTTCAGGGAAATCAAACTCCTTTGGGATTTAGCTTTGCTCCATGTCATCTTGGGCTTGTCTAGTCATCAAATTCGACTACCATATCACCTTATTCTTCGTCGACAATTGCCCTGGCAACTGGCTCGGCGTCTCCTTCATGCATTGCCCTGGCAACTAGCTCGGCATCCCCTTCATGCATTGCCCTGGCAACTAGCTCTAGCCTTGCTTTAGCTAGTGATCCTGCACATACACACAAAACACACCAAAGCAGCATCTTTTCCCACAAAAACAACCAAGTTATGCAATCAAGCTCAACGATGGAAGGAAACATGGATTAGTGCATGAATGACTAATTATGTAACTAATATGAGCCTAAGTAGAACAATAATATGAGTAAAAAGGGTAAGAAAAACAATACTTTTGAACACTTATCACTTGGCATACTCGTGGGGGGCATCCTTATATAGTGTGGGCCAAAAGAATCCTGACTGCAGTACCTTGGCAGCAGTCTTTACCCCAGCAAAGTAACCTCCATATGGTGCGACATTGCATAGATGCAATATGTTACACTGTTCATCCTCAGGCACACACCGGCGAATCACTTAGTCAGCGTACTGTTTGAACAATATTGGCTCATCCCAATAGTATTGCCTGACTTCCCGCAAGAACCTTTTCTTGGCATTGTATGCCAAGTCTGGTGGCAGAATGTTACTTACCAAGTAGTTGACAATGTCAGCATACCATGGCATGGCATGAACCGCAAGCAAATACTCATCAGAAAATTTATTTCTTATCGAATTGGCCTTACCATCTTCGAGATGGTGCTCTAAACATGAGAGATGGTCAGCTACTAAGTTTTCACTACCCTTCTTGTCTCAGATCTCAAGGTCAAATTCTTGAAGCAGGAGTGTCCATCGGATTAGTCTGGGCTTGTCATCCTTCTTTTCCAAGAGATACTTCAATGCCGAATGATCTGTAAAAACCATAAATTTGTTACCAATTAAATAAGATCTAAATTTGTTAAAAGAAATTACAATCGCAAGAAATTCTTTCTCGGTCGTAGAGTAATTCAGTTGTGCTTCATTCAAGGTTCGGCTGGCATAGTAGATGGCATGAAAATCCTTGCCATTCCTTTGTCCCAAGACTGCACCAATGGCATAGTCGCTGGTATCACACATGAGCTCGAAGGGCTCATTCCAGTCCGGTGCCACAACTATAGGGGCATTGATTAACTTCTCTTTAAGCTCCTAAAATGCTATCAAACAAGAATCGTTAAATGCAAAAGTGGCATTATATTCTAACAACAAGCATAAAGGTTTAGCAATCTTCGAAAAGTCTTTAATGAAACGCCGATAAAAACTAGCATGTCCTAAAAAACTCCTTATACCTTTAACACTCGTTGGAGGCAATAGCTGCTTAATTACCTCAACTTTTGCTTGATCCACTTCTAACCCTCTCTCAGTTACCTTGTGCCCGAGAACAATGCCCTCTTTCACCATGAAGTGCATTTTTCACAGTTCAACACTTGGTTTGTCTCTATGCATCTCTTCAAGACTTGCTCCAAACTCATAAGGCATTCCTCAAATGTTTTGCCAAACACTGAAAAATCATCCATGAACACTTCCATGTTGTGCTCGATCATATCGGAAAAAATGGACATCATGCAATACTGAAACGTTGTCGGTGCATTACATAGGCCGAATGGCAACCTTCTAAACGCAAATATTCCATATGGGCACGTGAAGGTAGTCTTCTCTTGATCATCAGGTGTGATGGAAATTTGACTATAACCTGAATAACCATCCAAAAAACAATAGAAAGCTTTACCTGCCAACCTGTCTAGCATCTGATCAATGAATGGCAATGGGAAGTGGTCCTTCCTCGTGGCATTGTTTAGCCGCCTATAGTCCATGCACACTCTCCATGCTATGATATTTCTGGAGGGGATTAGCTCAGCTTCACTATTTTGTACCACGGTCATGACACCATTCTTTGACACGTATTGCACCGAGCTAACCCAAGAGCTATCAAAAATGGGATATATAATCCTGGTATCAAGCAATTTTATGATCTCTTTCTTCACTACTTCTTTCATGCTTGGGTTTAGCCATCTTTGGCTTCAATGGTCTTGCCATGGTACTCCAAGATAATCTTGTGCATACAAATAGTTGGGCTAATACCTCTGATGTCTGCCAAAGTCCACCCTAGTGCATGCTTATAGTCATGTAATACTGCCAACAATCTTTCCTCCTGATCATTAGTGAGACCAGTGGCAATAATCACTGGAAGAGTTGAGTGTTCACCTAAATAAGCATACTTCAAGTGATTTGGCAGCGATTTTAGTCCCAATGCCAATGGCTCCTCAATTGATGGTTTAGGTGCCTTGAGTTCTCTGCCGACCAACTGTAGTGGCTCAAAATAACTCGCCTCTTCAGCCTCCAAGTCCAATTCTTCTGGTTCCTCAAATAGATCGGTTATGCCATCTAAATTGTTGGCATCAAATTCTGTATTATGGCATAACTGTGCCGTGTCCAAAGTGTAAATGGACTCCATCATCTCCTCTTCTTGGCACTCATCAGGTTCAGCTGCACATTTCAAAGCTTGAAACACATTAAATGTAACTTACTGGTCATTCATGCTCATTGTTAGTTCCCCTTTATGAACATCAATCAAAGCCCGACCCGTGGCAAGAAAAGGTCTCACCAAAATAATATGGACATTAATATTAGCCTCATAATCAAAAATGATAAAATCAGCTGGAAAAATAAATTTGTCTACCTTTACCAACACATCCTCAATCTTACCCTTGGGATGTGCATAGGATCGGTCTGCTAGGTGAAGTGTCACTGTGGTAGGTCTTTCTTCTATGCCAAGCTTCCAAAAAACTGACATTGGCATCAAGTTGATGCTGGCTCCTAGGTCACATAGTGCCTTGCCCATGAATTTGTTGCCAATGGTGCAAGGAATAGTGAAGCTTCCCGAATCTTTCAGCTTTGGTGGCAACCGGTTTAAGATCATGGCGCTGCATGCTTCGGTCAGAGCTACCGTTTCAAAGTCTCCCAACATCCTCTTTTTGGACAGAATGTCCTTCATAAATTTGACATAGTTGGGCATTTGTTCAAGGGCTTCTACCAATGGAATGTTGATTTGTAATTGCTTAAGAACCTCCAAGAAGCACTTGAACTGCTGATCTTGCTTATGCTTTTGGTGTCTTGCTGGAAATAGTGGTGGCAGATAGATACGTGTCTATTCTGCTGGCTTTGCCAACGCAGTGCTGGCATTAGTATGTTGTCTGGCATCGGTGCTGGCATCAGTGTGCTGTCTGGCATTGGTGCTGGCATCAGTGTGCTGTCTGGCATTGGTTCTGGCATCATCTGCTTTGTTTCATCTTTCTCTGCTTCCCTGGGATTAGCTGCTAGTACATGCTTCTCATCTTGGCAATTAACTGGCTACTTAGCAATCTTCTGCATCTCGCACTGCTTACCACTCCAAAGAGTTATAGCTTTGCACTGCTCTTTATCTTTGTGCCAAGCATCTTCTGTGTCACTTGGCAATGTTCCCTGGGGTTGATTGCTGAGTGCACTGGCAATCTTCCCAAGCTAGACTTCCAAATTTCTCATTGATGCAGCCAAACTCTGGACTGTGGCATCATTCCTCTCCATGTACTTTGTGAGAGTGCCTCCGTGGTTGAGTCTCTGCCCTTGCTAAAAAATTGTTTTGGGCTTTCTGTGGCATGGAATTCTGGTAGAATGCTGGCATGGCATTGTTATTCTGCCTCTGAGTATTCTGGCGCTGGGCGTTGTACTGGTTACCTCTTTGATTTCCTCAAGCTAAATTAGGGTGTTGTCTCCAACCTACATTATAAGTATTGGAGTTAGGATTATAGTAACGATTAACATTGCCAACAAAGTTTACCGGTTCAAGGTTTGTTGGGCATTCATCCACGCGATGATTCTCTCCACAGATTGTACATAAATGGTCTAATGCTTTGACTTCCTGGGACTCGTTGTTCTTTTGCAACGTTTTTGCCATGCTAGTAAGGTTGGAAATCTCGGCATGAATGGATGTTAGTTCACCAACCTGAAATTTCCTATTGGTTTTAGTTATGATCCCAAGTCTTGCAACAGGATATTCAAAACCATTGATTGCAATCCTCTCTAAAATGTCAACAGTCTCGGTGTACGTCTTGTCAAGCAACAAACTAGCTATTGAAGCATCGACAACAATCCTTGTTTGTGCATTCAATCCATTGTAAAATGTCTATATCTGGGTCCAATTCAGGAATCCATGCATAGGACACCTCCTCAACAGGTATTTAAATCTTTCCCAAACATCATATAAGGTCTCATCCTCAGCATGCCTAAATGTAATGATCTCACCTCGTAGCTTGACAGTGAGTGTTGGTCGCTGGAATCTTGTCAAGAACTTCTAGCATAGGTCTGCCCATGAAGTAACTGAGCCAGTTGTCATGGAGTTAAGCCAAGCCTTTGCTCTGTATCTCAAAGAGAAAGTAAATAACTTCAGTTTCACGGTATCTTCAGGTACTCCATTTTGTTGAAATAACTGACAAATCTCCATGAACTGCTTTAGATGTTGCCTCGGATCTCCAGTGAGTGCTCCATCAAGCTGACCTACATTCAAAAATGTTTGAATCATTACCGGCTTAAGTTCAAAATTGACAGCGTTTACCTCTGTGCCAACAAGTCCTGGCATCAAATTGTCAATGGTTGGTGCCGAATGTTCTCTAATCGGTTTCTCATTAATAACCGGGACAACAGGTGGTGGTGGTATCCCATTGTTAAGTGGATTTCCTCCATTGTTCACCACACCATTCCCTCCATTACCTTAGTTTTTCTCTCGAAATCTTCTTTTTAACCTCCGTAAGGTTTTCTCAATTTTCAGATCGTATGGCCACTCGTCCACCACATGATGGCTTCTGGTCATACATCGACAAAAGTAAAAGGTAAAACAAAAATAAAAATAAAAAGAAGACAAGTAAAAATTTAAAAACAATCAATTCCATTGCAATCCCCAGCAACGGCGCCAAAAACTTGTAGACTCTCTAGGTGAATGCTGGCAAAAGTGGCAGAAAATATGTCTTAGAAAATATAAGAATATGCCAAAAGGAGTCTTTTGCGTGCAAGTATACACGGTCTGTAAGTAATACAGCTGGTAAGCTGAGTATCGATCCCACAGAGATTGACTTGGAATTCAATTCCCTTGATTGTTACTTGCCTTAAGGAAAAGTTTATTTGTTTTGAAATTGGTTTTGGAAAATAATTAAAAAGTAAAGAAATGAAAGTAAAGTAAAGACGTCGACAAGGAAGGTGTTTTAATGGATGATGAGCTTTGGCAAGGAATGCCTGGTTTTCACGCTATTAATGTCGTGCCAGCCTTTAACAACAACCTGTCTTGGCATTGTTTGCTGAGCAGATTCACAATTAGCAAAGCCTCTCTCGATGGTCATTGCCCTAAATTGATCATGTAAAAACCCCTATATCTCTATAGTGTTTGTTTTTAAATAAACCAATTTGATTAAGCTCGAATCTATACTCCTAAGGGGTAGATTTCACTCCCGAGGTAACTTCATCTACTTGAATGACTTCTCTCGAAGCTTATCTCCTGAGTATTCAACAACTTCACTCCCGAGGTAACTTTATCTACTTGAATGACTTCTCTCGAAGCTTATCTCATGAGTATTCAACAACTTATTCGTTGCCACCCCAAGTCTGTTAAGATATTGAGGAGCAATAGGCCAACAGTACCAGCTCTCGCTTGGCATAGTATTTAGGAAATATTAAAGTATGTCGAATAGTGAAAACATTACCAAGGCAGATTTATTATTAAAAACTAAAACATAAAAATAACGTTCAACGCAAACATCCCCCACCAACTATTAAACTAGTTCATGGTGAGGGATTTAACCAACAACCCACAAACGTTTTCACAATACATCATCATTAAAAAACGAAATAAAATAACTTGAAAGAGAGAATGGGCTAGAAGGGTCTCTCGATGTAGCCCTTCAAGATCCAGGCTTCTCGGCCAAGTTGGTCGGACCAGCCTTCCACGGTGCAGCCGGTCGTCAATCGTCGCACACCAACTCCTCACGATCCAATCTCCTTCGCTTCCAAATGCTAGCTTGGTTTGTGTTTAAATAAGCATGCGAGGAAGGGATAGGATTAGCTCTTCAAATTTTGAACTTCAACTGCCTAAGGGATAAGGGATTATCATCTTATCCAAATTTGAATGAGAGCTGATCAGGCTAGGGCTGACGTCATACTGCCGATGCTACCTTGGCGCCCAAGCTTGGCATGAATCTGCCAACAAGTCTTGGCACCATCTTATCCGCTATTTTTTCAGAGATTAATCCAATTGCTATCTTTTCGGAGCATGATCATTTCCTATTTTTTTAGGGTCCAACAGCTTCTTGGCGTGGCATCAAGTTCACTTCTCTGCCAATCGGTGCTTGGCATTGTCTGGTCCATCTATGCCAACAGCACTCGGCATTCTCTCTTGCATTCCTTCCTGAGGTGCTTTCCTGGGCCATATCTTATGCCAAACCTGTAAAATTGCCAACAAAACAACCCTTCACACTGACATAGACAAAACTCTAAACTCCTTATGCAAATGCATTCTCTCTTCAATTCTCGCCTTAAGATTTTCCCTAGGAAACTGAAGTCAAGATGGTCTGGGTTATTCGAGGTTGTAAAACCTTATTCTCATGGGGCTGTAGTGGTTAAATCAACAGCGGATGAACATGAGTTCAAAGTTAACGGGCAACGCTTGAAGCACTACGTTGGTGCACATGTGACTCGCGATAAGGAGACTGTAACCTTAAGAGATGCATGAAAATGCTCTTTCTAAGAGTTTTATTTTTTAGTTTTTAATTTTTGAACTTTTTATTTTTATTTTTGGTTTTTTATTTTATTTATTTTATTTCATTTATTTCATTTTTCGTTATTTTTAGATTTTAGGATTTTATCCTTCCTTTTTAGTTGATTTAGTTGTTATCTTTATTTTATTTTGATATTTCCTTTATCTCTTTATTTTTATTTTTATTTCGTTTTATCTTTATTTAATATTATCTTTATGTTTTCATTTTTTTAGGATAAGAGCTTCAAAGAAGAAGGAGTTGAGCTTAGGATATAATTTTATTTGAATGAAATCTATCCAACGAAGTGGATAATGAGCTGATCCAGGGGATTCAAATTTTTGGCTATTTCAAAGGGGATTTAATTACCCTTTTGAAATTTTTCACCCACAATTTTTTCCCTCTTCTTATACCCTACCCGCACCAATCCCCATCCCCCTTTACTTTCTTTTCCCTCATTGATTGAGGATCCAATCCATCACTTCTACCAAACCTTCACTCAACCAGTAATATTTCCATCTACTTCATCTTTTTCCTTTACTTCCTTCTCATATTTGCAACTCTTAAGTTTCCTCTCTTGTTCCTTAAGTTTTTTTCTTTCTTTTACAATCAAGAACCGAAAAGCCATGGCCAAGAATCTCAAGACTATGCCCAGGGCATGTTCTTCAAGAGCAGTCGAGCCATCTTTCCGCTGGTTTGCATCTCCAATCGTTGAAAAGAGATACCTTGCCGAGTTTGCAAATCGAAAGGTGTGGGAAGAGCAAGGGTTCAAATATGATGTTTCCCTCAAGAACTATGGCCTTGAAGCTTCAATCTTCAGGATAATTGAGCACCATCAATGGCAATTTTTTTGTGAACAACCAAAACCGGGCAACATCACGTGGGTAAGGGAATTTTATTCACATCTTTCTAATTTCGATAACCCTTGTGTTTATATGCGTGGATGATATTGAGAAGGACGAGCATACAGAATTTGTTGAAAATATCACAGCCGAAGAAGTGGAGTCTAGAATCTCACCGTTGAGGGAGCTGCATGGAATGAAGGACATTTGAAGGGAACGGTGAACCGTGTTAAGTGTCTAAAAGTACTATTTTATTCACCCTTTTTATTCATATTATTGCTAGACTTAGGCTCATATTAGTTGCATTATTAGCCATTCATGCATGTTTGCATTGTTTCCTTGGTGGACAAGCTTGATTTCATATTTTGCTTAATTTTGTGGAAAAAGGATGCTACCGATAGTTGTTTTTGTGTGTGTGCAGAATCACTTGCCTAAACAAGGCTGGAACCAATTGCCAGGGTAGTGCATGAAGGAGATGTCGACGCAGTTTCCATGGTAATGCATGAAGGAAATGCCGAGCTAGTTGCCAGGGCAATTGTCGATAAGATGATATGGCAGTCGAAATTGATGAATAGATAAGCCCAAGATGACGTGGAGCAAAGTTAAATCCCAAAGGAGTTTGATTTCCACGAAGAGGTCAAAGAGAAATTAAATCCCAAGAAGATAGGAGAAGATCTAGAAGGAATTTAAATATAATAAAGAATTATATTCTTTTAAAAGTATTTAATTCCAACTTAACTTCTTCCTCAAGAGAGACTTTGAAACCCTAAAGAAAAAGCTTGCCTCGACACCCATTGTCATTCCACCCGATTGGACGCTACCTTTTGAGCTCATGTGTGATGCAAGTGATTTTGTGGTTGGAGCAGTTCTAGGCCAATGCACAGGTAAGACCTTTCATGTGATATACTACGCTAGTAAAACTCTTAATAGTGCTCAAGTGAATTACACAACAATGGAGAAAGAGTTACTAGCCGTAGTTTTCGTATTTTGTGGTTTGATTCGTTGGATATTGCTTTTACAAGAGTTTGACATTGAAATTAAGGACAAGAAAGGAATAGAAAATCAAGTGGCGGATCACTTATCACGCTTACAACGCAATAGGGATGAAGACGCAAATTTAGAGATATACGATGCATTCCCGGATGAGCAATCGTTAGTTGCCTCAAGAACCCTTGACGCCAAGACGCCTCAAGAACTCTAGACGCCAAGACGCCTCGGCAACCATGGAAGCAGTTGCCATGACAACACATGCCCTCAAAAAACCCCGTACGCGAATTTAGTTAATTTCCTTGTTTGTGGTATTTTACCTTATGGCCTTACTCACCAAGGGAAGAAGCGGTTCCGCCATGATTCTAAGCATTACTTTTGGGACGAGCCTCTTTTGTTTAAACAATGTGCAGATCAGGTTATACACCGATGTGTCCCTGAAGAGGAGCAGCAGAATGTACTCTGGCAATGCCATTCTTCACCCTATGGAGGACATTTTGGAGGAACATGTACCGCGGCCAAGCCAAAGTTTTGCAATCTGGTTTGTATTGGCCAACACTGTACAGAGATGTCCAAGAGTTTTACAAGCAATGTGATTGTTGCCAGAGGACGGGCAATATCTCTAGATGACATGAGATGCCACTCCAAAACATCATCGAGGTGGAATTGTTCGATGTATGAGGGATCGATTTTATGGGACCTTTCCCATCTTCATTCGCAACCTCTACATTCTACTTGTCGTCGACTACGTGTCTAAATGGGTTGAGGCAGCTGCAGTTCCCACCAACGATTCCAAGACCGTGCAACGATTCTTGCAGAAAATATATTTACACGGTTTGGGATGCTGAGAGCAATTATCAGTAATGAAGGAAAACATTTTGACAACAGACTTATTGCCAAGATGTTGCAACGCTTCGGCGTGTCACACAAAATTGCCACGGCAAATCACCCACAAACCAATGGGCAAGCAAAAATTTCCAATAGAGAATTGAAGGGTATAGTCGAGAAAGTTGTAAATCCCTCTAGGAAGGATTGGTCAGTAAGACTAGATGAAGCACTTTGGGCATATCACACTGCATTCAAAACACCCTTAGGTATGTCTCCCTTCCGACTTCTCTATAGCAAAACATGCCATCTACCGGTGGAAATCGAACACAAGGCATATTGGGCAATCAAGACCGTGAATATGGATTTGGAAAGTGCCGGGCAAAAGAGTTTGTTGGACCTCAACGAGATAGAAGAATTCTGTGCACTCGCCTATAACAATGCACGAATCTACAAGGAGAAAACTAAGCAATGGCATGACAAGAAACTATTTTTGCGGCAATTCATGTCAGGGCAACTAGTTCTCTTATTCAATTCTCGGCTGAAACTTTTCCCGGGAAAACTGAAATCAAGATGGCCGGGACCATTCGAAGTTGTCAAACCGTTCTCCCATGGTGCTGTGATAATCAAGTTCATCACTGACGAACATGAATTCAAAGTCAACAGACAAAGATTGAAGCACTACAACGCTGGCTATGTGGAACGTAACAAAGAAGTGGTCACCTTAGGAGATGCATGAGCATGCTCTCCTTTCGATATTTTCTTTTTATTTTTATTTTTTCAAACTATTTAATTTTTTTTATTTTTGTTTATTAATTTCGGTTATTTTTCTTTTTAGGATAAATTTATTTATTTTATTTAAGATTAAGACTACATCTTTCTTTCATATTTATTTAATTGTTTTAAATTTTAGGTTTAAGAATTTCTTTGCACATCTTTATTTATTTTCTTTTATTAGTTTATCTTTAATTTTAATCCTTATTTTTTTGTTTTTGAATTGTAGGAAAAGAGTTCAAGATAAAGAGGAATTTGATTCAAGAAGGAAACTTCTTCAACAAGGAAATTAATGGGCTAAATCTAAGGCTTATATTAAGCCTCCAATTTACCCTAAATAAACCCTACATAGCCGGCCAAACCCTTCTCCTTCCCCAAATCCCCTAGCCGTCCCCTTCCCCCAATCAAAACACTTGTTTTCTTTCTTTCCAATTAATCCCACCCACCATATTTACTACCTATCTTTTCTATTTAACACATCACCCTTAACTTCCAAGAAACCTATTCCTACTTTTCATCTTGCAACTCTTTAGTTTCTTTTGCTTTCTTTTCTTTGTTACCAAACTCACAACCAAGATCATCCATGGCATCCAAAATCGAATTTTTGGTTCATCCAAGTTCCTCCAAAGAACCAAGATACAAGAAGTTTGCTACACCGATGGTTCAAGAAAGATTTCACTCCAAGTTTGAAAGCCGAAAGATTTGCGAAGAACAAGGCTTCGAATACTCCAACTCTCATCAAGATTTTGGCCTTGAACCATTCATCTTCTAAAGGATTACACATCAAAAGTGGCAAATTTTTTGCCATCAATCAGAACCTGGTAACATCTCATGGGTAAGAGAATTCTATGCTCACTCACCTAACCCGTATAATCCTTATGTTTTTGTTCGTGACAAGGTTATACTCATAAGCCCCGAAAACATCAACACCTTTTACGGGCTCTACGTTGAGAAGGACGAGCATCAAGCCATTGTTGATCAACTCACGCCCAAGCAACTCGACAAGGTGCTTCAAAAACTCACTCTACCGAGAACTCATTGGAACGACGATAAATACAAGGGCACGATAAATTTCCTTCGGCTTAAACCCGAGGCAAAATTATGGAATAAGTTTGTTAAAACTTCTTTAATGCCCACAACACACAATACCACCGTTGATACACCTCGTCTTTTGCTCATACATTCTATCTTGCATAATCGCATCATTAACATTGGAAAAATTATTTGTGATGAGATTTTTGTATGTAGCACAAAAGACAAGGGTTCTCTTTTCTTCCCTTGCTTAATTTCCAATCTTTGCAAGGAGATGCATGTCCCAAGTGAGTCCACTGATGAAAAGGCCCTACCAAAGTCCGGTTGGAATCGAGTACAAATCTGAAAGCTAATGGCAGAGGCACCGGTAAAATCCCCAACACCTTCAATTACCTCGGCAACTCCTAATGCCCAAGCAACTAATGCCTGGGCAACTCGGACAACAACCCTGAGACAACTTGAAGAACTATTACAACCGTTGGAGAACCGCCTTAGGAAAATTGAAGATCGACAACTAATGTTCATGCGGTACATGAAGGATCACAACAATGCCATCACCCAAGTCATCCTAGAAAAGTACTCAGATAGCCTCGTGTCGTTCCTCATCTTTCCTACCAAAATCCCATGACAACCAATGAAGCAGTTGCCATGGCTACCGCAACAAATGATGCTGCGGCAGCCTACACTGCGCCTGCCCAAGCAGTTGCCACGGCAACCAACACTGCAGATGTCGTGGCAACCAAAGCTAAAGGCGCCCCAGCAACCACTGCAAAAGCCGAAGGTAAAGCACCTATGCCCGAATCAACTCGTACTGAATCATTGTCTGATTTTTCAGATTCGGATGAGTCCTCCATTGCACCAACAAAGACCGCACCAATTGAATTCTCCAAGCCCAAGCGAAAGGCCAATGACATTGATGATGAGGACGATAAGGACACCCCCATACGAGGATCGATTCCACCATCGGTAACAAGAAAGCAACCACCGCGTTCAAGCAAAAGAATCAAGACACAAGCCAAAAGGAAACTAATCATCCAAGATGATGAACTCTCAGAGTAAGTCCTCGTTTGCATTTTACTTTTCTTTATTGTTATTTTTGTTTTTATTTTTATTTTTCCTTGTTACATGCATTGAGGACAATGCCTCACTCGAGTTTGGGGGGATTGTTATTAGTTAGTTACCATGTTTAGTTGCATTCATCTTAAGTATTGCATTTAGGATACATAAATTGCTTGCCATGCCTTTAGTTGGAACAAGAATTGCCTAGATTTGATGAATATCCGATGATGACTTTGCCAATGTACTTAATTGATAGAACATTTTATTCCAGGATAAACGTGGAAACACTTAGAATCTTACTATGATGCTAAACTTGATAAACCACTATTGTGGCTTGATTGATTTAAGGAATTCTAGCGAACTTAGGTTGATAGTTAAAAATTTTGGGGATTAGAATAAAAATTGGATGAATGCTAGAGGTGCCCGAAACTGGCTCTAGTCGAATAAATTAATTAACTTAAGAAAACTAAAAACAAAACACTAGAGGTGCCCGAAACCGACTCTAGTTAAAACATGTTAAAAGAACCCAATGAAGTAATTTGAAAACCTCTTGTTTGCATAGAATCTGAAAAATCAACTTGCACACAACTCCGCACACACTCACAAGCATTATAGTTTGATTCCGAGTAACTCCTAAGTTTTTTGAAATATGAAAAGCCAATCATACTTTGTGCCACGGTTCTAAGAATTGAAATCAAGTTCAAAGCTAAGTTTGTGAAAATTGAAGTCTTGGAGGGTAATTATTAGTTTGCATTGCTTGAGGATAATCAATAGTTCGAGTTTGGGGGTGTGTTAAGTGTCTAAAAGTACTATTTTATTCACCCTTTTTATTCATATTATTGCTAGACTTAGGCTCATATTAGTTGTATTATTAGCCATTCATGCATGTTTGCATTGTTTCCTGGTGGACAAGCTTGATTTTCATATTTTGCTTAATTTTGTGGGAAAACGGATGCTGCCGATAGTTGTTTTTGTGTGTGTGTGTAGAATCACTTGCCTAAACAAGGCTGGAACCAATTGCTAGGTAGAGCATGAAGGAGATGAAGGAGATGCATGGAGCTAGTTGCTGCTGGCAATTGTTACTAAGGGATAAGATGATATGGCAGTTGAAATTGATGAATAGATAAGCCCAAGATGACGTGGAGCAAAGTTAAATCCCAAAGGAGTTTGATTTCCACGAAGAGGTCAAAGAGAAATTAAATCCCAAGAAGATAGGAGAAGATCTAGAAGGAATTTAAATATAATAAAGAATTATATTCTTTTAAAAGTATTTAATTCCAACTTAACTTCTTCCTCAAGAGAGACTTTGAAACCCTAAAGAAAAAGCTTGCCTCGACACCCATTGTCATTCCACCCGATTGGACGCTACCTTTTGAGCTCATGTGTGATGCAAGTGATTTTGTGGTTGGAGCAGTTCTAGGCCAATGCACAGGTAAGACCTTTCATGTGATATACTACGCTAGTAAAACTCTTAATAGTGCTCAAGTGAATTACACAACAATGGAGAAAGAGTTACTAGCCGTAGTTTTCGTATTTTGCGGTTTGATTCGTTGGATATTGCTTTTACAAGAGTTTGACATTGAAATTAAGGACAAGAAAGGAATAGAAAATCAAGTGGCGGATCACTTATCACGCTTACAACGCAATAGGGATGAAGACGCAAATTTAGAGATATACGATGCATTCCCGGATGAGCAACTGTTAGTTGCCTCAGCAACCCTTGACGCGCACGCCTCAGCAACTCTAGACGCGCACGCCTCGGCAACCATGGAAGCAGTTGCCATGACAACACATGCCTCAGCAAAACCCTGGTACGCGAATTTAGTTAATTTCCTTGTTTGTGGTATTTTACCTTATGGCCTTACTCACCAAGGGAAGAAGCGGTTCCGCCATGATTCTAAGCATTACTTTTGGGACGAGCCTCTTTTGTTTAAACAATGTGCAGATCAGGTTATACACCGATGTGTCCCTGAAGAGGAGCAGCAGAATGTACTCTGGCAATGCCATTCTTCACCCTATGGAGGACATTTTGGAGGAACATGTACCGCGGCCAAGCCAAAGTTTTGCAATCTGGTTTGTATTGGCCAACACTGTACAGAGATGTCCAAGAGTTTTACAAGCAATGTGATTGTTGCCAGAGGACGGGCAATATCTCTAGATGACATGAGATGCCACTCCAAAACATCATCGAGGTGGAATTGTTCGATGTATGAGGGATCGATTTTATGGGACCTTTCCCATCTTCATTCGGCAACCTCTACATTCTACTTGTCGTCGACTACGTGTCTAAATGGGTTGAGGCAGCTGCAGTTCCCACCAACGATTCCAAGACCGTGCAACGATTCTTGCAGAAAATATATTTACACGGTTTGGGATGCTGAGAGCAATTATCAGTAATGAAGGAAAACATTTTGACAACAGACTTATTGCCAAGATGTTGCAACGCTTCGGCGTGTCACACAAAATTGCCACGGCAAATCACCCACAAACCAATGGGCAAGCAAAAATTTCCAATAGAGAATTGAAGGGTATAGTCGAGAAAGTTGTAAATCCCTCTAGGAAGGATTGGTCAGTAAGACTAGATGAAGCACTTTGGGCATATCACACTGCATTCAAAACACCCTTAGGTATGTCTCCCTTCCGACTTCTCTATAGCAAAACATGCCATCTACCGGTGGAAATCGAACACAAGGCATATTGGGCAATCAAGACCGTGAATATGGATTTGGAAAGTGCCGGGCAAAAGAGTTTGTTGGACCTCAACGAGATAGAAGAATTCTGTGCACTCGCCTATAACAATGCACGAATCTACAAGGAGAAAACTAAGCAATGGCATGACAAGAAACTATTTTTGCGGCAATTCATGTCAGGGCAACTAGTTCTCTTATTCAATTCTCGGCTGAAACTTTTCCCGGGAAAACTGAAATCAAGATGGCCGGGACCATTCGAAGTTGTCAAACCGTTCTCCCATGGTGCTGTGATAATCAAGTTCATCACTGACGAACATGAATTCAAAGTCAACAGACAAAGATTGAAGCACTACAACGCTGGCTATGTGGAACGTAACAAAGAAGTGGTCACCTTAGGAGATGCATGAGCATGCTCTCCTTTCGATATTTTCTTTTTATTTTTATTTTTTCAAACTATTTAATTTTTTTTATTTTTGTTTATTAATTTCGGTTATTTTTCTTTTTAGGATAAATTTATTTATTTTATTTAAGATTAAGACTACATCTTTCTTTCATATTTATTTAATTGTTTTAAATTTTAGGTTTAAGAATTTCTTTGCACATCTTTATTTATTTTCTTTTATTAGTTTATCTTTAATTTTAATCCTTATTTTTTTGTTTTTGAATTGTAGGAAAAGAGTTCAAGATAAAGAGGAATTTGATTCAAGAAGGAAACTTCTTCAACAAGGAAATTAATGGGCTAAATCTAAGGCTTATATTAAGCCTCCAATTTACCCTAAATAAACCCTACATAGCCGGCCAAACCCTTCTCCTTCCCCAAATCCCCTAGCCGTCCCCTTCCCCCAATCAAAACACTTGTTTTCTTTCTTTCCAATTAATCCCACCCACCATATTTACTACCTATCTTTTCTATTTAACACATCACCCTTAACTTCCAAGAAACCTATTCCTACTTTTCATCTTGCAACTCTTTAGTTTCTTTTGCTTTCTTTTCTTTGTTACCAAACTCACAACCAAGATCATCCATGGCATCCAAAATCGAATTTTTGGTTCATCCAAGTTCCTCCAAAGAACCAAGATACAAGAAGTTTGCTACACCGATGGTTCAAGAAAGATTTCACTCCAAGTTTGAAAGCCGAAAGATTTGCGAAGAACAAGGCTTCGAATACTCCAACTCTCATCAAGATTTTGGCCTTGAACCATTCATCTTCTAAAGGATTACACATCAAAAGTGGCAAATTTTTTGCCATCAATCAGAACCTGGTAACATCTCATGGGTAAGAGAATTCTATGCTCACTCACCTAACCCGTATAATCCTTATGTTTTTGTTCGTGACAAGGTTATACTCATAAGCCCGAAAAACATCAACACCTTTTTACGGGCTCTACGTTGAGAAGGACGAGCATCAAGCCATTGTTGATCAACTCACGCCCAAGCAACTCGACAAGGTGCTTCAAAAACTCACTCTACCGAGAACTCATTGGAACGACGATAAATACAAGGGCACGATAAATTTCCTTCGGCTTAAACCCGAGGCAAAATTATGGAATAAGTTTGTTAAAACTTTTTTAATGCCCACAACACACAATACCACCGTTGATACACCTCGTCTTTTGCTCATACATTATATCTTGCATAATCGCATCATTAACATTGGAAAAATTATTTGTGATGAGATTTTTGTATGTAGTACAAAAGACAAGCGTTCTATTTTCTTCCCTTGCTTAATTTCCAATCTTTACAAGGAGATGCATGTCCCAAGTGAGTCTACTGATGAAAAAGCCCTACCAAAGACCGGTTGGAATCGAGTACAAATCTGAAAGCTAATGGCAGAGGCACCGGTAAAATCCCCAACACCTTCAATTACCTCGGCAGCTCCTAATGCCCAAGCAACTAATGCCTGGGCAACTCGGACAACAACCCTGAGACAACTTGAAGAACTATTACAACCGTTGGAGAACCGCCTTAGGAAAATTGAAGATCGACAACTAATGTTCATGCGGTACATGAAGGATCACAACAATGCCATCACCCAAGTCATCCTAGAAAAGTACTCAGATAGCCTCGTGTCGTTCCTCATCTTTCCTACCAAAATCCCATGACAACCAATGAAGCAGTTGCCATGGCTACCGCAACAAATGATCTTTGCGGCAGCCTACATCGCGCGTTGCCCCAGCGATTGCCACGGCAACCAACACTGCAGATGTCGTGGCAACCAAAGCTAAAGGCGCCCCAGCAACCACTGCAAAAGCCGAAGGTAAAGCACCTATGCCCGAATCAACTCGTACTGAATCATTGTCTGATTTTTCAGATTCGGATGAGTCCTCCATTGCACCAACAAAGACCGCACCAATTGAATTCTCCAAGCCCAAGCGAAAGGCCAATGACATTGATGATGAGGACGATAAGGACACCCCCATACGAGGATCGATTCCACCATCGGTAACAAGAAAGCAACCACCGCGTTCAAGCAAAAGAATCAAGACACAAGCCAAAAGGAAACTAATCATCCAAGATGATGAACTCTCAGAGTAAGTCCTCGTTTGCATTTTACTTTTCTTTATTGTTATTTTTGTTTTTATTTTTATTTTTCCTTGTTACATGCATTGAGGACAATGCCTCACTCGAGTTTGGGGGGATTGTTATTAGTTAGTTACCATGTTTAGTTGCATTCATCTTAAGTATTGCATTTAGGATACATAAATTGCTTGCCATGCCTTTAGTTGGAACAAGAATTGCCTAGATTTGATGAATATCCGATGATGACTTTGCCAATGTACTTAATTGATAGAACATTTTATTCGGGATAAACGTGGAAACACTTAGAATCTTACTATGATGCTAAACTTGATAAACCACTATTGTGGCTTGATTGATTTAAGGAATTCTAGCGAACTTAGGTTGATAGTTAAAAATTTTGGGGATTAGAATAAAAATTGGATGAATGCTAGAGGTGCCCGAAACTGGCTCTAGTCGAATAAATTAATTAACTTAAGAAAACTAAAAACAAAACACTAGAGGTGCCCGAAACCGACTCTAGTTAAAACATGTTAAAAGAACCCAATGAAGTAATTTGAAAACCTCTTGTTTGCATAGAATCTGAAAAATCAACTTGCACACAACTCCGCACACACTCACAAGCATTATAGTTTGATTCCGAGTAACTCCTAAGTTTTTTGAAATATGAAAAGCCAATCATACTTTGTGCCACGGTTCTAAGAATTGAAATCAAGTTCAAAGCTAAGTTTGTGAAAATTGAAGTCTTGGAGGGTAATTATTAGTTTGCATTGCTTGAGGATAATCAATAGTTCGAGTTTGGGGGTGTGTTAAGTGTCTAAAAGTACTATTTTATTCACCCTTTTTTATTCATATTATTGCTAGACTTAGGCTCATATTAGTTGTATTATTAGCCATTCATGCATGTTTGCATTGTTTCCCTGGTGGACAAGCTTGATTTCATATTTTGCTTAATTTTGTGGGAAAACGGTGCTGCCGATAGTTGTTTTTGTGTGTGTGTGTAGAATCACTTGCCTAAACAAGGCTGGAACCAGTTGCTAGAGCAGTGCATGAAGGAGATGCCGAGCTAGTTGCCAGGGCAATTGTTACTAAGGGATAAGATGATATGGCAGTTGAAACTGATGACTAGATAAGCCCAAGATGACGTGGAGCAAAGTTAAATCCCAAAGGAGTTTGATTTCCATGAAGAGGTCAAAGAGAAATTAAATCCCAAGAAGATAGGAGAAGATCTAGAAGGAATTTACATATAATAAAGAATTATATTCTTTTAAAAGTATTTAATTCTAACTTAACTTCTTCCTCAAGAGAGACTTTGACCTAGCCATCTCTTATTTAAAGGAGACCAATAAGTCAACTCCAAGGGAGAGCAAAAGGGGAGAGTTCGATTGAAGAGAATGAGCAAAAGAGGAGAGATTTTGACAAGGGCTTTCAACCATTCTTCATATTTTTCTTTCTTGTTCGATTAGGTTTATGTTAGGGATTCTTTGTTTTGTGTTTCTTTGGAACCTAGCCATGAACTAAATCTATTTGGCTAAGGTTATTGTGTTTTGTGGTTGTGAGAAACAATTGGATTTTGTATAGGTAATAAGAGTTTGCACTTTCAATTCAAGGTTTACTCATTCTTGGTTTTTATTCTTGTTTGCGAGTGAATTGGGAGAGGATCTCGTAACTCTATCTATTTATCTAATATCAGGAGAGTTAGATTCAAGAAACGAATGAGTATGGTCTTTATTCAATCTATTGATGGTGAAGATTAATCTGGCTTAGGAATAAGTTAAGGATTTCAACGGCTAAGAAGAGTGCAAGATTGGTTGTTGTTCACCCTTGATTCATGCAGGGATGTATTATCAAGGCATGCACAATTAGCTAGAGTTTCGACTTAGGCATAAGAAGAAACCATTGAAGAACGCTCCGCCGAACCTTGAAGTTGCTGCCCAGCTGCCCAAACAGTTGCCTAGCTAGTTGCCCAGGCAACCGTCGATTAGTTGCCAAGGCAACCCCGCTGCGCAAGTTGCCCTTGCACCCTTTTACCAAGATGATCCAATTGGCTATCACTCCTTAACTCATGATAACTTGGCTTATTCTCTCTCATTTGATTACATCTTATTTTACTTTATTGCTTTCTAGTTTAGTTGTTAGTTAAACTCTTACAATCTTCTACTTTTGTTCTTTTACTTTTTACAGTGCAAGAGATTAAATTCTTGAAGTGGCACCAATCCTTGTGGAGAAGATATCTTTTATACTATAACTTGCGACGTGTACACTTGCACAATTGCGGAGCACTTAATACGCTCAACAAACAGCATCCTGTTGAAGCCCACGGCTAAATTGTGGAACAACTTCATTAAAACTCGTTTGATGCCTACTACTCATAATACTATGTTTCTTATTCTCGTTTATTATTAATCCATTCTATTTTGCACAAGAATTCTATAGATATTGGGAAAAGTATTGTTGATGAAATATATGCTTGTAGCCAAAATGATGTGGGTGCACTTTTTCCCTTGATTTAATATCGAGATTTTGTGAAAAAGAACATGTGCGAACCGATTCTATGGGCGAGAAGATGACTGAGAGAAGTGGGTGGTCCCGAGGCCAATACATGCGTATGATGCGTGACGAACCAACAAAAGAACCAACGACTGCAAAAAAATCCTCTGTTCCAGCAACTGCCAAGGCAACCCAACATGTCACGGCAAGTGCACATGCCACGGAAAGTGTACATGCCACGGCAAGTGTACATGCCACGACAAGTATAGAAGGGATTACCAAAATCCTCCATCCTTTGACACAGCGGTTAGGCAAGATAGAAGAACGCCAATTGATGTTTATGTGTTACATGAAGGATCGTGACGCAGCCCTGACGAGAGTGATCCTGGAGAATTATCCTGATAGCACTGTTCCTTTTCTTGTATTCCCTACTGCACTACTTGCCCCGACATCTAAATCTGTGCCTATGCCAAGTAACATTGCCGCGGCAACTGATGTACCACAAAAGGTAAGGACCCTATTGTTGAACATTCTCGTATTGAATCTCTTCATGGTTTTTCAGATTTAGATGACTCGACCTTCACACCAATGAAGTCTCCTTCAGCCCCACCATCAGAATTTACAGCGAACCGTAAATCTTCTTACCAAGAGGAGGCCGCCAAGGAGGATGAACCGGGTAAGGAGGCCACGAAACCACAGTTCAGGAAGCACCACCAGCCTCGCGTTAACAACCACCACCAGCAGGAAAGAGGATCAAGCAAATGGCTCAAAGGAAACTAGTCATTTAAGGTGATGACCTCTCCGACTAACTCATTTGCATTTGCATTTCATTTTTCTTTTGATTTGTTTACATTTTGCATGCATTGGGGACAATGCTTCTCTCGAGTTTGGGGGGATTTGTTTCATAGGTAGTTGCATTCATTTTTGTTGTCTCATGTTAAGTTGCATATGTTACTTGCCATGTCTCTTACTTGATTAAACTGCCTAAACCTGCTGTGATATCCTATGATGAATTTTTGCCAATGCACTGACATGATAAAATCTTAGATTTTAGGGCTAGCATGAAGAGTACTTGGAATTTTGCTATGATGCCGAATATTTTGACACTGTTGTGGCTTGTTGATTAAGGAAGACCTAGTGAACTTTAGGTTATTTAAAAATGGGCAAATTGCGCTAGAGGTGCCCGAAACTGGATCTAGCTATAAAGAAAAATGATGAACAATGAACCTTAGCTAGAGGTGCCAATCTGGCTCTAGTCTTAGGGATATTGCAAATGCTAGAGGTGCCCAAAACTGGCTTTACTATAGAAATAAAAAAGAAAAAGGAATATGCTAGAGGTGCCTTAAATTGGCTCTAGCGAACTTAATTGCCCCAGCAAATAATTCGATAAAACCTATTGTTCACATGTAAGCCTATTAGTTGACTTGTACACAACTTCGCACACACATTTTCACTAGCATTGTAGTTTGATTTGGAGGAATTCATTGTGTTGTCCGAAGATCAAAAGGTAATCAGCTTTTTGTGCCACGGTTTTGAGGATTGAAGTCAGGAAAGAAGCATGTTTTTGGTGGTAAGGGCTTTGGCAAGTAATTGTTAGTGTTTTGCATTGCTTGAGGACAAGAAATAGTTCGAGTTTGGGGGTGTGCTGAGTGTCAAAAGTACTATTTTTCTTGCCTTTTTTACTCATATTATTGTTAGACTTAGGCTCATTTTAATTGCATTGATAGGCATTCATGCATAGTTTTCTAGTTTCCTTAGTTAACGAGCTTGGTATTGCATTTGGTTGGTTTTTGTGGAAAAATCGTTGCTGGTATGTTTTATTTTGTGCAGGACTGGATTGTTGTGGCAAGTGGAGATTGTCGTGGCAAGTAGGGGTCATTGCTGAAGGAGCTGTAGTGGCAAGTAAGGGTCATTTTTGAAGAGGTTGCCGAAGTAGATTGCCGAGGCATAACTAGATAATTATGGATAAATGCAATATTATCCAGATCGTAGAAGATAAAGCCCAAATTCAAATTTCAAATGCCTGATTAGATAAGGATCATATCTCTAGGGAATTCAAACGCATTCAAATCCTCCCCATCAACAATAAAGCTGATCGCATTATCCCCTTTAAATAGAAGATCAAATCGCAGTTTTGGGGGTGGAATTTTGGGGAATCAGATTCTAGAGAGAAGGTTGATCGCACACTTCATCTCCTTTATTTTTACTTTATGAAATCCATGTCTGGGATTATTTTTATTGAATTTCCTTTTTCTCCAGCCATGAACTAATTTAAATTGGCTGAGGTTATTTTGGGTTTGTGGTTGTGATAAACGTCTGGATGGTGTAGGTTTTTCCACAAAAGATAAAGCCCAGATTCAAATTTCAAATGCCTGATCAGATAAGGATCATATCTCCAGGGAATTCAAACGCATTCAAATCCTCCTCATCAACAACAAAGCTGATCACATCATCCCTTTTAAATAGAAGATCAAATCGTAGCTTTAGGGGTGGAATTTTGGGGAATCGAATTCTAGAGTGAAGGCTGATCGCACACTTCATCTCCTTCATTTTTACTTTATGTGATCCATGTTTGGGATTATTTTTATTGAATTTCCTTTTTCACCAGCCATGAACTAATTTAAATTGGCTGGGGCTATTTTGGGTTTGTGGTTGCGATAAACATTTGGATGGTGTAGATTTTTTTATTGTAATTTAAATTCAAAGTTTGTTCGTTGTTGGTTCTTATTTTTGATTGTGAGTGAATTGGGAGAGGATCTCGAGAGTGATCTATTTATCTATACTCGGGAGAGTTAGATTCAAGAAACGAATAAACATGATCTTCATTCAAGAAATCGCCGATGAAGGTTAATCCACCTTAGGAATAAGGATTGGATTTCAATGGCTAAGAGGAGCGTAGATCGGTTGTTGTTCATCCAAGGTTAATGCAGGGATGTATCACCAAGGCATGCACAACTAACTAGGTCTTCGGTTAGGGATAACAAGAAGACATTGAAGAACGCTTCGCTGAGCTTCGAAGGAAGAAACCCAGTTGCCATGGCATTAAAACTAGTTCCAGTTGCCACGACATAAATTGTGACCTAGTTGCCACGGCAATTCAGCCAATCTTAGTTGCCATAGCAATTGAGTCGCCTCAGCAATCAATTGCCACGACAATCCAAACAACCATTGCACCACTACGCACGATAACCCGGCCTACTCTCTTATTCAATTACTTTCTTAATTTATTTTACTTGTTTAATTATTTCACTTTTTACTTCCAATACCTATCATCACTATACATTTATCTTTTTAGTGTGAGAAGTTAAAAATCAGAGTTTCACCAATCCCTGTAGAAAAAATATTTTTACTATACTATAACTTGCGACATGTATACTTACACCAATTGCAAAGAACTCAAAACACGCAACACATACCTAACATCTAACAAACCCGTATCAAATAAGAATTCTGAAAAGAGCTTGCTAATACCTGTGCTATTTGGAGAACCACCCAGACACTCTTCATGCCAAAGAATCGCAATAAAATCACCTCTAAGGAACCATGGAGTGTCGTTACAGGGCTCCGAACGAGCCAAAAGACCCTCATAACAACCTTCTATGGCAGCCGTAGGACTAGCATAGACAACCACTATCTGCGTCCATTCCTGCACTGTAACCGATCTACACCGGCGATTAACAAATTGGGAAGAAACATGCAATACCTCAATTTCCAACGCATCCATCCAAAGAACCCAAATACCACCGCTAACCCCCACCACTTCAATCCTAAAAGAATTCAGAAAACCAAGCCCTCTAATCACATTATCCGCTATTCGCCCACTAATTTGAGTTTCCAACAAAACTACAATCTGACGCTGATTACTTCGAACAAAACTTCTAAAATGATGACGAAACGTGGCACTCACAGCACCCCTGTAATTCCAAAAGAGAACATTCATGATTACAAATATCAACAAGATATGAAAACCTTACTGAAGGGTTAAAGAACCCTTATGACTATCACCCACTACCTCAACGGGGTTGCTCACAGGCAAAGAAAGATCCAATTGGTGATCGATGTTATTCGGATCATCCTTCTCCATCCATGAATTGACAGAATATCCTGCATTGTAGCCCGAAGTGCCTCCACATCAACCATATTAAGAGAAGACTGAACTCATTCAATAAGAATAGCCCAGGATAGTGCACGATACTTTATGTTCTTAATCCTCAATCCCTTATTTTTCTTATCCTGACGAACCATAACACCACCACCCGGGCCACCTTTCAAACAGATACACCCTTGTTTGCATTACCCTTATCAACTACCAAAAGGGCCCTATGAGGTCCTACCTGGTGCGCAACCTTATGCACCAACATGGTTGGCTGGGAGCCTTCTACCAACTAAATCACCTCTTTTGTATGTTTAATAGTGACATGTATTTAATAAATTTGTCTATTTTGTTAAAGTAATTATCGGGGCCTATAATAGTGGCGTAAACTGTTTTAAATTGATTATTATATCTACAGTTTGGTGTTAGATAGTCTGATTTAATATATTTTATACGCATTAGATATTGAATAATTTTATTAGAAACCCTTTGTAAAATAAATTATTTTAGTATGTCTGTATATTTTATGTAAAAAGTTTTATAATCGGAACTCGAATAAATATTTTATATCGGTATTAATTAAAGTTAAGTGTGCTTGGGTTATAGAAATATTAAGATGAGTGACCACTGGGATGGTTTTTCAAAAAAATTTAAATTAGCCCGGATTTTAGTTAAAAAATCTGTTTTAAAAAGCTGTGAAATTTTCGACTCGTGTCCGGTGTACGATCACTGGAAGGGGTATTACACCTACACTTGGTTAAGATCCCGAAGCTGGCTTCCGACGTCGGTTAGTCACAATCATCTATGGCCTATAAAGGTCTGACAACCGTGCTATCAGCCGTCTGATCCTTATTGTGTAGCTCCCTAACATCCATTGGTCCTTCTGTAGTTCTTGAAGAAATTCCACAATCCTCATTCGAGTGACCATAGACACCGCACCCAAAATATATATGGTTCAACCCTTCATACTTCAATTTTTGAACAAAATTATCAATCCCAATACACGACTTCAACGGCTTATTTAAGTCCACCATGATTGCCGACCGGGCGAACTTACCCTTTTCATCTATCTGGGCATTATAATCTACTTTCACCACTCTCCCCACCACCTGGCCAATTTTTCAGAACTAGGCCTTACAATAGTACCGATATAGGAGGCTAGGAAGGCGAACCCACACTATCACATGGGACGAATGCTTCTTTGCAGTCGAAAATGACCTACTCTAGGGTTGAACCGTTATATAATTTCCATAAATTGTCCAAGGACCATTCGTTAAAACCATGGTATAATCCCTAGCAACCTCAAACCTCACAAGGTAATAGTTTTTCTCCAAATCGATCAACTGAATCTCGCCAAATGGTTTCCACATAGCATGAAGTCGAGATAGCAATGCACCATATCCAATTGAACACCCCAACAAGCGAACAATAATTACATTCCTCATACTCTTATCAATCTGATCGTGAACACGATCCAAAAACTTAATCCTGGGAAACGACCATGATTCATTCTCGATACAATCCTCGTCGATCACGACCACACCATCCGTACCGAACCCAAATTTCGATTCCTCCCCTCCAAAATCAAGGACTACTTTGGCTGCCATACTAGCATACGAAGCCTTCTCCCCCAGATTCGATCCTGGGTCGACATCCACACACCTACCAGTTCCGTACGAATTTTGCCCTGCCCTAGGCGTAACAAGATTTCCCCCGCCTGCACCATCAGCTTCCATATCCATAGCCCGAGTGCTCACTAGTCTCCTTGACTCTCTTAGGCAGACTTTGGTCATGATCAGCAATCGGAGACCTTGGCCGTTCTCTTACTGACACCATTCTGATTTGCTCAATCACCTCCGCCGGCCGGCCAGGGGGATTTCCATACGGCACCAAAGAAGGGTTTTGCACAGGGTTTTACATTTGTACCTTCTCATAGTATGAAATTTGGGAATTTAACTCCTTCGATGTATATTAATGTTTATACCATTTAGTAAAATATATTTTTTATTAAATATTTGTTATATTTAATATTTATTTAATATTAAAAGTATTCTGATAACTAGAACTGAACTTATTTAATATATTTATTTAAATTAAATTATAAAAATAATGTAAAGACATTTTTAATATGACCATTTTTTGAAATATTAATATGACCATAATGTTGAGTAGAATTTGTAGATTTAGACTCTGCATGAAATCAAGTCGTATTAGAATAGTAATATTAAAAAAAGTATCTTTGGTTTATTGGAATATACTAGAGTTGTATTAGAATAGTAATATTAGAAAGTTCTGATGGAATAGAATAAATTAGTTTTCGATTCGTTTGATGCACAAAATTATCACATATCTATATATTAACTTATTTTTAATCTGTTACCAAATTTTATTCTTGTGATGCACAAAATCATTTTTAATACTTATACTTAAATATTTTTACTATTATCTCTTAAAATTATTTCATTTAATTTGGAACAATTATTTCAAATATTGTCTCATTCTTATCAAATTTAAGATTACAAAATATTCAACTTTCAACATTTTCTGTTTAAGTTATGTATTATCTAAATTTGCATTTTATAATTAATAACAACTAGTTTTATTGAAAAAATAAAACGAACATATAATAAAAGAAAAATTTTACAACGGGTGTCACACACCGCTGAACACCACTAACACAATACACCATTGAGCACCATTATTGTTTTTAATAAAGATTAAAAATCTTCAGGACTAGACTTATAATTAAAATTGTTTCAAAAGAAAATTAAAAATTAAATTTAATAAACCTTTTATATTTTTATAGTATTTTTAATAGATATATTATAATCAAATATCCCAAAATCTCCTTAATATCAAAAACCCTAAACCCAACCCTTTATTTCTATTTTTCCACAGTCACTGCCGCCACTGCAACCGCGCCGCTACCGCCATATCTTTAGCCACGGTCATTAGAAACACCCAAGGTGATCATTTGGTGAAAGGACCGATTTTTTTAGAGAAATATATCTTGTTGGGTGTATAAGCCTTTGAGCGGCCACGACAGAAGGTTGCAGCGGACATATATTTTTTTGGGGCTCGGTTCTTCACGAAGGCTTCATTTTTGTTTGTGTGGCAGCAACGGTGTTAGCAGCGGCGTCGGCAGAAATGAAATAAAGGGTTGGGTCTAGGATTTTTGATATTAAGGAGATTTTGGGATATTTAATTTTAATATATCAATTAAAAAATACAATAAAGAACTATAAAAGGTTTATTAAATATTATTTTTAATTTTCTTTTGAAATAATTTTAATTATAAGTCTAGTCCTTAAGATTTTTAATCTTTGTTAAAAAATTTAATGGTGTTCAGCGGTGTGAGACTTCCGTGGTAGACTCATCCATAATAAAATCACAATCTTAAAAAAGAAGAGTTTACAATAATTAAAGTAGACTAATAATATTAACTAATCATTTCCCTTAAATCATCAAAGAGCACAAATTAGTCACTAAACAATGAAAGATGAAGATACAAATAAAAGGTTAAAAGATCCTATCAAACAACTTGAAAAAACTAAAAGATATAAACAAACACTACTATTGACGATAAAGGTAAGTATCATCAATATTATCATAAAAAATAATATAACAATGCCAACATGTTGACAAAAAAAACTTAATGACAACTCAAACATGACTTTTTTGAGGTGATTGTGAGCACCTATAAATATGAGAGAATTAACTGAGGGTCTAAAGCAGAGATAAATTAATAACCAAATAAACTCTAATTAGAGAGGTGACGACAAATCCAACAATAAAAAAAGACATGCTAAAAGATAAAAAATTACTATAAAAGTAGAAAAAATAGCCAACTTTTTTCATAAAAAGGGAAAACTAATTTAACAAAATAAAGTGATATAACTCAATTATGCAACAGAAAACATAATAAATATTATAACAAGGCCTGAAGAAAGAGAAAAATGGAAGGGAGAGAATAAAAGAAAAGAAAATTTTAACAATTGGCGATCAATTCAAGGTTGGTATTGTTGTTTACAATGAAAAATATAAAAAATAAAGATGAGTGGCGAGAGAAAAAGTAGGGCGTGTAACATCTTGAATATTTTATACGATCAAAAAGTGTTGTTGACCGACAAACAATGATGATCAGAATCACTAATTAGAGATGAAACCGATAAACCTTGATTTCATGTTAGTGTTGAGATTTTATGAAGAAAGTTAAAATTTGGAATACGATGCATAAATTGAAGAATGAATGACTAGACTGAAATTGTGAAATCATGCTATAGGTATAGGTATTGATATCCGACCTCAAGTATCGATACTTAGAAAAAGTATCAGTACTTGAAGTAATAGCTCTCGAAAGAGCATGTATTTCTTCCTTATTTATTGATTAATTTATCTCCCTATAAGGGTTAACTTTGTTTCAAGGAACGTCAAACTTCGAAGTGCTTGATCGACACCCAAATGAGGGAAGGATGGGGCATGGTGAGATAGTAAGATTAAGAGAGCCACCTTAAACGGGGTAGAAACTAGGTAGGGTTGTTCCTCTCAAAAGCCTATTAGACCAGAATAAACTATACATTTGCATATATCTCCACAATGCTCAAGATCTTCTAAATATGCGCTTCATTAGAGTTGATCTCTGGCAATTTGAAGCAGATGTGCTATGGTGTTTGATATTTTGGGGGCAAACATGTTTGAAAAGGTTTGACATTTTCTCCCAAAGTTTTGATGTTTACCATTTCCCCCAAACATTAGTTTTTAAAATGTTTGGCAATATACTTCGAATTTTGTTTACCATTCTCCAAACATTATTTTTTTAAAAATGTTTGGTCCTTAAAAAAAGGAAAAATATGTTTACCATTTGTTCCAAACAATGTTTTCAAAATGTTTGGTATCCCCTTCAAGTTGTGATTTTCAAAATGACTGTTATCTTTTCAAACAATCATTATTTTTTTTGAAATATACACAAGTAAATTGCCTTTTGCATTACTTTAAAAATGAATGATGATGAGATTTAAAGCATAGCGACCGAGAGTTAGTTCCCATCGAAATGCTACGAGAAGATCAATGATGAGCTCAGGGGATGGAAGCATTTTGGCTCACCCTGGTGACTAGAAATAGATCAAGGCTCTGTATGATGGGTCAAAAAATTCAAAGCAGTGGAGCTCGTGGTTGAATGGGGCAATGCCAAGCGAAGAAGATGACAAGAGTTCTTATAAGAATAATATAAGAACCGGATGATCATTTATGAAGACGAGTGATAACCTTGAAGACAAAAAAGCCTTCCGCACAAAAGGTTTGAAAGCATGCTAATCTAGATTTGAAGTGATTGATCAAATGAGGATTTAAGACCATACAGTGAAGAAGTAACGAGATGAAGAAATCTGAGGAACGACCTTTCAGGGTGTAAGACTTTAGAACAAAAAAGGGCTGAAAGAAAAAAGAGAAGAAAAAAGAAAAAGAAAAAGAGAGAGAGAAAGAAAGAAAGAGAGGGAGAAGAAAAAAAAGAAAAGAAAAAAGAAAAAAAGTAAGAAGGAATTGAAGGAAAAAAGAGAAAAAATAGAGAAAAAAGAAAAGAAAAAGAAGAAAAAGAGAAGAAGAAAAAGAAAGCACGTCATTGCATGCATCATATAGATAGAGGCATGTCAATTTTTACTTATTTTTAGACAGGTATTTGAAGAATTGTCAAAGAATTTACTAAAGAAAGAAAAGATCGACAGCCATAGCAGCGTGAGGCCAGATGTTAAATCCTTCGGGTCATCGGTAAGTCCTTTGGGCACGGTGTTAAGTCCTTCGGGCCACCATTAAGTCTTTCGAGCATGGTGATAAGTCCTTCGGGCCATCAGTAAGTCCTTCAGGCATGATGCGGCAGCCATAGTAGCGTGAGACCAGACGACGGTAGCCATAGTAGCGTGAAGCCATATGTTAAATCCTTCAGGTCATCGGTAAGTCCTTCAGGTCCTTCGGGCCACCATTAAGTCTTTTGAGCATGGTGATAAGTCCTTCGGGCATGATGCGGCAGCCATAGTAGCGTGAGGACAGATGACGGTAGCCAGAGTAGCGTGAAGCCAGATGTCAAGTCCTTCGGGCCATCAGTAAGTTCTTCAGGCATGATGATAAGTCCTTCGGGCCACCATTAAGTCTTTCAAGCATGGTGATAAGTCCTTCAGGCCATCAGTAAGTCCTTCGGGCATGATGCGGCAACCATAGTAGTGTGAGGCCAGATGACGGTAGCACAGTAGCGTGAAGCTAGATGTTAAGTCCTTCGGACCATCAGTAAGTCCTTCGGGCATGATGATAAGACCTTCAGGCCACCAGTAAGTCTTTCGAGCATGGTGATAAGTCTTTCGGGCCATCAATAAGTCCTTCGGGCCACCAAAGTTATCAACAGCCTTGTAAAAAAAGAGAGAGAAAGAAAAAAAGATAAAAAAAAGATAAGAGAAAAAGAAAAAAAGGAAAAGAAAAAGAAGGAAAAAGAAAAAAAAGGAAAAAAAAGAGAAAAAAGAGAAAAGAAAAAATCGAAGATAAATATTATATAAAGGAGAAGCCTACGTTTTCAAGCCCCCAGTGAAAGGCTCCATATAGGAAGAGCCCTAACTCAAGAATCTCAAAGAAGAACCAAAGGTGAAGAAGTTCTATATAGGGAAAACTTACGAGCCTGAAGATTCGTCTAAGGAAGGGCAGAGAGTTCCAGAAGAACACGTGATTCCAAAGCCAAAGACAAGGAAGTAGGTAAAAAATGAGTGCTTTTGATCTTTGCTTTGTTCTCGTTTCACAAGAACAAGCAAAGAGGGGCAGCTGTAATCACTCATTTTTGACCGGGTTTTAGTATTATTAGTATTATTTTAATAGTAATATTATTAATATAAAATTAATAAAAATAAAAAATAATCATAATCATAAAAATATAATATAAGGTAAAACTAAAAAAATTAAATTAAAAAAGCAAAAAAAAGGAAATATTGCATGGAGCACATAGCTCCACGTCATCACTATGCCCCCCACTTGCCTATATAAAGGCATGAAATGGGGAGGAATTGGAGACAATTGAGAGCCGGCAGTGGTGCCCAAATAAGAGAGCCATGCTCTCGGGCTACCAAGGACCGGGGCAATGCCCTCGGTCCTAACCGGTTCGATCGGAGTCCTATTTTAGATCCGATCTAGTTAATTTTTAGAGAGGTCGTGGTAGATCTCGGTGAGGTTCAGTCGAGGTTCGTCATTCGAGCTCCTAGTTAGGTATATTTTCTTCCCTTTTTATTTGTATTGTAATTTTTACGATTTAATAAAGTATTAGTTAATTTAAAATTGTGTTCTTTTTTAGTTTGTGTGTTTATTTATGTTTTAGATTAGTATTATTTATGTTTTAAATTTATGTTTTATATTAATATTTTATTTATGTTAAATTTGTTTTTATTTGTGTTAGATTAATATTTATGTTAGCATTTTATTTATGTTAGATTTGTTTTTATTTATGAGTTAGATTAATATTTATATATGTGTGTTTTAGATTAGTATTTTATTATGTTAATATTTATTTGTATTTTTATTGTATTTAAATTATTTGCCATATTTTATTTTTGCTTTCTAAGGTTGCATAATGGAATATAAATTGTCAATGCGGTGCCCTTTTATCCGAGCGTAGACGGGGCTAGTATCAGGCGTAGTGATGGTGGTTGGGCGTTTACTCTCGGATAATGGGGCTTTTAAAATTTACTCGCACTTATGACCAAATTTTAATTTAATCGTCACTTTAATCCGGAAAGTTTAATATTAATAAAGTGGTAATTATTAAAGTACTAATTTTGGGCGGTGTGGGGGTGCTAATCCTTCCCCATCCGTAACCGACTCCCGAACCCAAGAGTTTTCAAATCTCTGGTTTTATGGTGTCCGGCCTACCTAAGTGGCCGGTGGCGACTCCTCTTTTAAACTAAAATACGGTTTTTTAAAACCCCACGGAATAAACATTTTAATACCCGAAATACCACAAACACTTCGAAAACTTTTTAGCAAAACGGACATCGCTACATGACTAAATTGACAAGTAGAGAAATAAGGAGAAGTTGGTGTAAATTAGAAGTTATTTATGGAAAGTTAGGTTGGAATTTAAATTCTGGCAGTAAGTTTAGAAATTCACAATAAATTCTATAAAAAGGGTTAGGTGGTGAATTTTATATCGATATAAAGGTATGTCAGTATAGTTTCATTTCCAACAAATGGAAACTGATTCTGAGTACCGTGTTAAAAGATATTAATTTTTATTTGAATGAAGGTCAGAAAAATTATAGAGCAGTTTTCTGCCTGGACAATCTGTGACATTAAACAGTGATTGTTCATAATTTTCGTAGATTTTATTAATTTATGTGGCTTATACCGTTAGAACCGTTATCGAATATAGTTTCTCCAATATAAAGGAAATTAAGATCCAGTATGTATTCTGCCCTGTATAAGTAAATCTTTGAAGATAGCGCAAGCTGTTAGAAAATGTAATTTGAAACATTTTGTATTCAAATGTTATTTAGCAAGCTTGAAAAAATTTATGGAAGTTCAAATTGGTCACTAAGGACCATAATGAGTTTTTGAACAGTACAAGGAAGAAAGGAAAAATATTTGGAAATTTTATATTCGAATGATTATATTCGACAACATTTTTAAGGTATTGTTAGATTTGAATCTAACAAATATTTTATTTTATTCATGTGATTAATAAAGTCAAGTCCGAATCAAACAAGGTTCGAAGTTCTATGAAAGAAAGGATCGATCTAGAACCTAGTGAGGCATTGTGTTAAGTGGCCAAGGTGAGTGCAATGCATACATAACATTATACATGGATGTTTTATACATCAGTAGGAAGACTTGCGATGAGTCTACCTTGTTTATATATTGGCATGATAATTATGTCATTGATCATATATTTGACATACTTTAAATATGTCAAAAGTTGAATATAAATGCATGGATCACTAGTTATATATGATGTTATATTATGAATGTTATTCCGGGTATGAACTGCCCAATGTTAAATTATGTTAATATACATTGCCATAGATGAAATAAATATGGAAAATATGCCCAAGTATGGCATTGAGGGACAGGGTATAGTTGGCTTGCCATAGAGTCCAGCAGCACGATGCATACTCGATTTAGCACTATAGTGTATATAAAAGACACTTAGTGTATACGGTTAGCACTGCCTTATAAATGTGTGAATGGTTAGCACTGCCTTATAAATGTGCAAATGGTGGGCACGACCTTATGTGTATTAGCACTTCGGTGCATATTGGACTCGTGTACCCAGGGTCCTCATAGGCTTATATTTTGGCTATGGTTTATTGGTTAATAAATGATAAATAGGGAATAAGCGTGTGAGCTTTTGGAATAAATGGCAAGTATATTGGTAAAAAATTTATATCTGGTTTATATTATGTTAATATATGATTAACATGATGGATTTACATGTCTAGTGATCATGATACATTTATGCATATAAGGCATATTATGACAAATGGACAATCATGAAAATATTATGACATTGCATATAGTAAATAATTACTAATGCAATGTGAAAGTTGATGCATTGGCATATGCAATGCTATATAAATGTAGCCATGAAGTTGAATAAAGTTTAAATTATTGTTATTAACTTCCTTTATTGCCCCCACTAAGTTCGTACTTAGCGTGTGTTTGATTGTGCACACGTAGGTAAATCAAGATGAGAGTGAGAAGAGCATTGCATCAATATTGGAAAGCTCAACAGGTAATCACAGTAATGACATCCTAATTAAGGTATGACTGTTATAGTGGCAATTGGATTATTTACGGGTATGAGTGCAATTTTAATAAACTGAGCTGATTCGCTTCTAAACTGCTTCCTACAGACAGAAGAAGAGCATGTTATGACAGCTCATAAAAGGCTAGAGGTCAGGTAGAATGAAGTACTGACTTCCCTATGTATTTCAAAATTCTATGAAGTGGTAAATTATGCCAAATGCAATGCAAAGGGTTCAAAATGAGAAAATACCTAAACATAGGTCACAGCTCGTAAAGAGGAATAGTGAATCATTATGTATTTCACAACTTCTAAAAAGTGGTGAGGATTCCCAGCAAAGATATCAAGCTGAATTTATTTCATAGTTCTACTAAGAGATTGGGACAAGGAAAATTAGGAGCTCTCTGACATTTATAATTAATGTTGGAGATTCAAGAAAACCACAAAACCAATCATGTGAGTGTTGTAATAATTAACATTCATGAGCATGCAGAGTTTTTATTGGAAATTTTTACCAATGTTATCATTGGAGGAAAATAGTGTATTGATTACACAACTTCAGCTCAAGCCTACTTTGACAAATCGAGTTAAAGATTTAGAGATGAAAGATAAGATATACCTGTAAAGAATTCAGTAAGGTAAAAAGGGAAATTAAAGGTATCGATGTTTAGTCTAAAGAATGTTCATATTATCAAGGGGTAATTTATATTCCCGATGATGATGATAAGAGAACTAAGAGGTGATTGAATCTGATTTGATTCAGTTCAGGATATGGAGAATAAAGTAAGAATGGTTCCTTTAGAATGATGGAAATTATATGTTGATCTTGAAAGAAAATATATTTAATATGAAGTTAAGGATAAAGTATTCCTTACCTCCGAAAATGGAGAATAAACTAAGAGGTGTTATGGTTTGGACAAAAAGGGAAGCTGAGTCCGAGATTTACTGGACCATATAAGATTGTGAAAAGAGTTGGTCCCATGATTTATATTAACTAGCCTTACCTCCGGAAATGGACAAGATTCACAATATATTTCATGTATCGATGCTTAAAAAGATCGATTAGATCCTTACATACCATTAACTCGAAAGGAACATAGATTCAACCAAATTTGATTTATGAAGAAGAATCGGTAAAGAACTAAGAAATAAGATGATCTCACTTGTTAAAGTTCTTTGGCGAAATCATGAAGTAAAAAAAATGACTTAGGAAAGAAAAGAAGATATGAGAAAGCAGTTTCCTCACCTTTTTGAACCAAGTACGTATTGAAAATTTGAGGACGAATTTTCTTAAGGGGGAGAATTGCAATATCCCAATTTTGGCTAGTGACCAAAATGTAAATTTTGAAAATTTTGTAGATAAAGTATAAACTTAGGAAAAGTTTAGGGACTAAATTGTGATTTTTAAAAGTTATGTATTTTAGTCCCGTAAATGAATAGTTCACCCCCAAGAATGATGTTTTCGTGTTGCCCGAATTTTTCATACGGAGTTTGTATTAATTGCTATAAAGCGATAAAGTTTAGAAAATATTCGGATAATCGGATCGAATCGAATATCCAGGATATTTTGAAGGATGTAAAGAGAACTTATGAATACAAGCTTCATTTAGTCATTTGGAGTAAAGTGATGGACTAAATTGACAAGTAGAGAAATAAGGAGAAGTTGGTGTAAATTAGAAGTTATTTATGGAAAGTTATGTTGGAATTTAAATTATGGCAGTAAGTTTAGAAATTCACCATAAATTCTATAAAAAGGGTTAGATGGTGAATTTTATATCGATATAAAGGTATGTCGATCTAGTTTTGTTTCCAACAAACATAAACTGATTCCGAGTACCGTGTTAAAAGATATGAATTTTTATTCGAATGAAGGTTAGAAAAATTATAGAGCAGTTTTCTGTCTGGACAATCTGCGATGAGAATTTAGTGATTTTCATAATTTTTGTAGATTTTATTAATTTATGTGGCTTATACCGTTAGAACCGTTATCAAATCTAGTTTCTCCAGTATGAAGGAAATAAAGATCCAGTATGTATTCTGCCCTGTATAAGTAAATCTTTGAAGGTAGCGCAAGATGTCAGAAAATGGAATTTGAAACATTTTGTATTCAAATGTTAGTTAGCAAGCTCGAAAGAATTTATGGAAGTTCAAATTGGTCACTAAGGACCATAATGAGTTTTTGAACAGTACAAGGAAGAATGGAAAAATATTTGGAAATTTTATATTCGAATGATTATATTCGACAACATGTTTAAGGGATTGTTAGATTTGAATCTAAAAAATATTTTATTTTATTCATGTGATTAATGAAGTCACATATGAATCAATGAATGTTCGAAGTTCTATGAAAGAAAGGATTGATCTAGAACCTAGTGAGGTATTGTGTTAAGTGGCCAAGGTGAGTGCAATGCATACATAACATGATACATGGATGTTTTATACATCAGTAGGAAGACTTGCGACGAGTCTACCGTGTTTATATATTGGCGTGATATTTGTGTCATTGATCATATATTTGACATATTTTAAATATGTCAAAAGTTGAATATAAATGCATGGATCACTAGTTATATATGATGTTATATTATGAATGTTATTTCAGGTATGAACTATCCAATGTTAAATTATGTTAATATACATTGCCATCGATGAAATAAATATGGAAAATATGCCCAAGTAAGTCATTGAGGGACAGGGTATAGTTGGCATGCCACATAGTCCAGCAGCACGCTGCATTCTCGGTTTAGCACTATAGTGTATACAAAAGACACTTAGTGTATATGGTTAGCACTGCCTTATAAATGTGCGGGTGGTTAGCACTGCCTTATAAATGTGCGGATGGTTAGCACTGCCTTATAAATGTTCGGATGGTGGGCACGACCTTATGTGTATTACACTTCTGTGCATATTTGACTCGTGTACCCAGGGTCCTCATAGGTTTATATCTGGGCTATGCTTTATTGGTTAATAAATGATAAACACGGAATAAGCGTATGAGCTTTTGGAATAAATGGCAAGTATATTGGTAAGAAATTTATATCTGGTTTATATTATGTTAATATATGATTAACATGATGGATTTGCATGTCTAGTAATCATGATGCATTTATGCATATAAGGCATATTATGACAGATGGACAAGCATGAAAATATTATGACATTGGCATATAGTAAATAATTACTAATGCAATGTGAAAGTTGATGCATTGGCATATATCATGCTATATAAATGTAGACATGAAGTTGAATAAAGTTTAAATTATTGTTATTAACTTCCTTTATTACCTCACTAAGTTCGTACTTAGCGTGTGTTTGATTGTGCACACGTAGGTAAATCAAGATGAGAGTGAGAAGAACATTGTATCAATATTGGAAAGCTCAACAGGTAATCAGAATAATGACATCCTAATTAAGGTTCGATTATTATAGTGGCATGTATACTTGCTAAACCTATTTGAGTTGTGATTGGCCTTTAAAGTTCATTATTGTTTCAAGATTATTGGCGTTTCTGGAAAGATTCAAGGTTAAGAATAACCTTAGGTGATGAGTTGCATGCTAAGATAATTGATTTATGATTGGAACTCGAATAAATAACTTATGTCGATTTTAAATAAAGTTAAGCGTGCTTGGACTACAAAAATTTTAGGATGGATGACCATTGAGAAGTTTTCTGAAAATTTTAAATTACCCCGATTTTGATTAAAGAAGTCATAACGTTTCTGACTCATACCCTGTCCGAGTAACACGAAAACATCATTCTTGGGGGTAAACTATTCATTTACGGGACTAAAATACATAACTTTTGAAAATCACAATTTAATCCCTAAACTTTTCTAAGTTTATACATTATCCACAAAACTTTCAAAATTTACATTTTGGTCACTAGCCAAAAATTGGGATATTACAATTACGGTCACGTTTGTCAGGACCATTTGAAGTTGTAGAGGTTTTTCCACATGGTGCAGTCACAATTAAAGATCGCAAAGATGTGCATCAATTCAAAGTCTACGGACAAAGTCCCAAACATTATTTTGGTGACTTTGACTCTAATGTTATTGAGATCATTCAATTGGTCAATTTCTCTTGTTGATTCTGTTATTTAATTTTTTCTAATAATAAACTTATTTTTATTTATTTACTTTCTTTTCTTTTCTTTTTCTTTTTTTAAGTTGTCTTTACTTTGTGAAGAATAATTGTAACGCCCCGAATTTGGGCCTAGAAGTTAGCTATATAGATTAGATGGTTCGGGTGAAATGGATTAGACAGTTCGAACTAGTTTCAGGAATTGATTCATAATAAATGTTTAGTGTGAGATAAAATATGAAAAAAAATTGTAAAATGTTTAATTAATATATTGAGGGTTTTGGTAAACTTAATTTAATGAAATAAGTTCGGATTAAATAACATTTTGGTTTGGTGACTAAAATGTAAAGTTTTCAAAACTATTTTGGTGACTAAATCGTAAAAGGGTCAAAACTTAGAATCTTTAAGGAGCTAATTTGCCAATGTTTTTAATCAGACTTTTTCCTTAATTTAGGCTATTTTTAAATAGTTTTAAAATGGATATTATATAAAAGTAAAATAGATTTAATTAAAATGATTTTAATAGATAATTCACTTTTCTTAGGTAACCATTTTTGCTCTCAACTTTTCTCTCAACATTCTTAGCTTAAACTACTTGTTATTCTAAAATGATCAGGAATCAACTCTTTTTTATTTCATTTTGATTCCTCATTTGATTCCTTTGATTTCTACATCAAACCTTACATGTTTTCTTGGAGATTTCACTCAAGTCATGCCAATTAATGGAGAAGCCAACCATTAGAGGTGATTTTCGTTTCTCTCTTCTAATCAAAGGTTCTTTACTAAAATTCCCAAGTTCTTGATCCTTTACAATCGATTTTTAATATGTGTTGATGATTGAATTGAGATTAAAAAGGTTAAAGTGAGTTTTAATAAGAATATAGTAGATCTTTGTTATAAATCTGATTTTTGGTGGTTTTGATTGATTTGGATCACATCTAAGATATGTTTTAATGTTTTGAGAATAGATTTACAAAAGAAATCCCAAAACTAATTGAATTGCTAATTTTCTTGGTTGTGAATAGTTAGATTTTGAGGTGACTAGGGTGTTAAAAGGTTGTTGGAGGTATAAAATGAAGTTTCAAGTGTTTTTAGATGTTAATTGATGTTGATTAGATGTTCAAATCGTTATCTTATTGATGGGCTTTGTTTAGGTTGTGTTTGGTGATATTTCAGATGTTTTAAGAAGGCGTTTTATGTTTTGGTGAGGCGATATTGGGAATTGATGTTGCTAGGATTATGGATGCATAAAGATGGATTAGTCCTATGTTGTGTGGATAAAACGGGAGAGATTGATCCTGCAGCAAGTGGTGAAGTTTTGATAGCTTCGGACGTTTGATTTCACATCGATAAGTGGAGCTTTGTGTTTTCGGTGAATGGAAATAAGGTTTACTACTTTATAGAGGTTTGCTGAAACGGGGGAGAGTCATATTAGGTTTGCTGAAGCAAACCCAAACTAATAACCTAAACTGAGCCCATTTTTTCCTTTTTTATCTTATCTATATGCATATTATTATTATTATTGTAGCGAAGGTCTTTTTTCCAATTATCGCTAAAATAAAAACGATGGATTTTGAACGGTGTGTTTGAAAGGTCTTTGGATATAAAATATTTATTCCGTGGGGTTTACAAAAACCTCAAAAAAATGAAGTCGCCACCGACCACTTAGGTAGGCCGGACACCGTAAAACCAGAGATTCAAAAAGACAGGGTTCGGGAATCGGTTACGGATGGGGAAGGATTAGCACCCCCACACCGCCCAAAATTGGTACTTTAATAATTACCGCTTTATTAATATTGGATTTTCCGGATTAAAGTGACGATTATTTTAAATTTCGGTCATAATTGCGAATATATTTTAAGGGTCCTGTTATCCGAGAATAAACGCCCAACCACTATCACTACGATTGATACTGGCCCCGTTTACGCTCGGATAAAAGGACTCCGCATTAACAAGTTATATCTTGATATGCAATCTTAGTGGCAAAAACGTAAAACATGGCAAAATATTTAACATAATAAATATTGACATACCAGAATACTAATTTAACATGAATGATATTTTAGACTAAAACATGTATATGTATATACATATTATTCTAAATAATAGATAAAAACAACTATCATGTGTCAAAATAACAAGGCAAGAATAAATACATATAGACGAACAAATATTTCAAAAAAGACATACATACTGGTAATAAAACATATTTCAACATATACGGGTCAACATATCGTATGAAAAGGGTAAATGTACTAACATGTAGCCCTAAAAAATAAGAAAGCACACACATATAAAATACAAAATATATCATGTACGAATCAATTAAAACATAACATGCTCAATATGAATAACATGATAAAAGACGCATGACCATTATAATCTTAATACACATATATATGTAAACATAGAATACGAGTCATATACGAGTGATATAAAATAAAATGATATCAATATATACGATTATGATACGAACAATAATATTTATAAAGAAAACAGGACTGAAATGAAAGAAAAACAAAAGTCAGTGGCAGAAATTAAAGAACAATAATATGTAATTTGGGGACGAAATTGCGAAACAAACAAAACTTAAAAGGACTAGAATTGTAATTAGACCAAGGGGCAGACCCAAAGTGAAAAATCCAAAGACGCGGGATGGTTAAGGACGTAATTTTACCATTCAGAAACTGATTCGGTGTAATTTAGGGACGAAATTGTAATATTTTGAAACATCAGGGGGACTGGGATTGTGATTATACCATGCGGCAAGACAAAAATGAAAATATTGAAAACGCGGTGGGATTAAGTGTGTAATTTACCCATTTAGCAAAATAAAAACAACTATAAAAGCCCCCTTTTTAGGCCGAAATCAAATTTTCACCATTTTTGTTTCATTTTCTGGTTTTTCAGAATTTTTGTTCTTCGTTTTCTCTCGTCCATTCTTATAATACCCAGAATCCGGCGGCCGGCCGCCGTATTCTCCGCCGCCGGCCGCCGCTAACCGGCGCTGGCGAGACTCCAAAATATACCAAAACAACCCCCTTGTCATCCTCAATACGAATCCTAGGTTGGATTCAGAGGATATTCTTCTATTCGCCCTAGATCTAGGAAATACGAACCAAAAAAAAAGTTTTAAAACCTAAGACAAAAACTACCAGGGGCCTTCCCCTTCCTTCAGTTCATCATCTCTGGCTTGGGAAAGCCGAAAGGCTTGTCACTGAGGAAGGGAGACCCCTGAACAGCGACAGTAAAACTTCTCTTCTTTTTGTTTTCATTTTTTTGTATATGCATGTAAAGAAAATAAGTAAGGAAAAAAGTACCACTGGACTTGATTTGCCTCTTTTTGTATTTTTGAAAAAACTTGTTACAATACTCTTTTTGTGTTTTTGCTTCCCTTTTTTTTGCTCTCTCCCCTAAATGCATTACAAGATTTCTATATCATATATATCATTGTCTTCTTTGTTGCAAGTTGCATCCTCGCTTTTTCAGATCCGAACCGAATCGACCATTTTGCTTGTTATCTTGGGCATGTTCGAATATCGGCGCGGTGGCGGTGTGGACACTCTGCCAGTGGCCAGACACGTTCTCGGCCGTTAGATCAGATCTGATCTAACGGTCGAGATGGCTTGAAGAATGATCGGCCTGGATGAAGCCTCGATTTGATGAGACGGCTCCAGATCTTGACACGTGGAGCTCGCGCGGCGAGGAGTCGAACGGCGTGGATCTTACGCGCGCGTGGGATATTAAAGCGTCGCGCGTGGACCCACGCGCGCGCGCGTGGCACTTGAACGGTCCATACGTGTGGAACACGCGTCTGGCAGATATTTTGGATCTCCTGGTTGCATCGTGGCCGTTGGATCAGATCTTGATCCAACGGCCCACAGTTACCTGCACATTGTAATTAGATAATATTCAGATTTGGGCCAACCGGGCCTTGTAATTGGATTTGTAATTGGACTGTAAATTTTTATTTGGGTTTAATATATTTAATTTTTTCATTTTGTCAGCCCAATAATATTAATAATAATATAATTATAACAGCAATACATACGAAAATGTATACTTAATTAATATAATATGTACGTATAATCATTAACATAACATCTATATATATATTAATCAAATACGCTCATACTCTAGATACACGCGACGACACATTCATCTAATACGTATACATATATAGATTATAATACACATGCACACACTTTATATATATTAGTAACACTCATGCAAACAATAAACATATAATATAATAAACATACATGCCACATTAATATGTATTTACAGGTAAAAAATGAGTGATTACAGTTGCCCCTCTTTGCTTGTTCTCATGGAATGGGAAACAAAGCAAAGATTGATAAGAACTCATTTTTATCAGACTTCCCTGTTTGTAGCTTTGGAAAAACGGGTTTTTTTGGACATCTCCGATCCTCTTTGGCTGAATCTTCAGGCTCGTAAGTTCTTCCTATATAGAGCTTCGTCACCTTCAGATCTTGGAGCTACAGGTTCTTCCTATATAGAACCCTTCATTTCGAGACTGTAAAGCTTGGAGTCCTTCCTATATAGAACTCTTCGTCTTCAACACTGGTTTCTCCTATATAAAACCTTCTGCACCGCTGATGGATTTTTCTGACTGGGAGTTCTTTTTGAGATTTTAGATTTAGGGTTCTCTCTCTATGGGACCTTCCACTGGGGCTTGAAAATGCAGGTTCCCTTTTTTTTTTTACCACTGGACTTGCATTATTAAGACTGCCGCATCATGCCCGAAGGACTTACTGATGACCCGAAGGATTTAACACCATGCTCGAAAGACTTACTGATGGCCCGAAGGACTTAACATTGTGCCCGAAGGACTTACCAATGACCCGAAGGATTTAATATCTGGATCTGACGCCGACATGGCTGTTGTTTTATGAGGACTCACGCTGATATGCTGCCACATCATGCCCGAAGGACTTACTGATGACCCGAAGGATTTAACACCACGCTCGAAAGACTTACTGATGGCCCGAAGGACTTAACATTATGCCCGAAGGACTTACCAATGACCCGAAGGATTTAATATCTGGATCTGACGCCGACATGGCTGTTGTTTTATGAGGACTCACGCCGATATCTTTGCCACATCATGCCCGAAGGACTTACTGATGACCCGAAGGATTTAACACCACGCTCGAAAGACTTACTGATGGCCCGAAGGACTTAACATTGTGCCCGAAGGACTTACCAATGACCCGAAGGATTTAATATATGGATCTGACGCCGACATGGCTGTTGTTTTATGAGGACTCACGCCGATATCTTTGCCACATCATGCCCGAAGGACTTACCGATGACCGAAGGATTTAACACCACGCTCGAAAGACTTGCGATGGCCCGAAGGACTTAACATTGTGCCCGAAGGACTTACCGGATGACCGAAGGATTTAATATCTGGATCGACGCCGACATGGCTGTTGTTTTATGAGGACTCACGCCGATATCTTTGCCACATCATGCCCGAAGGACTTACCGATGACGAAGGATTTAACATCATGCTCGAAAGACTTACCGATGACCCGAAGGATTTAACATCGTGCCCGAAGGACTTACCGATGACCGAAGGATTTAATATCGGATCTGACGCCGACATGGCTGTTGTTTTATGAGGACTCACGCTGATATGCTGCCACATCATGCCCGAAGGACTTACTGATGACCCAAAGGATTTAACATCATGCTCGAAAGATTTACTGATGACCCGAAGGATTTAACATCGTGCCCGAATGACTTACCGATGACCCGAAGGATTTAATATCTGGATCTGACGCCGACATGGCTGTTGTTTTATGGACTTTGGTAAAATCTTCGATAATTCTTCAAATACCTGTTTAGGAACAAGCAAAATTGACATGCCCCTATCTATGTGATGAATGTAATGTTATGATTTCTTTCTCCTCTTTTTCTTTGTTAATCTTATGTCCTGAAAAGTTATTCTTCTGATTTCTCTATTTCTTTTCCTTTTGCGGTATGCTCAATTTTGATCTTCATTTCTGTCAAATTTTGCTCAATGGGCATCTGCTCTTGTTCGTTTGCACGAGCACCTGCCTTTCTTCTTCGGGATTTCTGCCTGCTTCGCCAACAAACGCTATATCATGCGTGTGCAGAGATTCTTACTATTCTTTCTATTCTGTATTGCCCCATTTGATCGTGCTCGGCTATCTTCCAGTTCTTTTGACCCAACATTCTGAGTATTTGTTAATTTCGTCATCGGGGTGAGCAAAATGCTTCTTAACCTCAATCTTCTTGTTGTCTCTTGACGGACACCATTCATCGATCTCTGCGCTTTAATTCTTTGGAGACTCAATGTTTATTTTTTACCATTTCCTCACTTTGTAAGCTCATTCTTGTCCTGTTTCGTCCTTCATTTTCTTGAACCAAACAAGGCATCGTGGCTGGAATTCGCTTCTTGTTCTTGAGCTGTTTGACACTTATACCTCTGTTATGCATTGTGAGGTCATTTCTGGTTAGGGGCTCCTATAGTATTCGCCTCTTTGTGTTCTGGATCTTACCCCTGAAGTAATGCATGGAAATTTTTGTTGCTTTGACTTGTCAATTTGCTGATTAGTGTTCCACTAAAGGGTATCATTTAGATTAACATACAAGATTTTGAAAACACAGCATAGGAGCTCTGGATATCATGTGCAAGAGTGGCTTAGATTCAACCACTTGATAATTCAAAGATGTGAAGTCTTCCCTGGTGACTCGGTTCATCCTCATGATTACCGCGTTGCTGCAGAGTACTACTCTTTCTCAATTCTCATTATCTACTCTGCCCCCAAAAGGGTAGGCTTGTATAACCACTTGAGCGCAGAAATATTACTCTAGAAATAAAGTTCTGGGTGGTGCGAGTCTTAATTTTTTTCATGATATCGCCTATTTTCTTTTTCTCTTTTTTTGTTTTTATTTAATCATTATTTGAGGAAATCAATTCGTCATAGTCCTTTGTCTTGAGGACAACTATGGAGCAAACAACACTGCCCCAAGTTACTCGGTATAGTCACGATTTGAAAATATTACCATCACTCATGAAGCTAAGGTTTCTTGAATTGGATGATGTATCTCCACCCTATCGCTTCAGCGGAGTGCCTCAAAATTTCCATACTCTTATCCGAACAAGCCTATTACCAGGTTTCGAACATAGGAGTACTTTTTTATTATTATTTTCTCCTTTTCATTTCCATTTCTTTCTTCTCTTTTTCTTTTCCTTTTTGTTTTGTTTCTTCTTTACTACCTAGAAGATTATGCCTAGAGTTTCAATTTCAAGAAACTCTACATGGTTGACATTTAGAGCTTTTTCGTCCTTGAATATCATCGAAAGAGTAATAATCTTGCTTTGCTGACCAGAGTTTGGCGGGGAAGATCATACATCATCGTTGTCACAACATCTATCTAATGTCACATCTTGCAATTGATATCCAGTGTCCTACAACGACGAGAAAATATCTATGTGCTTTCAAAAACATTATATGTTAAGCAAAATGTGTCCTTTATTGAAAATAAAAACCAACAAACATGCCCTATCACAAAAGATCTTTGCCACATGGGGGCCATATAGAGTTGATCCCTTGTATTATTTCAGGAAGGTATTTTAATGTAGAGACATCTCTGGCTTCTTCAGTACTATGTAGATTTGCTTCTTATCCGTGGTCTTCCACTGCTTGATCAGCTCTTGTTTCAGGGTTCCATCATTGACCAGCTTCTTGATTTCCTCCAGTAAAGGTCTACATTTTCTGGTGGGATGCCCCGGTGCCCCCATATGGAATTCGCATGTGCTACTTGAGTCAAAACTATGGGCATATAGATCATGTGCACTCTTCATCGGCCTAGGAACAAGATAGTGACCCTCTACCAGGTGAGGCCAAATGTCTGAGATAGATGTTCCAAACACTTCCAAATTTGCGCTCGTCCGAGGAATTTTCCTTGATGCCCCCGATTTGTCAGTCTGTCTCCTTCTTTTACGGCTACGCGAACCCTGGAGATGACATTCATTTACGTCTCCATCCTTATATATCTTATCTTCGATTCGGTCTTTAGACTTTAGGCCCAATTTTCCTTCTTTGATTGCGTATTCTATTCTTTCTCCAATCGTCATGAAATCTTCGAATCCGTTTCTCGATTTCTCCAACATCACATCGAAAAAGGGAGAGGGAAGCGTTGCATGAAATAGGGGAGTCAACTCTTCTTCCGCTATTGGGGGCTGGACTTGGGTCGCCAGACATCGCCGCCTTAATGCATATTCCCTGAAGCTTTCATTTGGCCTCATTTTCTCATTCTGAAGAAACTGTCGACAGGGTGCTAAATTTAAAGCATATTTGTATTGATCCAAGAAGGCATTAGCGAGGTCACCCCATGACCTAACTTGGTTTCTGTTCAAACGGTTATACCACACTGCTGCTGGTCCTGTTAGGCTATCATGGAAATGGTGGATCAACAATTCTTCGTTCTTCATGTATCCTTCCATTTTTCTACAAAACATGGTTAAGTGAATCTTCGGGCAGCTGGTTCCGTCATACTGCGCAAATACGGGAACCTTGAAATCTGGAGGAATGACCAGATCAGGGACTAGGCAGAGTTCCCTTGTATTGAAAGCATTTATCTTCTCTTTCTTCTTAAGCTCTTTCTCGATTTTTCCTTCTAACTGGTCAAGCCTCGAATCTTCAATTCGTTCCATTTTCTGATTAATTCTGCCATCGAACCCCATGTATTAAATGATGAAGTGTCATGCGATGATAAAACAATGCAAAAGATGCGATGCAAATACAATGCATGAATGCAATAAAGCATTGATTCCACAAGTGATTTGTCCTTATAGAACATCTTTCATTCAGACCAAGAGGTTTCATTACATCCAGTATTAGGGTTTTACAGATATTGGTGAGCCCTGGCACCTAATGTCTTGACCTCATTCAATAGTCCCGTCAGTTTTCCTTCGCGGTCCAATGCTGGATCCATATTCTGGCTTATTGGTGCTGTTGCATCGGCTAAATCTGCTACCTGTTGAGCTACTTGTCGGGCTTGAATCATAACCATCTTCATGTCTTGGTCTTTCTCCCGTATTGTTTGCTCGGCCTTTTGTAGCTTAACGGTCATTGCCCCAGCACGGATCTCACTGGTGCGTAAAGCAGTCTCGAGCCTCACTATCTGTTCTTTGAGTGCTGCGTTTTCCATTTGGAAAGCTTGTGATTCATTCCTTTCCCTGGTGCAGACTTGATTTCAGGATATCTTCCATGGCCAGACTGCTTTCCAACTCATTTTGGAGAAAGTCGCGTTGGCCTTCAGCTTCTTCCAGCTTCTTTGATAATGATCTGATTTTATTCTTATTATTCTTGCATTTCTGCTTCCAGCGTTCTGAACCGTTCTTTAGCTGAATCATACCATTGACCTATTCTTCCGTAGTGTCACCCAGACCGAAACTCTTGAATTCAAAGTGCAGCTTCTGGTACTCGTCTTGTATATTCTTTGATTTCATACTAAGATTGTGCCCCTCATGCTCGAGCTGGTCACGCTTGTGTGCAAGTTCATCTTCTGAGACGCTTTTATTCTTGACTCCTAACTTTATCCCGCTTGAGTGACCCGCTCCTGTGTTATCCGAACCTTGGGCTCGGTATTGACCTTCCTTTGACTTTGCCGCTCGGGCAACGGCTGGCTGGCTGAAGAATCGGGGTTGTCCGACTTCAAAATCCAAAATTCCCATTCTGATAAGATCTCGAACTTTGTCCTTCAAGGCCCTACAATTTTCAGTGTGATGACTCGAATCGCCTATGTGATAGCTACACCGGACACGCCTGTTGTAATCTTTCGGATAAGGAGGTTTTCTTGGTACAGACTTCATTGGTATGATAAGGTTCCTTTCGACAAGCAACGGAAGTAACTCGGCGTATTTCATGGGTATTGGATAATGTCTTCTGATGTCATTAGATTCTCGAACTTCCCCTGGTTTTGCCTCTGTTCCCTGGGTATCTTCCCCAGATGTGCTACCTGTCTGCTTCTTGAGATTGATCACAAAGGGATTCGATTTGTCGTATTTAACGGTGTTGTCTATTTTGGCATTCTGACCATTCTGTTCCGCATTCTGCTCCCCGACCGAATCTTTTCTGAGTTTGACATGCTGCTTGCCTTTCATCATGGCATTCATCTGGTCCATCATCTCGGACATCTGCTTCTTTAGTTCTTGTATTTGTTTATCACTAGGATTGACACTGCTTACCGAATCTGTTTTGGTGTCCTTGAATGGTTCTTCTTCGGCTGTCCCCGGTCTAGTCTCGGGATGGAGTTTTGGGATTGGACCCTCTTCTTTCAGGTCAAGGAACCTTTGGTCCATCATGAACAATCTTCTATTATGGGAGAAATCACTCGGAAATCAATGCCCCTGTGTAATGCGAATGCAATGGTATGTAAAAACAAAGCAAAAGAACACAAGTCAGTACCGGATAAAAATGATAAGTACATAATAAAAGGGCAAATTAAATACGATAAGCAAACAAGACAATCCTATTTACATTCCATCTAAGACATCTAGGTTATCCGCATGGCTCTAACAGGGTGGATTTCTATGTGTTCTCTACATGCAGTTTTGGTTCTAGAAGGTACCCGAATTGTCCTCGCTGTCCCCTACTAAGAGTAGCAAGGCCCCCGATCATCACCCATTATAGGCTCCTTTCAACCGGGTTCAATTCAAGGGGGACCCATTCGCTTATGCCCGTACGAAGGAACGATATCCTTACGAAAGCATAAGGTACTCGAGCCCCGAAGGTACTTGCTAGGCCCATACGGGAGAACGATATCTTCACGAAAGCATTAGCGTTTTCCCCCTACTTAAAAAGACGGGTTTATATGCCATATTTTAAATGCGTTAAAATAAACGCGCAATTATGACCGAGTGTTAATTTAATAGTCACTTTAATCCGAAACTTCCGATATTAGTAAAGCGGTAATTATTTTAAAAGCTCGACTCTCATTTGTTTTTGAAAAACAAAAATGTCCCCAGCGGAGTCGCCATCTGTAGCGAAGGTCTTTTTTCCAATTATCGCTAAAATAAAAACGATGGATTTTGAACGGTGTGTTTGAAAGGTCTTTGGATATAAAATATTTATTCCGTGGGGTTTACAAAACCTAAAAAAATGGAGTCGCCACCGGCCACTTAGGTAGGCCGGACACCGTAAAACCAGAGATTCAAAAAGACAGGGTTCGGGAATCGGTTACGGATGGGGAAGGATTAGCACCCCCACACCGCCCAAAATTGGTACTTTAATAATTACCGCTTTATTAATATTGGATTTTCCGGATTAAAGTGACGATTATTTTAAATTTCGGTCATAATTGCGAATATATTTTAAGGGTCCTGTTATCCGAGAATAAACGCCCAACCACTATCACTACGATTGATACTGTCCCCGTTTACACTCGGATAAAAGGACTCCACATTAACAAGTTATATCTTGATATGCAATCTTAGTGGCAAAAACGTAAAACATGGCAAAATATTTAACATAATAAATATTGACATACCAGAATACTAATTTAACATGAATGATATTTTATACTAAAACATGTATATGTATATACATATTATTCTAAATAATAGATAAAAACATCTATCATGTGTCAAAATAACAAGGCAGGAATAAGTACATATAGACGAACAAATATTTCAAAAAAGACATGCATACTGGTAATAAAACATATTTCAACATATACGGGTCAACATATCGTATGAAAAGGGTAAATGTACTAACATGTAGCCCTAAAAAATAAGAAAGCACACACATATAAAATACAAAATATATCATGTACGAATCAATTAAAACATAACATGCTCAATATGAATAACATGATAAAAGACACATGACCATTATAATCTTAATACACATATATATGTAAACATAGAATACGAGTCATATACGAGTGATATAAAATAAAATGATATCAATATATACGATTATGATACGAACAATAATATTTATAAAGAAAACAGGACTGAAATGAAAGAAAAACAAAAGTTAGTGGCAGAAATTAAAGAACAATAATATGTAATTTGGGGACGAAATTGCGAAACAAACAAAACTTAAAAGGACCAGAATTGTAATTAGACCAAGGGGCAGACCCAAAGTGAAAAATCCAAAGACGCAGGATGGTTAAGGACGTAATTTTACCATTCAGAAACTGATTTGGTGTAATTTAGGGACAGAATTGTAATCTTTTGAAACATCAGGGGGACTGGGATTGTGATTATACCATGCGACAAGACAAAAATGAAAATATTGAAAACGCGGTGGGATTAAGTGTGTAATTTACCCATTTAGCAAAATAAAAACAACTATAAAAGCCCCCTTTTTAGGCCGAAATCAAATTTTCACCATTTTTGTTTCATTTTCTGGTTTTTCAGAATTTTTGTTCTTCGTTTTCTCTCGTCCATTCTTATAATACCCAGAATCTGGCGGCCGGCCGCCGTATTCTCCGCCGCCGGCCGCCGCTAACCAGCGCCGGCGAGACTCCAAAATATACCAAAACAACCCTCTTGTCATCCTCAATACGAATCCTAGGTTGGATTCAGAGGATATTCTTCTATTCGCCCTAGATCTAGGAAATACGAACCAAAAAAAAAAGTTTTAAAACCTAAGACAAAAACTACCAGGGGCCTTCCCCTTCCTTCAGTTCATCATCTCTGGCTTGGGAAAGCCGAAAGGCTTGTCACTGAGGAAGGGAGACCCACGAACGGCGACGGTAAAACTTCTCTTCTTTTTGTTTCTGTTTTTTTTTGTATATGCATGTAAAGAAAATAAGTAAGGAAAAAAGTACCACTGGACTTGCTTTGCCTCTTTTTGTATTTTTGAAAAAGCTTGTTACAATACTCTCTGTTTTGTGTTTTTTGCTTCCCTTTTTTTTGCTCTCTCCCCCCCGTCTGTTGCAAGATTTCTATATCATATATATCATTGTCTTCTTTGTTGCAAGTTGCATCCTGCTTTTTCAGATCTGAACTGAATCTGACCATTTTTGCTTGTTATCTTGGGCATGTTCTGAATATCGGCGCGGTGGCGGTGTGGACACTCTGCCAGTGGCCAGACACGTTCTCGGCCGTTAGATCAGATCTGATCTAACGATCGAGATGGCTTGAAGAATGATCGGCCTGGATGAAGCCTCGATTTGATGAGACGGCTCCAGATCTTGACACGTGGAGCTCCGCAGCCGAGGAGTCAGAACGCGTGGATCTTACGCGCGCGTGGGATATTAAAGCGTCCGCGCGTGGACCACTCGCGCGCGTGGCACTTGAACGGTCCATACGTGTGGAACACGCGCCTGGCAGATATTTTGGATCTCCTGGTTGCATCGTGGCCGTTGGATCAGATCTTGATCCAACGGCCCACAGTTACCTGCACATTGTAATTAGATAATATTCAGATTTGGGCCAACCGGGCCTTGTAATTGGATTTGTAATTGGACTGTAAATTTTTATTTGGGTTTAATATATTTAATTTTTTCATTTTGTCAGCCCAATAATATTAATAATAATATAATTATAACAGCAATACATACGAAAATGTATACTTAATTGATCCAAGAATTCATGGAACACCCGATTCATCATAACCATGAATGTTACAGGCGCATTCATCAATGCAAACGACATTACCAAAAACTCATAATGGTTGTATCTCATACGAAAAGTAGTCTTCAATACATCTTTATCCTTAACCTTCAACTGATAATACCCAGATCTCAAATCGATCTTGGAAAACACCGTAGCACCTCAGAATTGATCAAACAAGTCATCAATTCGCAGAAACAAATACTTGTTATTAATTGTCAACTTGCTCAGTTGCCGATAGTCAATACACATCCTTAAAGTGCCATCCTTTTTTTTCACAAACAACACCGGTGCTCCCCATGACAAAGCACTAGGCCGAATAAAACTACGATCCAACAACTCTTGGAGTTGCGTCTTCAACTCCTTTGGTGTCACTCGATACGATGCAATCAACACTGGAGTCGTATCAACATAATTCTTAATAAAAAAACTCCACCTCTCTATCTGGTGGAAATCAAAGCAACTCGTTAGGAAATACCCCCAAATAATTACGAATAGTACGAATATCTTTAGTCCTTACTTTTTCCATATTCGGGTTCATAAGATAAGCCAGGTATGTTTGACACCCACTTTCCAACATCTTTTGCGCCTCCAAGGCCGAAACCACATTGGTCAAGAACTTAACATTCTCACCCACAACCACTACTTCATAATCATCAGCAAGTCTCAATGAAACTCGCTTTGTCTCAAAATCAACCAAAACTAGATGCTCAGACAACCAATCTATACATAAGATCATGTATTATTCTATGGTAGGAGTCATGTCCTCTTAGTTGAAGACAAAACAATGATAGGCTAGATCCCATAACTCAAAAGCTGCTAGAACCATGGGCTCCTCTATCTCCACTCCAAACAGAAGGGCTATATCTTTGTACCTCTTAGTGAATGTGGCTCCGTCTTGAGCTTTTAAATTCTTCCACGCGACAACCAGTCCTAACAGATAATTCTGAGGCAGACCTATAAGCACCCGCTTTGGCAAGTCTATGGTGGTTTCTTTCTGTACAATGTTATCGTGCTGGCGCTAGAGCTCTAAGGACTTACTTTTAACATCGACATTTGAACAAGGGACCCCAAAACAAGATGATGCAACCTAAACACTCATGATCACTGACTGAATGGTGTTTCAAAATATCAACAGAATGCAATACGATGTACTAGATGAAAATAAAACAAGGCAAGAAAAGCATCAATACGTAATAACAAATTAATTAAAATACAAGGAATAATATAGAAAAAAACACGGTAAATAATATAGAAAGTAAATCCTACGCCTTTTCATATGGCTCTAACTGGGTGGGCTTTCTAGAGTCAAACATGTGGGTTTGGATCTAAAAAGGTTCTCGAACCGCCATCACCCCTACTAAGGCGGATAAGATGTTCGATCCTGTCCCACCACATGCTTATAGATCAAACATGGTTCGAGGGGATGCATTTCCACTATACTCATGCAGAGGGTTACTCACAAAAGCATAGGTACTTTGGACCCCGAAAGTTTTTCACTAGCCCATACGGAAGGTTACTCATGAAGACATAGCTACTGTTCTTCCACATAAGTTGGATAATGCTCGGGTAGAGGGCTTATGTTATGATGCAAAAACTGATATATACACTAAAAATGCACACACAAAAATGCAACGGACTACCAAGGAAAATAACTCGTGATCAAGTAAAAGTTGTGCCCTCTTAAAAATATCCCCAGCGGAGTCGCCAAGTTGTGATAACGAAATCGCCATCGGTCCCTTTTACTATATTAGGCGGACTGGAAACCTAAAAGCAAACTAAAGATTACAAAATTTCAAGGGTTCGAGGCACGGTTACGTGTGGGGAAGGAATAACACCCCCACAACGCCCACCGTTCTAAAGGTGACCTGAAGAACGGTGCTTACTTGATCACTAAAATATTCCTTTGTAACCCGAATGAATGCGTGCAAAGATTAATATAAAAATCCACAAAGTTCTAAAGGTGACCCAAATTTTCTCACAACTGAGGAAACCCATGTCAAATTTAAACGCAATGGGGATTAAGGCATTAATCTTTAAAATTCGAAAATATAGTCTTACGTAGGAGTTTAAACCATTCCCCAACTGCTAGGGGAAAGCCAAAATAATCTTACTTGAGAAAACACTTTGTTTTTCATTATAAAGAGAAAATCTTTTTGAATGACGTTTTATTTGATTTTTTACTAACCCCTACAATCTAGAGTTTTAATTAATGAATGTTTAGAGGAGCTAATTCTAAAAAGGTTTTATTTAATTGCTTGCAGTTAAGGGGAAGATTTATTTACTTTTCTAAATATTACCAAGTGAGTTATTAGAGGATAAATTATTTGGGGAACCTGAACCGAAGGCATTGATTGCTAATTTATATTATTAGGAAACTAACCTAAAAGGCATAAAGTTTTAATTAAGGCTTCTAAAGTTTATTTGTAACCCCCTTAACCCGGTCTAGTCGCAAGACCGAACTGAGCGAGCTACATTAGGGTTTAATGAGACAAACCCCAAAGAATTTCAATTAAAACGGTCCATTTTTTCTTTTATCTTATCTAAATGCATCTTTAGGTCCTAAGGTGATGATACAAGCTGTGATTAAAGGTACAACTCAATCGAGCATCAATTTGAGATCCAATTGCTTGAATTTGTGTTACAAGGACTAAAACGTAATTCCAATATTTATAAATACTTTTACCAAATTAAGGTTACCAATCCTCAATTAATCATATTTTATGCTTTCATGTTAAATATTATCTCAAAATAACCATCCAAACTCATTTAATTGTGTACTAAGAAACAAGAACCAAAATGCAAGAATTCAATTATCAGAAAGCATCTTAACGGAAATAACGTTGAGCGTATCGGTACAGGTATCTACCATATCGAAACGGTACTAAAGGACAAAGGCGTAACAATACGATCTTCAAGCGTATCGGTACAGTCTTGTGTGTTTTGAAAATTCAGATTCTAGTAGCCATTGACCATATCAAAATAGTAACCTGTGTACCGACACCATCACTATTCCTTAGTTATGTGTACCGATACGATTACTAGGCATATTGGTACACCTAGGCTTATTTGAGTCAGAGCAGATCCCCGCATACCGAAACCCTGAGGTTGCGTACCGGTACGGTATGACCTATAATGACCTCAAAGTCCAACTTATGACACTTTGGCTTAGTCTAACACCCTTCATTCAATGTCTAAACATCATATGGCATCACAAACATCCAAACATCAAGCATGGCTACACAACAAGACATCATACTAAGCATGGCATACTCAAACATTCTCCTAAGAGCATGATTTCTACCCAAGCATGCTTAATGTCTCCCAACCCCACAAAACCAAGTATAAAGCATCACACAAGTCCAAAACACTAATCCAAACCTATACAAACAGGGAGTAACCAAAATACATCTCCCAAAACAACCCGGTCACATTGCCTTCTTATTACTACTTTGTACTTATGAAACCATACTTTGGAATGTATCAAATTCTTGGATCCTTCTTTGCTCACGAGCTGTCCGAGAAGTCTATTTCTCTTCATTGATGAGGAATAGAGAGCGTAAGCAATAAGCTTAGTGAGAGATTCGCAAAAACACTCATCAATGCATTTAAAACCATTTAATTCAAACCACATCTAATTGTCTCATGGCAAAACATCTCACGCTTCTCAAATCATCTTAAAATACACATTTAAATCATTTTCAACACATGTATCATGGATTCAATCTCTACCTCAATTCAAGCTTCACAAGATTAGAATGCCGAGTTAGAAGGGAGATTGACAGAGTTAGAGCAATCCTTTCAGATCTATCATCAGAGGAATAGCTTCATCGAACTACAAGAATGGAAAATCGAAATTGGTATGTTACGAGCCCACATTGAGTCGCTTGAGGCAACCGTTCAGGATTACAGGGGAAGAATTAGGGTATTCGAAGAGCTGTAGCAAGTGGAGATAATTATTGACGGTGAAGACTTCGTGATGCCTCCCAGATGATTCAAGATAGAGACCAATATTACACGACCTTGATGTTGGAGATTCGACAAGTGCGGGACATGTGACAGATTTGTCTGCAGAAGCCGAAGCTCTTCAACCTTTCATAACCTTAGACATGAAAGAAGCGCCTAGGTTCATCAAATTGCTCAGGGCTATCGAGAAGTTAGGAGCTAGAGCTAGGGCTTATGTGTAGAACTCTACTTTAATATTTTGTAATCTGGACCCTTTAATTCCCTTAAAAGTAGTTCAAAAGGGTGACTACCAGCGGAATTAATACCTTTATTTGCATACATTCTTGCATTGCATAGTGGCATTTGCATCATTATACATGCATTCATCTTTTTTTTGCAATAATATTAATAGTGTAAATATTGTGGCAGTGTTAAACTAAAAGATAAGCCGCAACCATTCCGCATCCATACTTTACTTGGTTCCAAAGCAAACTAATAGAGGATAGAATAGGTAGTTTGGAAAAAGGGCAAAAGGATTTGGAGGTACGCTTTGAAGAAGCTAGACAGCACCTCAGCGATCAGATCGCTCAATCACGAGTTGCGATAGTATCAGACTTAGCTGCATTGTTGGAGAAAAGCTATGGGAAAAAGAAGGTTAAATACGAAGTCGCCAGGAGCCAGAAGGTATCGCATCTCACAGCAAGGTTCAACCAAAGATACCAAGTCTGGCAAGAAGTGTATCCATTGACCCTGTTGAGATATTTGCTAGTCTTCAGGCAGGGGCATCTAAAAGCCAACCCATTGATACAGAGGCATTCTACGAAGAAGAGGTGCCAGATATGAATTTGGTCGAGAAAATTAGAACGGAGGTGGAGAAGAAATAGAAGGAAAGGTTTCGCCTCATAGAAGAAAAATTTAGAGCACTGCAAGCCACAGATGAACCAGAGAATGAAGCTAGTGATCTGAGCCTGGTAGCCGACCTTGTTTTACCGCCAAAATTCAACACTCCGAAATTTGACAAGTATGATGGAACTTCATGTCCTTCCACGCATGTGACCATGTATTGTTTGAAGATGGCCACCTTCATCAAGGGCGAAAAGCTTTTAATCCATTGTTTCCAAGATAGTCTAACTGGAGTAGCAACCCGGTGGTACACCCAATTAAGATGGGTAAACATCAAGACCTGGAAGGACCTATCAAAGGCGTTCATTGAGCAGTACAAACATGTGATAGATATGTCCTCCAGTAGGATCATGTTGGACAATATGGGGAAAAGTCTAACGAGACTCTGCAACGATACGCCCAGAGGTGGCGAGAGGTGGCCGCTCAGATCCAGCCAACAATTCCTGAGCACGAGATCACGCCCCTATTTGTGAATACTCTGAAGGGAACACTATTCGATTGCCTCATCAATAATACAACTTAGAACTTTGCCGACTTGATCAGGACTGTGAAGTCTCTTGAATTGGCAATTAAGAGTGGCAGGATTGGCGGTGGGGATAGCTCTCAGAAGTACAACAAGAAGAGAGAGAATGAGGTAAATGCTACGAGCTCTTACAATGCCCCAAATAACTTTATGGTATCTCAACCACAAACATCAACAGGGAAGGCTCATAACGCAAACTAGAGAGAAGAGAGAGCTCCAAGAAAGGAACAAGAGAAGGCATCATTTACTTCGTTGCCAGTTTCATACTCTAAGCTTTATTCTCAGTTGCACAAAGCTGATTTGGTCTGCCCGTACTATGTTACTCCATGCAAACCTCTATTTATGTCATGGTATGATCCTAACGCACATTGTGATTATCATGGCGGTGCCCTCAGTCACCCCACAGAAAATTGTCTCACATTCCAGAAACTCGTATAGAGTTTGATTAATTCTGGGGTATTGGAATTTGAGAAACCGAATGTGGCCGCTAATTCGTTGCCTAATCACGGGAGCCGTGGAGTAAATGCTATCAAGGAATACTTTGCTAGGAAGGCTAAGGAGAATGTGTCAGAAATTAAGTCTCAATTTCGGTGGGTGTTCCAACAGTTATGCATGGCCTACCTGATTGACAGAGGCATGGTAGTAGTGCAGAAGGGATGTAGAGCCTGTTGCAAGTTCCACCAAGACGGGGGCACGACATCCTGCAATGTGAAGAATTCAGGAGATTGGTTCAACAACTGATAGCCAGTAAAAAGATAGAGTTCTTTGAGGAGGTTTTAGGAAGGAAGGGGTTAGATGTATACGCGTCGGACAGCCCCAACCTCAAGTATGGGAGAGATAGGCCCTTTGTGATCTTCTCCAGATCAGAGGAAGCAAGTTCATCTCAAGGAGAAGCTGTAAAGGTGGCCCCTAAAATCATCATCTCAGCACCTACCCCATTCCCATTTAAGGACATGCGGCGAACTCCTTGGAATTATGCCGCTAACGTGACCATACTAGAAAAGTCGAAACCTCATGAGGAGAAGGAACAAACGGTAGAAGAAGAGCCAACACATAAAGATAAACAGACAAAAAAAGATGAAAATGTCAGCGAAGTAGGCCACTTCACGAGGAGCGGCAGGTGCTACTCTTTGGAAACTTTAAAGTCTGCTGAAGCTGCCAAGGATAAAGGAAAAGGTACACCCACCGGTCCTGCTCAGATATTTGGTGAAGAGTCCCCTCCAAAGATCAATGAACCGGTAACTAAGACTCAGGCATAGGAATTTTTGAAGTTCCTGAGGCACAGTGAGTACAATGTAGTGGAGCATCTACAAAAGCAACCAACAAGGATTACGGTGTTAGAGCTACTTTTGAGTTTGGAAAAGCATCGTGATGCATTATTAAAGGTGCTGAACCAAACATTTGTACCCGGTGACATTTCTGTGTCTAAACTGGACATAATAGTGGGGCATATCACCACATACAACCACATCACCTTCAACGATGACGAGATCCCGGAGGGAGGTATGGCGTCCACCAAAGCTCTCAACATCATGACCCACTGCAAAGGGTATGTTTTGCCAGGAGTATTGATCGATAATGGGTCGGCGTTAAATGTACTACCGATGGTGACTCTGCAAAAGCTACAGGTAGATGATTCCCACATGAAACCCTGTCATAACTCTGTGAGAGCATTTGACGATACTCAAAGGGGAACACTGGTAAAAATTAAGGTGCCTTTGTTGATCGGGCCGACTGAGTACACAATCGACTTTGTGGTGATGGATATAAAGCCAACCTACAGTTGCTTATTGGGAAGACTATAGATTCACTCGGCAGGAGCTGTTCCTTCATCACTCCATCAGAAGTTGAAGTTTGTGATCGAGGGCAAGTTGGTCACTATAGAGGCTGAGCAAGAAATCATCACCTCGATAACATCAGATGCCCCCTATATCCAGAATGATGAAGATGCTGCGGAATGTTCCTTTCGAGCATTAGAACTTGTAAATGCTACATTTGTTGCGGAAGGTAATAGGATCCCTTGCCCCATGTTGTCTAACTATACCAAGATGACCATTTCTAAAACTTTGGGCCGAGGAGCCAAAGTAGGAAGGGGGCTAGGAAGGAGATTACAAGGAAGCCTACGACCCAGAAGTGTCATCACCAAGAAAGATCATTTTGGGCTTGGCTACAAACCAAGCATTCAGCAAAGGAGAGAGGAATATAGAAGGAAAGAAGAACAAAGGAGGGCTAGACTCAAGGGAGAAGATATTCCATGGAGACCGATGTCTTTCCCTCATGTAAAGGATATTTTTGTCGTTGGAGGAATTAACTGTACATGACAGAAAGTAGAAGAAGCAATTCTAGAAAATGACACACTTAACCAAAACGAGATGTTCAGTGAATTGCTTGAAGGGATATCCATCAACATGATAGCTGAAGATGACAATGGCAGCAATGTGTTAACCAGCATCCGCCCTTGCCATCTCGGGGAAACTCTCGATAACTGGAGCTACGTTGATCTACCTGTAGTCTTTAGGGCCAGATTAGAGTAATGCTCCGAATTAACCCTTTTGTTTTTGCCCATAGGCAATAGGGATCTTTTGTATAGGGCATCTATGTTAACCTTTTTGCTTGCAATGAAAGAATATCTTCCTCGTTTTCTCAAATGGCAAACATTTCATTTATTTCATTCATTCATCGCTCATATTCATTTACTTCATTTAAAAATCATTCTCTTCCCAATACATTCATTCTCATTTCATGTAGGGTCCCCATAATTAACTGTATGAATAATTCTGAATCCAATCCCGAGGTAGATTTCGAACGCCCAAAGATCTCGGTAGAAATTGAAGACGAGGATGACGAGGGAGAATGCGAGGTTCCTGAGGAGTTGGTAAGGATGATGGCCAATGAAGAAAGGCAAATCATGCCCCACGAAGAAGAAACAAAAATTGTGAACTTGGGAACCGATGAGGAGAGAAAAGAATTGAAAATCAGGACTACATTTTCCTCAGAAACCAGGTGCGAACTGATAACCTTGCTCCAAGAGTTCAAGGAAGTCTTTGCTTGGACTTATCAAGATATGCCGGGGTTGAATACAGACATAGTGATGCACAAGCTGCCAACGAGGCCAGAATGCAAACCAGTCCAACAAAACTCAGAAGAATGAGGACTGACATACTGTTAAAGATCAGAGAAGAGGTAAAGAAGCAGTTTGATGCTGGCTTTCTAGATGTCGCCAAACACCCTGAGTGGGTTGCAAACATTGTACCGGTGCCAAAGAAAGATGGGAAGGTCCGCAAGTGTGTAGATTACAGGGATCTCAGTCGAGCAAGCCCTAAAGACAAATTCTCTTTGCCGCATATTGACACGTTGGTTCACAATACCGTGGGACACTCATTGTTCTCATTCATGGATGGTTTCTCAGGATACAACCAGATAAAGATGAATCTAGAGGACATAGAGAAGACTACATTTTTAACCATGTGGGGCACGTTTTGTTACAAGGTGATGCCTTTCGGACTCAAGAACGCCGGGGTAACTTATCAAAGAGCAATGGTGACTCTTTTCCATGACATGATACACAAAGAGATAAAAGTATACGTGGATGATATGATCGCTAAGTCTCGAACCGAGGAAGAACACCTTTGAAACCTGAGAAAGCTATTCCAAAGACTACGAAAATACCAGTTGAAGCTCAACCTGGCTAAGTGCACCTTTGCAGTCATGTCTGGAAAACTCTTGGGGTTTGTAGTGAGTAGGAAAGAGATTAAAATTGATCCAGAAAAAGTGAAGGCTATCCAAAACCTCCCACCGCCCAAAACTCAGAAAGAAGTTCAAGGTTTTCTAGGAAGGTTAAACTACATCTCCCGTTTCATATCTTAGTTAACAGATAAGTGCGACCCCATCTTCAAACTCCCTAGGAAGAATAACCCAGGGGTCTGGGATGAAGAATGTCAAGAAGCTCTAGAGAAGATTAAAAAGTACTTAATTAATGCTCCGATTTTAGTCGCACCAGTCCCAAACATGCCTTTGATCCTTTACTTGACAATTTTTGAAAACTCTATGGGTTGCGTGTTGGGGCAATATCATGAGTCTAGGAAGAAAGAAAGAGTCATCTACTACCTAAGCAAGAAGTTTACTGATTGCGAAACATGGTACCCGTCAATTCAGCAGCTATGTTGTGCGTTGGTTTGGACTACCAAAAGGCTTAGACAGTACATGTTATACCATACCACCTGGTTGATATCCAAATTGGACCCCTTAAAGTTTCTAATGGAAGCACTAGCATTAACGGGGAGGATGACCCGCTAGCAGATGCTATTATCCGAGTTCTACATTGTATATGTGAGCCAAAAAGCTTTGAAAAGAAGTGCTATAGCGGACTTCTTAGCTTGCCGCGCTTCAGATGAATATGAATCGTTGAACTTCAATTTCCCAGATGAGGACTTGATGTGCATTGCAACTGGGGAAGACGTTTCAGATAACGGCTCGTGGAAGCTTTACTTTGACGGAGCCTCCAATGCCCTTGGCCACAGAATAGGAGCCGTGCTAATTTCTCCAGAAGATGTCTACTATCCCTTCACCAGCAGACTAGAATTCTTTTGCACAAGGAATTCTTTTGCACAAGCAACATAGCTGAATACGAAGCTTGTGTCATGGGACTGAATGCAGCTACTGAAAGAAAGATCAAAGAACTTCAAGTATTCGGAGATTCGTCCTTAGTAATCTATTAACTACGAGGAGAATGGGAAACTAGGGATCTAAAGTTAGTCAAATACTACGAGTTGATCCAAGAGCTCATAAAAGAATTTGAAAAGGTCAGTTTCACCTACCTTCCTCGAGAAGACAACTAGATGGCAGACGCCTTGGCAACCCTGGCCTCCATGTTCAAAGCAAATACGAGAGCAGAAACGAAGGCAATTGAGATGTAGACTTTTGAAAGGCCTGCTCACTATTATAATGTGCATGAAGAAATAGATGGCAACCCTTGGTATTATGATATCTTGTAATATATCAAGTATTAAACGTATCCCAAAGGAGCAAACGAAAATGACCGAAAGACACTTAGAAGGATGGCAACAGGATATGTTCTGGACAGGGAGATTTTGTACAAAAGAGGCCATGATCAAGTGTTGTTGAGATACGCAGATGCCCGGGAGGCAAAAGAAATTTTAGCAAAAGTGCACGATGGTTTGTGTGGAACACACACCAATGTCTGTTAGTAGCCCGAAAAATCATGAGATATGGCTATTTTTGGTCGACTATGGAGGGAGATTGCATTGTTTACGTCAGGAAATGCCATAAGTTCCAGATATATGCTGACAAGATCCATGCTCCTCCTTTACCTTTATACACCATGAACTCGCCTTGGCCGTTCACAGCATGGGGCATGGATGTCATTGGACAGATCCATTTGAAGGCTTCCAATGGGCACCATTTTATTTTGGTTGCCATTGATTACTTTACTAAATGGGTAGAGGCAGCATCTTACGCCAATATCACAAGGACAACGGTGTACAAATTCTTGAAGAAGGAGATCATTTGCCGATACGGGTTGCTAGAAAGGATTATCACCGATAATGCTTCCAACCTGAATAACAAATTGATGGCTAGGGTGTGCAACCAGTTCAAAATAACACACCATAACTCCACGACCTACCATCCTATGATGAATGGGCAGTAGAAGCGGTAAACAAGAACATAAAAAAATCATTGCGAAGATAATAGACACCTACAAAGATTGGCATGAGAAGTTGCCATTTGCTCTGTTTGCCTACCAGACAGTTGTTCGCACATCAGCAGGGGCAACACCCTATTCTCTAGTATACGACACAGAGGCGGTACTACCCATTGATGTTGAGATTCTGTCACTCCAGGTTCTGAATGAAGTAAACTGGATGAATCAGAGTGGGTGCAAACTAGGTTCGACCAATTAAATCTCATCGAGAAAAAGAGGTTGAAAGCCATCTGCCATGGTCAAATGTACCAAAGACGAATGATGCGGGCATATGATAACAAAGTGTGTCCGAGAGAATTCCGAGAGGGAGATCTGGTGCTTAAGAAGATCCTCCCAATTCAGAAAGATTTTTGAGGGAAGTGGATGCCTAATTGGGAAGGGCTATATGTCGTCAAGAAGGCCTTTTTGGGAGGAGCATTGATTTTAACTGAAATAGATGGAGAAGAATTAAAAAATCTCGTGAATTCCGATTCAGTTAAGAAGTATTATGTTTGAAAAAAAATGAAAAAAGAAAAAATGATGGAATGAAAAATGATAAAAAAATGAGGCGAAAACCATAAAAAAGTGCTTCGTAAAATGAAAACCTAATGTAAAAACCCATAAAGGCGCCTTAGGTGAAAAAAAGGGGAGAGCTCGAGGCGAAAACCTGAAAAAGGGCATCTTAAAGCAAAAAAAGGACCTGAGTTGAAAACACGCTAAGGGTAGCTCAGATGAATTTTGAGGTTGGGCCTCCAGCGAGTAGAATTACCCCTACGGGTACCAGAAGAAGGAGCTCCGGGCAAAAATTCTACTTCGGTCGACAGGATCACGCATCATTCATACTGTGGATACTTGGGGTTTTGCATTTCATGTTTTTCTTTCCCTTTTCCTCATGTTTGCCATGACTTTTCTAAAATTGTTCCAAGTCCTTAATGTTAATAAGATCATATTTTTGTGCCTTTCTTTCTTTGTCTTCTCATTGTTTTCATAAGCATCATGCAAACAAGTTAACATAGACTTATGATAAACAAAAGATTTTTTAGCAATACTATGATCTAACCCTGAGAGTGCAGGTGACTAGAAAATAGAGTTAACTTTGATCTCAAGCTTTCTACATAATGAATGTCGAGTCACAATGAGGGGAAGACTTTGAGCATTAGAATAAGATAACCAATGTCATGCACCATTCATGCTTGTCTGAGAAAATATTCCAAGACGACAATGGAGATCTCCAGGTGAAAACCGGTAAGGGCATCTAAAAATAACTCTAAAGTGAAAACTCGAAAGGGCGCTTTAGAACATCGAACCAGAAACTTAGAAAAGAAAGGCGAAAATGGTTGAACCCAATAGTGAGATAGGATACCGCCACCAGAAGAAGAAAAGAAATAGAAAGCAAGCAGAGAGTCAGGATTGACTGACTGCGAAAGCAGGCGCATCGAGATATTGATACTTATACATCACATATAGTTAGGCATCGCTAGGATTAGGAGCATGCTAACTCATTATCACAACATTTTGGCTATTTTAAACAGGTACTTATAGATTACCAATGACTTTGATCTCAAACTTCATATTGAAAAGGTGGACAAACTTGAAGAAAGATTTTGGCAGCCTTAGTAGCGTGAGTCTAGAAAGTTTGGTAGCCATTTTAGGCGTGAATTCCCAAATTTGAAGAAAGATTTCGGCAGCCTTAGTAGAATGAGTCCAGAAAGTTCGGTAGCCATTTTCGGCGTGAATCCCCTAATTTGAAGAAAAAGTTTTGCAGCCTTAGTAGCGTGAGTCTAGCAAGATCGATAGCCAGTTTGGCGTGAATCCCTCATTCGAAGATAAAGGTTCAATATAGGAAGGGCCTACATTTTCAAACTCTCGCAGTGAAAGGTTCTATATAGGAAGAATTTGTAACTCTGAGATTTTAGAAGCTAAAAGTTCAATATAGGAAGGACTTGCGGCTCTAGGGTTTGAAGACTAGCAAGTTCCATATAGGAAGAATTCCCAGTTGGAAGAATCTATCCGTGACACAGAAGGTTTTATGTAGGAGAAACCCCCAGCGTCGAAGATAAGGAGTTTTGTATAGGAAGGACTCCAAGCTTTACCGTCTCAGAGTGAAAAGTTCTATATAGGAGGGACTCGTAACTCGAGGCTTCATAGTGAAAGGTTCTATATAGGAAGAACCCTAATTCCAGGATTTAAGGGTAAAAAGTTTTATATAGGAAGAACTTTTAGTCCGAAGGATCCACCTGAGAAAGCGAAAGGTTTTATATAGGAATGACCTGTAGCTCCAAGATTGGAAGGTGAAGAAGTTCTATATAGGAAGAACTTACGAGCCTGAAGATTCAGCTGAGGAAGAGTAGAAAGTTCCAGAAGAACACGTGACTCCGGAGCTACAAACAGAGAAGTCGGATAAAAATGAGTGCTTATGATCTTTGCTTTGTTCCTGTTCCACGAGAACAAGCAAAGCGGGATAATTGTAATCACTCATTTTTATCTGGGGTATAAATTTTGTGTTAATTTGCAAATATTTTGTAATTATTTAATATTTACTATTATTGCCTGTATACATATATTATATTATGTACGTGTGATTAGTATATGTAATATATACATGTGTGATTAATGTGTTGATGCATGTACATTACATATTATATGTGTACGTATTAATAATTAATATGGTAGGTGTGCCGTATGTTTGCATGTCACGTATGCTTTAATTGTTAGTATATGTACTAAGGTGCATGCTTATGATAATTATGTACGAACAAATATGTATATATATGTGCTTGTGTATTATTAATGTATGTGATGAATTTGTTAATTTGCATGTATGCTTATACATACGTATATTGTAGATGCATGTGTATATGTATTATTGTATTTTACTATTATTATAATTATTAGAAATAGGCTAAATAAAATCCAAAAAAATTATTATTAATTAATTAAAACCCAAGTGTTGAATTGTCCACTCCATTTACAAGACCAAAAATTAAATACATGGGGCCCAATTCGGCCAAGCCCGTCCAATAACCAAAACCCTAAAAAACCTATATAATAAAATAACTGTAATTACAGCTTATTTTTTGCGCAGTCGATCAGGAGCCGTTGGATCAAATCTTGATCCAACGGTTACGATTGAAGTAGATGCCCCTCTAGTTGCCGCGTGTGATACATGCTCGAGACCTTTTAGCCTTCCATGCGTGCGTGTATCCCACGCATCAGAACCTTTAGCTCCCACGTGCCATGCAGCTACATCTGATGGTGCCACGTCGTTTTTACCAGATCAAATCTAGGCTGCTAGTTTTTCATGTAGCCTCAGCCGTTGGATCAGATATGATCCAACGGCCAAGGATGCTTCTGGATAAATGGTGATCCAACAACCAAGGATGCTTCTAAACAAATGGTCACCTCCACCATGACGTCGTACCACCAACCCATCAACCACCGGACATGCCAAAAAATCACAAGAAAGATGGATATCAGAGACAAAATCAAAAATATATATGTATTATTTCTACCATAAACAAAAGTCAGAGGATATATATGTATTAATCAAAAAATCTGTAAGGGCCAGTTCTTCCAGTTTCCAGAAATAAAAATACAGAGAGTTTCCAGTGGTAAAGCTTCTCCCTTCCTTTTATTTCATGCATGCAAGTACAAAAATAAATAAAAAACATAAAAAGAAGTACGAGATTACCCTCGCCGTAGCCGCCGTCCAGTGATAAGCCCCGGGGTTCTTTTGAACCATGCATGGTGAATCAGACGGTGGCGGTGGTTTTAAAAAGAGGGTTTTTTTAAATGGTTCCTGTTTTCCTAGATTAGGGAAGAGGGGGACTGTTTTCTAAAATCTCAGGCAGTATTTCATTTTTAAAATGCAAAATGCTTCATTTTTGGGTTAGGGGACGTGGCCGGTGGTGGCGGACGGCGGCCGGAGTGGCCGGCCACCACCGTTTTCTAGAAAATGGTTGAGTGTCTGGGGAGTTTTGGGTTATAAAATGCAGAGGATTTAGGGTTATACTAAAGGGTTAAAAAAATGAAAAAGAGGCAAAGAGGAGGGCGATCGATTTGTTATATAGACCGAAATAAATTTTTTTGGGGTTAATACCATCATAAATCCTCCCACATTTTGGGTATTTTCAAATTGAGCATGCCCCTTGGTATAATTGCAAGTCCAATCCCTCTGCCTTTTTGCTCTCTTTTGATTTCCCCTGATTTAAACCAATCAGACTTTAAAATGGCAAAACTACCTGTTTATTCCTTCTGTGTTTTGATATTTTTCAAATCGAGTTTGCCCCCTGGGTTAATTACATTTCCAGTCTCCCTAAGTTTTGTCCGACTCTCAATTACGCCCCTAAATGTGTCTTTTTATTTATTTAATTTATTTTTTCTGATTTTCTTTTAATTTCATTTTAGTCCCTTTCCATTGTTTGAAGTATTTATATCATTTACTTTTTATTATGTTTTTTTAGTATATTCGCATTGTTTTTAGTATGTTTTTATGATACATGTTTAGTTTGTGATATCATCTTTTATGTTTTAATTTGTATGTTCATATTATATATGTCTATTTTACATGCTATGACTTAGTTTAATTTATATATCATGTCCATATGTTAGCATGCTTTTTGTGTTTTAATTCGTTTGTTCATCGTATATATATATATATATATATATATATATAGTTTTAGGTGTTGTTTTAGTTTCTTTGTATATAGCATGTTTTAGTATGTTAACTTTTTTTTATATCCCCTTTGTTTCTTAGGTTACATGTTAGTGTGGAAAATTTGTTAATATCATCATGTATCTTTATTATGTCTGCAAATTGTGTCATGTGTTAATTATCAAGTATTAGTTTTTATGTTATCATATCATTTTGATTTGTTAGTTTAGTCTCATGTTATATCCATACCATGTATATTTTGTTTTTTAATATGTTATTTATGTGTTAGTTTGATCTTGAAGTATGATAGTTAATTAGATCTTTTTATATGTTTATTTTGTTTTGTGTAAATTTACCATGTCTATGTTTACTGCTTTGGTTTAATGTTGTATTTATGTTTAAATGTTTTATTAGCGTCGTATCATGTTCGTACATATGTTTTATAATTTGTTTTCTAAGATTGCATAATGGAATATTAATTGTCAATGCGGTTCCCTTTTATTCGAGCGTAAACGTGGCCAGTATCAAGCACAGTGATGGTGGTTTATTGGTTTACTCTCGAATGACGGGGTCTTTAAAATTTACTCGCACTTATAACCAAATTTTAAGTTAATCATCACTTTAATCCTGAAAGTTTAATATTAATAAAGCGGTAATTATTAAACTACCAATTTTGGGCGGTGTGGGGTGCTAATCCTTCCCCATCCGTAACCGACTCCCAAACCTGACGCTTTTAAAATCTCTGGTTTTATGGTGTCCGGCCTACCTTAGTGGCCGGTGGCGACTCCATTTTAAATAAAATAGGTTTTTCTAAAATCCCAACGTAATACATTTCTTAAAATACCTTGAAAGCCCTCTGTTGCGCGTAATAAGTGCTCCGCAATTGTGCAAGTGTACACGTCGCAAGTTATAGTATAAAAGATATCGTCTCCACATAGATTGGTGCCACTTCAAGAATCTAATCTCTTGCACTATAAAAAGTAAAAACACAAATAGAAGATTATAAGAGTTTAAACTAATAACTAAACTAGAAAGCAATAAAGTAAAAGAATATATGAGATCAAATGAGAGAGATAGGCCAGGTTATCGTGAGTTGAGGTGTGATAGCCGATTGGATCGTCTTGGTAAAAGAGTGCAAGGGCAACTTGCACAACGGGGTTGCCTTCGCAACTAATCGATGGTTGCCTGGGCGACTAGTTGGGCAACTACTTGGGCGTCTGGGCAGCAACCTTCAAGGTTCGGCAGAGCGTTCTTCAATGGTTTCTTCTTATCCCTAAGTCGAAACTCTAGCTACTTGTGCATGCCTTGATAATACATCCCTGCGTGAATCAAGGGTGAACAACAACCAATCTTGCGCTCTTCTTAGCAATTGAAATCCTTAACTTATTCCTAAGCCGGATTAATCTTCACCATCAATAGATTGAATAAAGATCATATTCATTCGTTTCTTGAATCTAACTCTCCCGATATTAGATAAATAGATGAAGTTACGAGATCCTCTCTCAATTCACTCGCAAACAAGAATAAGAACAAAGAATGAATAAACCTTGAATAGAAAAGTGCAAACTCTTATTACCTAAACAAAATCCAATACTTTCTCACAACCACAAGACACAATAACCTTAGTCAAATAGATTTAGTTCATGGCTAGGTTCCAAAGAAACACAAGATAAAGAACTCCTAGCATGAACCTAATTGAACAAGAAAGAAAAAGATGAAGAATGGATGGAGCTTTGTCGAAATCCTCCTTGCCCTTGATGTTGTCGAAAATTCTCCCCCCTCTCTCCCCTTTGGAGTTGAGGGCTTGGTGATCTATTTATAGGGCTAGGTCAAAGTCCTCCTTTGAGGAGGAAGTTAAGTTGGAATTAAATTATCTTTAAAGAATATAATTCTTTATTATAATTATATTCCTTCTAGAACTTCTCCTATCTTCTTGGAATTTAATTCTTCTTTAACCTCTTCAAGGAAATCAAACTCCTTTGGGATTTAGCTTTGCTCCACATCATCTTGGGCTTGTCTAGTCATCAATTTCAACTACCATATCACCTTATTCTTTGTCGACAATTGCCCTGGAAACTGACTCGGCGTCTCCTTCATGTATTGCCCTGGAAACTAGCTCGGCATCTCCTTCATGCATTGCCCTGGCAACTAGTTCTAGCCTTGCTTTGGCAAGTGATTCTGCACATACACACAAAACACACCAAAGCAGCATTTTTTCCCACAAAAACTACCAAGTTATGTAATCAAGCTTAACGATGGAAGGAAACATAGATTAATGCATGAATGACTAATTATGAACGTAATATGAGCCTAAGTCTAACAATAATATGAGTAAAAAGGGTAAGAAAAATAGTACTTTTGAACACTTATCACACCCCAAACTCGAACTATTGCTTATCCTCAAGCAATGCAAACTAATAATTACCTGCCAAGACTTCAATTTTCACAAACTTAGCCTTGAACTTGATTTCAATTCTCAAAACCAGGGCACAAAGTATGATTGGCATTTCATTTTTCAGAAAACTTAGGAGTTACTCGGAATCAAACTATAATGCTTGTGAGTGTGTGCGGAGTTGTGTGTAAGTTGATTTTTCGGATTCTATGCAAACAAGAGGTTTTCAAATTACTTCATTGGGTTCTTTTAACATGTTTTAACTAGAGCCGGTTTCGGGCACCTCTAGCGATCAATTTTTAGCACATACTAGAGCCGGTTTCGGGCACCTCTAGTGATCCATTTTTTTAGCACATGCTAGAGCCAATTTCGGGCACCTCTAGCATTCATCCAATTTTTATTCTAATCCCTCAATATGTTTAATTATCAACTTAGGTTCACTAGAATTCCTTAAATCAATCAAACCACAACAGTCATCATCGGATATTCATCAAATCTAGGCAATTCTTGTTCCAACTAAAGGCATGGCAAGCAATTTATGTATCCTAAATGCAATACTTAAGATGAATGCAACTAAACATGGTAACTACTAATAACAATACCCCCAAACTCGAGAGAGGCATTGTCCTCAATGCATGCATTAAAGAAAAATAAAAAAAATGAAAAATAAAATGCAAACAAGGACTTACTCCGAGAGTTCATCGTCGTGGATGATTAGTTTCCTTTTGGTCGGTGTCTTGATTCTCTTGCTTGAACGCGATGGTTGTTTCCTTGTTGCCAATGGTGGAATCGATCCCTGTACGGGGTTGTCCTCATCGTCCTCTTCATCAATGTCATTGGCTTTTCGCTTGGAGGATTCAATTGGTGTGGTCTTTGTTGGTGCAATGGAGGACTCGTCTAAATCTGAAAAATCAGACAATGATTCCGTATGAGTTGATTCGGGCATAGGTGCTTTACCTTTGCTTTTGCAGTGGTTGCCGGGATGTCTTTAGCTTTGGTTGCCATGGCATCTTCAGGGTTGGTTGCCGTGGCATCATCTGTTGCGGTTGTCGTGGCGACTGCTTCATTGGTTGCCAGAGCAAGGATCTCGGCAGGAAAAATTAGGGACGACACGCGACTGTCCGGGTACTTTTCTAGGATGACTTGGGTAATGGCATTATTGTGCTCCTTCATGTGCCGTATGAACATTAGTTGCCGACCTTCATTTTGCCTTAGGTGGCTCGCCAACGGTTGCAAGAGTGCTTCAAAGTGTCTTGGGGTTGATGGCCGAGTTGCCCGGGCGTTAGGTGCTTGGGCATTAGGGATTGCCGTGGCGGCAGGAGTTGCTGCGGCAATTGGAGGCCTTGATGATTTTTCCGGTGCCTCTCCCATTAGCTTTCAGATTTGTGCTTGATTCCAACCGGACTTTGGTAGGGCCTTTTCATCGGTGGACTCACTTGGGACATGCATCTCCTTGCAAAGATTAGAAATTAAGCAAGGGAAGAAAAGAGAACCCTTATCTTTTGATCTACATACAAAAATCTTATCACAAATAATTTTTCCAATGTTAATGATGCGATTATGCAAAATAGAATGTATGAGCAAAAGACGTGGTATATCAATAGTAGTATTGTGTGTGGTGGGCATTAAAGAATTTTTAACAAACTTATTCAATAGTTTTGCCTCGGGTTTAAGCCGAAGGTGATTTACCGTGCCCTTGTATTTACCATCGTTCCAATGAGTTCCCGGTTGAGTGAGTTCTTGAAGCACCTTGTCGAGTTGCTTGGGCGTGATTTGATCAACAAAAGCTTGATGCTTGTTGCGCATAATAAGTGCTACGCAATTGTGCAAGTATAAACGTTGCAAGTTATAGTATAAAAGATATCGTCTCCATAGGGGTTGGTGCCACTTCAAGAATCTAGTCTCTTACACTGTAAAAAGTAAAAACACAAATAAAGGATTATAGGAGTTTAACTAATAACTAATCTAGAAAGCTGTAAAGTAAAAGAATGAATTAGATCAAATGACAGAGAGAGGCCAGGTTATCGTGAGTTGAGGTGTGATAGCCGATTGGATCGTCTTGGTAAAAGAGTGCACGGGCAACTCAGTTGCCGTGGAAACTTGCACAACGGGGTTCCCTTGGCAACTAATCGATGGTTGCCTTGGCGACTAGTTGGGCAACTACTTGGGCGTCTGGGCAGCAACCTTCAAGGTTCGGCAGAGCGTTCTTCAATGGTTTCTTCTTATCCCTAAGTCGAAACTCTAGCTACTTGTGCATGCCTTGATAATACATCCCTGCGTGAATCAAGGGTGAACAACAACCAATCTTGCGCTCCTCTTAGCCGTTGAAATCCTTAACTTATTCCTAAGCCGGATTAATCTTTACCATCAATAGATTGAATAAAGATCACATTCATTCGCTTCTTGAATCTAACTCTCCCGATATTAGATAAATAGATGAAGTTACGAGATCCTCTCCCAATTCACTCTCAAACAAGAATAAGAACCAAGAATGAATAAACCTTGAATAGAAAAGTGCAAACTCTTATTACCTAAACAAAATCCAATAGTTTCTCACAACCACAAGACACAATAACCATAGCCAAATAGATTTAGTTCATGGCTAGGTTCCAAAGAAACACAAGATAAATAATCCCTAGCATGAACCTAATTGAACAAGGAAGAAAAAGATGAAGAATTGAAGCTTGTCGAAATCCCCTTGCCTTAGATACTTGTCGAAAATTCTCTCCTCTTGCTCTCCCTTGGAGTTGACGGCATGGCCTCTAATTTATAGGGCTAGGTCAAAGTCCTTCTTTGAGGAGGAAGTTAAGTTGGAATTAAATTATCTTTAAAAAATATAATTCTTTATTATAATTATATTCCTACTAGAACTTCTCATATCTTCTTGGAATTTTATTCTTCTTTAATCTCTTCATGGAAATCAAATTCCTTTGGGATTTACCGTGCCCTTGTATTTACCATAGTTTTGGGGATGTCTTTAGCTTTGGTTGCCGTGGCATCTTCAGGGTTGGTTGCCGTGGCATCAGCTTGTGCAGGTACTATGTAGGTTGCCGCGGCATCATCTGTTGTGGTTGCCGTGTCGACTGCTTCATTGGTTTCCGGGGCAAGGATCTCGGTAGGAAAGATTGGGAACGGCACGCGATTGTCTGGGTACTTTTCTAGGATGACTTGGGTGATGGCATTGTTGTGCTCCTTCATGTACCGCATGAACATTATTTGCCAGTCTTCAATTTGCCTTAGGTGGCTCACCAATGGTTGCAAGAGTGCTTCAAAGTGTCCTGGGGTTGATGGCCGAGTTGCCCGGGTGTTAGGTGCTTGGGCATTAGGGATTGCCGGGGAGGCATGATTTGCCGCGACAATTGGAGGCCTTGAAGAATTTCCCGGTGCCTCTCCTATTAGCTTTCGGATTTGTGCTTGATTCCAACCGGACTTTGGTAGGGCCTTTTCATCAGTGGACTCACTTGGGACATGCATCTCCTTGCAAAGATTAGAAATTAAGCAAGGGAAGAAAAGAAAACCCTTATCTTTTGAGCTACATACAAAAATCTCATCACAAATAATTTTTCCAATGTTAATGATGCGATTATGCAAAATAGAATGTATGAGCAAAAGACGTGGTATATCAACGGTAGTATTGTGTGTGGTGGGCATTAAAGAAGTTTTAACAAACTTATTTCGTAGTTTTGCCTCAGGTTTAAGCCGAAGGCGATTTACCGTGCCCTTGTATTTACCGTCGTTGCAATGAGTTCCGGTTGAGTGAGTTCTTGAAGCACCTTGTCGAGTTTCTTGGGCGTGATTTGATCAACGAAGGCTTGTTGCTCGTCCTTCTCAATGTAAAGCCCGTAAAAGGTGTTGACGTTTTCGGGGCTTATGAGTATAGCCTTGTCACGAACAAAAACATAAGGATTATCTGGGTTAGGTGAGTGAGCATAGAATTCTCTTACCCATGAGATGTTGCCCGGTTCTGTTGATGGCAAAAGATTTGCCACTTTTGATGTGCAATCCTCTCGAAGATGAATGGTTTAATGCCGAAATCTTGAGGAGAGTTGGAGTATTCAAAGCCTTGTTCTTCATAAATCTTCCGGCTTTCAAACTTGGAGTGAAATCTTTCTTGAACCACCGGTGTAGCAAACTTCTTGTATCTTGGTTCTTTGGAGGAACTTGGATGAACTAAAAATTTAATTTTGGATGCCATGGATGATCTTGGTTGTGAGTTTTGTAAAAAGAAAAGAAAAGAAACTAAAAAGTTGCAAGATAAAAAGTAGGAATAGGTTAAGGGTGATGGGTTTTATAGAAAAGATAGGTGGTAAATATGGTGGGTGGGATTAGAGGAAGACGAAAAAGAGGGTTTTGGGTTAGGGGAAGGTTGACGGCAAGGGGGTTTGATTAGGGTAAGTTGGAGGCTTTATATAAGCCTTAGATTCAGCCCATTAATTTCCTTGTTGAAGATGTTTTCCTTCTTGGATTAAAATTCCTCTTTATCTTGAACTCTTTTCCTACAATTCAAAGACAAATCAAATAAGGGTTAAAATTAAAGATAGACTAATAATAGAAAATAAATAAAGATGTGTAAAGGGATTCTTAAACTTAAAAAGATAAAAAAAATCTATCCTAAAAAATATAATAATAATCGGGAAAAATAAAAAAATAGTTCGAAAAAAACTAAAAAATAAATAAAATAAAAAAATTAATCGAAAATAATAAAAATAAAAATAAATAAAATAAAAAAATTAATCGAAAATAAAATATCAAAGGGAGAGCATGCTCATGCATTTCCTAAGTTGACCACTTCTTTGTTACGTTCCACATGGGCACCATTGTAGTGTTTCAATCTTTGTCCATTAACTTTGAATTCATGTTTGTCAGTGATGGACTTGATTATCACGGCACCATGTGAGAATGGTTTGACAACTTCGAATGGTCGCGACCATCTTGATTTCAGTTTTCCCGGGAAAAGTTTTAGCTGAGAATTGAATAGGAGAACTAGTTGCCCTGGCGTGAATTGCCGTGGCAATAGTTTCTTGTCATGCCATTGCTTTGTTTTATCCTTGTAGATTCGTGCATTGTTATAGGCGAGTGCACGGAATTCTTCTATCTCATTGAGGTCCAACAAACTCTTTTGTCCGGCACTTTCCCAATCCATATTCACGGTCTTGATTGCCCAATATGCCTTGTGTTCGATTTCCACCGGTAGATGGCATGTTTTGCCATAGACAAGTCGGAAGGGGGACATACCTAAGGGTGTTTTGAATGCAGTGCGATATGCCCAAAGTGCGTCATCTAGTCTTAATGACCAATCCTTCCTAGAGGGATTTACAACTTTCTCGAATATACCCTTCAATTCCCGGTTGGAAATTTCTGCTTGCCCATTGGCTTGTGGGTGATATGCCGTGGTGATCTTCTGTGATACGCCGAAGCGTTGCAACATCTTGGCAATAAGTCTATTGTCAAAATTCTTGCCTTCGTCACTGATAATTGCTCTCGGCATCCCAAATTGTGTAAATATGTTTTTCTGCAAGAATCGTTGCACGGTTTTGGAATCATTGTTGGGAACTGCAGCTGCCTCAACCCATTTAGACATGTAGTTGACGGCAAGTAGAATGTAGAGGTTACCGAATAAAGATGGGAAAGGTCCCATAAAATCGATCCCCCATACATCGAACAATTCCACCTCAATGATGTTCTAGAGTGATATCTCATGTCGTCTAGAGATATTGCCCGTCCTCTGGCAACAATCACATTGCTTGTAAAAGTCTTGGGCATCTTTGTACAATGTTGGCCAATACAAACCGGATTGGAAAACTTTGGCCGCGGTACGAGTTCCTCCAAAATGTCCTCCATAGGGTGAAGAATGGCATTGCCAGAGTACATTCTGTTGCTCTTCTTCAGGGACACAGTGGCGTATAACCTGATCTGCGCATTGTTTAAACAAAAGAGGCTCGTCCCAAAAGTAATGCTTAGCATCATGGCGGAACCGCTTCTTCCCTTGGTGAGTAAGGCCATAAGGTAAAATACCACAAACAAGGAAATTAACTAAATCCGCGTACCAGGGTATTGCCGAGTTATGTGCTGCCGTGGCGACTGCTCCCAAAATTGTCGAGGCATGCGCGTCAAGGGCTGCCGAAGCGTCGAGGGTTGCTGAGGCATGTGCATCCATAGCTGCTGAGGCGTGCGCGTCAAGGGCTGCCGAGGCGTCGAGGGTTGCCGAGGTAACTAAAAGTTGCTCATCCGGGAATGCATCGCATATCTCTAGATCCGCGTCCTCCTCCCTATTGCATTCTAAACGTGATAAGTGATCGACCACTTGATTTTTTGTTCCTTTCCTGTCCTTAATTTCAATATCAAATTCTTGTAAAAGTAATATCCAACGAATCAAACGAGGTTTGGCACCCTTTTTAGCAAATAGATATTTGATTGCCGAATGGTCTGTATGAACAATTACCTTTGTACCAATCAAATAGGATCAGAACTTGTCAAATGCGAAAAGTACTGCTAGTAACTCTTTCACCGTTATTGTGTAATTCATTTGAGCACTATTAAGAGTTTTACTAGCGTAGTTTATCACATGGAAGGTCTTATATGTGCGTTGGCCTAGGACTGCTCCTACCGCATAATCACTTGCATCACACATGAGCTCAAAAGGTAGCGTCCAATCTGGTGGAACGAAAATGGGTGCTGAGGCAAACTTTTCCTTTAGGGTTTCGAATGCTTGGGCGCAAGAATCATCAAAATTGAAGACTTTATCAAGTTCAAGCAAATTGCACAATGGTTTAGTGATTTTAGAAAAATTATAAATGAACCTCCTGTAAAAACCTGCATGTCCAAGAAAGCTTCAAATTCCTTTAACCAAACTTGGTGGGGGTAATCTCTCGATCACGTCCACCTTGGCTTCGTCTACTTCAATTCCCTTGGATGAAATCTTGTGGCCGAGCACTATTTCTTCATCTACCATAAAATGGCACATCTCCCAATTGAGGACTAAATCAGTTTCTTCACATCTTGCCAACACCTTCTCTAAATTGCCGAGACAGCTGTCGAAGTCATTACCAAAAACAAAAAAATCATCCATGAAGATCTCAAGGAAGTCTTCGACCATGTCTGAAAAGAGTGCCATCATGCATCTTTAGAAGGTTACCGGGGCGTTACACAATCCGAACGGCATCCTTCGAAAAGCATAAGTATCGTATGGGCATGTGAAGGTTGTCTTTTCTTGATCTTCTGGTGCTATGGCAATTTGATTGTAACCTGAATAACCATCAGGAAAACAATAAAAGGGTTTACCTGCGAGACGGTCAAGCATTTGATCAATAAAGGGTAATGGGAAGTGATCTTTCCTAGTGGCTTTGTTTAGCTTTCGATAATCCATACAAACCCTCCAACCGGTCATAGTCCTGGTTGGAATGAGTTCATTGTTTTCATTACTTACCACCGTTATACCTCCATTTTTCGATACACATTGTACCAGACTTACCCATGTACTATCAGAGATAGAGTATATAATGCCGGCGTCAAGCCACTTGATGATTTCTTTCATTACAACCCCTTTCATGGCATAATTAAGTCTCTTATGGGCCTCAATTGAAGGTTTGTCATCATCTGCCAACAAAATCTTCTGCATGCACACTGCCGGGCTAATTCCCTTCAAGTCGGCAATTGTCCACCCTATTTCCTTCTTGTGTAGCATCAACATTTTGATCAGCTTCTTTTCCTGCTCAGGCTGTAACTTAGAAGAAATAATTACAAGCAATGTATTATCGGCTCCTAAGTATGCATATTTTAGTTGCTCTGGCAACTGTTTCAACTCAAGAATCGGTGGTTGTTCAATAGAGGGTTTTTCGAGTTTACCTTCCTTACTTGAGTAATCCAGTTGTTCAAAGTATGTACCTGGTCGATTGGCTATCCAATTTGCCTCTCCTTGTTGTTCCTCATCGACCGGTTCTTCATACTCCTCAGGTTCCTCTTAATCGGCAATGTAGTTGCCGAGGCAACTAAATTCCTCGTCGAAATTAAACTCTGCCGTGGCATGAAGAAGTTGGCATTCTTCTGGATCATCGGCATGCCTTAGTGTTTGGAACACATTTAGTTTAACTTGCTGGTCATTCACCCTCATTGTGAGTTCTCCCTTTTCAACATCGATCAAGGTTCTCCCTGTTGCTAGGAATGGTCTTTCGAGAATGATAGGTGCATGTCATATGCTTCACAATCCAAAACAATAAAGTCAGCGGGAAAACAAATTTATTAACTTTTACTAGTATGTCTTCGATTTTCCCTCTGGATGCACATAGGATCTGTCGGCTAGCTGTAGCATAACTGTTGTAGGTCTTGCCTTCCCGATTCCTAGTTTTTGGAAAACCGATTTAGGCATCAAGTTTATGCTAGCCCCAAGGTCGCATAATGCTTTCCCGAAATAGTGGTTTCCAATGGAACAGGGTATTGTGAAACTTCTAGGATCCTTCAACTTAGGTGGCATACGATTGTGCAACATGGCTATGCATCCCTCTGTTGCGGCAACTGTTTCAAACTCTCCTAGCCTTGTTCTCTTGGACACAATGTCTTTAAGAAACTTGGCATAGTTCGGCATTTGTTCAATTGCTTCCATCAATGGCAATTTGATGTGGACTTGCTTTAGGATATCAAAAAACTTCTTGAATTGATATTCTTGCTTTTGTCGCTTCAACCTTTGTGGGAATGGTGGTGGAAGTCAGATATCTTCGATCCTTTCATTGGTTTGGAACCTGATTGACGGCATTGCTGGGACAAATGGAGTTGCCGAGGCATTATCAATTGGGGTTGCCGAGGCATGCTTATCGCAAGTTGTCGAGGCATCCTTATCGTCGGTTGCCGAGGTATGCTTATTGCCGGTTGCTGCGGCAATTCCTGGTTCAACATCTGAGGCTTTGCCGCTACGTTCGTCTTGATCTTTTTGTGGAGTTTTGTTTGATGAGCGAGCTTGAGCCTCTTTAATTTGTTGGCCACTTCTAGTGGTGATCGCCTTACATTGCTCATGGCCAGTTCCTCTTGCGACTTCAGTATCGCTAGGTAAACCTCCTTGCAGTCTAGTATTTAGGTTTTGAGCAAATTGTCCGACTTGATTTTCCGATGATTTGATTGCCGCCTTTTGGTTTTGCAATCTCATCTCGATCCTGTTAATAGAAGCATCAGTTCTTTTTATGAAGTTACTATTCTCATTCATATAAGATTTAGTTTTCATCGTAAAAGCATTTAGAGAATTTTCCAAAGAACTAGATGTTGACGGTTGTTGCTGCGGTAACTGTTGCTGTGGCATATTCTACTGGAATCCCGATGCTTGTGCATTCTGATTGTTCTAGTTTAGAGCATTGTTGGGATTACTCCATTAAAAATTCGGGTGCTTCTTCCAAGATGGATTGTATGTATTGGACATCACATTGTTGTTCCGATTGTAATTCCCCACATAGAAGCTGGATTCCGGATTCTGCATACATTCAGAAGAATCATGGTTACCACCACATAACTCACAAAAGGAATCCATTACCTTGACCTCATGCGTGTTGTTTGGTTTCTGCATGTTTTGGACTATCTTGCTTAAAGTGGCCAATTGTGCCAAAATTGAGTCTGATGATCCTAGTTCATGTATTATGGCTTGGCGTCTAACTCCTCATCGTCTAGTAGAGGGGAATTGATAATCATTCTTGGCAAGCCTGTTTAGAATTTGCATTGCTTCCTCCGGCGACTTATCTAGGAGTATGCCGTTTGTCGAGGCATCTAGCATTATCCTTGTTGGTGTATTCACGACGTTGTAAAACATTGTTACTTGTGTCCACACTGGGAATCCGTGTAGGGGGCATTTGTGTAGAAGTTCTCTATATCGCTCCTAAGCCTCGTACATGGATTCATCATCTGCCTGCCGAAAAGAAGTAATGTCATTACGAAGTTTATTAGTCAAATTTGTAGGATTAAACCGAGCAAGGGAATCACGATAAAGATTGGTCCAAGATCCTATTGATCCGGCAAGAATGCTATTCAGCCATGCTTTTTCCCTATCCCTCAGTGAATAGGGGAATAATCTTAATCGTAAAACATCGGGGGTGACTCCGTGTATTTTGAACGAGTTGCAAATCTCGAGGAAAGATTTAAGATGTTGTCGTGCATCTTCAGTTGCTGAGCCGCCAAATTGACCAATTGTGTTGATCATATTAAACATCACTGGTTTCAACTCAATGTGGTCGGCTTCAATTTCAGGTGCGACAACTCCTGGATTAAGTCCATCAAGATCTTCTTCAAGATAGTGTCGGATAGTTCTGTTTGGTGCAAGAATCACTCATCCTCCTGCTGGAACATCTTGATTCATATTGCCGTCTTGATTAGCCATTGCTACTCTTAACCTTTGTCTAAGTCTTTGTAAGGTTCGTTCGATTTCTAGATCAAAGGGATATTCTGGTGTAATCGGTCTTGCCCTGGTCATATACCAATGCAAAACCAAAGTTTGTTAGCCCTTTGAATCTTAAACAAGAAAAATAAAAAGTTCAAGAAAATAAAAACATAGTCGCTATTGCCAATCCCTGGCAACGGCGCCAAAAACTTGTTGCGCGTAATAAGTGCTCCGCAATTGTGCAAGTGTATATGTCGCAAGTAATAGTATAAAGATATCGTCTCCACAAGGATTGGTGCCACTTCAAAAATCTAATCTCTAGCACTATAAAAAGTAAAAACACAAATAGAAGATTATAGGAGTTTAAACAAATAACTAAACTAGAAAGCAATAAAGTAAAAGAATAGATGAGATCAAATGAGAGAGATAGGCCAGGTTATCGTGAGTTGAGGTGTGATAGCCGATTGGATCGTCTTGGTAAATTATTGCAAGGGAAACTCAGTTGTCGTGGCAACTTGCACAACGGGGTTGCCTTGGCAACTAATCGATGGTTTCCTGGGCGACTAGTTGGGCAACTACTTGGGCGTCTGGGCAGCAACCTTCAAGGTTCGGCAGAGCGTTCTTCAATGGTTTCTTCTTATCCCTAAGTCAAAACTCTAGCTACTTGTGCATGCCTTGATAATACATCCCTGCGTGAATCAAGGGTGAACAACAACCAAGCTTGCGCTCTTCTTAGACGTTGAAATCCTTAACTTATTCCTAAGCCAGATTAATCTTCACCGTCATTAGATTGAATAAAGATCATATTCATTCGTTACTTGAATCTAACTCTCCCGATATTAGATATATAGATGAAGTTACGAGATCCTCTTCTAATTCACTCGCAAACAAGAATAAGAACCAATAATGAATAAACCTCGAATAGAAAAGTGCAAACTCTTATTACCTAAACAAAATCCAATAGTTTCTCACAACCACAAGACACAATAACCTTAGCCAAATAGATTTAGTTCATGGCTAGGTTCCAAAGAAACACAAGATAAAGAATTCCTAGCATGAACCTAATTGAACAAGAAAGAAAAAGATGAAGAATGGATGGAGCTTTGTCGAAATCCTCCTTGCCCTTGATGTTGTCAAAAATTCTCTCCTCTCTCTCCCCTTTGGAGTTGACGGCTTGGTGATCTATTTATAGGGCTAGGTCAAAGTCCTCCTTTGAGGAGGAAGTTAAGTTTGAATTAAATTATCTTTAGAGAATATAATTCTTTATTATAATTATATTCCTTCTAGAACTTCTCTTATCTTCTTGGAATTTAATTCTTCTTTAACCTTTTCATGGAAATCAAACTCTTTTGGGATTTAGCTTTGCTCCACGTTATCTTGGGCTTGTCTAGTCATCAATTTTGACTACCATATCACCCTATTCTTTGTCGACAATTGCCATGGCAACTGGCTCGGCGTCTACTTCATGTATTGCCCTGGCAACTAGCTCGACATCTCCTTCATGCATTGCCCTGGCAACTAGTTCTAGCCTTGCTTTGGCAAGTGATTCTGCACATACACATAAAACACACCAAAGCAACATCTTTTCCCACAAAAACTACCAAGTTATGTAATCAAGCTTAACGATGGAAGGAAACATGGATTAATGCATGAATGGCTAATTATGCAACTAATATGAGCCTAAGTCTAACAATAATATGAGTGAAAAGGTAAGAAAAATAGTACTTTTGAACACTTATCACCCCTCAAACAATTAAAACCCCATTTTTAGCGAACACTAGGTAAAAAAGAGATCGCTACACATACATACCTCAACAGGAGTAACGACACACTTGCCCACCTCAATGGTTCAAACCGGAGTAATGGAACATTTACCCACCTCTATGGTTTGGATCTATAAATCCACCAGAGGGATAAAACGGAATATTTACCCACCTCAACCACTGCGGTTCTCATGGTGGATATTACGGACACATACACCCCTCGACACATATTAGGCAATTTTTTATTGTGCACTCTAAACCCTATGGCATGCCAACTATATCCGATAACATTTTAAACACAGACACTTGCCAATATATTCAATAAAGAACATTACCTCATTGTTTTACATATCCATCAAATCAATCCAACACAAATACATTTAACCATGTATTTTAATATTCTCAAAATACTTTCATAAACCATATGCCATTCTCAAAAATCATCATCTATGATCATTTGCATCATAAAACATTTCTAAAACATGCATAATACAGTTATTAATCAAAACCATAATATGTGCCTGCGATTTCTTTTTGCAAAAGCCTAAATCAAGAGAAAGCTCAACCGATACTTACTTCCGAGCTTAGATAAGTGTATCAAACTTTATCTAAACTCCCACAACTCCTTTTCAAACCTTTTAACAGCAGTAAAACGCTTTCCACTCACCAACAATCCAACGCTTGCTTGCCGTAGAGCAAATCAAGCTTCCACGCCTTCTTCGAAAGGTTAAGGATTTAGCTCCCCTGCTTTACCCAAGCAAAAACAGAGGATTAAAACACATCTCTGTATCACAACCTCCAGCAACCAACAAACACAACCTCACCTCCCAAGAATCCATCAAACACCTTTCTAAATCTATCAAAAACACCACCACACCTTACTCAAACAACGCCCAGCCAACATCCAATGATTCTAACACATTAACAACATCAATTAACATCCACAAACAACTTAATCATGTCCTTATATCTCCATCATCACTACAACAACAAGATCACACCAAAAACTATCAAAAACACCTTTCTAAATCTATCAAAAACACCACCAAACCTTACTCAAACAAAGGCCAACCAACATCCAATGATTCTAACACATTACAACATCAATTAACATCCACAAACAACTTAATCATGTCCTTATATCTCCAGCATCACTACAGCAACGAGATCACACCAAAAACTATCTATGAACAACCAAGAAAACTAGAAATCCATATAGTTTCAGGATTTCATTGATTAAACACTTCTTTCCACATTATTATACATCTCAATAAAGATCTAACTCAATCTGATTCATCACCAAAACAGATCCAAATCAGTTTCCAACAATTTTTCAAGTACAACTCAATTTAATCAACAAATCCATATTAAAATCATAATTCCTTAACATAAATCAATAACAAAGGATCAAGAACTTGGGAATTTCAATAAAGAACCTTTAATTAGAGGAGAGAAACGAAAATCACCTCTAATTGCTGATTTCTCCCTTAATTGGCCAAGCTTTGATGAAATCCAAAGAGATTTTGGCAATTGAATTTGAAGAAATGAATTAGAAATAAAAAGGAAATCAATAGAAATTGATTCATGGAATTTTTAGAGTAGAAATCTTAGTTTGGTTGCTGAGAAAGTTGAGAGACAAAGGTTTGGTGAAAAGTAGTTACGTAAGAAAGTGATTTTGGCAATTAAAAATCATTTTAATAAATCCTCCTTTATCCAATTACAAAGCCAATTAAAAATACTTTAAAAATAGCCTGAATTAAGAGATAAATCTGTTGAAAAAGATTGGTCAAATATCTCCTTAAAGATTCTAAGTTTTGACCCTTTTACGATTTAGTCACCAAAAACAGTTTTGAAAACTATCAATTTAGTCACTAAACCAAAATATCTTAAAATAGGATTTAATTACCTCAAATTGAATTCACCAAATTACTTAAAATATCAATTAAGTAATTTATAACATTTTCCCATAATTTATTTTTTTCCAAAAAACCATTTTATAAAATAAAATTTCCGAAACTATTTGAACTGCCTAAACTAATTCTCTCAAACCACTAACCCAATCCGGTTCACATCTAGGCCCAATTTCAGGGCGTTACAAATCCCCTCCTCTTAATAAATTTCATCCTTGAAATTTACCTGACGAAAACAGACGAGAGAACTGCTTCAACACGCCCTTTTTACTTTCCCAAGTAGCTTCATCTGCACCACGGTCCCGCCACAACACCTTTACCAACTCTATAGTCTTTCCGCGGAGAACTTTGCTACTCAAATCCATAATTCTTATCGGCTCTTCATCATAGGAAAAATCCAGATTCAACTCAATCTCCTCAACAGGCATAACATGCGAAGGATCCGATCTATACCTCTGAAGCATCGGCACATGGAAAACATCATGTATCTTTTCTAAATCAGCCGACAACTTCAATCTATACGCCACTGGACCAACGCGCTCCAACACCTAATATGGCCCAATAAACCTAGGACTCAACTTGCCATTCCGACCAAACCTCATCACCTTTTCCAAGGTGAAACTTTCAAAAACACACAGTCACCAACTGCATACTCAATCTCCCTCCGTTTTAAGTCAGCTGATAAGTGTTCAAAAGTACTATTTTTCTTACCCTTTTTAATCATATTATTGTTAGACTTAGGCTCATATTAGTTGCATAGTTAGCCATTCATGCATTAATCCATGTTTCCTTCAATCGTTGAGCTTGATTACATAACTTGGTGATTTTTGTGGAAATATATGCTGCTTTGGTGTGTTTTTGTGTATGTATGTGCAGGATCACTTGCCAAAGCAATGCCGAGCTAGTTGCCAGGGCAATGCATGAAGGATATGCCGAGCTAGTTGCCATGGCATTTGTCGACAAAGACCAAAAGCAATATGGATGTCGAAATTCATGATTTTACAAGCCCAAGATGACATGGAGCAAGGTCCAAGCCCAAAGGAATTTGATTGCCATGCAGAGATTAAAGAAGAATTAAATTCCAAAAGGATAGGAGAAGTTCTAATAGGAATAAAATTATAATAAAGAATTATATTCTTTAGAGATAATTTAATTCCAACTCAAACTCCTCCTCAAAGAAGGACTTTGGCCTAGCCCTATAAATATCAAGGAGATTTCGACAATTCCAAGGGGGAGAGAGCAAGAGGGAATTTCGACAACTCCAAGAGAGGAAGCAAGGGGAATTTTCGGCAAGCATCTAGGGCAAGGAGGATTTCGACAAGCCTCTTCCTTCATCTTTGTTCGATTGGGTTCATGCTAGGGATTAATTATCTTGTGTTTCTTTGGAACCTAGCCATGAACTAAATTTACTTGGCTATGGTTATTGTGTTTTGTGGTTGTGAGAAACTATTGGTTTTTGTTTAGGTAATAAGAATTTGCACTTTTCTATTTCAAGGTTTATTCATTCTTGATTCTTATTATTGTTTGCGAGTGAATTGGGAGAGGACCTCGTGATTTCATCCATTTATCTAATATCGGGAGAGTTAGATTCAAGAAACGAATGAATATGATCTTTATTCAATCCAATGATGGTGAAGATTAATCCGGCTTAGGAATAAGTTAAGGATTTCAACGGCTAAGAGGAGTGCAAGATTGGTTGTTGTTCACCCTTGATTCACGCAGGGATGTATTATCAAGGCATGCACAAGTAGCTAGAGTTTCGACTTAGGGATAAGAAGAAACCATTGAAGAACGCTCCGCCGAACCTTGAAGTTGCTGCCCAGTCGCCCAAGTAGTTGCCCAACTAGTCGCCCAAGCAACCATCAATTAGTTGCTACGGCAACCCCGTCGTGCAAGTTGCCACGGCAACTGAGTTGCCCGTGCACTCTTTTACCAAGACAATCCAATCGGCTATCACACCTCAACTCACGATAACCTAGCCTATCTCTCTCATTCGAATTCATCTTTTCTTTTACTTAATTGCTTTCTAGATTAGTTATTAGTTAAAACTTCTATAATCCTTTACTTGTGTTTTTACTTTTTTACAGTGCAAGAGACTAGATTCTTGAAGTGGCACCAATCCCTGTGGAGACGATATCTTTTATACTATAACTTGCGACGTGTATACTTGCACAATTGCGTAGCACTTATTACGCGCAACAAGTTTTTGGCGCCGTTGCCGGGGATTGGCAATAGCGACTTTGTTTTTACTTTCTTGCACTTTCTTTTTATTTTTCTTGTTTAAAATTCAAAGGGCTAACAAACTTTGGTTTTGCATTGGTATATGACCAGGGCAAGACCGACTTCACCAGAATATCCCTTTGATCCAGAAATCGAACGAACCTTACAAAGACTTAGACGAAGGATAAGAGAAGCAATGGCAAATCAAGACGGCAATATGAATCAAGATGTTCGAGCAGCAGGAGGAGTGATTCTTGCACGAAACAGAACTATTCGAGACTATCTTGAAGACGATCTTGATGGACTTAACCTAGGAGTTGTCGCACCCGAAATTGAAGCCGACCACTTTGAGTTGAAACCGATAATGTTTAATATGATCAACACAATAGGTCAATTTGGCGGCTCAGCAACTGAAGATGCACGACAACATCTGAAATCTTTCCTCGAGATTTGCAACTCGTTCAAGATACACGGAGTTACCCCCGATGTCCTACGATTACGATTATTCCCCTATTCACTGAGGGATAGGGCGAAAGCATGGCTAAATAGCATTCCTGCCGGATCCATAGCGTCTTGGACTGATCTTTGTCGTGATTTCCTTGCTAGATTTAATCCTACAAATTTAATCGATAAGCCGAACGACATTACTTCTTTTCGGCAGCGGATGATGAATCCATGTACGAGGCTTGGGAGCGATATAGAGAACTTCTACATAAATGCCCTCTACACGGATTCCCGGTGTGGACTCAAGTGACAATGTTTTACAATGCCGTGAATACACCAACAAGGATGATGCTAGACGCCTCGGCAAACGGCATACTCTTAGATAAGTCGCCGGAGGAAGCAATGCAAATTTTAAACAGGCTGGCCAAGAATGATTATCAATTCCCATCTACCGTAAGAGGAGGAGTTAGACGCTAAGCCACAATACATGAACTAGGATCATCAGATTCAATTTCGGCACAATTGGCCGCTTTAACCAAGATGGTCCAGAACATGCAAAAACCAAACAACACACATGAAGTCAAGGTAATGGATTCTTTTTGTGAGTTATGTGGTGATAACCATAATTCTTCTGAATGTATGCAGAATCCGGAATCTAGCTTCTATGTGGGGAATTACAATCGGGGCAACAACATGATGTCAAATACATACAATCCAGCTTGGAAGAAGCACCCGAATTTTTCATGGAGTAATCCCAACAATGCTCTAAACCAGAACAATCAGAATGCACAAGCATCGGGATTCCAGCAGAATATGCCACGGCAACAGATGCCGCAACAACAACCGACAACATCTAGTTCGACAACATCTAGTTCTTTGGAAAATTCTCTAAATGCTTTTATGATGAAAACTGAATCTTATATGGCTGAGAATAGTAATTTCATAAAAAGAACTGATGCTTTTATTAACAGGACCGAGATGAGATTGCAGAACCAAGAGGCGGCAATCAAATCATTGGAAAATCAAGTCGGACAATTTGCTCAAAATCTGAACACTAGACCACAAGGAGGTTTACCTAGCGAGCATCAAGTCGCAAGAGGAACCGCCATGAGCAATGTAAGGCAATCACCACCGAAGTGGCCAACAACTTAGAGAGGTTCAAACCCGCTCGTCAAACAAAACTCCACAAAAAGATCAAGACGAACCTAGCGGCAAAGTCTCAGATGCTGAACCAGGAATTGCCGCGGCAACCGGCAATAAACATGCCTCGACAACCGATGACGCCTCGGCATCTTGTGATAAGCATGCCTCAAAGAAACCCCAGTTGATAACGATCGGCAACTCGGATGTCCCGACAATACCGTCAATCAGGTTTCAAACCAATGAAAGGATAGAAGATATCCGACTTCCACCACCATTCCCACAAAGATTGAAGCGACAAAAGCAAGAATACCAATTCAAGAAGTTTCTTGATATCCTAAAGCAAGTCCACATCAACTTGCCATTGGTGGAAGCAATTGAACAAATGCCAAACTATGCCAAGTTTCTTAAAGACATTGTGTCCAAGAGAGCAAGGCTAGGAGAGTTTGAAACAGATTGCCATGACAGAGGGATGCATGGCAATGTTGCACAATCGCATGCCGAAGTTGAAGGATCCCGGAAGTTTCACAATACCTGTTCTATTGGAAATCACTATGTCGGGAAAGCACTATGCGACCTAGGGGCTAGCATAAACTTGATGCCTAAATCGGTTTTTCAGAAACTAGGAATCGGGAAGGCAAGACCTACAATGATTATGCTGCAGCTAGCCGAGCCAGATCCTATGTGCATCCGAGGGAAAAATCGAGGACATCTTGGTAAAAGTTGATAAATTCATTTTTCCCGCTGACTTTATTGTTTTGGATTGTGAAGCGGATGAGCATGCACCTATCATTCTCGGGAGACCATTCCTAGCGACAGGAGAACCTTGATCGGCGTTGAAAAGGAGAACTCACAATAAGGGTGAATGACCAGCAGGTAAAACTAAATGTGTTCCAAACACTAAGGCATGCCGATGATCCGAAGAATGCCAACTACTTCATGCCACGGCAGAATTTAACCGATGAGGAATTTAGTTGCCTCGGCAACTACATTGCCGATCAAGAGGAACCCTGAGGAGTATGAAAGAGCGGTCGATGAGGAACAACCCAAGAGGTAAATTGGCTAGTAAATCGACCAGGTACATACTTTGAACCTTTGGACTACTCGGGTAAGGAAGGTAAGATCGAAAAACCCTCTATCGAAAATCCACCAATTCTTGAGTTGAAACAATTGCGGATCAACTAAAATATGTATACTTAGGGATCGATAATACATTACCTGTAATTATTTCCTTTAAGTTACAGACTGAGCAGAAAAGAAGCTGATCAACATGTTGAAGCTACATAAAAGGCAATAGGGTGGACAATTGCCGACTTGAAGGGAATTAGCCGGCGGTGTGCATGCACAAGATCTTGTTGGAAGATGATCACAAACCTTCAATTGAGGCCCCAGAGGAGACTGAATCATGCCATGAAAGGGGTTGTAATGAAAGAAATCATCAAATGGCTTGACGCTGGCATTATATACCCTATCTCCGATAGTACGTGGGTAAGTCGGTACAATGTGTGCCGAAAAAGGGAGGTATAACAGTGGTAAGCAATGAAAATAATGAACTTATCCCAACCAGACTGTGACCGGTTGGAGGGTTTGTATGGACTATCGAAAGCTAAACAAAGACACTAGGAAAGATCACTTCCCATTACCCTTTATTGATCAAATGCTTGACCGTCTTGCAGGTAAACCCTTTACTTGTTTTCTTGATGGTTATTCAGGTTACAATCAGATTGCCATAGCACCAGAAGATCAAGAAAAGACAACCTTCACATGCCCATACGGTACTTATGCCTTCCGAAGGATGCCGTTCGGATTATGTAACGCCCCGGCAACCTTCCAAAGATGCATGATGGCGCTCTTTTCAGACATGGTCGAAGACTTCCTTGAGATCTTCATGGATGATTTTTCGGTTTTTGGTAATGACTTCGACGGCTGTCTCGGCAATTTAGAGAGGGTGTTGGCAAGATGCGAAGAAACAGATTTAGTCCTCAATTGGGAGAAATGCCACTTTATGGTAGATGAAGGAATAGTGCTCGGCCACAAGATTTCATCCAAGGGAATTGAAGTAGACAAAGCCAAGGTGGACGTGATCGAGAGATTACCCCCACCAAATTCGGTTAAAGGAATTCGAAGTTTTCTCGGACATGCAGGTTTTTACAGAAGGTTCATTCATAATTTTTCTAAAATCACTAAACCTTTGTGTAATCTGCTTGAACAGGATAAAGTCTTCGAGTTTGATGATTCTTGCACTCAAGCATTCGAAACCCTAAAGAAAAAGCTTGCCTCGGCACCCATTGTCGTTCCACCAGATTGGACGCTACCTTTTGAGCTCATGTGTGATGCAAGTGATTTCGCGGTAGGAGCAGTCCTAGGCCAACGCACAGGTAAGACCTTCCATGTGATATACTACGCTAGTAAAACTCTTAATGATGCTCAAGTGAATTACACAACAACAGAAAAAGAGTTACTAGCTGTAGTTTTCGCATTTGACAAGTTCCGATCCTATTTAATTGGTACAAAGGTAATTGTTCATACGGACCATTCGGCAATCAAATACTTATTTGCTAAAAAGGATGCTAAACCTCGTTTGATTCGTTGGATATTACTTTTACAAGAATTTGATATTGAAATTAAGGACAGGAAAGGAACAGAAAATCAAGTGGCCGATCACTTATCACGTTTGGAACGCAATAGGGAAGAGGACGCGGATCTAGAGATATGCGATGCATTCTCGGATGAACAAATTCTAATCGCCTCGGCAACCCTTGACGCCTCGACAGCCCATGACGCCTCGGCAACCATGGAAGCACACGCCTCGGCAACTCTCGACGCCGCAGCAGTCTTTGACGAGCACGCCTCGGCAATTTTGGGAGCAGACACTACGGCAAAGACTTGCCCCGTAATACCCCGTACGCAGATTTAGTTAACTTCCTTGTTTGTGGTATTTTTCCGTATGGCATTACTCACCAAGGGAAGAAGCGGTTCCGCCATGATGCTAAGCATTACTTTTTGGGACGAGCCTCTTTTGTTTAAACAATGTGCAGATCAGGTTATACGCCGATGTGTCCTGAAGAAGAGCAACAGAATGTACTCCGGCAATGCCATTCTTCACCCTATGGAGGACATTTTGGAGGAACTCGTACCGCGGCCAAAGTCTTGCAATCCGGTTTGTATTGGCCAACATTGTACAAAGATGCCCAGGACTTTTACAAGCAATGTGATCGTTGCCAGAGGACGGGCAATATCTCTAGGCGACATGAGATGCCACTCCAGAACATCATCGAGGTGGAACTGTTCGATGTATGGGGGATCGATTTTATGGGACCTTTCCCATCTTCATTCGGCAACCTCTACATCTTACTCGCCGTCGACTATGTGTCTAAATGGGTAGAGGCAGCTGCAGTTCCCAACGACGATTCCAAGACCGTGCAACGATTCCTGAGAAAAACATATTTACAGTTTGGGATGCCGAGAGCAATTATCAGCGACGGGGCAAGCATTTTGACAACAGACTAATTGCCAAGATGTTGCAACGCTCGCATATCACACAAGATCGCCACGGCATATCACCCACAAACCAACGGGCAAGCAGAAATTTCCAACCGGGAGTTGAAGGGAATACTCGAGAAAGTTGTAAATCCCTCAAGGAAGGATTGGTCATTAAGACTAGATGACGACTTTGGGCATATCGACTGCATTCAAAACACCATTAGGTATGTCCCCTTCCGGCTTGTCTATGGTAAAACATGTCATCTACCGGTGGAAATCGAGCACAAGGCGTCTTTGGGCAATCAAGACCGTGAATATGGATTGGGAAAGTGCGGACAAAAGCGCTTGATGGATCTCAATGAGATAGAAGAATTTCGTGCACTCGCCTATAACAATGCACGAATCTACAAGGAGAAAACAAAGCGATGGCATGACAAGAAACTATTGCCACGACAATTCACGCCAGGGCAACTAGTTCTCCTATTCAATTCTCGGCTAAAACTTTTCCCGGAAAGCTGAAATCAAGATGGTCGGGACCATTTGAAGTCGTCAAACCATTCTCCCATGGTTTGTGATAATCAAGTCCATCTCTCGACAACCATGAATTCAAAGTTAATGGACAAAGATTGAAGCACTACAATGGTGCCCATGTGGAACGTAACAAGGAAGTGGTCAACTTAGGAGATGCATGAGCATGCTCTCTCTCTCAAGTATTTCCTTTTATTTTTATTTTTATTTTTATTTTTAGGAGATATTTTATTTTTTTTTCATTATCTTTAGTTTTCAGGTTTTCTTTATTTTCTTTTTCACAACAAGACTCACAACTACTATGCTAAGGAAATTTACTGCCAAGATCCTTGCCCCGGCAACCAATGAAGAAGATGCCGCGGCAACTTACTTCATGCATGCACAAGTTGATGCCACGACAACCAAAGCTGAAGACATCCCGGCAACAAGAAAACAACCATTGCGTTCAAGCAAGAAAATCAAGACGCCAACTAGAAGGAAACTAATCATCTACGATGACGAACTCTCGGAGTAAGTCCTCGTATGCATTTTTATTTTTGTTGTTATTTTTCGTTATTCATGCATTGAGGACAATGCCTCACTCGAGTTTGGGGGGGATTGTTATTAGTAATTACCATGTTTAGTTACATTAATCTTAAGCATTACATTTAGGATACATAAATTGCTTGCCATGCCTTTAATTGGAACAAGAATTGCTTAGATTTGATGAATATTCAATGATGACTTTACCAATGCACTTAATTGATAGAATTTTTATTCTAGGATAACCATGAAAAACATAGAATTTTACTATGATGCTAAATTTGATGAAACACTGTTGTGGTTTGATTGATTTAAGGAGTTCTAGTAAACTTAGGTTGATAATTAACTAATTGGGGTATTAGAATAAAAATTGGATGAATGCTAGAGGTGCCCGAAACTGGCTCTAGGAGGCGTTAAAATTTTTTTTACTAGAGGTGCCCGAAACCGGCTCTAGTCGATTAAATTAACTTAAGAAAACTAAAAATAAAACACTAGAGGTGCCCGAAATTGGCTCTAGTTAAAACATGTTAAAAAGAACCCAATGAAGTAATTTGAAAACCTATTGTTTGCATAGAATCCGAAAAATCAACTTGCACACAACTCCGCACACACTCACAAGCATTATAGTTTGATTCCGAGTAATTCATCAGTTTTCTGAAAAATAAAAAGCCAATCATACTTTGTGCCCCGGTTCAGAGAATTGAAATCAGGTTCAAAGCTAAGTTTGTGAAAATTTGAAGTCTTGGCAGGTAATTATGAGTTTGCATTGCTTGAGGACAAGCAATAGTTCGAGTTTGGGGGTGTGATAAGTGTTCAAAAGTACTATTTTTCTTACCCTTTTACTCATATTATTGTTAGACTTAGGCTCATATTAGTTGCATAGTTAGCCATTCATGCATTAATCCATGTTTCCTTCAATCGTTGAGCTTGATTACATAACTTGGTGATTTTTGTGGAAATAGATGCTGCTTTGGTGTGTTTTTGTGTATGTATGTGCAGGATCACTTGCCAAAGCAATGCCGAGCTAGTTGCGTGGCAATGCATGAAGGATATGCCGAGCTAGTTGCCATGGCATTTGTCGACAAAGACCAAAAGCAATATGGATGTCGAAATTCATGATTTTACAAGCCCAAGATGACATGGAGCAAGGTCCAAGCCCAAAGGAATTTGATTGCCATGCAGAGATTAAAGAAGAATTAAATTCCAAAAGGATAGGAGAAGTTCTAATAGGAATAAAATTATAATAAAGAATTATATTCTTTAGAGATAATTTAATTCCAACTCAAACTCCTCCTCAAAGAAGGACTTTGGCCTAGCCCTATAAATATCAAGGAGATTTCGACAATTCCAAGGGGGAGAGAGCAAGAGGGAATTTCGACAACTCCAAGAGAGGAAGCAAGGGGAATTTTCGGCAAGCATCTAGGGCAAGGAGGATTTCGACAAGCCTCTTCCTTCATCTTTGTTCGATTGGGTTCATGCTAGGGATTAATTATCTTGTGTTTCTTTGGAACCTAGCCATGAACTAAATTTACTTGGCTATGGTTATTATGTTTTGTGGTTGTGAGAAACTATTGCTTTTTGTTTAGGTAATAAGAATTTGCACTTTTCTATTTCAAGGTTTATTCATTCTTGATTCTTATTATTGTTTGCGAGTGAATTGGGAGAGGATCTAGTGATTTCATCCATTTATCTAATATCGGGAGAGTTAGATTCAAGAAACGAATGAATATGATCTTTATTCAATCCAATGATGGTGAAGATTAATCCGGCTTAGGAATAAGTTAAGGATTTCAACGGCTAAGAGGAGTGCAAGATTGGTTGTTGTTCACCCTTGATTCACGCAGGGATGTATTATCAAGGCATGCACAAGTAGCTAGAGTTTCGACTTAGGGATAAGAAGAAACCATTGAAGAATGCTCCGCCGAACCTTGAAGTTGCTGCCCAGTCGCCCAAGTAGTTGCCCAACTAGTCGCCCAAGCAACCATCAATTAGTTGCTACGGCAACCCCGTCGTGCAAGTTGCCACGGCAACTGAGTTGCCCGTGCACTCTTTTACCAAGACAATCCAATCGGCTATCACACCTCAACTCACGATAACCTAGCCTATCTCTCTCATTCGAATTCATCTTTTCTTTTACTTAATTGCTTTCTAGATTAGTTATTAGTTAAAACTTCTATAATCCTTTACTTGTGTTTTTACTTTTTACAGTGCAAGAGACTAGATTCTTGAAGTGGCACCAATCCCTGTGGAGACGATATCTTTTATACTATAACTTGCGACGTGTATACTTGCACAATTGCGTAGCACTTATTACGCGCAACATCAGCATAAGACTTTTGTTGATCCAAAGCCGCTTTCAAACTATCACTAATAAGCTTCACTTTCTCATTAGTATCCTTTAACACATCCAGTAAAGAAACATACTTCTTTCCTGCCTCCGCCCAACAAAGTGGCGTATGGCATCTTCTACCATACAAAGCCTCGTACGATGCCATCTGGATACTAGACTGATAACTATTATTATAAGCAAACTCCACCAACGGCAACTGCTTCTCCCATGATCCTTGGAAATCTATGATACATCACTGCAACATATCCTCCAACACTTGGATAACACGTTCTGACTAAACATCCGTTTGCGGATGATATGAGGTACTAAAGTTCAACTGTGTACCCAAGGCTCTATGTAAACATTCCCATAAACTCGCGGTGAAACGTAGATCTCTATCTAATACAATAGACTTTGACACACCATGCAATCTCACAATCTCGGCAATGTACAACTCTGCCAACTTATCCAAAGTATATGTCGTATGCACAGCTAGAAAATGTGCACACTTTGTAAAGCTATCCGCGATCACCCAAATAGAATTCTTTTTTGACTGCATCAAAGACAATCCAGACACAAAATCCATGGTGATTATCTCCCACTTCCACTCGAGAACCCTTAACAATTGCAACAACCCTAAAGAAAACTGATGTTCTGCCTTAACGTGCTGGCAAACCATGCAACGAGACACAAAATCCGCAACATCCCTCTTCAAACCAACCCAAAAATACTCTTTCTTCAAGTCTTGGTACATCTTCAAACTCCTCGGATGCATAGCAAAAGGACTCAAATGTGCCTCAGTCAAGATAGTGTGCCTCAACTCTTCATCACTCGGCACCACCACTCGACCCTTGAAACACAAAACCCCATCTTCATTAAAACCATAATCCGTTTGATTTCTATCCAAGATATCCTTAACATACGACTCCAAAGCATCATCATAAGGTTGCTTCTCCTTAATCATTTGAAACATCGAAGGCTTCACTTGCAACTCCGCCAACAACCCACCATCACACGACACACTCAACCACGCAAACATCACCCTCAACTCAACCGCAAACTTCCTACTCAAAGCATCAACCACCACATTAGTTTTTCCTGGATGATACTCGATTGTCATATCGTAATCCTTAAGCAACTCTAACCATCTTCGTTGCCTAAGGTTTAACTCTTTCTATGACATCAGATATTTCAAACTTTTATGGTTAGTGTATACTGTACGCTTCTCACCATAGAGATAATTTCACCAAATCTTCAAGGCAAACACCACCGTAGCCAACTTAAGATTGTGCGTAGGGTAATTTTGCTCGTGCACCTTCAATTGTCTAGATACATAAGCTACAACCCTTTCTTCTTGCATCAACACGCATCCGAAACCCACGTAGGACGCATCACTGTACACAACAAACTCCTTTCCCGACTCAGGTTGAATCAAGATTGGAGCTTGCATCAAAGCTTCCTCCAACTTGTCAAAAGCTTGCTGCCTAACTTTCATCCACTCAAAACTCACATCCTTCTGCAACAACTTCGTCAAAGGAGCTGCAATCCTCAAAAACATATCTACGAACCGTTGGTAATATCCTGCCAACCCCAGAAAACTACAAACCTCCAATACCGACCTCAGTTGTTTCCAATTCACAACAGCTTCAATTTTCTATGGATCCACATGAATACCCTCGACTGAAGCAACATGCCCAAGGAAAAGCACCAGCTTGATCCAAAACTCACATTTACTTAGCTTGGCATATAACTTGCTGTCTACCATGACTTGCAACACAATCCGTAGATGTCGATCGTGATCTTCCTCGATACGAGAGTACACAAGAATGTCATCGATGAACACTACTACAAACTGGTCCAAAAATTCATGGAACACCCTATTCATCATATCCATGAAAGTCGTTGGTGCATTGGTCATACCAAACGACATCACTAGGAACTCATAATGCCCAAAACGTGTGCGAAAAGCTATCTTTGGCACATCCTTCACCTTCAACTGATAATACCCCGACCTCAAATCAATCTAAGAAAACACCGTAGCTCCTTGAAATTAATCAAACATATCATCAATCCTCGACAAAGGATACTTGTTCTTAATCGTCAACTTGTTCAGTTACCAATAATCAATGCACATTCTCATCGTGCCATCATTTTTTCACAAACAACACCAGTGCTCCTTACGGTGACACACTTGGCCGAATGAAACCACAATCCATCAACTCTTGCAACTATGTCTTCAACTCCTTCAACTCTTTCAGTGCCATACGATACGAAGTAATTGATACCGAAGCCGTATCAGCGTATATCTCAATGCAAAACTCCACCTCCCTATCCGACGGCAAACCAGGCAACTCCTCTAGAAACACTCTTGGAAAATCACAAACTCTCCGAATATCCTAGGCACGTGTTTTCTTGATATTTGGGTTCATCACATAGGCTAGGTATGCTTGACCCTCACATTCTAACAACTTTCGCGCTTCTACTACTAAAACCATATTTGACATGACCTTAACATTCTCACCCACCACCACAACTTCATAATCCTTGGCTAGTTTCAAAGAAAATTGATTGGCCTCAAAATCCACTACAGCCTTGTGTTGAGACAACCAATCCATACCCAGAATCACATCGAAACTATGAAACGGTAACTCTATTAGGTCAGCCTCAAGCACGTGTCCTTGAACCATTAAGGGACAACTTTTATCCAACTTTCTAACTACAACCATATCACCAAAGGAACTTGTTACCTGGATATCAACATCTAACAACTCTACAGGTAAATCCAACAAACATGCATGCTCGTGTAGAATATAGGAATGCGTAGAATCAGAATTAATCAAAGATAACAAAGGTATAGACTGCAAGTTAAAGGTACCTGTGATCATATCAGTGTCATTCCTCCCCACACAGTGAGCAAAGACTCTCGTCGGTCTACCGCCCTTAGGCTAAATTGCTACGATATACGATACCACTCTTTGTCTATCATCCTTGCGTTGGAAATGTCCACAGCCACACCCACGACCTCTTTACGCCAAAACAATCGGTACATGAGCCTGACCCTCACTGGCCAACTGCGGACAATCCCTCCTAAGATGATCTCTCGATCCACAACTCCAACAAGTGCCGAAAGCACCCCAACATTCCCCCGAATGCTGCTTGCCACCCTTTATACACTCAAGAGCTCTAGCATAGGTATTAGGACCCTAAAATCCACACTCAACACCATTTCCCCCATGCCTTTGATGCGAACGGTACCTTCTGTCTCGGTGCCTCTTATAATGATCCTTGCCAACATCAAACTCTGCACCTATTTTTTCTATCGAAGAACTCCTGGAACGAGTAGAGAAACCCAAATTCTGTTTAATGTCCTTAGCTCAAAAAACCAAGACATCAAACTATATAATCTATCGCCAGCATGTACGTCTTCACCTCCTTGATCAACCCATAAAAGAAACGATCACACCTCTATCGCTCATCCGGAACCAACTCAAGAGCATACTTACCAAAAGCCACGTAACATTAGTAGGCTCCATGCCCGTGATCACAGTTGTCCACCAACTGTATGGATCACCCTAAAGTAACGACACAATAAACCCCCGCTTGCGTACATCAGTATACTCTATTTGACCAAGGATCTTTTTGGTACTCGTAAACCATTCCTTGGCTGCTTTCGGAGCCAAACCTCTAAACTCAATGCCACCCAGGCTACGCAGACGCTCCTAAGATAACCAGTGTTAATAGCTATATACGCCGGTATCGGTATATGCACTCCAGCAATGGCTGCCTCGAAAGCTCCCGTCATCGCTTGAACTAATGGTGTTATATCATAAAAAATATGTCCTTGTGGTGTCTGAGGCGCACCATCCTCTACCCCAACACCAGCAGGAGGAATCGGTAGAGGAGGAGGCAACTTATCATTGTGTATGTCCACCATACTCCCCATGTGAGCTCTAGTCTCTTGTCTCGGTCCCATACGTGAAAATACGAGTTTAAACATGATAATACAACAAAACAAAACAATTAGGCCAACTCACAGCAAAAATCCAAGTCAATCTTGTTTATAAACAAAAACATTTAACTGAAGTAATAATAAGCAATATGACCCCAAGGTTAAACACCAAAAACATACAACATATCAAACATAATTTCACAAATTCAATCACCGTACATGTCAAACAACATACTCAAACAATATCAATCAACCAAACTATTACGTTTTAGAGTGCTTCGTAATCGGTGCAAGTGTACATGTCACAAGTTATAGTATAGATTAAATATCATCTCCACAAGGATTGGTGCTACTTCAGGAATCTAACTTCTTGCATTGTAAAAATAAAAACACAATTGATAATAGATGTTGATTTTGATGATAAAGTAAAAGAAACAAGTAAATTAAGAAGAGATCTAATCAAATAAGAGAGTAGGCTGGGTTATTATGAGTCATGGGGTGATGATCGAATAGACCGTTGTGGTAATTGAGTAGCCGTCGGAATGCCAGGGCAATTCTCCCGCAATTGCCTGATCGGGTTTCCTGGGCAATGCTCTAGTGATTGCCTAGTTGATTAAGAATGGGGCAATTGCCTGGGCAATGCTCCCGTGATTGCCTGGCAATTAAGAATGGGGCGATTGCCTGGGAAATTGTGTGACAACCTTCAAAGTTCGACGGAGCATTCTTCAATGATTCCTCGTTATCCCTAACGTGAAATATTATTAATTGTGCATGCCTTAATAATACATCCCTGCGTGAACCAAGGGTGAACAACAACCAATCTTGCACCCCTCTTAGTCGTTGAAATTCGTAACTTATCCCTAAGCCAAATTATTCATCACCAACTTTCATTTGTATGAAAACCATGCTCATTCATTTCTTGAATCTAACTCTCCCGATGTTAGATAAATAGATGATTGAAATCACGAGACCCTCTCCCAATTCACTCGTAATCAATATTAATAACCAAGAATGAATAAACTTTGAAATTAAATTGCAACTCAAAAACCTAAACAAAATCCAAACGTCTCACAACCACAAAAACACAATAACCCAAGCCAATTAAATTTAGTTCATGGCTTGGTGCAAAATAAACATAAGAAAAATAAAGAAAATCTCGGCAGCCTCTCCTCTCCCTCTCTTTGTGACGGCTTGCCTCCTTTAAATAGGGTATGGCTAGGTCAAATTATATTTGGAAAGTATGAGTTTAAATTGGCATTGAATGTAAAATAGATACATCTCTTTTATTTATTTACTTTCCAAATATTTTTTTAAAACTTTTGGGAATTAATCTCCTTTGGATATCTTCATTGAATTTCAAATCTTCTAGAATTTAATCCCTCAAAATCGGCAGCCACAACTTCTTGTCCTTAATTGCTGCAGTAATTACTTCGGCAATTTCCTACTCACTTGGGCGATTTGATCCTGCATACACAAAACACACACTAGCAGCACCTTTTTCTATGAAAATTAACCATTTTAAGTAATCAAGCATGACGATGAAGAAAACAATGAAATTATGCATGAATGACTAAATATGCAACTAAAATGAGCCTAAGTATTGCAATAATTAAGAGTAAATAGGGTAAAAACATAGTACTTTTACACACTTAACACACCCCCAAACTAGAACTATTGCTTGTCCTCAAGAAATGCAAAACTAACAATTACCTGCCAAGACTTCAATCATCAAAGACATGCTTTAAACTTGACTTCAAACCTCAAAACCATGGCACAAAGTATGATCACCTTTTGAATTCTTTGGATAGCACAAGAATTTCTCGGAACCAAACTATAATGCTTGTGACAATGTGTGTGCGCAGTTGTGTACAAGTTGATTTTCAAGATTCTATGTGAACAATAGGCTTTTATCAATTTAATTACCGGGACATTTAATTTTATGTTTACTAAAGCCAATTTTGGGCACCTCTAACAAAACAAGCAATTTCTTATTTTAATGTTAATCAACTAGAGCCAATTTTGGGCACCTCTAGTGATTCTTAACTATAGCCAGTTTCGGGCACCTCTAGTGGTTCTTAACTAGACCCAGTTTTGGGCACCTCTAGCAAGAACTTTTTTTTATTTACCCAATATTTTAAGAAGCCTAAGTTCACTATGTTTCTTTCAATCAACAAGACACAATCGTGTCAATAATATTCAGCATCATAGTAAAATTCTAAGTTCTTTCCATGCAATCCTATATTTAAAGGTTGTTTCAATTAAGTGCGGTGGCTAAAATTCATCATTGGATATTCAACAAGTCTTAAGAAATTAAATCCAATCAAAGGCATGGCAAGTAAGATATGCAACCTATATGTAATTACTAAAGATGAATGCAACTAAGCATGAAACTAACTAGAAACAAACACCCCCCAAACTCAAGAGAAGCATTATCCTCAATGCATGCAATTAAAATTGAAATGCAAATGAGTTAGTCAAAAAGGTCCTCACCTTGGAGAATGAGTTTCTTTCGGGCCGCATGCTTGATTTGCCTTTTTGTTCTTGGTGGTTGTGCACGTGCGGCTGGTGGTGCGGTTTGAGCTTTTACTTTCGGAACCTTATCGCTTTCTTTATCCTCTTTGTCAGTCTCTTCAATGATAGAAGTTCTGCGCTGCGACTTTAATGGCTCAACCGGTGGCGGTTTCATCGGTTCAAGTATTTTCTTATTCAAATCCTTATCTTGTGCAACAGTTGCCATGGCATCCTCAGTTGTCGGGGTAACTAGGTTGGCAGGAAACACCGAAAAAGGCACTGTGTTGTCGGGGTACTTCTTAAGGATTACTCGTGTGATAGCTACATTATAATCTCTTATGTACCGCATGAATTGCAATTGTTGGGCCTCCATTCACTCTATTCGGTCAGATATTGGGTGGAGCATATCCAGTATTCGATCCATGCTTACCGACGCTGATGCACTTGCTCAGGCATCTGGAATTGCTGAGGCATGTTCTGCTAGTATTGTCGAGGCATGTTTAGCTAGAATTACCGAGGCATCTAGAATTGCCGAGGCAATTTTGGTTGCCCGGGCAATCTTTTCTGTTGAGGTTGTTTTTGGCTCTTCATGTTCTTTCGTCGTTCCCTCACCCATGATCATCAAGTATTGAGCTTAGTTCCACCCGGTTTTGGAGGGTAACTTCTCGTCCATCGGATCGCTTGGCACCTTCTCTTTCTCGCATAGTTGAGAGATTAAGCACGGAAAGAAAAGAGAATCTACATCTTTTTACTACAAGCAAATATCTCATCACATATAATTTTCCAACATTAATAATTTGCTTGTTCAAAATAGAATGAATCAATAAAATGAGAGAACAAGAAACCGTGGTATTGTGTGTGGTGGGCATTAAGCAAGATTTAACAAACTTGTTCCACAGTTTAGCCTTAGGTTTTAACATAAGGCGGTTTACCATCCCTTTTAAAGCTCCTTTGTTCCATTTGGCTCCTTCAATGGTAAGGTCTTGGAACACCTTTTTGGACTTCCTCGGCCATGATGTTATCCACAAAAGCTTTATGTTCATCTTTCTCGATGTATATCCTATTGATGGTGTCGGCATCAATAGAGACAGTTCTGCCACTAACATATACATAGGGATTGTTTGGGTTAGGAGAATGAGCATAAAATTCTCTTACCCATGATACATTACCGCCCTTTGGTTGATGACAAAGGATTTGCCACTTGTGATGCTCGATAACTTTGAAGATGAACTCCTCGAGGTCGAGATTCTTTTGGGAAACGGTGTAAGCGAATCCTTTCTCCTCCCATACCTTGCGATTTGCAAACTTTGCTCGATATTTCTCCTCAATTTGTGTTGTTGTAAAACGGCAAAATGGTGGTTCCTTGGATGAACTTGGGTGATCCATAGTTTTGAGATTTTTGGCCATGGTGGTTGTGTTTGTGATTGGAAGAAAATAAAGAAAAGAAAACTTGAGAGTTCAAAGAGTAGAAGAGAGAGTTGATGGAGTTGAAAGTTTGAATGTGAAGTTGGATATGGGTATAGTGAGTTTCGGCTAATGGTAGGAAATAAAATAAAGTAGGAAAGAATGATGAAATTAAAAGATGAAGAGGGGATTGGTTGGGGTGTGCGGCAAAGGGTATTGGGTGGTTATAGAGGGATAGGCAGCTAGGGTAATAGAAGGGGTGAAAATTAGGGTAAAAATTATTACTCACATAGGCCTTTGTAATCCCTTAAAACCAGCCTATTATTCCCTCTTTAAATGAAAACTTCACTTTTTTAATCCAACTCCTCATTGTCTTGAACTCTTTTCCTAAAAAAATCAAGCACAAATAAAAAGATAAGCATTAATTAAAAAGATAAATATGAAAATTAAAATTAAACATCATGAAACAAATATGGAAAGATAAGATTTAAAATTTAAAGGACGAAATAAAAATAAAAAATGAAACCAAAAATAAGTCCAAAATTAAAAACAAAAGTAAAAAAAATACTAAAGGAAAACATGATTATGCATCTCCTAGAGTAACCACTTCTTTGTCTCGCTCAACATGGGTGCCGGCATAGTGCTTCAATCTTTGTCCGTTAACTTTGAATTCATGTCTGTCAATGGTGGACTTGATTATCACGGCACCATGGGAGAATGGTTTTACTGCTTCAAATGGCCCAGACCATCTTGATTTCAGTTTTCCTAAAAAGAGTTTTAACCTAGAATTAAAGACAAGAACTAATTGCCCGGGCAAAAATTATTGCGGCAATATCTTCCTGTCACGCAAACGCTTCATTTTCTCCTTATAATTTTTTGTGTTGTCGTAGGCTATGGCACATATTTCTTCAATCTCATTGAGGTCCAATAATCGCTTTTACCTTGCACTCTCCCAATCCATGTTAACGGTTTTAATTGTCCAATAAGCCTTATCCTCGATCTCTACCGACAAGTGGCAAGTCTCCCCATAAACAAGTCTGTAAGGTGACATGCCTAAAAGTGTCATGAATTCTGTTCGATAGGCCTGTAGTGCTTTATCAATTCTTGTGGACCAATCCTTTCGAGAAGGATTAACAACTTTTTCAAGTATAGCCTTCAATTCCCGATTGGAAATCTCAGCTTGCCTGTTTGTCTGTGGATGATATACCGAGGCAATTTTGTGTGTTACTCCAAATCGCTCCAACATCTTGGCAACTAACCTATTGTCGTTGTGTTTACCCCCATCACTGATAATTGCCCTTAGTGTACCAAATCGTGTGAATATGTATTTCTTCAAGAATTTCTGCACTGTCTTTGAATCGTTTCTAGGTACTGCGACTGCTTCAACCCATTTAGAAACATAGTCAACGACAAGTAAGATATAGAGATTGTCGAAGGAGGATGGGAAGGGCCCCATGAAATCAATACCCCACACGTCAAATAGCTCGACTTCAAGGATATTCTGCAGCGGCATCTCATGTCGCCTAGAAACATTGCCCGTTCATTGACATCGATCACACTGCTTGTAAAATTCTTGAGCATCTCTGTAAAGTGTAGGCCAATAGAAGCCAGATTGTAGGACTTTGGCCGCAGTGCGTGTTCATGCAAAATGGCCTCTATAGGGTGAAGAGTGACATTGCTGAAGCATGTTGTCCTGTTCCTCATTGGGAACACATCGTCTTATCACCTGATCTGCACATTGTTTAAACAAAAGAGGCTCATCCCAATAATAATGCTTAGCATCATGTCGGAACTGCTTCTTTCCTTGGTAAGTAAGATTATAATGCAAAATACCACTGACAAAAAATTAACTAAATCATCATACCAAGGAGTTGCTGAGGCAACTAGTAATTGCTCATCCGGGAATGTGTCATGGATCTCCAAGGAGTCTGAATCTTCATTGTCTTTTTCCAACCTTGATAAGTGATCGGCAACCTGGTTCTCTGTTCCTTTCCTTTCCTTAATTTTGATGTCAAATTCTTGTAAAAGTAAAATCCAACGAATTAAGCGAGGTTTGGCATCTTTCTTAACAAATAGGTACTTAATTGCCGAATGATCAGTATGAACAATTACCTTAGTACCAATCAAGTAGGAACATAACTTATCAAATGCAAAGACTATTGCTAGTAATTCTTTCTCCATGGTGGTGTAGTTTGATTGTGCGTCATTTAGAGTTTTACTAGCGTAGTAAATTACATGAAAAATCTTACCTTTGCGCTGCCCTAAAATAGACCCTACCGCGTAATCACTTGCGTCGTACATAAATTCAAAAGGTAAGGTCCAATCGGGTGGTACCACAATAGGTGCTGAAGCAAGTTGCTTTTTCAGGGCTTCAAATGTCGCGGCACAAGATTCATCAAATTTGAAAGCCTTATCTTGTTCAAGCAAATTACATAAGGGTTTAGAAATTTTAGAAAAATTATGAATAAACCTTCTGTAAAAACCTGCATGTCCGAGGAAACTTCGGATTCCTTTGACTGAAGTTGGGGGTGGCAATCTCTCAATCACGTCCACTTTGGCTCTATCCACTTCAATTCCTTTGGATGAGATTTTATGGCCGAGCACTGATAAGTGTTCAAAAGTACTATTTTTCTTACCCTTTTTACTCATATTATTGTTAGACTTAGGCTCATATTAGTTGCATAGTTAGCCATTCATGCATTAATCCATGTTTCCTTCCATCGTTGAGCTTGATTACATAACTTGGTAGCCTTTGTGGAAAAGATGCTTCTTTGGTGTGCTTTGTGTGTGTATGTGCAGGATCACTTGCCAAAGCAATGCCGAGCTAGTTGCCAGGGCAATGCATGAAGGATATGCCGAGCTAGTTGCCAGGGCAATGCATGAAGGAGACGCCGAGCCAGTTGCCATGGCAATTGTCGACAAAGAGAAAATGCAATAGGGATGTCGAAATTAATGACTTTACAAGCCCAAGATGACATGGAGCAAGGCCCAAGCCCAAAGGAATTTGATTGCCATGCAGAGATTAAAGAAGAATTAAATTCCAAGAAGATAGGAGAAGTTCTAATAGGAATAAAATTATAATAAAGAATTATATTCTTTAAAGATAATTTAATTCCAACTCAAACTCCTCCTCAAAGAAGGACTTTGGCCTAGCCCTATAAATAGCAAGGAGATTTCGACTACTTGAGGGGAGAGCAAGAGGGCAAAATTCGACAAGTCCAAGAGAGGAAGCAAGGGGAATTTTCGGCAAGCCTCTAGGGCAAGGGATTTTCGACAAGCTTCATCTTTTCTTCCTTGTTCGATTGAGTTCATGCTAGGGATTAATTATCTTGTGTTTCTTTGGAACCTAGCCATGAACTAAATTTACTTGGCTATGGTTATTGTGTTTTGTGGTTGTGAGAAACTATTGGTTTTTGTTTAGGTAATAAGAGTTTGCACTTTTCTATTTCAAGGTTTATTCATTCTTGGTTCTTACTCTTGTTTGCGAGTGAATTGGGAGAGGATCTCGTGATTTCATCCATTTATCTAATATCGGGAGAGTTAGATTCAAGAAACGAATGAATATGATCTTTATTCAATCCAATGATGGTGAAGATTAATCCGGCTTAGGAATAAGTTAAGGATTTCAACGGCTAAGAGGAGCGCAAGATTGGTTGTTGTTCACCCTTGATTCACGCAGGGATGTATTATCAAGGCATGCACAAGTAGCTAGAGTTTCGACTTAGGGATAAGAAGAAACCATTAAAGAACGCTCCGCCGAACCTTGAAGTTGCTGCCCAGACGCCCAAGTAGTTGCCCAACTAGTTGCCCAGGCAACCATCGATTAGTTGCCAAGGCAACCCCGTTGTGCAAGTTGCCACGGCAACTGAGTTGCCCGTGCACTCTTTTACCAAGACGATCCAATCGGCTATCACACCTTAACTCACGATAACCTGGCCTATCTCTCTCAATTGAATTCATCTTTTCTTTTACTTATTTGCTTTCTAGATTAGTTAAACTTCTATAATCTTTTATTTGTGTTTTTATTTTTACAGTCAAGAGACTAGATTCTTGAAGTAGCACCAATCCCTGTGGAGACGATATCTTTTATACTATAACTTGCGACGTGTATACTTGCACATATGCGTAGCACTTATTACGCGAAACAAGTTTTTGGCGCCGTTGCCGGGGATTGGCAATAGCGACTTTGTTTTTATTTTCTTGCACTTTCTTTTTATTTTTCTTGTTTATAATTCAAAGGGCTAACAAACTTTGGTTTTGCATTGGTATATGACCAGGGCGAGACCGACTTCACCAGAATATCCCTTTGATCCAGAAATCGAACGAACCTTACAAAGATTTAGACGAAGGATAAGAGAAGCAATGGCAAATCAAGACGGCAATATGAATCAAGATGTTCGAGCAGGAGGAGGAGTGATTCTTGCACGAAACAGAACTATTCGAGACTATCTTGAAGAAGATCTTGATGGACTTAACCCAGGAGTTGTCGCACCCGAAATTGAAGCCGACCACTTTGAGTTGAAACCGGTAATGTTTAATATGATCAACACAATTGGTCAATTTGGCGGCTCAGCAACTGAAGATTCACGGCAACATCTGAAATCTTTCCTCGAGATTTGCAACTCGTTCAAGATACACGGAGTCACCCCCGATGTCCTACGATTAAGATTATTCCCTTATTCACTGAGGGATAGGGCGAAAGCATGGTTGAATAGCATTCCTGCCGGATCCATAGCATCTTGGACTGATCTTTGTCGTGATTTCCTTGCTAGATTTAATCCTACAAATTTGGTGATAAGCTTCAGAACGACATTACTTCTTTTTTCGGCAGCGGATGATGAATCCATGTACGAGGCTTGGGAGCGATATAGAGAACTTCTACACAAATGCCCTCTACACGGATTCCCGGTGTGGACTCAAGTAACAATGTTTTACAACGCCGTGAATACACCAACAAGTATGATGCTAGATGCCTCGGCAAACAGCATACTCCTAGATAAGTCGCCGGAGGAAGCAATGCAAATTTTAAACAGGTTGGCCAAGAATGATTATCAATTCCCATCTACTAGAAGAGGAGGAGTTAGACGCCAAGCCACAATACATGAACTAGGATCATCAAATTCAATTTCGGCACAATTGGCCGCTTTAACCAAGATGGTCCAGAACATGCAAAAACCAAACAACACACATGAAGTCAAGGTAATGGATTCTTTTTGTGAGTTATGTGGTGATAACCATAATTCTTCTGAATGTATGCAGAATCCAGAATCCAGCTTCTATGTGGGGAATTACAATCGGAGCAACAACATGATGTCTAATACATACAATCTAGCTTGGAAGAAGCACCCAAATTTTTCATGGAGTAATCCCAACAATGCTCTAAACCAGAACAATCAGAATGCACAAGCATCGGGATTCCAGCAGAATATGCCACGGCAACAGATGCCGCAGCAACAACTGACAACATCTAGTTCTTTGGAAAATTCTATAAATGCTTTTATGATGAAAACTGAATCTTATATGGCTGAGAATAGTAATTTCATAAAAAGAACTGATGCTTTTATTAACAGGACCGAGATGAGATTGCAAAACCAAGAGGCGGCAATCAAATCATTGGAAAATCAAGTCGGAGAGTTTGCTCAAAATCTGAATACTAGACCACAAGGAGGTTTACCTAGCGATACTGATGTCGCGAGAGGAACTGGCCATGAGCAATGTAAGGCAATCACCACTAGAAGTGGCCAACAACTTGGAGAGGTTCAAACCCGCTCGTCAAACAAAACTCCACAAAAAGATCAAGACGAACCTAGCGGCAAAGCCTCAGATGCCGAACCAGGAATTACCGCGGCAACCAGCAATAAGCATGCCTCGGCAACCGACGATAAAGACGCCTCAGCAACTTGCGATAAGCATGCCTCGGCAACCCCAGTTGATAATGCCTCGGCAACTCCAGATGTCCCGGCAATGCCATCAATCAGGTTTCAAACCAATGAAAGGATCGAAGATATCCGACTTCCACCACCATTCCCACAAAGGTTGAAGCGACAAAAGCAAGAATATCAATTCAAGAAGTTTCTTGATATCCTAAAGTAAGTCCACATCAACTTGCCACTAGTGGAAGCAATTGAACAAATGCCAAACTATGCCAAGTTTCTTAAAGACATTGTGTCCAAGAGAACAAGGCTAGGAGAGTTCGAAATAGTTGCCGCGACAGAGGGATGCATGGCAATGTTGCACAATCGTATGCCACCCAAGTTGAAGGATCCCGGAAGTTTCACAATACCCTGTTCCATTGGAAATCACTATGTCGGGAAAGCATTATGCGACCTTGGGGCTAGCATAAACTTGATGCCTAAATCGGTTTTCCAGAAACTAGGAATCGGGAAGGCAAGACCTACAACAGTTATGTTGCAGCTAGCCGACAGATCCTATGTGCATCCAGAGGGAAAAATCGAGGACATACTGGTAAAAGTTTATAAATTTATTTTTCCTGCTGACTTTATTGTTTTGGATTGTGAAGCAGATGAGCATGCACTCATCATTCTCGGGAGACCATTCCTAGCAACAGGGAGAACCTTGATTGATGTTGAAAAGGGAGAACTCACAATGAGGGTGAATGACCAGCAGGTCAAACTAAATGTGTTCCAAACACTAAGGCATGCCGATGATCCAGAAGAATGCCAACTACTTCATGCCACGACAGAGTTTAACTTCGATGAGGAATTTAGTTGCCTCGGCAACTACATTGCCGATCAAGAGGAACCAGAGGAGTATGAAGAACCGGTCGATGAGGAATAACAAGAAGAGGCAAATTGGCTAGTCAACCGACCAGGTACATACTTTGAACCACTGGATTACTCAGGTAAGGAAGGTAAACTCGAAAAACCCTCTATCGAAAATCCACCAATTCTTGAGTTGAAACAATTGCCAGAGAAACTAAAATATGTATACTTAGGGACCGATAATACATTGCCTGTAATTATTTCTTCTAAGTTATAGCCTGAAAAGGAAAAGAAGCTGATCAAGATGTTGAAGCTACACAAAAATGCAATAGGGTGGACAATTGCCGACTTGAAGGGAATTAGCCCGGCGGTGTGCATGCACAAGATCTTGTTGGAAGATGATCACAAACCTTCAATTGAGGCCCAGAGGAGACTGAATCATGCCATGAAAGGGGTTGTAATGAAAGAAATCATCAAGCGGCTTGACGCCGACATTATATACCCTATCTCTGATAGTACGTGGGTAAGTCCGGTACAATGTGTACCGAAAAAGGGAGGTATAACAGTGGTAAGCAATGAAAATAATGAACTTATCCCAACAGATGTGACCGGTTGGAGGGTTTGTATGGACTATCGAAAGCTAAACAAAGCCACTAGGAAAGATCACTTCCCATTACCCTTTATTGATCAAATGCTTGACCGTCTTGCAGGTAAACCCTTTTATTATTTTCTTGATGGTTATTCAGGCTACAATCAGATTGCCATAGCACCAGAAGATCAAGAAAAGACAACCTTCACATGCCCATACGGTACTTATGCCTTCCGAATGATGCCGTTCGGATTGTGTAACGCCCCGACAACCTTCCAAAGATGCATGATGGCACTCTTTTCAGACATGGTCGAAGACTTCCTTGAGATCTTCATGTATGATTTTTCGGTTTTTGGTAATGACTTCGACGGCTGTCTCGGCAATTTAGAGAGGGTGTTGGCAAGATGCGAAGAAACGGATTTAGTCCTCAATTGGGAGAAATGTCACTTTATGGTAGATGAAGGAATAGTGCTCGGCCACAAGATTTCATCCAAGGGAATTGAAGTTGACAAAGCCAAGGTGGACGTGATCGAGAGATTACCCGCACCAAGTTCGGTCAAAGGAATTCGAAGTTTTCTCGGACATGCAGGTTTTTACAGGAGGTTCATTCATAATTTTTCTAAAATCACTAAACCCTTGTGTAATCTGCTTGAACAGGATAAAGTCTTCGATTTTGATGATTCTTGCACCCAAGCATTCGAAACCCTAAAGAAAAAGCTTACCTCGGCACCCATTGTCGTTCCACCAGATTGGACGCTACCTTTTGAGCTTATGTGTGATGCAAGTGATTTCGCGGTAGGAGCAGTCCTAGGCCAACGCACAGGTAAGACCTTCCATGTGATATACTACGCTACTAAAACTCTTAATGGTGCTCAAGTGAATTACACAACAACGAAGAAAGAGTTACTAGCTGTAGTTTTCGCATTTGACAAGTTCCGATCCTACTTAATTGGTACAAAGGTAATTGTTCATACGGACCATTCGGCAATCAAATACTTATTTGCTAAAAAGGATGCTAAACCTCGTTTGATTCGTTGGATATTACTTTTACAAGAATTTGATATTGAAATTAAGGACAGGAAAAGAACAGAAAATCAAGTGGCCGATAACTTATCACGTTTGGAACGCAATAAGGAGGAGGACGCGAATCTTGAGATATGTGATGCATTCCCGGATGAACAAATTTTAGTTGCCTCAGCAACCCTAGACGCCTCAGCAACCATGGATGCACACGCCTCGGCAACTCTCGACGCAGCAGCAGTCTTTGACGCGCATGCCTCGGCAATTTTGGGAGCAGTCGCCACGACAGCACATGCCTCGGCAATACCCTGGTACGCGGATTTAGTTAACTTCCTTGTTTGTGGTATTTTTCCTTATGGCATTACTCACCAAGGGAAGAAGCGGTTCTGCCATGATGCTAAGCATTACTTTTGGGACGAGCCTCTTTTGTTTAAACAATGTGCAGATCAGGTTATACGCCGATGTGTCCCTGAAGAAGAGCAACAGAATGTACTCCGGCAATGCCATTCTTCACCCTATGGAGGACATTTTGGAGGAACTCGTACCGCGGCCAAAGTTTTGCAATCCGGGTTGTATTGGCCTACATTGTACAAAGATGCCCAAAACTTTTACAAGCAATGTGATCGTTGCCAGAGGACGGGCAATATCTCTAGACGACATGAGATGCCACTCCAGAACATCATCGAGGTGGAACTGTTCGATGTATGGGGGATCGACTTTATGGGACCTTTCCCATCTTCATTCGGCAACCTCTACATCTTACTTGCCGTCGACTATGTGTCTAAATGGGTAGAGGCAGCTGCAGTTCCCAACAACGATTCCAAGTCGGTGCAACGATTCCTGCAGAAAAACATATTTACACAGTTTGGGATGCCGAGAGCAATTATCAGCGACGAAGGCAAGCATTTTGACAACAGACTAATTGCCAAGATGTTGCAACGCTTCGGCATATCACACAAGATCGCCACGGAATATCACCCACAAACCAACGGGCAAGCAGAAATTTCCAACCGGGAATTGAAGGGTATACTCGAGAAAGTTGTAAATCCCTCAAGGAAGGATTGGTCATTAAGACTAGATGACGCACTTTGGGCATATCGCACTGCATTCAAAACACCCTTAGGTATGTCCCCCTTCCGACTTGTCTATGGTAAAACATGTCATCTACCGGTGGAAATCGAGCACAAGGCGTACTGGGCAATCAAGACCGTGAATATGGATTGGGAAAGTGCCGGACAAAAGCGTTTGATGGATCTCAATGAGATAGAAGAATTCCGTGCACTAGCCTATAATAATGCACGAATCTACAAGGAGAAAACAAAGTGATGGCATGACAAGAAACTATTGCCACGGCAGTTCACGCCAGGGCAACTAGTTCTCCTATTCAATTCTTGGCTAAAACTTTTCCCGGGAAAGCTGAAATCAAGATGGTCAGGACCATTTGAAGTCGTCAAACCATTCTCGCATGGCGCCGTGATAATCAAGTCCATCTCTGACAACCATGAATTCAAAGTTAATGGACAAAGATTGAAGCACTACAATGGTTCCCATGTGGAACGTAACAAGGAAGTGGTCAATTTAGGAGATGCATGAGCATGCTCTCCCTTTTGATATTTTTATTTTTATTTTTATTTATTTTTATTTCTGTTTTTTTATTTAATTATTTTATTTATTTTTCATTTATTTTTCGTTTTTTTTTATTATTTTCGATTATTAGTAGTTTTAGGATAGATTTTTTTTATTCAAGTTTAAGAATCCTACTATACATCTTTATTTATTTTCTTTATTAGTTTATCTTTAATTTTAATCCTTATTTGATTTGTTTTTGAATTGTAGGAAAGGAAGTTCAAGATAAAGAAGGAATTCTAAACCAAGTAGGAAAACATCTTCAACAAGGAAACTAATGGGCTGAATCTAAGGCTTATATAAAGCCTCCAATTCATCCTAACCAAAACCCTTGTCGACAACTCCTACAAAACCCTAAACCCTTTTTTGTTTTCCCCTAATCCCACCCACCTATCTTTTCTATAAAACCCATCACCCTTAACCTATTCCTACTTTCTATCTTGCAACTTTTTAGTTCTTTTCTTTTCTTTGTTTTTACCCACAACCAAGATCATCCATGGCATCCAAGATTAAACTTTTAGTTCATCCAGGTTCCTCTAAAGAACCAAGATACAAGAAGTTTGCTACACCGGTGGTCCAAGAAAGATTTCAATCCAAGTTTGAAAGCCGGAAGATTCATGAAGAACAAGGCTTTGAATACTCCAAATCTCATCAAGATTTCGACCTTGAACCATTCATCATCAAGAGGATTGTACATCAAAAGTGGCAAATCTTTTGCCATCAACCGGAACTGGGTAACATCTCATGGGTAAGAGAATTCTATGCTCACTCACCTAACCCGGATAATCCTTATGTTTTTGTTCGTGACAAGGCCATACTTATAAGTCCCGAAAGCATCAACACCTTTTACGGACTTTACATTGAGAAGGACGAGCATCAAGCCTTCGTTGACCAAATCAATCCCAAGCAACTCGACAAGGTGCTTCAAGAACTCACTCAACCGGGAACTCATTGGAACGACGGTAAATACAAGGGCACGGTAAATCGCCTTCGGCTTAAACCCGAGGCAAAACTATGGAATAAGTTTGTTAAAACTTCTTTAATGCCCTCCACACACAATACTACCGTTGATATACCACGTCTTTTGCTCATACATTCTATTTTGCATAATCGCATCATTAACATTGGAAAAATTATTTGTGATGAGATTTTTGTATGCAACTCAAAAGATAAGGGTTATCTTTTCTTCCCTTGCTTAATTTCTAATCTTTGCAAGGAGATGCATGTCCCGAGTGAGTCCACCGATGAAAAGGCCCTACCCAAGTCTGGTTGGAATCAAGCACTAATCCGAAAGCTAATGGGAGAGGCACCGGGAGATTCTTCAAGGCCTCCAATTGTCACGGCAACTCCTGCCGCCGCGGCAATCCCTAATGCCCAAGCACCTAACGCCAGGGCAACTCGGCCATTAATCCCGGGACACTTTGAAGCACTTTTGAACCCATTGGCAAGTCGTCTAAGGCAAATTGAAGATCGGCAACTAATGTTCATGCGGTACATGAAGGAGCACAACAATGCCATCACCCAAGTCATCCTAGGAAAGTACCCGGACAATCGCGTGCCGTTCCCAATCTTTCCCGCTGAGATCCTTGCCCCGGCAACCAATGAAGCAGTCGCCACGGTAACCAAGGAAGCTGATGCCACAGCAACCAACCCTGAAGATGCCACGGCAACCAAAGCTAAAGACATCCCGTCAACCACTGCAAAAGCCAAAGGTAAAGCACCTATGCCCGAATCAACTCCTATGGAATCATTTTCTAATTTTTCAGATTCGGACGAGTCCTCCATTGAACCAATAAAGACCGCACCAATTGAATCCTTCAAGCAAAAAGCCATTGACATTGATGAAGAGGACGATGAGGACAACCCCGTACGAGGATCGATTCCACCACCGGCAACAAGAAAACAACCATCGCGTTCAAGCAAGATAATCAAGACACCGACTAGAAGGAAACTAATCATCTACGATGACGAACTCTCGGAGTAAGTCCTCGTATGCATTTTTATTTTTATTTTTATTTTTATTGGTATTTTTATGGATGCATTGAGGATAATGCTTCACTCGAGTTTGGGGGGGATTGTTATTAGTAGTTACCATGTTTAGTTACATTCACTTAGGTATTACATTTAGGATACATAAATTGCTTGCCATGCCTTTAATTGGAACAAGAATTGCTTAGATTTGATGAATATCCGATGATGACTTTGCCAATGCACTTAATTGATAGAATTTTTATTCTAGGATAACCATGGAAAAACTTAGAATTTTACTATGATGCTAAAATTGATGAAACACTGTTTTGGTTTGATTGATTTAAGGAATTCTAGTGAACTTAGGTTGATAATTAACAAATTGGGGGATTAGAATAAAAAATGGATGAATGCTAGAGGTGCCCGAAACTGGCTCTAGGATGTGTTAAAAAAAATTTTAACTAGAGGTGCCCAAAACTGGCTCTAGTCGATTAAATTAACTTAAGAAAACTAAAAACAAAACACTAGAGGTGCCCGAAATTGGCTCTAGTTAAAACATGTTAAAAAGACCCCAATGAAGTAAATTGAAAACCTATTGTTTGTATAGAATCCGAAAAATCAACTTGCACACAACTCCGCACACACTCACAAGCATTATAGTTTGATTCTGAGTAATTCATCAGTTTTCTGAAAAATAAAAAGCCAATCATACTTTGTGCCCCGGTTCAGAGAATTGAAATCAAGTTCAAAGCTGAGTTTGTGAAAATTGAAGACCTGGCAGGTAATTATGAGTTTGCATTGCTTGAGGACAAGCAATAGTTCGAGTTTGGGGGTGTGATAAGTGTTCAAAAGTACTATTTTTCTTACCCTTTTTACTCATATTATTGTTAGACTCAGGCTCATATTAGTTGCATAGTTAGCCATTCATGCATTAATCCATGTTTCCTTCCATCGTTGTGCTTGATTACAAAACTTGGTAGTTTTTGTGGAAAATATGCTGCTTTGGTGTGTTTTGTGTGTGTATGTGCAGGATCACTTGCCAAAGCAATGCCGAGCTAGTTGCCAGGGCAATGCATGAAGGATATGCCGAGCTAGTTGCCAGGGCAATGCATGAAGGAGACGCCGAGCCAGTTGCCATGGCAATTGTCGACAAAGAGAAAATACAATAGGGATGTCGAAATTAATGACTTTACAAGCCCAAGATGACATGGAGCAAGGCCCAAGCCCAAAGGAATTTGATTGCCATGCAGAGATTAAAGAAGAATTAAATTCCAAGAAGATAGGAGAAGTTCTAATAGGAATAAAATTATAATAAAGAATTATATTCTTTAAAGATAATTTAATTCCAACTCAAACTCCTCCTCAAAGAAGGACTTTGGCCTAGCCCTATAAATAGCAAGGAGATTTCGACTACTTGAGGGGAGAGCAAGAGGGCAAAATTCGACAAGTCCAAGAGAGGAAGCAAGGGGAATTTTCGGCAAGCTTCTAGGGCAAGGGATTTTCGACAAGCTTCATCTTTTCTTCCTTGTTCGATTGAGTTCATGCTAGGGATTAATTATCTTGTGTTTCTTTGGAACCTAGCCATGAACTAAATTTACTTGGCTATGGTTATTGTGTTTTGTGGTTGTGAGAAACTATTGGTTTTTGTTTAGGTAATAAGAGTTTGCACTTTTCTATTTCAAGGTTTATTCATTCTTGGTTCTTATTCTTGTTTGCGAGTGAATTGGGAGAGGATCTCGTGATTTCATCCATTTATCTAATATCGGGAGAGTTAGATTCAAGAAACGAATGAATATGATCTTTATTCAATCCAATGATGGTGAAGATTAATCCGGCTTAGGAATAAGTTAAGGATTTCAACGGCTAAGAGGAGCGCAAGATTGGTTGTTGTTCACCCTTGATTCACGCAGGGATGTATTATCAAGGCATGCACAAGTAGCTAGAGTTTCGACTTAGGGATAAGAAGAAACCATTAAAGAACGCTCCGCCGAACTTTGAAGTTGCTGCCCAGACGCCCAAGTAGTTTCCCAATTAGTTGCCCAGGCAACCATCGATTAGTTGCCAAGGCAACCCCGTTGTGCAAGTTGCCATGGCAACTGAGTTGCCCGTGCACTCTTTTACCAAGACGATCCAATCGGCTATCACACCTCAACTCACGATAACCTGGCCTATCTCTCTCAATTGAATTCATCTTTTCTTTCACTTATTTGCTTTCTAGATTAGTTAAACTTCTATAATCTTTTATTTGTGTTTTTATTTTTACAGTGCAAGAGACTAGATTCTTGAAGTAGCACCAATCCCTGTGGAAACGATATCTTTTATACTATAACTTGCGACGTGTAATCTTGCACATCTGCGTAGCACTTATTACGCGCAACAAGCACAATACCTTTGTCCACCATAAAATGGCACTTCTCCCAATTTAGCACTAGGTCGGATTCTTCACATCGTGACAATACCTTCTCCAAATTGACGAGGCAATTGTCGAAACTATCCCCAAATATCAAAAAATCACCCATGAATATTTCGAGGAAGTCTTCAACCATGTCGGAGAAAATTGCCATCATGCATCTTTGAAAGGTTTCTGGGGCATTGCATAAACCGAATGTCATCTTTCGAAATGCAATATACCATATGGGCATGTAAAAGTGGTATTTTCCTGATCATCCAGTGCTACGGCAATTTGGTTATAACCTGAGAAACCATCAAGAAAATAATCAAAAATTTTCCCTGCAAGATGGTCAAGCATTTGGTCAATAAAAGGTAAAGGGAAATGATCTTTTCTAGTAGCGTAATTCAACTTTCGATAATATATACAAACCCTCCAACCGGTCACAGTCCTAGTTGGAATGAGTTCGTTGCTTTCGTTACTTACCACTGTTATACCTCCCTTTTTTCGGTACATATTGTACCATACTTACCCATGTACTGTCAGAGATAGTATATATGATACCGGCATCAAGCCACTTGATGATTTCCTTCCTCACGACTTCCTTCATAGCAGGGTTAAGTCTCATCTACGCCTCAATTGCAAGTTTATGATCATCCTCCAAAAGGATTTTGTGCATCATACCGCTGGGATAATTCCCTTCAAGTCGGCAATTGTCCATCTGATTGCCTTCTTGTGCAGCTTTAACATAGCGATCAATCTCCTTTCCTGTTCAGGTTGTAACTTAGAAGAAATAATTACGGGGAGTGTGTTATCGTTTCCCAAATAATCTTATTTCAATTGTTCGGGCAAGGATTTCAATTCAAGTGTCGGTGGTTGCTCAATAAAAGGTTTTTCAAGTTTACCTTCCTTACCTGAGTAATCCAATGGTTCAAAATACTTACTTGGTCGACTCACTATCTAGTTTGCTCCATCAAGCTCCTCGTCGATCAATTCCTCAGGGTTTTGTAGTTCGACACTGTAATTACCGAGGCAATTCTCTTCTACCTCAAAATTGAATTTGGTAGTGGCATGAAGGGCTTGGCATTCTTCCAGTTCATCAGCATGCTTAAGATTTTGGAAGACATTGAGTTTGACTTGCTGGTCATTTACCCTCATGGTGATCTCTCATTTCTCTACATTGATCAAGGTTCTTCTTGTTGCTAAAAATGGTCTTCCGAGAATGATGGGTGCCGACTTATCTGCTTCATAATCCAAAACAATGAAATAAGTGGGAAAATAAATTTATCAACTCTTACCAAAATATCTTTGATTTTTCCCTCCGGGTGCACAAAGAATCTGTCTGCAAGTTGAAGCAACACTGTTGTTGGCCTCGCCTTCCCTATTCCTAACTTTTGGAAAACAGATTTCGGCATGAGATTTGTGCTTGCTCCAAGATCGCACAAGGCCTTCCCGACATAGTGATTTCCGATATCACATGGCATGGTGAAACTGCCGAGATCCTTAAGTTTAAGTGGCATGTGGTTGTGTACTATTACCATGCATCCTTCGGTCACTGCCACATTTTCAAAATCACCTAGCCTTGTTCGCTTAGAGACAATGTCTTTAAGGAACTTGGCATAGTTTAGCATTTTCTCTATCGCTTCTACCAAAGGCAAATTGATGTGAAATTGCTTCAAGATGTCTAGGAATTTCTTGAATTGATATTCTTGCTGCTGCCATTTCAACCATTGTGGGAATGGAGGTGGAATTCAGATCTCCTCTTTCTTCTTTTCTAGTTTCGGCTTTTTATCGTTAATTGCTCGGGCATCAGGAATTTCTAGGGAAATTAGAGCTGTCTGGACATAGAGAATTACCAGGGAAGTTGGAACTGCATTGCCACTGGGAATTGTAGGGGCAATTGTCGTTTCATCAATTTTAGTGTCTTTTTGCATAGGAGATCGTTCTGTTGGTTGAGTGTTCTCTTTTGGGTCTTCCTCAAGCTTTCGACCACTCCGAGTGATGATTACCTTACATTGCTTGTGGCCTACTCATTTTGCGACCTCAGTATCGCTAGGTAGTTTGCCAAGGGGTCTTGTATTCAAGTTTTGAGCGAATTGCCCTACTTGTGTCTCCAATGATTTCAAGGTTGCCTCTTGTTTTTGCAATCTCATCTCAGTCTTGTTAATGAAAGCATCAGTCATTTTCATGAAACTACTATTCTCAACCATATAAGATTTAGATTTTAACATAAAAGCATTGAGAGAATTTTCCAAATAACTAGATTGTGTCGATTGTTGCTGCGGCATCTGTTGCCGTGGAATGTTCTGCTGGAATCCTGATGCTTGTCCATTTTAACTGTTTTGATTGAGGGAATTGTGCGGATTGCTCCATGAGAAATTCAGATGCTTCCTCCACGCTGGATTATAAGTGTTGGATGTCACATTGTTATTCCGGTTGTAGTTTCCAACATAAAAACTTGATTCTGGGTTATGTAAACACTCAGAAGAATCATGGTTACCATTACATAAATCACAAACTGAATCTACTACCTTGATCTCATGTGTGTTGTTTGGTCGCTGCATATTCTTAACCAAATTGGTTAGTGCGGCCAATTGTGCAGAAATTGATCCTGATGAATCAAACTCATTTATCGTTGCATTTCGTCTGACTATTCCCCTTCGGGTAGTTGGGAATTGATAGTCGTTCTTGGCAAGACGATTTAGAATCTCTATTGCTTTCTCAGGTGACTTGTCAAGTAGTATGCCATTTGCTGAGGCATCTAGCATCATCCTTGTCGGCGTATTCACTAAGTTGTAGAACATCATCACTTGTGTCCATAATGGGAATTCGTGTATGGGATATTTGTGTAAAAGTTCTTTGTATCGCTCCCAAACCTCGTACATGGACTCATTGTCTGCCTGTAGAAAAGAAGTAATATCATTACGCAATTTATCAGTCATATTTGTAGAACTAAATCTAGCAATGAAATCACGACATAAATCTGTCCAAGATCCTATAGATCCGGCTAGAATACTATTCAACCACATTTTGCCCTATCCTTTAGTGAATAGGGAAATAATTTCAACCTTAGGACATCCTCATGGACTCCTTGTAGTTTGAATGAATTGCAAATCTCCAGGGATGATTTGAGATGTTGTCTGGCATCTTCAGTGGCCGATCCTCCAAATTGTCCAATTGTGTTGATCATGTTAAACATCACAGGTTTCAATTTGAAGTGGGTAACTTCTATTTTAGGTGTGATAACTCCTGGATTAAGACCGTTTAGATCCTCCTCGAGGTAATCTTGGATTGTTCTATTCCTGACATGTATTGGTTGTTCGATTTGAGCTCTTCCTCCTATTGCCATATTATTTTGATTGTCGTCTAGGACAATAGGATCTGCCATTACTGCTCTTTGCTCATGTCTTCTCCTATGGAGAACTCATTCTATTTCAGGTTCAAACTGATATTCTGGTGATGTTGGTCTCGCCCTGGTCATAAACAGATGCAAAACCAAAATTGTAAGTCCCTTGAAACCAGAAAGTAAGTAGAACAAACCAAAAAGAAATAAAGGTGCAGGAATTTAAAAACAAAGTCGCTATTGCCAATCCCCGGCAACGGCGACAAAAACTTGTTGTGTGTTTTGAGTGCTTCGCAATTGGTGCAAGTGTACACGTCGCAAGTTATAGTATAGATTAGATATCGTCTCCACAGAGATTGGTGCTACTTCAGGAATCTAACTTCTTGCATTGTAAAAATAAAAACACAATTGATAATAGCTGTTGATTTTGACAAGTAAAGTAAAAGAAACAAGTAAATTAAGAAGAGATGTAATCAAATAAGAGAGTAGGCTGGGTTATCATGAGCCGTGGAGTGATGATCGAATGGACCATCATGGTAATTAAGTAGCCGTCGGATTGCCAGGGCAGTTCTCCCACAATTTCCTGATCGGGTTTCCTGGGCAATGCTCCAGCGATTGCCTAGTTGATTAAGAATGGGGCAATTGTCTGATCGGATTGCCTGGGCAATTAAGAATAGGGCGATTGCCTGGGAAATTGTGTGACAACCTTCAAAGTTTGGCAGAGCATTCTTCAATGATTCCTCGTTATCCCCGACGTGAAATATTGTTAATTGTGCATGCCTTGATAATACATCCCTGCGTGAACCAAGGGTGAACAACAACCAATCTTGCGCTCCTCTTAGCAGTTGAAATTTGTAACTTATCCCTAAGCTAAATTATTCTTCACCAACTTTCGTTTGTATGAAAACCATGCTCATTCGTTTCTTGAATCTAACTCTCCCGGTATTAGATAAATAGATGATTGAAATCACGAGATCCTCTCCCAATTCACTCGCAATCAATATTAAGAACAAAGAATGAACAAACTTTGAAATTAAATTGCAACTCCAAAACCTAAACAAAATCCAAACGTCTCAAAACCACAAAAACACAATAACCCAAGCCAATTAAATTTAGTTAATGGCTTGGTGCAAAATAAACATCAAAAACATAAAGAAAATCTCGACAGCCTCTCCTCTCCCTCTCTTTGTGACGGCTTGTCTCCTTTAAATAGGGTATGGCTAGGTCAAATTATATTTGGAAAGTATGAGTTTAAATTGGCATTGAATGTAAAAGAGATACATCTCTTTTATTTATTTACTTTCCAAATATTTCTTCTAAACTTTTTGGGAATTAATCTCCTTTGGATATCTTTATTGAATTTCAAATCTTCTAGAATTTAATCCCTCAAAATCGACAGCCACATCTTCTTGTCCTTAATTGCTGCGGCAATTTCCTACTCACTTGGGCGATTTGATCCTGCATACACAAAACACACACTAGTAGCACCTTTTTCTATGAAAATTAACCAATTTAAGTAATCAAGCATGACAGTGAAGAAAACAATGAAATTATGCATGAATGACTAAATATGCAACTAAAATAAGCCTAAGTCTATCAATAATTAAGAGTAAATAGGGTAAACATATAGTACTTTTACACACTTAACACAAATAACCATAACCTACCTCCCAACAATCATAACCCGGCTTTGATACCACCAAATGTAACCCTTGATCCGGTCTAGTCACAAGACTGTACCGAACGAGCTACATTAGGGTTTGCTGAGACAAACCCCAAAGAATTTCAATTGAAACAGTCTATTTTTTTCTTTTATCTTATCTAAATGCATCTTTACGTTCTAAGGTGATCGTACAAGCTGTGATTAAAGGTACAACTCAATCAGGCGTCAATTTGACATCCAATTGCTTGAATTTGTGTTAGAAGGACTAAGACATAATTCTAATATTTATAAAGACTTTTACCAAATTAAGGTTACCAATCCTCAATTAATCATATTTTATGCTTTCATGTTAAATCTTATCTCAAAATAACCATTCAAACTAATTTAATTGTGTACTTAAGAAAAAGGGACCAAAATACAAGAATTCAAACATCATAAAGCATCTCAGTAGAAATGACGGTCAGTATATCAGTGCAGGTATCTACCGTATTAAAACGGTACTAAAGAAAAAAGGCGTACCGATATGGTCCTCAATCATATCGGTACGGTCTTGTATGTTTTGAAAATTCAAATTCTAGTAGCCGTTGACCGTTTTGAAACAATAACCCGTGTATCGACACCATCACTATTCCTCAACTATGCGTACCGATATGGTTACCAGGTGTATCGGTACGCCTAGGCTAATTTGAGCCGGAGTAGATCCCAGCGTACCGAAACCCTAAGGATGCATACTGGTACGGTGTGACCTGTAATGACCTCTAGGTCTAACATATGACACTTTGGCTTAGTCTAACACCCTCCATTCAACATCTAAACATCATATGGCATCATAAACATCCAAATATCAAGCATGGCAACACAACAAGAAATCATACTATGCATGGCATACTCAAACATTGTCATATAAGCATGATTTCTACCCAAGCATGCTTAATGTCTCCCAACCCCACAAAACCAAGTATAAAGCATCACACAAGTCCAAAACATTAATCAAAACTTATACAAAAAGGGAGTAACCAAAATACATCTCCCAAAACAACCCTGTCACATTGCCTTCTTATTACTACTTTGTACTTATAAAACCATACTTTGGAATGCATCTAATTCTTGGAACCTTCCTTGTTCACGCGCTGTCTGAGAAGTCTATTTCTCTGCTTTGATGAGGAAAAGAGAGCGTAAGCAATAATCTTAGTGAGGGATTCGTAAAAACACTCATCAATGCATTTAAAACCATTTAATATAAACCACGTATAATTGTCTCATGGCAAAACATCTCATGCTTCTCAAATCATCTCAAAATACACATTTAAATCATTTTCAACACATATATAATGGATTCAATCTCTACCTCAATTTAAGCTTCACAACACAACTCCTTTATAACAAGCTTAAAGAGTACCACATGTATAAATCACATTATACAAATATAATCCATTTCTCATGATACATTATCTCATATATTGGCTTTCAAGTGACTCAAAACTAGTAACCTTTCTTTTCATAAAACACATCGGATACACGGGTTTCTCAAGTGGTTCCTACGACCACTTCACATATATACCTCAACCTGAGTAACGAAACACTTGCCCACCTCAATGGTCCAAACCGGAGTAACAAAACATTTACCCACCTCTACGGTTTGGATGTATAAATCTACTAGCGGGAGAAAACAGAACATTTACCCACCTCAACCAGTGCGGTTCTCATAGTGGAGATTACGGACACTTACACCCCTCGACACACATGAGGCGACTTTTTATAGTGCACTCTAAACCCTATGGCATGCCAACTATATCCGATAAACATTTAAATACAACCACTTGCCAATATATTCAATAAACAACATTACCTCACTATTTTACATATGCATCAAATCAATCCAACACAAATACATTTAACCATTTATTTTAATATTCTCAAAATACTTTCATAAACCATATGCCATTCTCAAAAATCATCATCTATGATCATTTGCATCATAAATCATTCTAAAACATGCATAATACAGTGAGTTATCAAAACCATAACATGTGCATGAGATTTTATTTTGCAAAAGTCGAAATCGAGAGAAAGCTCAACCGATACTTACTTTCGAGCTTAGATAAGTGTATCAAACTTTATCTAAACTCCCACAACTCCTTTTCAAACCTTTTAACAGTAGTAAAACACTTTTCCACTCACCAGCAATCCAACACTTGCTTGGCGTAGCGCAAATCAAGCTTTCGAAGCTTTTGCGCCTTCTTCGAAAGGATAAAGATTTAGCTCCCCTGCGTTACCCAAGCAAAAACAGAGGATTAAAACACATCTCTGTATCACAACCTCTAGCAACCAACAAACACAACCTCACCTCCCAAGAATCCATCAAACACCATTCTAAATATATCAAAAACACCACCAAACCTTACTCATACAAAGCCAGCCAACATCCAATGATTCTAACACATTAACAACATTAATTAAGTGAATAAAGAAAGGAACATGAATTGAATAAAATGGGGATTAAATTGCAGAAAATATGAAATTAAAAGACTGAAATTAAACAAAAAAAGGGGATTGAAGTGAAGAAATTGCAAACAGAGGTGTCGCGGTGCAAAATTGCCGGAAGTGGGGCACGAGTTGAGTTAAGATATGGGCTCATTTTCGAGTCAGCGTGCGAGTCAAATAAAAGGCCAAAAAATGAGAAACAAATCTCATTTGTTACCCCTTCGGCCGAACGTATCAAACTCCCATTCTCTAAATACTCTAAAATGTTCATGGGTGTTCTACATGGATTGGAGAACACCACCGCTTAAACCCAATTTCTGGCCACGGTCCATCATGCTCCACTGCGTTAGCTGCATTGGCTCATCACCAGTGAAGGCTCACCGATGATATTCCCTTCCAGTTTGGCTCCCGGTTCTGACGGCGATGATGGTCTCCTCATATGGTGGTAGCTTCTCCTCCAACGAATAGTAACCCGCGCCCCTTTCTTTAATTTGAACTATATATATAATAAAGAAAAAATGAATTTGGGTGTAACAACCCCGATTCTCGAATTAGTGAATCGAGTCTTAGGCCCGAGTATTGGACCTTTATTTTGGAAGCCTAGTTAAGCATATTAAGTGGGCCCATTACATTGGTGGGAGAGGTTTGAATTTTAAAAGGATGAGGATAGGAGAAAAAAGGGAGATATTATGTTCGAGAGAGAGAAAAAGTAAAAAAGGAAGAGAAAATGGAAAAAGGGGACAAAAAGTAAGAATGAGAGTTTTAAACTCTAATTTACGGATATCGAGTTGTCTATTGTTGACACTACGGCACCATTGACTTCCCTTCACTGAGATGAGTTTACCGATGGTCGGGGATTCATTGTCGGAGTCGCCATAGACAGAGGTGAAGAGTTAGAGAATTTGGGTTACTTGAAAAGAGGCACTTACAGTGGCCAAACTATAAAACAGAGGGCAATACTGAGTTCACCAGTGTCGGAACAGCGGGGCTAGAGATCATCACCACTTTTTGATGATCGAAGTCGCCCCCACACGATGCTGCCACGAGTGGGTGTGGGTTGGCTACAGAGGCAGGTACACATGGGTATCCATGCTCCCGTGCAAACCAAATTTGGCTCATTAGGGTGCACCACAGCATCTGTACACCTGCCCATACTGGATCCCACTCCTAGGGTGCACACAACTTGCCATGCGTGTAACGCCCTAGTTTTGGGTCTAGATGTTTTAAGGTTTGTTTTGAGGGTCCAGTAGACCGGTAGTAGAGATTCGTGTCAATTTCAGGATTAAATCAGATTAAATATTTTTGAAGGTGATAAAAACATGAAAAATGTTCTAAAATCATTATTTAATATATTAATGATTAGGGTGGAATCAGTTTTGGAAAATGAGTTTTGGAAATCGGAAAATTTGGGTTAGTGACAAAAATGTAAACTTTGAAAACTATTTTTAGTGACTATTTTGTAAAAGGGTCAAAACTTTGAATCTTATAAGGAGCTATTTCTCCAAAGTCTAATCTCAGACTTTATCCCTTAATTGGCTATTTTTAAAGTGGTTTTGGAAAATATAAATAGGTTGGAGAGAATTAATTTGATAATTAATTCATTAAACAAAAATCACGTAACTAGCTTTCTTTCAAAGTCTTTTCTCTCAAAAACTCTCCAGCCAAACACCATTCTCTTCTTCTAAATCTTAAGGTAAAATCATGTTTTTTTAATCCTTTGATTTCAAATGATTTCTTGTTGATTGTTTATCAAAACCTTATTGTTTCAATTTTGTTTTCTCATATAAAATCATCCAATTAAGGGAGAAAGCATCCATTAGAGGTAATGTTCATCCTTCTCCTCTAATGAAAGGTTCTTTACTGAAATTCTCAAGTTATTGATCCGTTACAATTGTTTTCTAATGTGTTTTGATAGATTAATTATGGAAAATTGATTTAAATGTGATTTAATGGTGAAATTGATGGATTTTCGAATTGGATCAGTTTTCTTGGGTTCTTAATCAAATTAGATCGTGATTTTGATGTTTAATAATATTAATAGCTTTGTTTTAACATTGTAATCCTCAAACTAGTTGAATCTCTAATGTTTAAGATTGATAGTTAAGGGTTTTTGTGATGTTAATGTAGTTTAATCATTACTGAAAGTAAAATGATGTTGTAAAGGTGTTTTTAGATGTTAATTGATGAAGTTTGATGTATCGAATCATTATATTGTGGATGGGTTAAGATTGGAAGGTGTTTGAGGTTGATTTCGATGAGTTTCAAATGGTTTTTGAGTGGGCAACTTGTGAGTTGCGGGTAATTTCTCGAGGCACTGGTTTGGATGCATTTGGATGCATATTTCCTCTAGTTTTGCATGGCTAAAATAGGGGATAATCAAGGTGAAGTAGCTTAAAGTGGATCGTGGCTTGCCAGGAGCTTGATTTGCATTGGCGAGCAAGGTAAGGTGTAATCAGTGAGTGGAAATGGTTTTAAAAGTGTTTTAGGGGTTTAAAAGTGGTTTTGGGAGTTTAGGTTAAGTTTGAAACACTTACCTAAGCTCAGAAGTAGGTTTCCCTCCTTTGCTCTTTAATATCGGTTAGGAAATGAGCATGTATAATTCATGTTTGGGTCAAAAACATGGTTTGTTTTACTTACTGTAAATGCATGGTTTTGAGTACATATACAGTGATTGAAATGTATATGAAATGCTAAAGAGCATTGGCTTTCATTCAGTCGGGAATGTGGTATTGCTTTGGCAATGTGGCTTGCATATGTTGTGGTTTTGTATAATACATTGTAAAACAGTGAGTAAATGGTTATGTAAATGATATATTGGCTATATGACATGATGAGGAAACATTGAGATATAGTTGACATGCCATAGGATAAAGTGCACTATAATATGTTTATAATCGATCGTGGGTAGATGACTTTGAGGTATAGCGGTAGGCTACTCAGACTATGATGTTAGCACTTGGGTTGAGCAGTCAGTTCCCCTTGTTGATGTTAATCTTGTGGTCGACAAGGTTGTTATATCATGTGGTTGATCATCATGGGAGATTTGTGTATCAGATATGTAACGTTAACAGTCGGTTAACCAATGATTAGTGGTCATCTAATCAAGGATAGTGGTCGGCTATCCAAGTATAGAGGTCATCTATCTGGGGTCACTATAATTGCCAATATATGAAAGCTTATGTGTGGAAGCTACTTTTTAATGCTTTGGGATTTAAGCATGGTAATATGATCTAATGCTTTGGGATTTAAGCATGGTAATATGATTTAATGCTTTGGGATTTAAGCATGAGATGACTTAATGCTTTGGTGTTTAAGTATGTGATTTGTAAATTTTTTGCATATGTTCAATATGAATGTTTTGATTTGGAGTCAATGAAAATGCTTTGGTCGTAAGCATGGTTTCAAAACAAGTGTTTAGTTTTCAAATGGATTTAAATGCATCATTGATTTTATGAGCATCCTCACTAAGAAAGTGTGCTTACGCCTATTCCTAATGATGCGAGCATTAGAGTTTGGGCAGCATTGGAAGGAAAGAAGGCGATCCAAGACCTATACTATCTTTGAGTACGAGACTCAGTTTTACTTTCGGTTAATAAGGCAATGTGTTTGCCATATTTTGGGGGATTTGTAATGATGCATTACCATGGTTTTTGCTGTGGTTTACATGCTATGGTTTGATGTTCATTTGATGAAAGAAAAGCTTGTTGGTTGAGCCATGCTAGTTTGTGATGTTGCCAGGAGATACCTTGGATTTCATCTAGCTTGTGTTGGTTTGTTACAATGCTTTTATGATACTAGTATATTCTGATCGATGCTAGGGAGGTATTGATTTGTTGACCATGTGGTTAATTGGCTTATGTTTGGATTTTGGTATATGAGTTGCTTGATTTTTTGGAGCATGCCTCTAGACTTGAGATTCGAGTAGATTGCCATGATATGTTGATGAAATTGTGATATTATGATTAGGATCAATCCTTGGTAATGTTGTATGGACGTTAGAAGTATGTTTAAGTGTTTTGGAATCCATAAATGTATGTTAAACCAACAATTTTAAACTTTACGAGCCAGGTGTATTGATACGCGTGAGTGTATCAATACGGGTCGGTGTTTTTAGGCATAGTGTATTGATACGCATAATACCATATTGATACGGTCAGTGTTTTCAGGCATAGCATATCGATACGTGTGAGACCATATCGGTATTGTTTGTTGTTTTTAGGCATAGCATATTGATACTCGAAGAAGTGTATCGATCTGAGGTTTAAACTACATGAATCTAGAATTTTGAAAATGCATACCGATACACTTGCTCGTGCATCGATACATGTAGCTGTTAATTCAGTTAAAGTGTGTTTTAAAGGTTTCGTTTTCTTACATTTTAGTCCCTGAATGTTGTACATGCAATTAAATGGGTTTGAATGGTCAGTTTGAGCTGAGAATTGGCATGCAAGCATGTAATCTGACTAATTGAGGATTGGTAACCCTAATTTCAGTAATGGTCCATTAATTTACCAGTTTTATGTTATGGTCCCTAAAATATATTGTATGCAATTGGTTGCCTTTTCATGGCCCGTTTCCTTTGTAACTTCACCCGCTACAAGTCTGATCACTTAGGGTTAATATTATACATCTAGACAAGATAAAAGGAAAAAATGGACCAATTTTTGTAAACTTTCTCTGGTTTGCTTTAGAAAACCTAATGTAGCTTGCTCGGTTCGGTCGGGCGTCTAGGCTGGGTCGAAGGGTTTACATTTGTTGGTATCGGAGCCAGGTTATGAAAGGTTGGGATGTTGTCGTTTGATTCATTGTTATTGTTTGATATGCACGGTGATTGTGTATATGTACGATGATTGTTTTATATCATGTTGAGGTATGAATTGGGAACATATTGCCTATTACCGAGGTTTTAAAATGTTTTATAAGGTTATCTTGGATCGTTTACGATGCTAGCTTGACTTTAATATGTTTTGATGCTTTTGTTAGCATGGCTCGATGTGAGACTCGTTCGACGGTGTGATAATGCAGTGTCGGGTAAAATAATGACGATGGAGAGAATCTTCGTAATACCTTACCTCTTTTTCCTCCTCCGTTGGTTCTTCCTATTGACGCTAGGGTAGATGGTGTACCTCAGGCTCGCAAGGGTAAGTTTTTAGGATTTGACTCCGTTAATCCAAGCAATAATGAGAGTATTTGAAAACAATTGTTGGAGTGCAATTGCAACCACACACACCTTTGTGGTGGTTAATCAAGGTTTACCCTTGGGCGTCTTAGTGGTTTGGGAGGTAAGGAATTTAGGGTTTGAACCTAAAGTAGCCGAGGGATGGCTAGAAAATACAATTTGTATCTTGAATCAGATAGATTGCATTGATGTACACAAGTTAGGTTGCTCTACGTCCTTTTTGCGAGGTGATACTTATCACTGGTGGGTAACCATGGTTACTGGTGTTCTGGAGGCGAATGTGACTTGGGAGTTCTTTAGGAGAGCTTTCAAGAGGAAGTATTTTGGTCCTCAGTATTTGGATGCAAGGAAGCTCAAGTTTATATCGTTATCGCAGGGTAGCATTCAGTTGCCGAGTATGAGGTCAGTTATTCATCTGAGAGTCCTTTTCTGGGGCACTAACGTGGTTAGCGCTAGTTGGGTTTTAGACTGTTGGCTGATATGGCTATTTGTGGAAGCATCAAATGTGTTAGCGACATTCGAGAAGATGACGTGTTGGGTATTCTCTAGATACCTGGTTTTGGGTAGTGGCTGGAGTGGTGGTGTTCTTGTGTACTATGGTACCGAGAAAGAGTTTTAATCAACATTTGAGGGTTGCTAGAGTGTTTTTGACATGTTGGAGGGAATATTGGTACCAGGAATATTATAAGTAAGTGTGGATGTTGAACATGCACAGTGCAAAAACACTTATATGTATATATTTAAATATGTCAGTGCATGCATACATCTTTGGGCATGACATTAGAGGTTTTGCATCCATATGCATAGACATCTAAGATGACATATAAGGAATCAAGCATACATTGTCCACACTTACGGATAATTTCTCGGAGGCCGATGTAGTGTTAGTAACTAGTTCCTTTAGGAATACGGATATGACTAGAAGGTTGTATAGGCGTTGTCCTTTGGTAGTGCAAGGTCGCGAGTTTGTCGCCGATCTGATGGAATTGCCATTCTATGGTTTTGACGTTATTTTGAGTATGGATTGGTTGAGTGAGCACAAGGTAGTAGTGGATTGTGAATCCAAAAGAATTTCTTTGAGGTTAGATGAGTATGAAGTTGTGGTGGTTGGCAGAATGTGAAATTCTTGTCAAGTGTTGTTTCGGCTACTCAAGCAAAGAAGATGATGTAAGATGGTTGCCAAGGTTATTTGGCTATCGTGATGAATCCAAAAGTTAAAGGTGTTCGAGTGTAGGACATTGAACTATTTGTGATTATCTAGAAGTTTTTGCTAAAGAGTCATTAGGCTTACCTCCAAATGGAGAGAAGGAATTCGGTATTGAGGCGTACACGGTATGAATCGGTGTCCATTGGTCCTTATCGGATAGCACCGAAGAAATTGAAAGAGTTGAAGACACAGCTTTAGGAGTTGTTGGATCATGGGTTCATTCGATCGAGTGTTTCACCTTGGGGTACTCCGGTTCTCTTTATGGAAAAGAATGATGGTACGATGAGTATGTGCATTGATTACCGGCAGTTGAATATTGACGGTGAAGAATAAGAATTCTTTACCGAGGATTGACGATTTGTTAGATCATTTTCGCGGGGTAACGTTGTTTTTTAAGATGGATTTAAGATCAGGGTATTATCAGTTGAAGGTTAAAGATGTGGATGTGCATAAGACTGCTTTAAGCACGAGGTACGACCATTATGAGTTTTTGGTGATGTTGTTTGGTTTGACGAATGCTCCAAATGACTTTCATCGATATGATGAACAGGGTGTTCCATGAGTACCTTGATTAGTTTGTAATGCTTTTATTGATGATATTCTTGTGTACTCTCGTACCGAGGAAGAGCATGACCGGCATTTGCGGATTGTGTTACAAGTTTTGAAGGATAATCAGTTGTATGCCAAGTTGAGCAAATGTGAGTTTTGGCTTAAGAAAGTGGTGTTCCTTGGTCATGTGGTTTTCGTGGATGGTATTCGTGTTGATCCACAGAAAATTAAGGCTATTCTCAATTAGAAGCAACCTAAGTCTATTTTAGAGGTTCATAGTTTCCTCGGTTTAGCTGGGTATTATCGTCGTTTTGTAGATGAGCTTTCCAGTATTACATCACCGTTGACGAAGTTGTTGCAAAACAAATGTTCCTTATGCGTGGACGGAGAAGCAACAACATAGTTTTGAGAAGTTGAAAGAAGTCTTGACACATGCTCTAGTGTTGATCTAACTGGAGTCAGGGAAGGAATTTGTAGTTTATAGTGATGCCTCTTACGTTGGTTTGGGTTGTGTGCTGATACAAGATGGTAAGGTTATGGCCTATGCATCGAGATAGCTAAAAGTTCATGAGCAAAACTACCCGACTCATGATTTGGAACTTGCGGCTGTGGTGTTTACCCTGAAGATTTGGAGACACTATCTTTATGGAGAAAAGTGTGTTATTTTTATGGATCACAAGAGTTTGAAATATTTGATGTCTCAAACGGGTTTGAATCTTAAGCAGCGTAGATAGTTGGAGTTGCTTAAGGATTATGACTTGACGATTGAGTTTCATCCTGGAAAGGCTAATATAGTTGCAAATGCATTGAGTCGTAAGGTTGTGGTTGAGATTATGGTGATGCTTGCGAGGTTGAGTGTGACACAGGAAGGTGGTTTGTTGGTTGAATTGTAAGTTAATCCTACGTTGTCACAAGTGATTAAAGTTAAGCAACCATATGATGATTCTTTGGTTCTTCATGTTAAGGACATATCGGATAGTAATCTGACGAAGTTTTATTTTGATGATGATGGGGTTTTGTGTTTCAAGGGTCGAATAGTGGTGCCGGATGATGTGGAGTTGAGGCGTACTATTCTAACTGAAGCACATTCTAGTCCTTTTGCTATGCATCTCGGTAGTACCAAGATGCATCGTGACTTAAAGAAAGTGTACTATTGGATTGGTTTGAAAAAGGATGTGGTGGAATTTGTTTCTAAGTGCATGGTGTGTCAGTGGGTTAAGGCTGAACATTAATTTCCATCAGGGTTGTTTCAACCGTTGAGAATTCCTATGTATTTTGTGTTAGGGTTACCGTTGACACCGGCTAAAAAGGATTCCATATGGGTGATTGTTGATTGGTTTACAAAGTGTGCACATTTCCTGCCAGTGCATACAACGTATACCTTGGATAAGTTGGCGGACTTGTTTATCGCTGAGATAGTGCGTTTGCACAGGGTACCTAATTCCATTGTTTCAGATAGAGATTCAAGGTTTACAGCAAGATTTTAGGAGTGTTTGCATTGGGCTTTGGGTACGATAATGAGATTTAGTATTGCGTATCATCCTCAGACGGATGGTCAGTCAGAACGTGTTATCCAGGTTTTGGAGGATATGTTGAGATATTGCATTATTGAGTTCCAAGGAACTTGGGAGAAGTATTTACCTTTGGTTGAGTTTGCTTATAACAATAGCTATCAAGCGAGTATACATATGGCACCGTATGAGTCATTGTATGGCCGGAGGTGTCGTACTCCCTTGTGCTGGGCTGAGGCAGGGGAGAAGTATGTTTCTTTACCGAATATGTTAAAACACACGGATGAGAAGGTAAAGCTTGTGTGTGATCGCTTGAAAGCGGCTGCGGGTCAGCATAAATCTTATGCGGATTTGAGGTATAGAGAGATTGAATATGCGGTTGGTGATCGTGTGTTCTTGAAAGTGTCACTGTGGAAAAAGGTGATGCGATTCAGACGTAAGGGTAAGCTTAGTCTGAGGTTTATTGGACTATATAAGGTTGTGGAGTGTGCTGGTCCTGTGGCTTATTGGTTGAGGTTACCTCCCGAGCTACAGAAAATACATGATGTGTTTCATGTGTCTATGTTGCGGAGGTATCGGTCGAATCCCTCGCATGTTATGTCGGTGGAGCATATTGAGTTAAGGCTGGATTTATCCTTTGATGAGGAGCCGATGGAAATCCTTGATGCCAACAACAAAGTTCTTCATGGCAAGAAGATTGAGCTTGTTAAGGTTTTTTGGTGACATCGTGGTGTCGAGGAAGCCACTTGGGAAAGCAAGGTGGAAATGTTGATGCAAATTCCACATTTATTTCCTTAAGGTAAATTTCGAGGACAAAATTTCTTAAGCGGGGGAGAGTTGTAACACCCTAGTTTTGCATCTAGATGTTTTGAGGTTTGTTTTGAGTGTCTAGTGGACCGATATTAGAGATTCGTGTCGGCTTTAGGATTAAATCGGATTAAATATTTTTAAAGGTGATAAAAACATGAAAAAATGTTCTAAAGTCATTATTTAATATGTTAATGATTAGGGTGGAATCAATTTTAGAAAATAAGTTTTGGAAATAAGACATTTTGGATTAGTGACCAAAATTTAAACTTTGAAATCTGTTTCTAGTGACTGTTTTGTAAAAGGGTCAAAACTTTGAATCTTTAAGGAGTTATTTGCCCAAAGTCTAATCTCAGGCATTATCCCTTAATTGGCTATTTTTAAAGTGGTTTTGGAAAATATAAATAGGTTAGAGAGAATTAATTTGTTGATTAATTCTTTAAACAAAAATCACGTAACTAACATTCTTTCAAAGTCTTTTCTCTTAAAATCTCTCCAGCCAGACACCATTCTCTTCTTCTAAATCTTAAGGTAAATCATGTTTCTTCAATCCTTTAATTTCAAATGATTTCTTGTTGATTGTTTATCAAAACCTTATTTTTTAATTTTGTTTTCTCATGTAAAATCATCCAATTAAGGGAGAAAGAATCCATTAGAGGTAATGTTCGTCCTTCTTCTCTAATGAAATTCCCAAGTTATTGATCCTTTACAATTGTTTTCTAATGTGTTTTGATAGATTAATTATGGAAATTGATTTAATGGTGAAATTGATGGATTTTCGAATTGAATCTATTTTCTTAGGTTCTTAATCGATTAGATCGTGATTTTGATGTTTAATAATGTTAATAGCTTTGTTTTAACATTGTAATCCCGATACTAGTTGAATCTCTAATGTTTAAGAATGGTAGTTAAGGGTTTTTGTGATGTTAATGGATTTTAATCATTGCTGGAAGTAAAATGATGTTGTAAAGGCGTTTTTAGATGTTAATTGATGAAGTTTGATGTATCGAATCGTTATATTGTTCCTGGGTTAAGATTGGAAGGCGTTTGAGGTTGATTTCGATGAGTTTCGGATGGTTTTTGAGTGGGCAACTTGTTTGTTGCAGGTAATTGCTTGAGGTAGTGGTTTGGATGCATTTTGATTCATATTTCCTCTGGTTTTGTGTGGCTAAAATAGGGGATAATCAAGGCGAAGTAGCTTAAAGTGGATCGTGGCTTGCCGGGAGCTTGATTTGCATTGGCGAGCAAGGCGAGGTGTAATCAGTGAGTGGAAACGATTTTAAAAGTCTTTCAAGGGTTTGAAAGTTGTTTTGGAAGTTTAGGTTAAGTTGGAAACACTTACCTAAACTTAGAAGTAAGTTTCCATCCTTTGCTCTTTAATATCAGTTCAGATATGAGCATGTGTAATTCATGTTTTGGTCGTAAACATGGTTTGTTCTACTTACTGTAAATTCATGTTTTTGAGTACATATGCAGTGATTTAAAAGTATCCGAAATGCTAATGAGCATTAGCTTTCATTTCGGTCAGGAATGTGGTATTGCTTTGGCAATGTGGCTTGCGTATGTGGTGGTTATGTATAATGCATTGTAAAACAGTGAGTAAATGGTTTTGTAAATGATATATTGGCTATGTGACATGATGAGGAAACATTCGGATATAATTGGCATGCCATAGGATAAAGTGCCCTATATTATGTTTAAAATCGATCATGCGTAGAGATCCTTGAGGTATACCGGTCGGCTACTCAGACTATGATGTTATCACTCAGGTTGAGCAATTGGTTCCCCTTGTTGATGTTAATCGTACGGTCGGTAAGGTTGTTATATCATGCGGTCTGTATGGTATGGGTTTTGATGGCAGTCGGTCATCATGGGAGATCTGTGTATCCGATATGTAAGGTTAACGGTCGATTAACCAATGATTAGTGGTCGGGTAATCAAGGATAGTGGTCGGCTATCCAAGGATAAAGGTCGTCTATCTGGGGTCACTATAATTGCCAATATATGAAAGCTTATGTGTTAATCCTACTTTTTAATGCTTTGGGATTTAAGCATGGTAAAATGATCTAATGCTTTGGGATTTAAGCATGGTAATATGATTTAATGCTTTGAGATTTAAGTATGAGATGACTTAATGCTTTGGGATTTAAACATGTGATTTGTAAATGTTTTTGCATATGGTCGATATGCATGTTTTGATTTGGAATCAATGAAAATGCTTTGGTCTTAAGCATGGTTTGAAAACAAGTGTTTAGCTTTCACATGGATATAAATGCATCATTGATTTTATGCGCATCCTCACTAAGCAAGTGTGCTTACGCTCTCCTTTTCCTAATGATGCAGAGCATTAGAGTTTGGGGCAGCATTGCAAGGAAAGAAGGTGATCCAAGACCTATACTATCTTTGAGTGTGAGACTTGGTTTTACTTTCGGTTAATAAGGAAATGTGTTTGCCATATTTTGGGGGATTTGTAATGATGTATTACCATGGTTTTTGTTGTGGTTTACATGTTGTGGTTTGATGTTCATTTGATGGATGAAAAGCGCGTTGGTTGAACCATGCTAGTATGTGATGTTGCTAGGAGATACCTTGGATTGCATCTAGCTTGTGTTGGCTTGTTACAATGCTTTTATGATACTAGTATGTTTTGATCGATGCTAGGGAGGAATTGGTTTGTTGACCATGAGGTTAATTGACTTGTGTTTGGATTTTGGTATGTGAGTTGCTTGATTTTTAGGGAGCATGCCTCTAGACTTGAGATTCGAGTAGATTGCCATGATATGTTAATGAAATTGTGATATTATGATTAGGATCGATCCTTGGTAATGTTTTATGAACGTTAGAAGTATGTTTAATTGTTTTGGAATCTATAAATGTATGTGAAACCAGCAATTTTGAACTTTACAGGCTAGGGCTATTGATACGCGTGAGACCGTATCAATATGGGTCAGTGGTTTTAGGCATAGCATATCGATACGCGTAAGACTGTATCGATACGGGTCATTGTTTCCAGGCATAGCATATCGATACGCGTGAGACCGTATCGATATTGGTTGGTGTTTTCAAGCATAGCGTATTGATACTCGAAGAAGTGTATCGATCTTGGTTTGAACTACTAGAATATGGAATTTTAAAAATGCATAGATGTATCGATACACTTGCTCGTGTATCGATATAGGTAGTTGTTAATTTAGTTAAAGTGTTTTTAAAGGTTATGTTTTCTTACGTTTTAGTCCATGAATGTTGTACATGCAATTAAAAGGGTTTGAATGGTCGGTTTGAGCTGAAAATTGGCATGCAAGCATGTAATGTGACTAATTGAGGATTGATAACCCTAATTTCAGTAATGGTCCTTTAATTTACCAATTTTATGTTTTGGTCCCTAATCCAATATTTGGTGATTAGACTCCGTTAATCCAAGCAATAGAGCCTGCATGGTGATTAATCCAGGTTACCCTTGGGTCTTAGTGGTTTGGGAGGTAAGGAATTTAGGGTTTGAACCCTAAAGTAGCCGAGGGATGGCTAGAAAATACAATTTGTATCTTGAATCGGATAGATTGCATTGATGTACACAAGTTAGGTTGCTCCGTCCTTTTGCGAGGTGATACTTATCACGGTGGGTAACCATGATTCTTGGTGCAGGCGAATGCTTATTGCAGGAGTTCTTTAGGAGAGCTTTCAAGTGGAATGTTTTAGTCCTCAGTGTCTGGATTTGAGGAAGTCTGGATTTTATATCACTATCGCGAGGATGGCATGTCAATTGTTGGGGTTGAGGTGGAGTTAGTTCACTGAGTCGTTTCTTGAGGCTTTAGCGTGGTTTAATTCTAGTTGGGTTTAACTATTGTTGGCCGTATGGCTATTTGTGGAAGTGTCAAATGTACTAGTGACATTGGTGATTCGTGTTGGGTATTCTCTGCAAATACGGATTTTGGGTAGTGGCGAGTTGTGGTATTCTTGTATGCGTGGTACCAAGAAAGTTTTGATCAACATTTAGGGTTGCTAGGGTGTTTTTAACGTGTTGGAGGAATATTAGTACGAGGGAATATTATAAGTAAGTGTGGATGTTGAACATACACAATGCACGAAATATATATGTATATATCTAAATATGCCGATGCTTGCGTACATCTTTGGGCATGACATTAGAGTTTTGCATCCATATGCGAATCCAAAAGAATTTCTTTGAGGTTAGATGAGTATGAAGTTGTGGTGGTTGGCGAATGCTTTGAAATTCTTGTCAAGTGTTGTTTCGCTACTCAAGCAAAGAAGATGATGTAAGATGGTTGCCAAGGTTATTTGGCTATCGTGATGAATCAAAAGTTAAAGGTGTTGAGTGTAGGACATTCGAACTATTTGTGATTATCTAGAAGTTTTTGCTAAAGAGCTGTTAGGCTTACCTCCAAATGGAGAGAAGGAATTCGGTATTGAGGCATTACTGCGGTGTGGGTCACGAGGTGTCCATTGGTCACTTATCGGATAGCACCGAAGAAATTGAAAGAGTTGAAGACACAGCTTTAGGAGTTGTTGGATCATGGGTTCATTCGATCGAGTGTTTCACCTTAGGGTACTCCGGTTCTCTTTATGGAAAAGAATGATGGTACGATGAGTATGTGCATTGATTCTGTGGGTTGAATATTGACGGTGAAGAATAAGAATTCTTCACAGGGATTGTGATTTGTTAGATCATTTCCTTGAAATTAGCGTTGTTTTTAAGATGGATTTAAGATCGAGGGTATTATCGGTTGAAGGTTAAAGATGTGGATGTACTGTAAGACTGCTTTGCATGCAGTGCGACCATTGAGTTTTTATGGTGATGTTGTTTGGTTTGAGCGAATGCTCCGGCGACTTTCATCGATATGAAGTGAGCAAATTGTTCCATGAGTACCTTGATTAGTTTGTAATGCTTTTATTGATGATATTCTTGTGTACTGCATCGAGGAAGAGCATGACCGGCATTTGCAGTTGTATTTACAAGTTTTGAAGGATAATCGGGTTGTATGCCAAGTTGAGCAAATGTGAGTTTTGGCTTAAGAAAGTGGTGTTCTTGGTCATGTGGTTTCGTGGATGGCCAATACGTGTTGATCACAGAGAAAGTTAAGGCTATTCTCAATTAGAAGCAACCTAAGTCTATTTTAGAGGTTCATAGTTTCCTCGGTTATTTGGGTATTATCGAAATGCGTTTGTAGATGAGCTTTCGATATTACATCACCGTTATTGAAGTTGTTACCAAAACAAATGTTCCTTATGCGTGGACGGAGAAGCAACAACATAGTTTTGAGAAGTTGAAAGAAGTCTTGACACATGCTCTAGTGTTGATCTAGCTGGAGTCGGGGAAGGAATTTGTAGTTTATAGTGATGCCTCTTACGTTGGTTTGGGTTGTGTGCTGATACAAGATGGTAGGTTACTTAGCCTATGCATCGAGATAGCTAAAAGTTCATGAGCAAAACTACCCGACTCATGATTTGGAGACTTGGTATGGTGTTTACCACGAAGATTTGGAGACACTATCTTTATGGAGAAAAGTGTGTTATTTTTATGGATCACAAGAGTTTGAAATATTTGATGTCTCAAGCGGGTTTGAATCTTAAGCAGCGTAGATAGTTGGAGTTGCTTAAGGATTATGACTTGACGATTGAGTTTCATCACGGAAAGGCTAATATAGTTGCAAATGCATTGAGTCGTAAGGTTGTGGTTGAGATTATGGTGATACTTGAGGTTGAGTGACCACGGGAGAAGGTGGTTGTTAGTTGGTGTAAGTTAATCCTCGTTATGCAAGTGATTAAAGTTAAGCAACCATATGATGATTCTTTGGTTCTTCATGTTAAGGACATATCGGATAGTAATCAGCGGTTTATTTTGATGATGATGGGGTTTTGTGTTTCAAGCATCCTTAGACGGATGAACAAATGAGTGTGTTATCCGAGTTTTGGAGGGTATGTTGAGATGTTGTATTATTGAGTTCCAAGGAACCCGAGATAAGCATTTACCTTTGGTTGTGTTGCTTATAACCATAGTTATCAAGGAGTATACATATGGCACCGTATGAGGCTTTGTTTTTGAAGGTGATAAAAATATGGAAAATGTTCTCAAATCATTAATTAATACATTATGATTTTGGTAAAATCAATTTTGGAAAATGAGTTTTGGAAATCAAACATTTTGGTCTAGTGATCAAAATGAAAACTTTGAAAATTGTTTTTAGTGACTGTCTTGTAAAAGGGTCAAAACATTAAATATTTCAGGAGCTATTTGCCCAAAGTCTAATCTCAGACTTTATCCCTTAATTGTCTATTTTTAATGTGTTTTGGAAAATATAAATAGGTTGGGGAGAAATTATTTTATAATTAATTTATTAAACAAAAGTTACGTAACTAACTTTATTCCAAAACTTTTTCTGTCAAAATCTCTCCAACCAAACATCATTCTCTTCTTCTAAATCTTAAGGTAAAATCTTGTTTTCTTTAAATCTTTAATTTCAAATGATTTCTTGTTGTTTGTTTATCAAAATCTTATAGTTTAAACTTTGTTTTCTCAAGTAAAATCAAGCAATTAAGGGAGAAAGCATCCATTAGAGGTAATGTTCGTCCTTCTCCTCTAAAGAAAGGTTCTTTACTGAAATTCCCAAGTTATTGATCCTTTACAATTGTTTTCTAATGTGTTTTCATAGTGTAATTAAGGGAATTTGGTTTAATTGTGTTTTGATTGATGAATTTGGTGGATTTTTGGATTGGATCTGTTTCGCTGGGTTCTTGATCAGATCAAATCATGATTTTGATGTTTAATGATGTTAATAGCTTGGATTTAACATTATAATCTCCAAACTAGTTGAATCTCTAATGTTAAAGGTTGATAGTTTAGGGTTTTTGTATTGTTAATGGAGTTTAATCATTGCTAGAAGTAAACGGACTATGTAAATGGGTTTTTTGATGTTATTGGATGAGGTTTAATGTATCAAATTGTTATATTGTGGCTGGGTTAAGTTTGGAAAGTGTTTGAGGTTGATTTCGATAAGTTTCGGATGGTTTTTGAGTGGGCAACTTGTGAGTTGCGGGTAATTGCTTTGAGGCAGTGTTTGGATGCATTTTGATGCATGTTTCCTCTGTTTTTTGTGGCTAAAACAGGGGATAATCAAGGCGAAGCATCTTGAGGTGGATTGTTGCTTGCCGAGGGCTCGATTCACATTAGCGAGCAAGGCGAGGTGTAATTGGTGAGTGGAAACGGTTTTAAAAGTCTTTAAAAGGTTTGAAAGTGTTTTGGGAGTTTAGGTTAAGTTTGAAACACTTACCTAAGCTCAGAAGTAAGTTTCCCCTCTTTTGCTCTTTAATATCGGTTCGGATATGAGCATGTGTAAACTAAACATGGTTTGTTTTGGTCATGCCATAGGATAAAGTGCACTATAATATGTTTAAAATTGATCATGGTTAGAGGTCCTTGAGGTATAGCAGACGACTACTCAGACTATGATGTTATCACTTGGGTTGAGCAGTCGGTTCCCTTGTTGATGTTAATCTTGCGCTCGGCAAGCTGGTCATATAATACGGTCGGCATGGTATGGGTCTTGATGGCGATCGGTCATTAAGGGAGATCCGTGGTTCGATATGTAAGGTTAACGGTCAGCTAATCAAGGATAGAGGTCGTATCCGGGTCACTATAATTGCCAATATATGAAAGTTTACATGTTGAATCTACTTTTTAATGCTTTGGGATTTAAGCATGGTAATATGATTTAATGCTTTGGGGTTTAAGCATGGTAATATGAGTTAATGCTTTGGGATTTAAGCATGAGATAAATCAATGCTTTGGGATTTAAGCATGTGATTTATAAAATTTTTGCATATGGTTGATACGTATGTTTGATTCAAAATCAATGTAAATGCTTTGGTCGTAAGCATGGTTTGAAAGCAAGAGTTTAGTTTTCAAAGGGTTTTGAAATACGTCATTGTTTTACGAGCATCCTCACTAAGCATGTGTGTTTACGCTCTATTTTTCCTAATGATGCAGAGCATTTTGGTATATGAGTTGCTTGATTTTTGGAGCATGCCTCTAGACTTGAGATTCGAGTAGATTGCCATGATATGTTGATGAAATTGTGATATTATGATTAGGATCAATCCTTGGTAATGTTGTATGGAGCGTTAGAAGTATGTTTAAGTGTTTTGGAATCCATAAATGTATGTTAAACCAACAATTTTAAACTTTACACAAAAGGTGTATTGATACGCGTGTGAGATCGTATCAATAATGGCTTGCGTTTTTAGCATAAGGTATTGATACGCATAATACCATATTGATAATGGTCAAGAGCTATAAGATAGCATATCGATACTTGCAAAGCAGACCACATTTATTGTTTGTTGTTTTTAGGCATAGCATATTGATACTCGAAGAAGTGTATCGATATTATGTTTAACTACATGAATCTAGAATTTTGAAAATGCATACCGATACACTTGCTCGCATCGATACATGTAGTCATTTAATTCAGCTTAAAGGTGTTTTAAAGGTTTCGCTTTTCTTACATTTTAGTCCCCGAATGTTGTACATGCAATTAAATGGGTTTGAATGGCCGCTTGAGCTGAGAATTGGCATGCAAGCATGTAATCGACTAATTGAGGATTAGTAACCTAATTTCAGTAATGGTCCATTAATTTACCGCTTTTATGTTATGGTCCTAAAATATATTGTATGCAATTGGTTGCCTTTTCATGGCCCGTTTCCTTTGTAACTTCACCCGCTACAAGTCTGATCACTTAGGGTTAATATTATACATCTAGACAAGATAAAAGGAAAAAATGGACCAATTTTTGTAAACTTTCTGGTTTGCTTTAGAAAACCTAATGTAGCTGCCCTGCCTTGGCCAAGGCCTAGGTCGTGGGTCGAAGGGTTTACATTTGTTGGTATCGGAGCCAAAGTTATGAAAGGTTGGGATGTTGTCGCTTGATTCATTGTTATTGTTTGATATGCACGGTGATTGTGTATATGTTTACATTGTTATTTTAATATCATGTTGGGGTATGAATTGGGAATACCCTATTATTAAGGTTTTAAAATGTTTTATAAGGTTCTCTTGGATCCATTTGCCTTATGCCAGCCTAACTTTTTAACAATGTGTTTTGATGCTTTTTTGGCATGGCTCAACGTAGAGGCTTGTGAGTCAGTTGCTATCTTTGCTTAAGTGCGGGACCAAACAACGTCGTATGGGCGAATCCCCTAATGTTTACCTCCTCCTCTCATTGAATATCTATCAATGTTGGGGCTCAGTATTACTGATTCATCAAGTGCAGTGTTTAGTGATTTGACTCGTTAATCCAAGCAATAATGAGAGTATCAAAACAATTGTTGAGTGTAATTGCAACCACCACACCCGCCGTGGGTGGTTAATCAAGGCTTACCCTCGAGCTGGCCTTAAAGGTTTGGGAGGTAAGGAATTTAGGGTTTGAACCCTAAAGTAGCCGAGGGATGGCTAGAAAATACAATTTGTATCTTGAATCGATAGATTGCATTGATGTACACAAGCAGGGTTGCTTCACGTCCTTTTGCTAGGTGATACGACACCGGTGGGTAACCATGTTCTTGGTGTTCACAAATTGGTTGTGACTTAGGGTTCTTTAAGAAAACCAGAGGAAGTATTTTGGTCACCAATATCTCGGATCTTTGACGGTGTATCCATTGTCGATGGGATTGCATGTGATTCTGCCGAGTTTGAGGTAAAGGTTGTTCGCTAAGGGTTTTGTCCCAAGGCTCTAGCATGGTTAAGCGCTAGTTGGTTTTTAGATGGTTGGCCGGTGTGGCTGTCTTGGATGCATCGAATGTGCTAGTGACATTCGAGATGTTGGCGCGATGGGGTATTCTCTAAATACTTGGTTGGGTAGTGGCTGATGGTGGTGTTCCTCGCTATCTTGTAGTACCGAGAAAGAGTTTTGACCAACATTTAGGATTGCTAGATTGTTTTTGATGTGTTGGAGGAATATTAGTAAGAATCTTACAAATAGTGAAGATGTTAGATGTACGATTGAAAAAACATATATATATATTTAAATATGTGTTGCATACATCTTTGAGCATGACATTAAAGGTTTTACATCCGTATGCATAGACATCTAGGATAGCATATAAGGAATCATGCATTCATATATCACACTTACAGTTACATTTCTCAGGCGATTCTTTTGTGCAGGCAGTTACTAGAAGGTTGTATAGGAGGTGTCCTCTGGTTGTTCAAAGTCATTAGTTTGTCATGGATTTAATAAAATTATCGATCCATGTTTTTGATGTCATCACGAGTATGGATTGGTTGAGTGAGCACAAGGTAGTAGTGGATTGTGAATCCAAAAGAATTTCTTTGAGGTTAGATGAGTATGAAGTTGTGGTGGTTGGCGAATGTGAAATTCTTGTCAAGTGTTGTTTCGCTACTCGCCAAAGAAGATGATGTAAGATGGTTGCCAAGGTTATTTGGCTATCGTGATGAATCCAAAAGTTAAAGGTGTTGAGTGTAGGACATTCGAACTATTTGTGATTATCTAGAAGTTTTGCTAAAGAGTCAAGTAGGCTTACCTCCAAATGGAGAGAAGGAATTGCATTGAGACGCATATCGGTATGAATCGTGTCCATTGGTCCTTATCGATAGCACCGAAGAAATTGAAAGAGTTGAAGACACAGCTTTAGGAGTTGTTGGATCAGCGGGTCTATCTGGACGAGTGTTTCACCTTGGGGTACTCCGGTTCTCTTTATGGAAAAGAATGATGGTACGATGAGTATGTGCATTGATTACCGGGCATTGAATATTGACTATGAAGAATAAGCACCTCAATGCAGGATCGACGATTTGTTGGGATCATTTTCATGGGTAACGTTGTTTTTAAGATGGATTTAAGATCAGTATTATCGCTGAAGGTTAAAGATGTGGATGTGCATAAGATCGCTTAAGACGCAGGTACCTACTCATTATGAGTTTTGGTGATGTTGTTTGGTTTGACGAATGCTCCAAATGACTTTCATCGATATGATGAATTGTATGTCTACGAGTACCTTGATTAGTTTGTAATGCTTATTGATGATATTCTTGTGTACTGCATCGAGGAAGAGCATGACCGCATTTGGCGGATTGTGTTACAAGTTTTGAAGGATAATCAACAGGCTGCTGAGCAAATGTGAGTTTTGGCTTAAGAAAGTGGTGTTCTTGGTCATGTGGTTTTCGTGGATGGTGGCCTGTGTTGATCCGCCGTGAAATTAAGGCTATTCTCAATTAGAAGCAACCTAAGTCTATTTTAGAGGTTCATAGTTTCCCTATGAATGGGTATTATCGCTGCTTGTAGATGAGCTTTCCAACATTACATCACCGCTGACGAGTTGTTGGTAAAACAAATGTTCCTTATGCGTGGACGGAGAAGCAACAACATAGTTTTGAGAAGTTGAAAGAAGTCTTGACACATGCTCTAGTGTTGATCTAACTGAGTCGTGAAGGAATTTGTAGTTTATATGATGCTCTACGTTGGTTCAAGCAGCCGATACAAGATGGTAAGGTTATGGCCTATGCATCGAGATAGCTAAAAGTTCATGAGCAAAACTACCCGACTCATGATTTGGAACTTGCGGTTTGTGGTGTTTACCACGAAGATTTGGAGACACTATCTTTATGGAGAAAAGTGTGTTATTTTTATGGATCACAAGAGTTTGAAATATTTGATGTCTCAAGCGGGTTTGAATCTTAAGCAGCGTAGATAGTTGGAGTTGCTTAAGGATTATGACTTGACGATTGAGTTTCATCCGAAAGTAATATAAAGGTAAATGCATTGAGTCGTAAGGTTGTGGTTGAGATTATGGTGATGCTTGCGCAGGTTGAGTGTATACGGAAGGTGGTTTGTTGGTTGAATTGTAAGTTAATCCTCGTTGTCACAAGTGATTAAAGTTACAACCATATGATGATTCTTTGGTTCTTCATGTTAAGGACATATCGGATAGTAATCTGACGAAGTTTTATTTTGACGTGATGATGGTTATGTTTATAATCATATAGAAGCTTATGATGTGGATGAAGCTGTAACTATTTAATTGGGCATGCTTTTAGTCTTGCATATATCTTAGTACATTTGTGACATCTTGACTTAAAAAGAAAAATGGACATTATTTGAAATGATAAAATTTGTTTCACAAATGCTAAGGCCAACATTAATTTCCATCGTGGTTGTTTCAACCGCTGAGAATTCCTATGTATTTTGTGTTAGGGTTACCGTTGACACAGCTAAAAGGATTCCATATGGGTGATTGTTGATTGGTTTCTGAAGTATCGTTTTTTGTGCCGGTCACATATGTATATACCTTGGGTAGGTTGAGCTTGTATATAGCCGAGATTGTGGTTTGCACGAGGTGCTCAATCTATTGTTTGGATAGAGATCTGGGGTTCTGACGAGGTTCTAGGAGTGTTTGCACCGTCTTTGGGTACAAGGTTGAGTTTCAAGACTGATGTATCATCCTTGGAAACGGATGAACAAATGAAGTGTATTTATCCGCATTTACCTTTGGTTGCGTTGCTTATAACCATAGTTATCAAGGGAGTATACATATGGCACCGTATGAGGCTTTGTATGGCAGGAGGTGTCGTATGCTTTTGTGTTGGGCTGAGGTAGGAGAAAAGCATGTTTTCTTACCGAATGTGTTGAAAGACACGGATAAAAAGGTAACACTTGTGTGTGATTTGCTTGAAATCGGCTTTGGATTGGTAGAAATCTGACGCGGATATAAATCGTAGAGAGATTGAATACGCGATTGGTTCTTGAAAGAGTCACCATGGTATAGGTGATGCATTTCGGACGTAAGGGTAAGCTTAGTCCGAGGTATATTGAACTACATGAGGTTGTGGAACGTATAGGCCCTATGGCTTATCGGTTGAGGTTGCCTTCTGAGCTAGAGAAAATACATGATGTGATCTCAGACTTTATCCCTTAATTGGCTATTTTTAAAGTGGTTTTGGAAAATATAAATAGGTTGAGAGAATTAATTTGATAATTAATTCATTAAACAAAAATCACGTAACTAGCTTTCTTTCAAAGTCTTTTCTCTCAAAAACTCTCCAGCCAAACACCATTCTCTTCTTCTAAATCTTAAGGTAAAATCATGTTTTTTTAATCCTTTGATTTCAAATGATTTCTTGTTGATTGTTTATCAAAACCTTATTGTTTCAATTTTGTTTTCTCATATAAAATCATCCAATTAAGGGAGAAAGCATCCATTAGAGGTAATGTTCATCCTTCTCCTCTAATGAAAGGTTCTTTACTGAAATTCTCAAGTTATTGATCCGTTACAATTGTTTTCTAATGTGTTTTGATAGATTAATTATGGAAAATTGATTTAAATGTGATTTAATGGTGAAATTGATGGATTTTCGAATTGGATCAGTTTTCTTGGGTTCTTAATCAAATTAGATCGTGATTTTGATGTTTAATAATATTAATAGCTTTGTTTTAACATTGTAATCCTCAAACTAGTTGAATCTCTAATGTTTAAGATTGATAGTTAAGGGTTTTTGTGATGTTAATGTAGTTTAATCATTACTGAAAGTAAAATGATGTTGTAAAGGTGTTTTTAGATGTTAATTGATGAAGTTTGATGTATCGAATCATTATATTGTGGATGGGTTAAGATTGGAAGGTGTTTGAGGTTGATTTTGATGAGTTTCAAATGGTTTTTGAGTGGGCAACTTGTGAGTTGCGGGTAATTTCTCGAGGCACTTTGGTTTGGATGCATTTGGATGCATATTTCCTCTAGTTTTGCATGGCTAAAATAGGGGATAATCAAGGTGAAGTAGCTTAAAGTGGATCGTGGCTTGCCAGGAGCTTGATTTGCATTGGCGAGCAAGGTAAGGTGTAATCAGTGAGTGGAAATGGTTTTAAAAGTGTTTTAGGGGTTTAAAAGTGGTTTTGGGAGTTTAGGTTAAGTTTGAAACACTTACCTAAGCTCAGAAGTAGGTTTCCCTCCTTTGCTCTTTAATATCGGTTAGGAAATGAGCATGTATAATTCATGTTTGGGTCAAAAACATGGTTTGTTTTACTTACTGTAAATGCATGGTTTTGAGTACATATACAGTGATTGAAATGTATATGAAATGCTAAAGAGCATTGGCTTTCATTCTGGTCGGGAATGTGGTATTGCTTTGGCAATGTGGCTTGCATATGTTGTGGTTTTGTATAATACATTGTAAAACAGTGAGTAAATGGTTATGTAAATGATATATTGGCTATATGACATGATGAGGAAACATTGAGATATAGTTGACATGCCATAGGATAAAGTGCACTATAATATGTTTATAATCGATCGTGGGTAGATGACTTTGAGGTATAGCGGTAGGCTACTCAGACTATGATGTTAGCACTTGGGTTGAGCAGTCAGTTCCCCTTGTTGATGTTAATCTTGTGGTCGACAAGGTTGTTATATCATGTGGTTGATCATCATGGGAGATTTGTGTATCAGATATGTAACGTTAATAATCGGTTAACCAATGATTAGTGGTCATCTAATCAAGGATAGTGGTCGCTATCCAAGTATAGAGGTCATCTATCCGGGGGTCACTATAATTGCCAATATATGAAAGCTTATGTGTGGAAGCTACTTTTTAATGCTTTGGGATTTAAGCATGGTAATATGATCTAATGCTTTGGGATTTAAGCATGGTAATATGATTTAATGCTTTGGGATTTAAGCATGAGATGACTTAATGCTTTGGTGTTTAAGTATGTGATTTGTAAATTTTTTGCATATGTTCAATATGAATGTTTTGATTTGGAGTCAATGAAAATGCTTTGGTCGTAAGCATGGTTTCAAAACAAGTGTTTAGTTTTCAAATGGATTTAAATGCATCATTGATTTTATGAGCATCCTCACTAAGAAAGTGTGCTTACGCCCTATTCCTAATGATGCAGAGCATTAGAGTTTGGGCAGCATTGGAAGGAAAGAAGGCGATCCAAGACCTATACTATCTTTGAGTACGAGACTCAGTTTTACTTTCGGTTAATAAGGCAATGTGTTTGCCATATTTTGGGGGATTTGTAATGATGCATTACCATGGTTTTTGCTGTGGTTTACATGCTATGGTTTGATGTTCATTTGATGAAAGAAAAGCTTGTTGGTTGAGCCATGCTAGTTTGTGATGTTGCCAGGAGATACCTTGGATTTCATCTAGCTTGTGTTGGTTTGTTACAATGCTTTTATGATACTAGTATATTCTGATCGATGCTAGGGAGGTATTGATTTGTTGACCATGTGGTTAATTGGCTTATGTTTGGATTTTGGTATATGAGTTGCTTGATTTTTTGGAGCATGCCTCTAGACTTGAGATTCGAGTAGATTGCCATGATATGTTGATGAAATTGTGATATTATGATTAGGATCAATCCTTGGTAATGTTGTATGGACGTTAGAAGTATGTTTAAGTGTTTTGGAATCCATAAATGTATGTTAAACCAACAATTTTAAACTTTACAGGCCAGGGTGTATTGATACGCGTGAGACTGTATCAATACGGGTCGGTGTTTTTAGGCATAGTGTATTGATACGCATAATACCATATTGATACGGGTCAGTGTTTTCAGGCATAGCATATCGATACGTGTGAGACCATATCGGTATTGTTTGTTGTTTTTAGGCATAGCATATTGATACTCGAAGAAGTGTATCGATACAGGTTTAAACTACATGAATCTAGAATTTTGAAAATGCATACCGATACACTTGCTCGTGCATCGATACATGTAGCTGTTAATTCAGTTAAAGTGTGTTTTAAAGGTTTCGTTTTCTTACATTTTAGTCCCTGAATGTTGTACATGCAATTAAATGGGTTTGAATGGTCAGTTTGAGCTGAGAATTGGCATGCAAGCATGTAATCTGACTAATTGAGGATTGGTAACCCTAATTTCAGTAATGGTCCATTAATTTACCAGTTTTATGTTATGGTCCCTAAAATATATTGTATGCAATTGGTTGCCTTTTCATGGCCCGTTTCCTTTGTAACTTCACCCGCTACAAGTCTGATCACTTAGGGTTAATATTATACATCTAGACAAGATAAAAGGAAAAAATGGACCAATTTTTGTAAACTTTCTCTGGTTTGCTTTAGAAAACCTAATGTAGCTTGCTCGGTTCGGTCGGGCGTCTAGGCTGGGTCGAAGGGTTTACATTTGTTGGTATCGGAGCCAGGTTATGAAAGGTTGGGATGTTGTCGTTTGATTCATTGTTATTGTTTGATATGCACGGTGATTGTGTATATGTACGATGATTGTTTTATATCATGTTGAGGTATGAATTGGGAACATATTGCCTATTACCGAGGTTTTAAAATGTTTTATAAGGTTATCTTGGATCGTTTACCTGATGCTAGCTTGACTTTAATATGTTTTGATGCTTTTGTTAGCATGGCTCGATGTGAGACTCGTTCGACGGCTGATAATGCCAGGTCTGGGTAAAATAATGACGATGGAGAGAATCTTCGTAATACCTTACCTCTTTTTCCTCCTCCGTTGGTTCTTCCTATTGACGCTAGGGTAGATGGTGTACCTCAGGCTCTGCAAGGGTAAGTTTTTAGGGATTTGACTCCGTTAATCCAAGCAATAATGAGAGTATTTCAGAAAACAATTGTTGGAGTGCAATTGCAACCACCGACACCTGCTGTGGTGGTTAATCAAGGTTTACCCTTGGAGCGTCTTAGTGGTTTGGGAGGTAAGGAATTTAGGGGTTTGAACCCTAAAGTAGCCGAGGGATGGCTAGAAAATACAATTTGTATCTTGAATCAGATAGATTGCATTGATGTACACAAGTTAGGTTGCTCTACGTCCTTTTTGCGAGGTGATACTTATCACTGGTGGGTAACCATGGTTACTGGTGTTCTGGAGGCGAATGTGACTTGGGAGTTCTTTAGGAGAGCTTTCAAGAGGAAGTATTTTGGTCCTCAGTATTTGGATGCAAGGAAGCTCAAGTTTATATCGTTATCGCAGGGTAGCATTCAGTTGCCGAGTATGAGGTCAGTTATTCATCTGAGAGTCCTTTTCTGGGGCACTAACGTGGTTAGCGCTAGTTGGGTTTTAGACTGTTGGCTGATATGGCTATTTGTGGAAGCATCAAATGTGTTAGCGACATTCGAGAAGATGACGTGTTGGGTATTCTCTAGATACCTGGTTTTGGGTAGTGGCTGGAGTGGTGGTGTTCTTGTGTACTATGGTACCGAGAAAGAGTTTTAATCAACATTTGAGGGTTGCTAGAGTGTTTTTGACATGTTGGAGGGAATATTGGTACCAGGAATATTATAAGTAAGTGTGGATGTTGAACATGCACAGTGCAAAAACACTTATATGTATATATTTAAATATGTCAGTGCATGCATACATCTTTGGGCATGACATTAGAGGTTTTGCATCCATATGCATAGACATCTAAGATGACATATAAGGAATCAAGCATACATTGTCCACACTTACGGATAATTTCTCGGAGGCCGATGTAGTGTTAGTAACTAGTTCCTTTAGGAATACGGATATGACTAGAAGGTTGTATAGGCGTTGTCCTTTGGTAGTGCAAGGTCGCGAGTTTGTCGCCGATCTGATGGAATTGCCATTCTATGGTTTTGACGTTATTTTGAGTATGGATTGGTTGAGTGAGCACAAGGTAGTAGTGGATTGTGAATCCAAAAGAATTTCTTTGAGGTTAGATGAGTATGAAGTTGTGGTGGTTGGCAGAATGTGAAATTCTTGTCAAGTGTTGTTTCGGCTACTCAAGCAAAGAAGATGATGTAAGATGGTTGCCAAGGTTATTTGGCTATCGTGATGAATCCAAAAGTTAAAGGTGTTCGAGTGTAGGACATTCGAACTATTTGTGATTATCTAGAAGTTTTTGCTAAAGAGCTGTTAGGCTTACCTCCAAATGGAGAGAAGGAATTCGGTATTGAGACGTACACGGGTATGAATCTGGTGTCCATTGGTCCTTATCGGATAGCACCGAAGAAATTGAAAGAGTTGAAGACACAGCTTTAGGAGTTGTTGGATCATGGGTTCATTCGATCGAGTGTTTCACCTTGGGGTACTCCGGTTCTCTTTATGGAAAAGAATGATGGTACGATGAGTATGTGCATTGATTACCGGCAGTTGAATATTGACGGTGAAGAATAAGAATTCTTTACCGAGGATTGACGATTTGTTAGATCATTTTCGCGGGGTAACGTTGTTTTTTAAGATGGATTTAAGATCAGGGTATTATCAGTTGAAGGTTAAAGATGTGGATGTGCATAAGACTGCTTTAAGCACGAGGTACGACCATTATGAGTTTTTGGTGATGTTGTTTGGTTTGACGAATGCTCCAGCGACTTTCATCGATATGATGAACAGGGTGTTCCATGAGTACCTTGATTAGTTTGTAATGCTTTTATTGATGATATTCTTGTGTACTCTCGTACCGAGGAAGAGCATGACCGGCATTTGCGGATTGTGTTACAAGTTTTGAAGGATAATCAGTTGTATGCCAAGTTGAGCAAATGTGAGTTTTGGCTTAAGAAAGTGGTGTTCCTTGGTCATGTGGTTTTCGTGGATGGTATTCGTGTTGATCCACAGAAAATTAAGGCTATTCTCAATTAGAAGCAACCTAAGTCTATTTTAGAGGTTCATAGTTTCCTCGGTTTAGCTGGGTATTATCGTCGTTTTGTAGATGAGCTTTCAGTATTACATCACCGTTGTGAAGTTGTTGCAAAACAAATGTTCCTTATGCGTGGACGGAGAAGCAACAACATAGTTTTGAGAAGTTGAAAGAAGTCTTGACACATGCTCTAGTGTTGATCTAACTGGAGTCAGGGAAGGAATTTGTAGTTTATAGTGATGCCTCTTACGTTGGTTTGGGTTGTGTGCTGATACAAGATGGTAAGGTTATGGCCTATGCATCGAGATAGCTAAAAGTTCATGAGCAAAACTACCCGACTCATGATTTGGAACTTATGGGCTGTGGTGTTTACCCTGAAGATTTGGAGACACTATCTTTATGGAGAAAAGTGTGTTATTTTTATGGATCACAAGAGTTTGAAATATTTGATGTCTCAAACGGGTTTGAATCTTAAGCAGCGTAGATAGTTGGAGTTGCTTAAGGATTATGACTTGACGATTGAGTTTCATCCTGGAAAGGCTAATATAGTTGCAAATGCATTGAGTCGTAAGGTTGTGGTTGAGATTATGGTGATGCTTGCGAGGTTGAGTGTGACACAGGAAGGTGGTTTGTTGGTTGAATTGTAAGTTAATCCTACGTTGTCACAAGTGATTAAAGTTAAGCAACCATATGATGATTCTTTGGTTCTTCATGTTAAGGACATATCGGATAGTAATCAGCGAAGTTTTATTTTGATGATGATGGGGTTTTGTGTTTCAAGGGTCGAATAGTGGTGCCGGATGATGTGGAGTTGAGGCGTACTATTCTAACTGAAGCACATTCTAGTCCTTTTGCTATGCATCTCGGTAGTACCAAGATGCATCGTGACTTAAAGAAAGTGTACTATTGGATTGGTTTGAAAAAGGATGTGGTGGAATTTGTTTCTAAGTGCATGGTGTGTCAGTGGGTTAAGGCTGAACATTAATTTCCATCAGGGTTGTTTCAACCGTTGAGAATTCCTATGTATTTTGTGTTAGGGTTACCGTTGACACCGCTAAAAAGGATTCCATATGGGTGATTGTTGATTGGTTTACAAAGTGTGCACATTTCTGCCAAAGGCATACAACGTATACCTTGGATAAGTTGGCGGACTTGTTTATCGCTGAGATAGTGCGTTTGCACAGGGTACCTAATTCCATTGTTTCAGATAGAGATTCAAGGTTTACAGCAAGATTTTAGGAGTGTTTGCATTGGGCTTTGGGTACGATAATGAGATTTAGTATTGCGTATCATCCTCAGACGGATGGTCAGTCAGAACGTGTTATCCAGGTTTTGGAGGATATGTTGAGATATTGCATTATTGAGTTCCAAGGAACTTGGGAGAAGTATTTACCTTTGGTTGAGTTTGCTTATAACAATAGCTATCAGCGAGTATACATATGGCACCGTATGAGTCATTGTATGGCGGAGGTGTCGTACTCTCTTGTCCAATGTGAGGCGGGGAGAAGTATGTTTCTTTACCGAATATGTTAAAACACACGGATGAGAAGGTAAAGCTTGTGTGTGATCGCTTGAAAGCGGCTGCGGGTCAGCATAAATCTTATGCGGATTTGAGGTATAGAGAGATTGAATATGCGGTTGGTGATCGTGTGTTCTTGAAAGTGTCACTGTGGAAAAAGGTGATGCGATTCAGACGTAAGGGTAAGCTTAGTCTGAGGTTTATTGGACTATATAAGGTTGTGGAGTGTGCTGGTCCTGTGGCTTATTGGTTGAGGTTACCTCCCGAGCTACAGAAAATACATGATGTGTTTCATGTGTCTATGTTGCGGAGGTATCGGTCGAATCCCTCGCATGTTATGTCGGTGGAGCATATTGAGTTAAGGCTGGATTTATCCTTTGATGAGGAGCCGATGGAAATCCTTGATGCCAACAACAAAGTTCTTCATGGCAAGAAGATTGAGCTTGTTAAGGTTTTTTGGTGACATCGTGGTGTCGAGGAAGCCACTTGGGAAAGCAAGGTGGAAATGTTGATGCAAATTCCACATTTATTTCCTTAAGGTAAATTTCGAGGACAAAATTTCTTAAGCGGGGGAGAGTTGTAACACCCTAGTTTTGCATCTAGATGTTTTGAGGTTTGTTTTGAGTGTCTAGTGGACCGATATTAGAGATTCGTGTCGGCTTTAGGATTAAATCGGATTAAATATTTTTAAAGGTGATAAAAACATGAAAAAAATGTTCTAAAGTCATTATTTAATATGTTAATGATTAGGTGGAATCAATTTTAGAAAATAAGTTTTGGAAATAAGACATTTTGGATTAGTGACCAAAATTTAAACTTTGAAATCTGTTTCTAGTGACTATTTTGTAAAAGGGTCAAAACTTTGAATCTTTAAGGAGTTATTTGCCCAAAGTCTAATCTCAGGCATTATCCCTTAATTGGCTATTTTTAAAGTGGTTTTGGAAAATATAAATAGGTTAGAGAGAATTAATTTGTTGATTAATTCTTTAAACAAAAATCACGTAACTAACATTCTTTCAAAGTCTTTTCTCTTAAAATCTCTCCAGCTGGACACCATTCTCTTCTTCTAAATCTTAAGGTAAATCATGTTTCTTCAATCCTTTAATTTCAAATGATTTCTTGTTGATTGTTTATCAAAACCTTATTTTTTAATTTTGTTTTCTCATGTAAAATCATCCAATTAAGGGAGAAAGAATCCATTAGAGGTAATGTTCGTCCTTCTTCTCTAATGAAATTCCCAAGTTATTGATCCTTTACAATTGTTTTCTAATGTGTTTTGATAGATTAATTATGGAAATTGATTTAATGGTGAAATTGATGGATTTTCGAATTGAATCTATTTTCTTAGGTTCTTAATCAGATTAGATCGTGATTTTGATGTTTAATAATGTTAATAGCTTTGTTTTAACATTGTAATCCTGATACTAGTTGAATCTCTAATGTTTAAGAATGGTAGTTAAGGGTTTTTGTGATGTTAATGGATTTTAATCATTGCTGGAAGTAAAATGATGTTGTAAAGGCGTTTTTAGATGTTAATTGATGAAGTTTGATGTATCGAATCGTTATATTGTTCCTGGGTTAAGATTGGAAGGCGTTTGAGGTTGATTTCGATGAGTTTCGGATGGTTTTTGAGTGGGCAACTTGTTTGTTGCAGGTAATTGCTTGAGGTAGTGGTTTGGATGCATTTTGATTCATATTTCCTCTGGTTTTGTGTGGCTAAAATAGGGGATAATCAAGGCGAAGTAGCTTAAAGTGGATCGTGGCTTGCCGGGAGCTTGATTTGCATTGGCGAGCAAGGCGAGGTGTAATCAGTGAGTGGAAACGATTTTAAAAGTCTTTCAAGGGTTTGAAAGTTGTTTTGGAAGTTTAGGTTAAGTTGGAAACACTTACCTAAACTTAGAAGTAAGTTTCCATCCTTTGCTCTTTAATATCAGTTCAGATATGAGCATGTGTAATTCATGTTTTGGTCGTAAACATGGTTTGTTCTACTTACTGTAAATTCATGTTTTTGAGTACATATGCAGTGATTTAAAAGTATCCGAAATGCTAATGAGCATTAGCTTTCATTTCGGTCAGGAATGTGGTATTGCTTTGGCAATGTGGCTTTGCGTATGTGGTGGTTATGTATAATGCATTGTAAAACAGTGAGTAAATGGTTTTGTAAATGATATATTGGCTATGTGACATGATGAGGAAACATTCGGATATAATTGGCATGCCATAGGATAAAGTGCCCTATATTATGTTTAAAATCGATCATGCGTAGAGATCCTTGAGGTATACCGGTCGGCTACTCAGACTATGATGTTATCACTCAGGTTGAGCAATTGGTTCCCCTTGTTGATGTTAATAAATGCGGTCGGTAAGGTTGTTATATCATGCGGTCTGTATGGTATGGGTTTTGATGGCAGTCGGTCATCATGGGAGATCTGTGTATCCGATATGTAAGGTTAACGGTCGATTAACCAATGATTAGTGGTCGGGTAATCAAGGATAGTGGTCGGCTATCCAAGGATAAAGGTCGTCTATCTGGGGTCACTATAATTGCCAATATATGAAAGCTTATGTGTTAATCCTACTTTTTAATGCTTTGGGATTTAAGCATGGTAAAATGATCTAATGCTTTGGGATTTAAGCATGGTAATATGATTTAATGCTTTGAGATTTAAGTATGAGATGACTTAATGCTTTGGGATTTAAACATGTGATTTGTAAATGTTTTTGCATATGGTCGATATGCATGTTTTGATTTGGAATCAATGAAAATGCTTTGGTCTTAAGCATGGTTTGAAAACAAGTGTTTAGCTTTCACATGGATATAAATGCATCATTGATTTTATGCGCATCCTCACTAAGCAAGTGTGCTTACGCTCTCCTTTTCCTAATGATGCAGAGCATTAGAGTTTGGGGCAGCATTGCAAGGAAAGAAGGTGATCCAAGACCTATACTATCTTTGAGTGTGAGACTTGGTTTTACTTTTGGTTAATAAGGAAATGTGTTTGCCATATTTTGGGGATTTGTAATGATGTATTACCATGGTTTTTGTTGTGGTTTACATGTTGTGGTTTGATGTTCATTTGATGGATGAAAAGCGCGTTGGTTGAACCATGCTAGTATGTGATGTTGCTAGGAGATACCTTGGATTGCATCTAGCTTGTGTTGGCTTGTTACAATGCTTTTATGATACTAGTATGTTTTGATCGATGCTAGGGAGGAATTGGTTTGTTGACCATGAGGTTAATTGACTTGTGTTTGGATTTTGGTATGTGAGTTGCTTGATTTTTAGGGGAGCATGCCTCTAGACTTGAGATTCGAGTAGATTGCCATGATATGTTAATGAAATTGTGATATTATGATTAGGATCGATCCTTGGTAATGTTTTATGAACGTTAGAAGTATGTTTAATTGTTTTGGAATCTATAAATGTATGTGAAACCAGCAATTTTGAACTTTACAGGCTAGGGCTATTGATACGCGTGAGACCGTATCAATATGGGTCAGTGGTTTTAGGCATAGCATATCGATACGCGTAAGACTGTATCGATACGGGTCATTGTTTCCAGGCATAGCATATCGATACGCGTGAGACCGTATCGATATTGGTTGGTGTTTTCAAGCATAGCGTATTGATACTCGAAGAAGTGTATCGATACTGGTTTGAACTACTAGAATATGGAATTTTAAAAATGCATAGATGTATCGATACACTTGCTCGTGTATCGATATAGGTAGTTGTTAATTTAGTTAAAGTGTTTTTAAAGGTTATGTTTTCTTACGTTTTAGTCCATGAATGTTGTACATGCAATTAAAAGGGTTTGAATGGTCGGTTTGAGCTGAAAATTGGCATGCAAGCATGTAATGTGACTAATTGAGGATTGATAACCCTAATTTCAGTAATGGTCCTTTAATTTACCAATTTTATGTTTTGGTCCCTAAAATGTATTGTATGCAATTGGTTGTGTTTCCGTGGTCCGTTTCCTTTGTAACTTCACCCGCTGCAAGTATGATCACTTAGGGTTAATATCATGCATCTAGATAAGATAAAAGGAAAAAATAGACCGGTTTTCGTAATCTTTCTCTGGTTTACTTCGACAAACCTAATGTATCTCGCTCGGTCCGGCATCTAGACTGGTTCGAGGGGGTTACAATGCGCCTGGCTGCATAGGATGGCCAAGTCTTTGACCGACTGTTGACCGTTGTTGATCGACTGTTGACATTTTCTAGGGGACCCTACACTGGGATTTTTTGACGTTTTAGATCCATTGGCCTAGTCTATTTTGCCAAATTTAAACTTGATAAGCTGTTTTTATGCATTTAACCCTTCGAATTCATTAAAGAATATGATTAAGTGATGTTTACAGTATTAATTGGTATACAAGGATTATTCAGGATCGAATATCCGATCAAGTTTAATATTTAGGAAGCTCAGATGAGGATTTTAGCGATATCGGCTTAAGGTTAGTACACCTTAAACTTCTATTACTTCATGAGCATCATAAATGCGACTGTGTTGCTTGTTGGTGTTTGCAAAATAGGTAAACGATGGATAAGCATGTTTTGAAACCGTTATCATGAGACTTAATACCTTTTAAGATGCCTGATGAGCTTGAGAATATTCGAGACTATTTTGAGCCTTAGAGACTATGTAGGGTCATTTGAATATTTGTATAATTATTTGATTGATTGATTTACATTATTGTGTTGTTTGAGTGCTTAAGATATGAATTGGAATATTGGATGGAAATTATATTAAATGGACTGATAATTGGTAAATTTGAATAATTGATCATGAAGCTAGTAATTAATATAAAATATTTAAATACGTCAGTAAAAAAGCCCTGATGACTTTTATAAGCTTTAGGGATCGAATAAAGAGTGGAAATATTGCAATTCAAGGGAATGGTACGAAACTGTGAATAGGGTATCAGTATGAGCCTTGGCTGTATCGGTACGCGATTAGGGGTCGTACTGCTACGGGGGTACTTGTTGAAATTAAGGATTTCTATTAAGCTATTTTTGTATCGATACGTGTGTGAGTACATGTACCCAGGGGTACAATATCGATACTTTTGTTAAAGTATTGGTAGCCATCGATCAGAATAATCAATAATGTAATGTAAATATGTAAATTGGCACGGGTTATTAAAGAGATAATATGGATTAATGGAGATAATTAATGAGAATGACTGATGTACCCTTCCATAATAATTTATAACTTGGTAAATATTGGGTAACTTGATGGCATTAGCAACCATAGGGACCCTTGGTGGGTTGTGTAATGCTGCGTACTGTGCGGTAGACGTGTCCTTGCTATGTGGTGGTATGGACACCTAGATGATTGAATCATCTTGATAGATGGGTTTCGAACACCTGGTGTGAAAAAGAGTTTGTTGCAACATAATAGATTACCAAATGTATAAACCCGATGCTTAGTGGGATAAGGACTCATTGAAGATGCTTGATGAGAGATTCTGAGCATGGGTGTATGTATCCCGATGCTTAGTGGTAACAGGCCTCACCCTAAAGAGTGTACGATCCCCAAGCTTAGTGGAATCGGGCCTCACTTAGAGTGTATGATCCCAATGCTTAGTGGGACCATGCCTTCTTACTATGCTTCATGATTTGGCGGCTAGAGGTAGCGCCATATTTATATGATGTTATATTGCCATGTTATGAGTATAGTTGGGGTCATGTGTGCCATGTACGATGATTGCTATGATGAGAGCATGTGTTTAAGAAACTAGTGGTAGAGCCATGAGTTTATTTATCTATGTTTTTTGCTCGTACTAGCTTGCACGCTTATGTTTATGATTTGAATGAAGTATAGTAGAGTAAATGTACACCACTGAGCTTTGTAAGCTCAGCGCTCAAAAACATTATTTCATATGTAGGTTGATCATCGGATCATGGGATCGAGGATCACTATCAGTAAGAGATTCCAGTATATTGAGGGTTTCAGAGTACGGTACTTGTGTTTAGTGGGCTATGTATTTGTAGGACCTTACGTGGTCGAGTCTGTAATTCTTACTTCTGATGTATTAATTACGTCGAATGTTTAAATGTTTTAAATTAAGTGGAGCTCATGTGTTATGATTTTATCTATATTTTCAATTTTTAGATCTAATTATTTTGGAAAAATAACTTGTTTGGGCTAAACCCAGTTTGAGAAATTTTATGGTTTGGTTTGGGCTTAAGGCCCAAATTGTGACATTCGGGTTAGGGTATTACATCAGTGGTATCAGAGCTTAGGTTTAGCCGGTTCTAGGAAACCCTGAGGTAGTATAGGTGTTTTAGTGAGATATCTAGTGAGTACAAGCCCTTAAATTAAGTTCTTACTCCTTAAGACTAGAATCCTGATCGTGCGTCCAATGTTGCGATGCTAAGATGGTTACGATCGTGGCTGAGAAGACCGAGCTAAGTGTTGAGCCGCTCATGGAAGCAATACCGGGGGGCGAAGTTACCCCAGCTTGTTGATATACGAGTTAGTTAAATGATGCCGAAGTCGAGGATGTGTCCTCCTCCCGCCACCTGAATGTTGTCCTCATTGTGTGTTGTGGTAGTTCTAGAGCCTTCGAATACGTTATCAAATTTTGTGGCAAAAAGTCTTCATTGTTGTACGTGAATAACATTTGTGACGCGGGTATGGATAACCTGCTTCAAAAATCGATCAGTGGATGCACGTTAGTTGGAGGACCCTTTATTTACTTAAAGGGAGTCGTGGTGGTACTTGGGAAGTATCATCGTCCTTTTTAGAGGCTTTTCTCAAAGATAGTAGATTTAGGATCTACTAGTCCGCTAGAATGTGACCGAAGTTGACATTCTACAGGTTTGATAGAGCTACCTTCTTAAGAGTTGTTGTATTTCAGAAATTGATTTGGTAAATCAAGCGTGATGTTAGCCTATAATGTTGAGAGTTATGCTCAAGGCTTTGAGCCCTCGAGGGAACCCAACCTTTGGTAATGAGAATGTTGAACCATTGCCCTTCTATCGTGAATTTCGTAGTGGTTGTTTAGATAATGGCACAATGGGGTTGTGAGATATGTTTGACTATTTGGTAGATGCCAACATATGTAGTTCGACGCTCAAGAGCCTTCAAATTTTTAGGGTGTTTGTTTATGCTTCTTGGAAGAGCCGTCGAAACTTTCTCCCCGTCAAGAACATGAGTGGATGTTGAGGTAAGGCCAAGTTGGACGTCGATGCCCATCACCTTGTTAGAGGACATCGACCCAGTTGAAAAAGTTAGAGATTTAGTTTCGAAGATATAACTCGAATGAGGTTTCTTTTTTTAAGTGTTTCACCCAAAAGAGAACTGATCTTGTTCGCTAGTAAGAAGTTGGTTCGTTGAGGTGGTGCTTAAACCGTTTATAGCTTGTTAAGTGGCAATGAAGGACCGTATGTGTCTCCTAAGGTAGAGGACTCATTTAACCGATTTCAAAGTACTCACATGTTTTTCTAGGATTTGTTCAAGAATAAGATGTTTACGGTTAAAGTTTTGGAGGCTAATAGTTTTGAAATGAATTTTGGAATGAGAATTTCTCTCTTTAAAGTGTATCATGGTAATGGTTGATGTCTACAGCAATGTTTGGGCTGTTTCAGCGATGATATGGTAGGGCCACTATAATGTCTCTCGAGCATAAGTTTGATGCTTTGAGTGACACGAGTGAATGTATAAGGAATATGGGAAGATGAACGTTGGCAAGATAGTTACCATAATGACCTTGTGTGTGGAAATGGTGAGTTACCGTGTAATTAGTTAAGGAAGCAAGGGTTTGGGACTTCATAAATGCTTTTAATTTGTTGGAGGCAAGCTGAGGAACATTGGTAGAGATTTGAGCTACGTGAGACCATTTTGTTGTGATAGTAGTGCCAATTCAATTGAAGTCGAAGTAAGATTCCGAGATCTTCGAGGATGTTTTATTGTTTTGTCAAGACTGCATTTTGTGCAAGAAGAGAGAATGGTGTGCCTACCCCAACAATGTGAAATTTTGGGCTCTTGATCTTTAAGGAATTTGAAATTTGGACAACGACGTGAGTCAAAGTAATTAAGAACTGTTGATCCTGTGTGATCATTCACCACCTAAGTAAAATGAACTTGATAAGTAATGAATTGTACGGAGTTAGTTCGGGTTAGAGTATCATGCTGCCCATATGGGACGATCAAGGATTACATGTGATGGCTGTGTGAGGGAGTATCGATACTAGCTCCATGTGGTACCGATACTCGAGTTATCTAGTGTTGGTACTAATTGGTCAGTATCGGTACCCGTGTGTTTTATTAGTTAATGATTAATTTGCTTTGAAAACTGCAAGAAGTAGCATCTGATTGTAATTAAAAGGATATAGTGTTGTAGTTGAATTTAGGTCTGAGGGTTTCTGATGGATCTTGAGATCTTGTTGTGAGTGCTTTAGAGAAAAAGACAAGGCAAGAGATTCTTTCTATATAGTACAGTGGCCAACACATGGTGAATCTTGAGAGCGACAATTTGTACCAAGCTTTCATCGTGTGTTTTGGGAGTCAGTATGAAGTTGAGTGTTTGAGATAGTGATAAGTGTTTTACTTGCCATCAGTTGGGAGTCCAACATTGAGTTCTTCAGAGTTGTTGTGATACTTAGATGTTCCTTTGTGGAAATTAAATAGATGATTGTGGATCTTTTAAAGGATTGGTGAGTGCACAGTTTCGTTGGGATTTCGTTGTGTAAGGATATATTCTTGGTGAGTATTCTTTGATATTTTTGGCAAATGTGGGATCCAGATGGAAAGTCTACTTGGTTTGTTTACGAGTTTGGTTGTACGACACTGCGGTGTGTACATGTTACTTCTTGACATGAGATTCGATTTTTGTGATGGAACCTTATTCCTTGGTGGGAATTCATGTGATGCAAGATCCTGGTGAGGGTATAGATGGCATGTTTTTCCAAACATGTTATGGGTTGGAGTTTAAGACTCTTACATGAACCGAGTTAGTGGGAGTTGTAATAGTTGCCGATGTGAGTTATCATGTCGAGTTTAAGGTAAGTTCTTGAGGCAGGTTGAGACACCATTCATCTTCAGAAGTCTTGCACCGGGCAAGCAATGATTTTGATAAGGGATATCATCAGGGTTAGAGTTTCCTTCAGGGAGTCATCATGAGAGGATTGCTTCATTTTGGTTACAACGATTGTGCAACCTCTTGCTCTTTTACGTCATACGGAGTTATGGGATTATTTTATTGTGCAACAATCTTTTGAGTTCTAGAACATAAGTTAAGTTTCACCAATGACCTTTTTGTGTGATTTTTTTGGTCAAGGTACCGTTGAGTTTTGCTTGTTGTCTGTAATGTACCGGGCAATGATGGATTCCTTCTATGAGAAGAATCAATTGAGATTAGGTTTATATCGTTAGAAGAAAAAGGTTATTGTGGACAAGTGATATGGGAAATCAGACTAGCGCAGCAGGAAATCTTTGAGAACGTCAAAGAGTAGTAAGGTTTGAGCATCTATATTGGTTTATAAATACAAATTTCGAGGGCAAAATTTCTTTTAAGGAGGAGAGCGTTGTAACGACCCGGATTCTCATATTAGTGAATTGGGTCTCAGGCCCGAGTATTGGGCCTTTATTTTTGAAGCCTAGTTAAGAATACTAAGTGGGCCAATTACATTGGTGGGAGAGGTTTGAATTTTAAAAGGATAAGGATAGGAGAAAAGGGGGAGATACTATGTAGGAGAGAGAGAAAAAGTAAATAGGGGAGAGAAAATGGAAAAAAGGGAGAGAAAGTAAGGATAGGAGTTTTAAACTCTGATTTATAGAGATCGGGCCTTCCGTTGTCGACACCACTGGCACCATTGAGTTCCTCTTGCTAAGATGAGTCAGTCGATGGTCGGGGCATCACCGTCGAATTTGCCATACAGGGAGGTGAAGAGTTGGAAAATTCGGGTTACTTGAAAAGATGAAATTTCAGTGGCCAAAATGCAAAACAGAGGGCACCATCGAGTTCACTAGCATCAGAACAACGGGGGCGATTAGAGGAGGCCTCACGCATCGCCGCCGCGAGTAGGCATGGGCTGGCTACAGAGGCGAGTGCACATGGGTCTCCATACACCCACATACACCAAATCTGGCTCTCTATGATGCATCGTAGCATCTGTGCACCTGCCTGCATTGGATCTTACTCCTAGGGTGCACCCAACTTACCGTGCGCTTGGCTGCACAGAATCGCCAGGGCTTTGACCGGCCGTTGACATTTTTTAGAGGACCCTACCCTAGGGTTTTTTGACGTTCTGGAACTATTGGTACAGCTTGTTTTGCCAAATTCAAACCCAGTAAGCTGTTTTTACGCATTTGACCCTTTGAATTCATTAAAGTATGTGATTAAGTGATACTTACGGTATTAATGGATATATGAGGATTATGGAGGATCGAATATTCGATCAAGTGGAATATTAGAGAAGCTAGGATAAGGATTTTAGTGATATCGGCATAAGGTTAGTACACCTCAAACTCCTATTAATTCATGTGCATCATAAATGTGATTGTCTTTGTAATCACTTTAACACGGCCTAGACGCCAAACTGAGCCGAGCGAGCTACATTGGGTTTGCCAAAACAATCCTGAAACATTTTACTCAAAATTAGGTCCATTTTTTTCTTTTTATCTTGTCGAAATGCTTAATTAATACTTAATCGTACATGCTGGCAGAGAATAAGATCTCAATTGAATCGGGAGTCGAATTGACATCCAATTGAGCATAAATGAAATTTAGGGACCAAATTGCAAATCTAGAAAATTGAGAGGACTTACTTATTTTTGAAGTTACCAAACCTTAATTAATCATGTTTTGTGCATGCTGGTTAAATTTCAGCTTAAAACAATCATCCAAACTTACTTAATTAGCAATCATACAAAATAAGGACCAAATTAAAAGAATCGCAACACCACAAGGACCCATACGAAATTGAAAGCACCATTCTGAAATTAAATAATATTTAGACCCACGTGTCAATTGTTTGCTCAAAAGAATGCTTATAACTCATTCAATTGATGCAACGACACACGATGAAAACCATTAACCTAGTTAACCTCTAGCCATTTCGATACACAGACTACACTAAAATGCATCTTAGGGATTTGAATCCCAACCGAACATAACCAAATCACTTACAAACAACAATGACATGCTTCTAATATTATATCAACATTAAACATATAGGCTCAAGTAACTACGTGCCAAATATTCAACACCAATCACAATTATATAAGTAATCTAGAGGCATGCTTCCTAACAATTTAAAGCATTCTCCAATGAGCTCCCAAAGGTCAAGACTTCAAACATACGACATAAATCAACCAAGGAATTAAATCATATGACCCTAAATACTCTTAGAGCTCATGTAATCATTTCACTCATTATTTAAACCATTTAAATCATTAGAACATGAACCATCATAGAAACATGGCATTAAACAAACCAACATTATACTCATTAAATAAAGCCATCATCAAACATAATATAAACCTCAACATATAATCAAACCGTATACAAAATAATATCCCAACAATAACCCATATTGCCTTTTACAAATAATAATAGTACCAAAACATACTCTTTTAATATGTTTGTCTTGGGACCCATCCTTGCCTCGAACCACCACCCCGCCCTTGCACTATTCATTGCATTGACAAAAGGAAAGAGAGGGTAAGCATATAATGTCTAGTGAGAGTGCTCAAAAAGGTTAAAACATCAATGTATTTTCAAAACCAAATCAATATTAGAAAGCCCATATCAGAGCAAGTCAAACTCGTAATTTCTAAAGCATTTAAATAACACAAGCTTATTCAAAACATATCTTCATGCTTTCATAACAACCTTTTCATTCTAATTTCATTTGAATAAAACATGCTTAAACAATCCATAAGCACCACCTCTCCAGGCATAAACCATGCATCCATTGTAAAGTAAGATATAAGCGTAAAGCCAACGCAATTTGCTTACTTCCTTTGAAAACCAAATAACATTTGAAGTAAAAAAATGCTCAGTCAAACCGAAGCATTCTCCCATTTGTTTCCAAAATATATCATGCATAACATCCATATGCATCAAAATTCCTTTCATATATTTCACCAAAACATATCATGCATAACAACCTTATGCATCACACATCCTTCCATATGTTACACCAAAACATATCATGCTTTGCAAAACCATGCACTTTACATTTCCATAACATGCATATTTAAACCATATGTAACATGTATCATGGATTTAACACAAAATACCATTTGCTCCACTCAATTTAAGCTTTCCCATGCATAACAACCCATATGCAAGGCTTAAAGAGTAAAACAAGTATAAACTAACATTATACAACATAATCCATCAACATGATACATCATATATTATGTTGGCTTTCAAGTGATCATAAACCAAGTTCCATTTTACAAAATACTACGTCGGATAAACGGATTCAACAAGTGTCCTTTCAATACTTCATACAATCTCAACTGGAATAATACAAAGTCCACCAACGGGAGTTTCGGTACCATAAACCCCTCCACCATTATGGTACTCGTGGTGGAGTTTTCAGTACACATAAACCCCTCAACACCACTCATCGGTTAGATGTATAATCCACTAATGAGAGTTTCCGGTACCATATAACCCTTCAATCGTAAGGGTACTTGGATGGAGTTTTCGGTACACAAACCCTTCAACATCCAAGGCAACTTTTTATAGTGCATTATCACTCCTATGGCCGGCCAACAATATCTGATAACATTTTAAACCACATTACTTGACAATATAATTTATTATTAACCATGTACCTCACTATTTTTCCATATGCAACATTTAAACCGTTTTCCAATACAATAACCATATTTGAAAACAGTATAAATTTCCCTCTCAGAAACCAATTGCCAAACCTCATAGGCATTCATGTATAACATCATTTACATTGCATTTCTCATGGAAAATCATGTATAAAATAGTAGGTAACCAACCATGCTTGAAATCAAATCACGTAAAACAAGTCTCGTATCAAACCGATCTTAAAAAGGCAAAAATAGGGAAAAATTACTTCCGAGCTTAGCTAATCTTGTTAGGCTTTAACTAAACCCCCAAAGACATAATTCAAACCTTTTTATAGTACCAAAATCACATTTGCAGTCACCAACTCGCTACCGTCTCAATGCCAACGCCTTGACACCAACGCCTCGATGCCTATTCGAAAATAAATCATCCAAACACTTGCCAACCTTTCTTTATGAAAAACAACATGAGGATGAACTCCCCTCTTGATTTCCAACAAGAAAAATAGTGAAGATGATGTAGAAATCAAAGTCCTTAATCCACAATTGTTTAGAAATAAATGGAGAAGAAATTAAAGTTGAAATAATTAAGAAATCAAGAAATCTATAAGTTTTGTTTGGAAGAAAATGAGAGAAACTTAGAAATGTCTTTCTCATCTTTTCGAAAATTATAACCGTCAACTTCTTTTTGTTAAAAACAAGAGGAAAAAGATATTTCTTTATTTAGTTTAATAATTCCATTAAAAATACCACTTTAATCTTTTTTTACAAAATTTTCATTATTAATATTTTACAACCGTTTGGAAATAGTCACTATTAAATTTAATATTAAATCAACCCATTTAAATTTACCCAAATTCAATTTCGTCCTTTGACTAACTCATTAAAATATTTTCAAAAGTATTAGCCACAATAAATTTACCAAAGATAAATTTAATCAACCCCAAATTATTTTCTGGAATTAATTAATTAGCTAAAGCCTAACCAAAAATTCCAACCCGATCCCGATAAATTCACCAAAAACTTCTAGCCCATTTTATGGGGTGTTATAGCCTTGCTTGTTAGTGTTCGCAAAATGGGTAGACGATGGATAAGCATGTTTTGAAACTGGTATCATGAGACTTGATATATTTTGAGATGCCTAATGAGCTTGAGAATATTCAAGACTATTATGAGCCTTAGAAACCGTATAGGGTCGTTTGAATCTTCGTATAATCATTTGATTGATTGATTTACATGATTGTGTTGTTTGAGTGCTTGAGATATGAATTGGAATGTTGGATGGAAATTATATTAAATAGACCGATAATTGGTAATATTTGAATAATTGATTATGAAGCTGGTAATTAATATAAAATAATTAAATATGTTAGTAAACAAACCCTAATGACTTTTATAAGCTTTAATGATTGAATAAAGTGTGGACATATTGTAACTCAAGTGAATGGTGCGAACCCGTGAATAGGGTATTGGTACGAGCCTTGGCCATACTGGTACACGATTGGGGGCTGTATCGGTACAGGTTAACCCGTATCGATACTTGTGGAAATTAAAGATTTCCAGTAAGGTATTTTTGTATCAGTACGTGTGTGAGTATCGGTACCTAGGAGTACTATATCGATACTCGTGTTCGAGTATCGGTACCCATCGAGCTGGATAATCTATAATGCAATGTAAATATGAAAATTGACATAGGTTATTAAAGAGATAATATGTATTAATAGAGATAATTAATGAGAATGACTAATGTATCCATCCATAATAATTTATAACTTGGTAAACATTGGGTGACTTGATGGTAATAGCAACCGTAGGGATCCTTGGTGGGTCGTTTGCCGCTGTGTAGTGTGTGGTAGACGTGTCCTTGCTATGTGCTGGTATGGACAACTAGATGATTGAATCATCTTGATTGATGGGTTTCGAATACCCAGTGTGAGAAAGTGTGTGTTGCAATACCATGGTTAAAGATTACTAAATGTATGAACCCGATGCTTAGTGGGACCAGGACTCATTCGAAAATGCTTGATGAAAGATTCAAAGCATGGGTGCATGTATCTTGACGCTTAGTGGTATGAGGCCTCACCCCAAAGAGTGTACGATCCTAATGCTTAGTAAAATCGGGCCTCACTCAGAGTGTATGATCTTGATGCTTAGTGGGACCGAGCCTTACTCCTATATTGTGGTATAATGCTTATATGCTATGAGAACCTTATGCTTTCTTACTACGCTTTATGATTTGGTGGCTAGAGGTAGGGCCATATTTATATGATGTTATATTGTCATGTTATGAGTATGGTTGGGGCCATGTGTGCCATGTATGATGATTGCTATGATGAGAGCATGTGTTTAGGCGACTAGTGGTAGCACCATGAGTATATTTATCTATGTTTTTCACTTGTATAAGCTTGCATGCTTATGTTTATGATTAGCATGAAGTATAGTAGAGTAGATGTGTACCACTGAGCTTTGTGAGCTTGGCGCTCAAAATTGTTGTTTCTGTGCGTAGGTTGATCGTCGGATCGTGGGATTGAGGAGCACTATCTGTATGGGATTCCAACATATGTAGATTTTTAGAGTACGGTACTTGTGTTTAGTGGGCTATGTATTCATAGGACCTTACGTGGTCGAGTATATAATTTTTACTTGTAAAGTTGTATTAATTAAGTCGGATGTTTAAATGTTTTAAATTAAGTGGAGCTTCTATGTAACAATTTTAATTGTTTTATCTATGTTTTCAACTTTGGATCTAATTGTTTTGGAAAAACAACTTTTTTGGGCTAAACCCAGTTTGAGAAATTTTATGGTTTTGTTTGGGCTTGAGGCCCAAATTGTGACATCCGTGTCAGGGGTATTACATTGGGTATGAAAATACCCCAGGAATTCAGCTAAATACTTGTATTGCTTGGAAATTGTGTGTGTTACAATCAGTGAAAGTGCTTGGCTTTTATAGCAGATTACATGGGTATAAACAAGGGAATAATTTCATGGATTCTTTCCCAAATTATAGAAACCCCCTAATATCTACACAATTTTCTTGCTCGATTTGGCGTTGATCCTTGCCCAATTTGTTTGATTCGATTTGGTTCTCCCGTCCTTTTTTTATTTGATTCGGTAATTAATCCCCCTTTTTTACTTGCATGGCACAATCGAGCATGGAGCCTGGAGGCAAGGCTCAGCCATGGAAGGTGGTCACAATGACGACCATGGAAGGTGGAAGGCCGAAGGAAGCCGAAAGGTTGAGCGTGTGGTCCTCACGCATGGATATTGATCCGAGTGAGCCTCCCCTACGTGATTTGGGCCGTTGGATCTTTCTTTAATCTGATAGTGATGAAGGGCGTAGCGCATGGATTAGAAAATGGCTACGGTTTTTCAAGTGTAGGGGCAAATTGGGCCTATGTACATGGATACTTTGTAATAAATTGGATCATTTACATTTTTATATTTTTGTATGGGCTTCTATAATGTATACATGAAACCAAATAATAAAAAAAAAACGGATAAGATTAGGTGACTACACTTTCATCCATGGTAAAAACTTTCTAATCGAGTGACCAGTTTGAGAATCAACCCCTTTAAAGTATGCTATGTGGATACAAAACAAATATGCAAGACGAAAACAAAACAAAAGAAACATATTAGTATATTCAGAAATAAACAAGAATAAAGAACACTAGACCAAAATAATTTCTTTGTTCAAATAATAATTGGGAAGTGCATTCCAACACCTTTAGATACGTCTCCACGAATCATTCTCATGAAATAATTTTGGATAAAAACCTATCTGCATGATATCTAGTTCTCTAGGGTTTTCTACATGGATTTGTGGGGGTAGGCTCCTAAATTCTCACAGAAGGGGTTGGTTCTATAAAGTTACCTAAGCTGTCGTCGTTGTCCCCTACTAAGGGTAGCAAAGCCCTTGATCGTCACCCATTATAGGCTCATTTGAATCAAGTTCAACTAAGGGGACCCATTTTCCTATGTACGTACGGAGAATCCATATTCTCAAGAAAACATAGGGCATATGAGCCTTGAAGGTACTTGCTAGGCCCATACGGAGAATCAATATTCCCATGAGAGAAATATCATTTCCCCTCACTTAAACGAACGAGACGAAACTCGAGTATAAAGCTAATGTTATGCTAAATTTTAAAATGCATAAAATGAAAGTGCATTCATAAATGGATAATTAAATTAAATTTTACAAGAACTTGCAAATTTCGACATTAAGAAAAAGTATTGTTGGCTTATGGCTAGACTCTTTTTTTGTAAAAACAAAAATCCCTAGTGGAGACGCCAAGCTATCGCAGCCTTTTTAAGATCAACAAAAAAACACAGAGTCGCCACCTAAAATCAGGTTATTTTAATAAAAAAAACATTTTATTTTTCTTAAAACAACATTTTTGGTTTGAGAAAACAAAAAACCGGTTCGGGAGTCGGTTATGCATGGGGAAAGATTAGCACTCCACAACGCTCAAAAATTGGTACCTAACCGATTACAAGTTGTCTTAATTTCGGAATTTGCAAGTTCGTGTAAGATTTAAATTTTTATCCATTTCTAAATGATAATTCAATTTAACGGCCCCACCATTCAAAAAATAAACGACAATCACCGCCAACACTTTTGGCGCTAACCAAATTTACACCCTTTTGGTGGAACACGAGATTAACAATTTATATGTCCTAGATGCATACTGAACAAAATAAATGATAAGGCATACAAAAAATGTCACAAATACTAAATAAAATGTCACACCAAAATGCGAATTTTTAGTAAATAAAAATAATATAAACTTACCGAGAATAATATGTAAATACAAAATATAATGATATAAAACATGATAGAAAATATAAAAAATCTATACATAAATATATTAGAAAAAAATAATATGTATATATACTTGATACATAAATAAAACAACATGAAGCAAATACACTACTATAAATAAGTTATACTCCCTCTGTCTCAATAAAATTGTCATTTTTGTGTTTTAAAATTGTTCACTCAAATTGTTACTTTGAAAAGTTGAACCAACTTTTTTAACACAAATTTACTTTTCTATCCTTTTTAGTTTTCCAACAAAAACAAAAGTTAACTTTCTAAGGGCAAACTTGTTGTTTAAATTATTTTACACCATACAACTTTTTCTTCCTAAAACTCTATGAAAAGTCAACATGTGACTCAATAACTGGGACGAAAGGAGTATATGTATATGTATAAATAAGGTAAAACAAAGTTTTTTTAATAGTCTAAAGGTGATTAAAAGGTAGTATCTATTCATATATTTTCTTAACCCTTTGACAATGCGTATACACCTTGTAGACAAAGCGATTTGAACCCGTCTCCTAGGATGGACATCATCTGCTTTTCCACTAGGACACTTGTTGGGTTCACGAAGTTAATTAAAATGTATATAAAAATAATATATATTACCATAAAAAATTACAATACATATAAGTATAATATAAAAAAGTTACCATACGTATATACACATATGTATCTTGCAAGAAGTAAAAACTGATATGCTTTCTTCCCCTAGAGTCTCTCTTCCCCTCTCCTTTAGATAGGATTATGATTAAATTTAAGATTTGTCAAAAAAATTGATATGTACGTATGCATTAAATATATGATATAATATAAAAAGTCAAATAAAAAAGCTAATGCATGAGTTCAAGAAAGCAAGATTAACGAGGGAAAAGAAGTGAATACTAAATATAACTAAAATAGAATATAACAGAATTTAAAAGGTATAAATTAAAATACATAAATTTAAATGAGCAAATAAAGGGACGGCCTTGAAATAAAACATATGTAAAAGTTGAAAAATAAGAACAATAACCAAATACAGAACCAAAAACAGTAAAAAGGAACCAATATTAATGACTAAACTAAAAGAACAAAAGGATAAAATACTAGAAAAAAAAAAGTGCATTAAAAGGGCAAAGGGTGAAATTGAAACGGAAGAAGAACCTAAAGGTTTAAAGTTAAATAAAAAATGAAATGCAGGAAATATAAAAGATGAAAATAAAGGTGCAAACAAAATCGAAAAGAAACTAAACGAAGGGGCTATATAAATAAATAAAAAAGGGCTAACTACGTTACTAAATTAGGACAAATGGGTTTTTACACGTCGTAACGCCTTCGATCTTTACTATTCTGAAACAAAATTAAAAGTAAAATCTTGAACCAAAAAAACCCCGAAAAGTAAGATATCTTCTACATTAATACTAATTATTTTTAGAAAGGGAATAATGCATTTACTTGGGCACCAAACCACTTTCCTTACACTCAATATGATCCTAAATTTATTAAAACAAATAGAGAAATGTCTAAGATTAAATTTAATTACAAATAATCAATAAAATAATTAAAAATTTTGTAATAAAATTAAATTTCCGTATTAGTCCCGTATCCAGCTTGTTGCACGCATTGTCTTCAGAAAAACAAACATATCTTGAGCTTTCGACGTTCGATCGAGGCGTTTCAAGATGCATTGGAAAGGTAACTGAAAGACGGTCAGTTTCTAGGAAAACAACCTAGCCCAGAAATGCGCGGATCCCATCAAAAATTCATCATAAGCATACAGTGAGAATTCCTTACACGTAGTTTGACTTTCCATACTTGTTGGACAAGATCTCTTGCAATCTTCTTATATCTGACGTGATTAGGATCTTTTGTAATCTACAAAAATAAATAAAATTCATTAATAATAATAATAGTAATGCTGAAAATAAAACTAAAAATGAAATAAAATAAGATAAAAAGCGAAATGGGCCGAATAAAAACACGTGGCTACACATATGTAAAATGTATGATGCTATTATAAAGTATGACAGAAAATTAAGTAATCAATTATGTTAGATGTGTCATAGGTATTAAAGTGTCATGGAAATAAAAGTGTAGATACCATAAATGTATTTATAATTTGATGAGGGATAGAGTTATAAATACTTAATAGTTGATTTAATAATCAACTATATAAAGAGGTAGTGGTCCACAAGAAATATGTTAACTTGTATTAATCTTGTCCCCGTCAGAGAGTTTTTACGAAAAAGGATAACATATCTTCTTCGAAGATCACAACCATCTTCTACGCGATCTTCATCAAAAGATTCAAGTTTTTTAGCTTACAGATATATTCAGGTATGCTTCTGCATTTAGTTTATTCGGTTTATTATTCTCGATAATTTGACATGAAAGATCATGTGTTAGATTTTATATTTATTATTGTTTGGTTCTAACATGAAGTATCAGAACCAAAATATGTTGAATCATTGAGAATGAATTTATTTTCTAGTATATTGGATTGATTCGTTCATATGGTTTTATGAATTTAATATTTTGATTTGGTGTTTGGATTAAATATTAAGTGTGAAATTTAAGATTTAGATTTATTTTTATGAATTTTATTTTCTAGGGTTTACTGCAATCGATATTATTACGGTCTAAATTCTGTGTTTGCCTTAGATTAGAAATATCGTCAATTATTCACTTTGTGAATAACTTCCATAAATTCTTCATAATACCCACTTCGGTTGATGATATGCTACCCTATAAAGTTTCGATTAAAAAAGGAGTAAGACATGATTAGGTCAATTTCCATGTTTCATACATTAAATATATTTTCAGAATTCGGTTAATGGGACATGTGCTCTTATTACATGATCAGTTATGATGATTCCATATTATCCTAGTACTTGTTTAAGTTTTAAATCTTATGGGATTGATACTGCTACAATAGAATTCAGTGTATAATATATTAAGATTAAAGGTACCGTGTTTAGGATTTAGTATTTACATTATACCTAAGGGGAAATAAGAGAACAAAGAAGAACAGCTTGACCAACCGACCAAATGTGACTGCTCTACATGAATACAACACGATTGTTTACGGCTTGCGATTAATTAATTTTATCAATTGCAATTGTATGTGTGTTATCTAAAAGCATGCTATTAATTGCTTGACTTCGGTTTTGACTTTGGATTTATTTTGGGTATATTGTTATTTGTCGTAATGTCATTAATCTTATGAAATTCATATTCAACCAGTTTGATCAAATATTTCAATTTTAATCGTTAGGTTATTATAAATATATTAAAGTTTCATGTGATATGTATATGAATAATTCATTTATATGATACTTTTGATTTTGACTTTTAGTTAAAGATTGATTGTTTCGAATTTGACTTTAGTTTTGGGAAATGTATGTTTAAGGAATTTTTTTAGAAACAGTCAAAGATTTCTGTTTTTCAATTTCTGATAGCCCCATTTAGACAACCTTATTTGGGCTATTTCGGAAACTTAAGTTTTATCAAGAATTTCAATTTTGACTGTTACAAAATTTTAAATTTGAATATCGGTATATTTATATTATATTTTTGAGATAAATTAATTGAAGCACTAAGTCACCAAGTGACCTCTATTGTGGAAATTATTTAATTTTAAAATATAGAAGGTTTTGCACATGTACTTCAGCTTATGTTAATATTAATCAGCCCAAAGGAAGATTAATAGTTGCCATTGTTACATATGCAACTGTGGTAATAAACATGCGATAATTATTCAGTTTTATATATGAGCAATAAATCAGCCCAAACGAAGATTTTTGTTTGACATGTTTTTGTTATTAATGTTTGATTATTGTATCAAGATATCACTTACAATTTAATATTTTATCCAGAGATGAAATATTAATGGAGTGTTCGGTATCTTGACATGAGGTTTAACTTTATTCAAATTTATTATTATTTTGGTTATCTTTTAATTTTATTGAAAGATAAAATTAAGAAAAATATTTTGAGATAAATAAATTTATATTTTGACTTTCGATGTCTAATATTTTAATAGATTAATTGACATATAATGTCACTAAAATGACATCTTTTGTGAAGATTAATTTATTTAAAATATCAAGATAATTATGGATTTTGTAATTCATATGTTTATTAATTGACCCAAAGGAAAATTAATGTTTGGCAGAATTACAACGACAACTGTGGCGATAAATGTGTGACAATTATATAAAATTTTATGTGAGCAACACTTTAGTCCAAAGATTAATCTGTTGTTTGACATAGTTTATTGTCAATATTTGATTATGTTGGGCTCAAAATTAATCAACTGAAGATCGCCAAGGGGGTTGAAAATGCTTATCGAGCGGAATTGGTAAAAAACCATAAAATAGTAGACAATTTACACAATCGATTTTATAGTGGTTCGACTACTCAACAGAGTCTGCATCTAGTACCTTAGCACATCACTAAAGATATCCCGATTCACTACTTTAAATTATTGCTTTTGAGGACAACGCGTAATCTTACAACCACTATCTTTTCAATGGCTACGATAGAATCACTCTAGTTTTTCTAAGGCTAAACTAGAACATCTTTTTTTACAAGGTAATTTGTGTAAACAATAAAAATTTCTGTAACCCCCTAGAACTGGCCTAGTCGCAAGACCGATCCGAGAAATCTACATTAGGTTTACCGAAGCAAACCGAAAAGGTTCAACCCAAAACTCATCCATTTTTTCCTTTTAACTTGTCTAAATGCATTACTCCTTTCCTACATGTTCATATCGTTTGTTGGTGAGCACTCTTCTCAATCGGGCATCATAACGATATCCAATTGGCCATAGCCAGATTAAGGACCAAAATGCAATTTTGACCAAAACGTGGACTTTACCAATTTTTATGTTACCAACCCTTAATTAAACATGTTCCATGCTTACATGCCAAAAATTAGCCCAATACCATCATCCAACCCATTCAATTGCTTCCACAACATTTAGTGATTAAAATGAAAAAAAACAGAACTTTACTAAAGCCATTAACTAACTTAATTGCCATGGTTATCGGTACGCCCATCTGAGTATCGATACGCCCTCTCCAAATTGAATTCCAAAAAATTCTAGTAGCCATCTCCCGTACCGGTACGACCCTGCGTACCGATACGCCTTACCAAAACCAAAGGCCCGTACCGATCCTCAAACCCGTATACCAATCCCCCAAGCTACATTCAGCCTTCTCGTACAGATACATGAACCCGTGTATCAGTACGCTACTCTAATGATACACTCTCGTATCGCAACACCTAGTCTGCGTACCGGTACCACAAGCCCTAAATGGCTTCTCGTACCAATACGTGAACATGCGTACCGATACGCCTGGACCTGGATGGTCACAATTGGCTAATTTAACATGCTTACCTTAATACCTTAACACTTCACTAAGCCATAAACTTTCATACAACAATATCTAAATGCAAATGCAACCTAAACAACATAAACTCAAGAACCAATTGGTTTCCACTCATCCAATGATATCTAAAGGCATGCTTCCTAAAAACACTTTGCCTTGCGACCCAAAATGCATAATTAAGTCATTCTCAGCATAAGCAACATACCAACACACTCAACATAGCATACTGAACTTAGTCCAATCAGCACAACATGGCAACCCACAAGGAAACTAGAAATCATACTCAACATGGCAACCCACAACATGACAACAACAAGCTTGGCAACATTAACCATCCACAAAAACCAACATAGAAATCATACTCAAAATCTATAAGAAAATAGGATTACAACCACCCAAAACCTTGGCGAACACATTGCCTTATTAACCGAAAATTTAAACCGAGCCCATACTCAAAGTAGTTTATCTCTTGGATCTTTGCAAACCTTGCCTTTGATGCCCCGAACTTTAATGCTCTGCATCATTAGGAAAAGAGAGCGTAAGCACACATGCTTAGTGAGGATGCTCATGAACAATGATGCATAATACCATTTAAAAACCACATCCTTGCTTTTCTCAAAATATGCTTACAACCTAAGCATTTTTCCATGATTCCAACCGAATCAAAACACAATAACCTTTATAATATCATAAACAATCCATGCTTGAATTCCAAAGCATTTTTACCTGCCATGCTTATATTTCCAAGGCTTTATAAACAAGGTTCAACACATGATCTTTCACATAATTAGCATTTATAGTGACCCGGATAGTAATATCCCAATTTTTGGCTAGTGACCAAATTGTAAACTTTGAAAGTTTTGGTGGTTAAAGTATATAAACTTTGGAAAAGTTTGGGGACTAAAGTGTAAATTTCCCCAATAAGTAATTTTATTCAGTATAAGAGTGAATCGGATCAAAATATGTATCTTGATATCAGTTTTAAGAATTAAGATGCAGTAAAAGGTACTGAATTTGGATCGAATAAAACTGTTAAGCGTTCTCATGCTAGAGAAATACAAGGATGGGTGACCTTCGGGAAGGTCGCATAAAAGTGTTTCTGATCGATATTTTGGACTCAGTAAGAGTAGAGAAAATTCTTATAGATTATCGATAAAGGAATTCTAAGAGGAATTTTATTCTATGAAGATTTTCGATAAGTATCGGGAAAATAGACTGAGTTAAGAAAATTCAGTCTAAGACCTTGGAGAATGAATTTTTTTAAGGGATAATAGAGTTTATTTCCCAAATATGGAAAATTTTCGGAATAAATCCAATAGCTCGAAAAAGGTAAAATCACAGTAGGAGTATTTTATGAATATCGGGAAATTGGATCGAACTGGAATTTCAGAGGCTGATCCAAAATCCATGGAAAAGTCGTAAAATACTATTTTATAAATATTTTATTATATTTGGTTGGATTCCAACTAGACTAAGTTGAATTTTTTACAAGAATGGCAAACTAGTAAATAAAAACTAGTTGGAGGGCAAATTGGTCATTTGGCCCCAATGGCAATTTTGAAATATTTAAAAAGTTATAAGGGCAATTTTGGAAAAAGGAAATGGAAGATTAAATCTTGGCCCTTGATTGATGATAAAATCAATCTCAACCATTGGATAAAAAGGGAAAATTGTAATTTCACTATTAAATGAATTTATATTCATTGGATAAAAATGAATTTAATGTTCATCTTTTCCAGCCATAAACGTGAGAGCTAAGGAAAGAAAGAGGAAATTTTTTCCAAGCTTGATTCAAGCCCCGAAACTCGGTTTCAGGTAATCTCTTCAACTGCAAAGTTGTTATACTCTTAAAGCTCTACCTTTTGATATCTATAATTCATGGAATTCATGCTTGATTGATGAGATTTTACATGAGAAAGAAATTAGGGTTTATGGATCAAATTGGGGGTTTTGAGACTTTATGATTCCATGATTGAATTCAAGTTGAAATCAAGTTAGTATGATGTTAAAATCATGATATTGAGTTGGGATTTAAGTTCTACATGTTTAGATTATTATGAAGATGATTAGGGTTTATGTATTTAATTTTAATTTAAGGTTTATGATGTTGAATTAATGATTTAGTAAGCTTGATTTGTTGTTTGGAAGCAAGACCCTAAGTTATTTTGATAGGGATCGATTCGGCAATCTTAAAAGATAGAGGACCAAATCTGAATTTGTATGGATTTGGTGTGTATTTATGTTATTAATGATGTTGGAGATGTGAAATTGATGTTAGAATGCTAAACCGATGTTAAAATGAATTAGTGACCATTTTGACAATTTGTCAAAGTTAAGTGACCAATTTGGAAATGAAGTTTTGGATAAGAACTAAATCTGAATTTTAGTTGTAATGATGGGATTAAGGTGGTAATGTTAAATTGAGGACTAATTTGCAAAGTAAATAAATTTGGATCCTTACCTTTGCATTATTAGTGACCATTCGATAAAGAAGGAAAATTAGAGGGAACTATTGTGAATAATTATTTGATGAAGTAGGTGATAAGTTAGTGGTTTAAAGAAAATAATGGGCTTAAATTGACAAGTAGCGAAGTAAGGAGAAGTTAGTATAAAAGTTGAAGTTAATTATGGGAGCTGTGTAGAAAACTGGTTTTGGGAGTAAGTTTGAAAATACACCATAAATTCTACAAAAATGGTTAGAAAGTGAATTTTATACCGTTGTAAATATTTTTTCGTCTACTTTCGCCTACAACTAACGGAAACTGATTTCGAATTCCGAGACAAAATATATGAATTTTGAAGTGATAAAAGGTCAGAAAATAGAGCACCAGTCTGTTCTGAATTCCAGCATTGTAATTGACTTTGAAAATTAGCCATAAATCATACAAGCTGAATTTGGGCTGTTAATTTATATGGTTGAAAATCTTATTGAATCTAGTTTATTTCAAAACAATCGGAATTGAATTCCGAGTCGTAGATTATTTTATAGAAATATTTCTTTGAAGGTAGTGCAATCTGTCAGAAAATGAAAATTGATGCATTTTGTATCTAAGGTTAATTAGTAAGCTTGAAAGGGGATAATGGAAGTTCTAAATGGTCATTAAACACAAAAAAATGGGTTTTGGATAGTATAAGGAAGGGGGAAAAACTTTTGGAAACTTTGTATGTTCGAATGACTAGATTCGATGGCATGTTTAAAGTATTGTTAGATTTGAATCTAACAAATGTTATTCGTATTTATATGATCAATGAAGTTTGATTTGGATAAAAAGAAGGGTCGAGGTATTATGAAGGAAATGATCGAGTAGAGCTTAGTAAGGCAAGCTAATAAATGGCCCAGGTGAGTGCATTTTTACATATTATATATATAATATGAGAAAGAAATATAATATGTCAATCTAAAATGATTTGAAAGAAAAATAATTTGAATCGTAAATTGATATATTTCACAATAATTTTTAAATGGTTTATAATGATCTTTACAAGATATTGATGTTAAAAGCCCTTTGTATGATTATTGAGATTCTTGGTATAATTGGCATGCCAATGAGGTGAAGTATAGTGATATAGTGATACAGTGACTTTGTGTTCTACAACTATGACAAAGTGAAATAGTGATGTTGTTAAATTACAGCAGTGATACAGTGAATTATTATGGCATAACATATTAGTTGATGCCGCATATGTGCATACTCAATAGTGACTCGCATACCATGCATTCTCAATTACATTACATTGGGCTATGGATTGAATAAAAATTAACATGTACAAGTGATCTAAAGGAAAGTGAAAAGTGAAAGTGATATGATTCAAATGAAAACAAGTGATTTACTAGATATTTGATTTGACATGACATTGCCTTATATATGTATATGAGATGTTGATTTTTACAGGTTACATGACAGAGGAAGGACTTCGATATGTCATTCTATACGATTCTAAATTCTTATATGTTATATTCAGTATTTTATTTATTATGCAATTTTTATTAAAATTAAAGTGCTTTACTTTAATTTATAAGTTTTGCCTCACTAAGTTCGTACTTAGCGTGTGTTTGTTTCACACGTAGATTAAGACGGAGTATTTGAAGAGGAGTCGAGCATGCTAATCAAGCTTCAATCTGCAAAACATCAGTAAGATGTTCTAGCTTATCATAATCTCTAGTGGGCATGTAATTATTTAATTGCTAGTAGAGTATGATGCATGAAATTAGACTAAATGATAGATAAGTAATCAGTTTTGATGATGAATCGTAAATGGATAAAGCAAAATAAGGCATTAACATTGTAACAGAATAAAGCCAAGGTAGAAAGGATAATTACTTTGCTAATAAGAATAATCGGTAATCGCGTAAAGATTTTAAAGTCAAGAAAGGGCCTAGATAGCAAACCTAATTTTCACCCTAAATTGAACTGTTGTTTTTAATGTTTGGCAGAATTACAACGACAACTGTGGCGATAAATGTGTGACAATTATATAAAATTTTATGTGAGCAACACTTTAGTCCCAAGATTAATCTATTGTTTGACATAGTTTATTGTCAATATTTGATTATTTTGGGCTCGAAATTAATCAACCGAAGATAGCTAAGGGGGTTGAAAATGCTTCTCAAGTGGAATTGGTAAAAAACCAAAAAATAGTAGACAATTTACACAATCAATTTTAGAGTGGTTCGACTACTCAACAGAGTTTGCATCCACTACCTTATCACATCACTAAAAATTTCCCGATTCACTACTTTAAATTCTTGCTTTTGAGGACAACGGGTAATCTTACAACCACTATCTTTTCAATGGCTACGACAGAATCACTCTAGTTTTTCTAAGGCTGAACTAGAACCTCTCTTTTTACAAGGTAATTTGTGTAAATAATGAAAATCTCTGTAACCCCCTCGAACCGACCTAGTCGCAAGACCGATCCGAGAAAGCTATATTAGGTTTACCGAAGCAAACCGAAAAGGTTCAACCCGAAACTCGTCCATTTTTTCCTTTTAACTTGTCTAGATGCATTAACGCTTTCCTACATGTTCATACCGTTTGTTGGTGAGCACTCATCTCAATCGGGCATCATAACGATATCCAATTGGCCATAACCAGATTAGGGACCAAAATGCAATTTTGACCAAAACATGGACTTTACCAATTTTTATCTTACCAACCCTTAATTAAACATGTTCCATGCTTACATGCCAAAAAATCGCCCAATACCATCATCCAAACCCATTCAATTGCTTCCACAACATTTAGGGATTAAAATGAAAGAAATCAGAACTTTACTAAAGCCATTAACTAACTTAATTTCCATGGTTATCGGTACGCCCATCTGAGTATCGATACGCCCTCTCCAATTTGAATTCCAAAAAATTCCAGTAGCCAACTCCCCTACCGGTACGACCCTGCATACTGATACGCCTTACCAAAACCAAAGGCCCGTACCGATCCTCAAACCCATGTACCAATCCCCCAAGCTAAATTCAGCCTTCTCGTACCGATACACGAACCCGTGTATCGGTATGCTACTCTAATGATAAACTCCCGTATCGCAATGCCTAGTCTGCGTACCGGTACCACAAGCCCCAAATGGCTTCCCGTACCAATACGAAAGCATGCGTACCGATAAGCCTGGACTAGAATGGTCACAATTGGCTAATTTAACATGCTTACCTTAATACCTTACCACTTCACTAAGCCATAAACTTTCATACAACAATATCTAAATGCAAATGCAACCTAAACAACATAAACTCAGCAACCAATTGGTTTCCACTCATCCAATGATATCCTAAAGGCATGCTTCCTAAAAACACTTTGCCTTGCGACCTAAAATGCATAATTAAGCCATTCTCAGCATAAGCAGCATACCAACACACTCAACATAGCATACTGAACTTAGTCCAATCAGCACAACATGGCAACCCACAAGGAAACTCTAGATGCATACCTAAGACACCATTCATCCACAACATCAACAAGTATTAACAACAAGCTTGGCAACATCAACCATCCACAAAAACCAACATAGAAATCATACTCAAAATCTATATGAAAATAGGATTACAACCCCCCAAAACCTTGGTGAACACATAGCCTTATTAACCGAAAATTTAAACCGAGCCCATACTCAAAGTAGTTTATCTCTTCGATCCTGCAAACCTTGCCTTTGCTGCCCCGAACTTTAATGCTCTGCATCATTAGGAAAAGCGAGCGTAAGCACACATGCTTAGTGAGGATGCTCATAAACAATGATGCATAATACCATTTAAAAACCACATGCTTGCTTTTTCTCAAAATATGCTTACAACCTAAGCATTTTTCCATGATTCCAACTGAATCAAAACACAATAACCTTTATAATATCATAAACAATCCATGCTTGAATTCCAAAGCATTTTTACCAGCCATGCTTATATTCCCAAGGCTTTATAAACAAGGTTCAACACATGAACTTTCACATATATTAGCATTTATAGTGACCCGGATTGTAATATCCCAATTTTCGGCTAGTGACCAAATTGTAAACTTTGAAAGTTTTGGTGGTTAAAGTAATTTTATTCAGTATAAGAGTAAATCAGATCAAAATAGGTATCTTGATATCGGTTTTAAGAATTAAGATGCAGTAAAAGGTACTGAATTTGGATCAAATAAAATTGTTAAGCGTTCTCAGGCTAGAGAAATACAAGGATGGGTGACCTTCGGGAGTAATTTTGAGAGGAATTTTATTCTATGAAGATTTTCGATAAGTATCGGGAAAATAGATTGAGTTAAGAAAATTTAGTCTAAGTCCTTGGAAAAGGAATTTTTTATGGGATAATAAAGTTTATTTCCCAAATATGGAAAATTTTCGGAATAAATCCAATAGCTCGGAAAAGGTAAAATCACAGTAGAAGTATTTTATGAATATCAGGAAATCGTATCGAATTGGAATTTCAGATGCTGATCCAAAATCCATGGAAAAGTCATAAAATACTATTTTATAAATATTTTATTATATTTGGTTGGATTCCAACTAGACTTAGTTGAATTTTTTACAAGAATGGCAAACTAGTAAATAAAAACTAGTTGGAGGGCAAATTGGTCATTTGGCCCCAATGGGAATTTTGAAATATTTAAAAATTAATAAGGGCAATTTTGGGAAGAGGAAATGGAAGATTAAATCTTGACCCTTGATTGATGATAAAATCAATCTCAACCATTGGATAAAAAGGGCAAAATTGTAATTTCACTATTAAATGAATTTAATATTCATTTAATAGATATATGTGTAGAATAAAGGTGAAAAGATGAACAAATGTTCATCTTTTCCAGCCATAAATGTGAGAGCTAGGGAAAGAAAGAGGAAACTTTTTTCAAGCTCGATTCTAGCTCTGAAACTCGGTTTCAGGTAATCTCTTCAACTGCAAAGTTGTTATACTCTTAAAGCTCTACCTTTTGATATCAATAATTCATGGAATTCATGCTTTTGATTGATGAGATTTTATGTGAGAAAGAAATTAGGGTTTATGGATCAAATTGGGGGTTTTGAGACTTTATGATTCATTGATTGAATTCAAGTTGAAATCAAGTTAGTATGATGTTAAAATCATGATATTGAGTTGGGATTTAAGTTCTACATGTTTACATTATTATGAAGATGATTATCGTTTATGTATTTAATTTTAATTTAGGGTTTATGATGTTGAGTTAATGATTTAGTAAGCTTGATTTGTTGTTTGGAAGCAAGACCCTAAGTTAATTTGATAGGGACTGATTCGGCAATGTTAAAAGTTAGAGGACCAAATCTGAATTTGTATGGATTTGGTGTGTATTTATGTTATTAAGGATGTTGGAGATGTGAAATTGATGTTAGAATGCTAAACCGATGTTAAATTGAATTAGTGACCATTTTGACAATTTGTCAAAGTTAAGTGACCAATTTGGAAATGAGGTTTTGGATAAGGACTAAATCTGAATTTTAGTTGTAATGATGGGATTAAGGTGGTAATGTTGAATTGAGGACTAATTTGCAAAGTAAAGAAATTTGGATCCTTACCTTTGCATTATTAGTGACCATTCGATAAAGAAGGAAAATTAGAGGGAACTATTGTGAATAATTATTTGATGAAGAAGGTGATAAGTTAGTGGTTTAAAGAAAATAATGGGACTAAATTGACAAGTAGAGAAGTTAGGAGAAGTTAGTATAAAAGTTGAAGTTAATTATGGGAGCTGTGTAGAAAACTGGTTTTGGGAGTAAGTTTGAAAATACACCATAAATTCTACACAAATGGTTAGAAAGTGAATTTTATACCGTTGTAAATATTTGTTCGTCTACTTTTGCCTACAACTAACGGAAACTGATTTTGACTTCCGAGAAAAACAAAATATATGAATTTTGAAGTGACAAAAGGTCAGAAAATAGAGCACCAGTATGTTCTGAATTCCAGCATTGTAATTGACTTTGAAAATTAGCCATAAATCGTACAAGCTGAATTTGGGCTGTTAATTTATATGGTTGAAAAGCTTATTGAATCTAGTTTATTTCAGAACAATCGGAATTGAATTCCGAGTCGTAGATTATTTTTTAGAAATATTTCTTTGAAGGTAGTGCAATTTGTCAGAAAATGAGAATTGATGCATTTTGTATCTAAGGTTAATTAGTAAGCAAAAAAGGGGATAATGGAAGTTCTAAATGGTCATTAAAGACAAAAAAAAATGGATTTTGGATAGTATAAGGAATGAGGAAAAACTTTTGGAAACTTTGTATATTCGAATGACTAGATTCGATAGCATGTTTAAAGTATTGTTAGATTTGAATCTAACGAATGTTATTCGTATTTATATGATCAATGAAGTTTGATTTGGATCAAAAGAAGGGTCGAGGTATTATGATGGAAAGGATCGAGTAGAGCTTAGTGAGGCAAGCTAATAAATGGCCAAGGTGAGTGCATTTTTACATATTATATATATATATAATATGAGAAAGAAATATAATATGTTAATCTAGAATGATTTGAATGAAAAAGAATTTGAATCGTAAATTGATATATTTCACAATAATTTTTAAATGGTTTATAATGATCTTTACAAGATATTGATGTTAAAAGCCCTTTGTATGATTATTGAGATTCTTGGTATAATTGGCGTGCCAATGAGGTGAAGTATAGGGATATAGTGATACAGTGATGTTGTGTTCTACAGCTATGACCAAGTGAAATAGTAATGTTGTTAAATTACAACAGTGATACAGTGAATTATTATGGCATAACATATTAGTTGATGCCGCACATGCGCATACTCAATAGTGACTCGCATACCATGCATTCTCAATTACATTACATTGGGCTATGAATTGAATAAAAATTAACAAGTACATGTGATCTAAAGGAAAATGAAAAGTGAAAGTGATATGATTCAAATGAAAACAAGTGATTTACTGGATATTTGATTTGACATGACATTGCCTTATATATGTATATGAGATGTTGATTTTTACAGGTTACATGATAGAGGAACGACTTCGATATGTCATTCTATACGATTCTAAATTCTTATATGTTATATTCAGTATTTTATTTATTATGCAATTTTTATTAAAATTAAAGTGCTTTACTTTGATTTATAAGTTTTGCCTCACTAAGTTCGTACTTAGCGTGTGTTTGTTTCACACGTAGATTAAGATGGTGTATTTGAAGAGGAGTCTAGCATGCTGATCAAGCTTCAATCTGCAAAACATTAGTAAGATATTCTAGCTTATGATAATCTCTAGTGGGCATGTAATTATTTAATTGCTAGTAGAGTATGATGCATTAAATGTTCATACCGTTTGTTGGTGAACACTCATCTCAATCGGGCATCGTAACGATATCCAATTGCCCATAACTAGATTAGGGACCAAAATGCAATTTTGACCAAAACATGGACTTTACCAATTTTTATGTTACCAACCCTTAATTAAACATGTTCCATGCTTACATGCCAAAAATTAGCCCAATACGATCATCCAAACCCATTCAATTGCTTCCACAACATTTAGGGATTAAAATGAAAGAAAGCAGAACTTTACTAACGCCATTAACTAACTTAATTGCCATGGTTATCGGTACGCCCATCTGAGTATCGATACGCCCTCTCCAATTTGAATTCCAAAAAATTCCAGTAGCCAACTCTCGTACCGGTACGACCCTGCGTACTGATACGCCTTACCAGAACCAAATGCCCGTACCAATCCTCAAACCCGTGTACCAATCCCCCAAGCTAAATTCAGCCATCTCATACCGATACACGAACCCGTGTATCGGTACGCTACTCTAATGATGCACTCCTGTATCGCAACGCCTAGTCCGCGTACTGGTACCACAAGCCCGAAATGGCTTCCCGTACCAATACGTGAACATGCGTACTGATACGCCTGGACCTGAATGGTAACAATTGGCTAATTTAACATTCTTACCTTAATACCTTACCACTTTACTAAGCCATAAACTTTCATACAACAATATCTAAATGCAAATGCAACCTAAACAACATAAACTCAACAACCAATTGGTTTCCACTCATCCAATGATATCCTAAAGGCACGCTTCCTAAAAACACTTTGCCTTGCGACCCAAAATGCACAATTAAGTCATTCTCAGCATAAGCAACATACCAACACACTCAACATAGCATGCTGAACTTGGTCCAATCAGCACAACATGGCAACCCACAAGGAAACTCTAGATGCATACCTAAGACACCATTCATCCACAACATCAACAAGTATTAACAACAAGCTTGGCAACATCAACAATCCACAAAAACCAGCATAGAAATCATACTCAAAATCTATAAAAAAACAGGATTACAACCCCCAAAACCTTGGCGAACACATTGCCTTATTATCCGGAAATTTAAACCGAGCACATACTCAAAGTAGTTTATTTCTCGAATCCTTGCAAACCTTGCCTTTGTTGCCCCGAACTTTAATGCTCTGCATCATTAGGAAAAGAGAGCATATGCACACATGCTTAGTGAGGATGCTCATAAACAATGATGCATAATACCATCTAAAAACCACATGCTTTCTTTTCTCAAAACATGCTTACAACCTAAGCATTTTTCCATGATTCCAACCAAATCAAAACACAATAACCTTTATAATATCATAAACAATCCATGCTTGAATTCCAAATCATTTTTACCAGCCATGCTTATATTCCTAAGGCTTTATAAACAAGGTTCAACACATGAACTTTCACATATATTGGCATTTATAGTGACCCGGATTGTAATATCGCAATTTTTCGCTAGTGACCAAATTGTAAACTTTGAAAGTTTTGGTGGTTAAAGTATAAACTTTGGGAAAGTTTGGGGACTAAAGTGTAAATTTACCCAACAAGTAATTTTATTCAGTATAAGAGTGAATCAAATCAAAATAGGTATCTTGATATCGGTTTTAAGAATTAAAATGCTGTAAAAGGTACTAAATTTGGATCGAATAAAATTGTTAAGCGTGCTCAGGCTAGAGAAATACAAGGATGGGTGACCTTCGGGAAGGTCGCATAAAAGTGTTTCTGATCGATATTTTGGACTCAGTAAGAGTAGAGAAAATTCATATAGATTATCGATAAAGGAATTCTAAGAGGAATTTTATTTTATGAAGATTTTCGATAAGTATCGGGAAAATATATTGAGTTAAGAAAATTCAGTCTAAGTCCTTGGAAAATGAATTTTTTATGGGATAATAGGGTTTATTTCCCAAATATGGAAAATTTTCGGAATAAATCCAATAGCTCGAAAAAGGTAAAATCACAATAGGAGTATTTTATGAATATTGGGAAATTGGATCGAACTGGAATTTCAGAGGCTGATCCAAAATCCATGGAAAAGTCATAAAATACTATTTTATAAATATTTTATTATATTTGGTTGGATTCCAACTAGACTTAGTTGAATTTTTTACAAGAATGGAAAACTAGTAAATAAAAACTAGTTGGAGGGCAAATTGGTCATTTGGCCCCAATGGCAATTTTAAAATATTTAAAAAGTTATAAGGGCAATTTTGGAAAGATGAAATGAAAGATTAAATCTTGGCCCTTGATTGATGATAAAATCAATCTCAACAATTGGATAAAAAGGGAAAATTGTAATTTCACTATTAAATGAATTTAATATTCATTTAATAGATATATGTGTAAAATAAAGGTGAAAAGATGAACATTCCAGCCATAAACGTGAGAGCTACGGAAAAAAGAGAAAATTTTTTCCAAGCTTGATTCAAGCCCCGAAACTCGGTTTTAGGTAATCTCTTCAACTGCAAAGTTGTTATACTCTTAAAGCTCAACCTTTTGATATCAATAATTCATGGAATTCATGCTTGATTGATGAGATTTTATATGAGAAAGAAATTAGGGTTTATGGATCAAATTGGGGGTTTTGAGACTTTATGATTCCATGATTGAATTCAAGTTGAAATCAAGTTAGTATGATGTTAAAATCATGATATTGAGTTGGGATTTAAGTTCTACATGTTTAGATTATTATGAAGATGATTAGGGTTTATAGATTTAAGTTTAATTTAGGGTTTGTGATGTTGAATTAATGAATTAGTAAGCTTGATTTGTTGTTTGGAAGCAAGACCCTAAGTTAATTTGATAGGGACCGATTCGGGAATCTTAAAAGTTAGAGGACCAAATCTGAATTTGTATGGATTTGGTGTGTATTTATGTTATTAAGGATGTTGGAGATGTGAAATTGATGTTAGAATGCTAAACCGCTGTTAAATTGAATTAGTGACCATTTTGACAATTTGTCAAAGTTAAGTGACGAATTTGGAAATGAGGTTTTGGATAAGGACTAAATCTGAATTTTAATTGTATTGATGGGATTAAGGTAGTAATGTTGAATTGAGGACTAATTTGCAAAGTAAAGAAATTTGGATCCTTACCTTTGCATTATTAATGACCATTCGATAAAGAAGGAAAATTAGAGGGAACTATTGTGAATAATTATTTGATGAAGAAGGTGATAAGTTAGTGATTTAAAGAAAATAATGGGACTAAATTGACAAGTAGAGAAATAAGGAGAAGTTAGTATAAAAGTTGAAGTTAATTATGGAAGCTGTGTTGAAAACTGGTTTTGGGAGTAAGTTTGAAAATACACCATAAATTCTACAAAAATGGTTAGGAAGTGAATTATATACGATTGTAAAGATTTGTTCCTCTACTTTCTCCTGCAACAAACGGAAACTGATTTCGAGTTCCGAGACAAAAGATATGAATTTTTAAGTGACAAAAGGTCAGAAAACAGAGCACCAGTCTGTTCCGAATTCCATCATTGTAATTGACTTTGAAAATTCGCCATAAATTGTACAAGTTGAATTTGGGCTGTTAATTTATATGGTTGAAAATCTTATTGAATGTAGTTTATTTCAGAACAAACGGAATTGAATTCCGAGTTGTATATTATTTTATAGAAATATTTCTTTGAAGGTAGTGCAATCTGTCAGAAAATTAGAATTGATGCATTTTGTATCTAAGGTTAATTAGTAAGCTTGAAAGGGGATAATGGAAGTTCTAAATGGTCATTAAAGACAAAAAAATGGGTTTTGGATAGTATAAGGAATGAAGGAAAAACTTTTGGAAATTTTGTATATTCAAATGACTAGATTCGATACCATGTTTAAAGTATTGTTAGATTTGAATCTAACGAATGTTATTCGTATTTATATGATAAATGAAGTTTGATTTAGATCTAAAGAAGGGTCGAGGTATTATGAAGGAAAGGATCGAGTAGAGCTTAGTGAGGAAGCTAATAAATGGCCCAGGTGAGTGCATTTTTACGTATTTTATATATATAATATGAGAAAGAAATATAATATGTCAATCTAGAATGATTTGAAATAAAAAGAATTTGAATCTTAAATTGATATATTTCACAATAATTTTTAAATTGTTCATAATGATCTTTACAAGATATTGATGTTAAAAGCCCTTTGTATGATTATTGAGATTCTTGGTATAATTGGCATGCCAATGAGGTGGAGTATAGCGATATAGTGATACAGTGACGTTGTGTTCTACAACTATGACCAAGTGAAATAGTGATGCTGTTAAATTACAACAGTGATACAGTGAATTATTATGGCACAACATATTAGTTGATGCCGCACATGTGCATACTCAATAGTACTCGCATACCATGCATTCTCAATTACATTACATTGGGCTATGAATTGAATAAAAATTAACAAGTACAAGTGGTCTAAAGGAAAGTGAAAAGTGAAAGGGATATGATTCAAATGAAAACAAGTGATTTATTGGATATTTGATTTGATATGGCATTGCCTTATATATGTATATGAGACGTTGATTTTTACAGGTTACATGACAGAGGAACGACTTCGATAAGTCATTCTATACGATTCTAAATTCTTATATGTTATATTTAGTATTTTATTTATTATGAAATTTTTGTTAAAATTAAAATGCTTTACTTTGATTTATAAGTTTTGCCTTACTAAGTTCGTACTTAGCGTGTGTTTGTTTCGCACGTAGATTAAGATGGAGTATTTGAAGAGGAGTCGAGGATGTTGATTAAGCTTCAATCTTCAAAACATCAGTAAGATATTCTAGCTTATGATAATCTCTTGTGGGCATGTAATTAATTAATTGCTAGTAGAGTATGATGCATTAAATTAGACTAAATGATCAATAAGTAATCAGTTTTGATAATGAATCGTATATGGATAAAGCAAAATAAGGCATTAGCATTGTAAGAGAATAAAGCTAAGGTAGAAAGAATAATTACTTTGCTAATAAGAATAATCGGTAATCGCTTAAAGATTTTAAGGTCAAGAAATGGTCTAGATAGCGAACCTAGTTTTCACCCTAAATTGAACTGTTATTTTTAATAATTGCAAAATATGTTTTAAAATAATTAATTCAAGGTTGAAACTAGCTAACTGCTCATAGATTGTGTTTTTAAGAAAACACAGAAAGGGTTAGATTTACAAACTAAAATTTGTAAATACTTGTAAAAATAAATTTATAAGTCGAGATTTCTTTAAACGACTCCGTAACATCTTTAATGTATATTTGATTTACGAGTAGACGTTAAGGGTGTTACATTTAATGGTATCAGAGCTACAGGTTTAGCCGGTTCTGGATGCTAAACCAAGTTTGTATATGATTTTTATTAGTAAATACATGCTCCTAGGATATCATATTATTGATGTGCTGATTGTATGACTTGATGTTGCTCCTCATTAGTATGATATGGAATGAGACTAGAATAAGGAAAGTAAGACGATGATGTAATTCGGCAGTCTACGAATCTTAGAGGTTAAGAAAGGACTCATAGTGGATATGATATAGTGAAATAAGCATGAAAGTTAACTCATGTAGAAGATCTGAGAATTTAAGACCAATTTTAAGATAAATTGGTTACCTATGAGTAACATAGAAGTAAGATGCAAATGGAAGGTTGATCTTTAGTCAAGATATTATCAATTAAAAGCTAAAGGAATAGAAAAAGAGGAAAAGTACCACTTTGAGAGAAGATGATTTGTGCAAGTCAAAAAAGGGAAAAACTTGGTTTCAAAATTATTATACCTCAAGGAATCGTGAAATAGTTGTACCAAGGGCATATTAATGGATCTTATCCTCAGAAGTGAGCAAAAGTTTATACTGTATGTATTTATGTTTTAGATATATTGATTGGATTATTCATGTGTCATCACTCCTGAGAAAAAGAAAAAAAAGAAATAAAAAGAACTACAATTAGACTTGACACATGAAGAGGTGTTAGTAGAAATACTGGAATATGGTGTTAAAGAATTAAGAAATAAGAAAAATTACATTGGTTAAGGCCCTAAGAAGAAATCACAAGGTCGAAGAAGCCACTTGAGAATTTGAGAAGAAAATGAGGGAGTAGTATCTGCAATTGTTTGAAACACGTATGTTTTGAAAATTCGAGGACGAATTTTCTTAGAGATGAAGGAATTGTAATATCCCAATTTTTGGCTAGTGACCAAATTGTAAACTTTGAAAGTTTTGGCGGTTAAAGTATAAACTTTGGAAAATTTTGGGGACTAAAGTATAAAATTTTCCAATAAGTAATTTTATTCAGTATAAGAGTGAATCGGACAGTTTTAAGAATTAAGATGCAATAAAAGGTACTGAATTTGGATCGAATAAAATTGTTAAGCGTGCTCAGGCCAGAGAAATACAAGGATGGTTGACCTTCGAGAAGGTCCCATAAAAGTGTTTCTGATCGATATTTTGGACTCAGTAAGAGTAGAGAAAATTCGTATGGATTATCGATAAAGGAATTCTAAGAGGAATTTTATTCGATGAAGATTTTTGATAAGTATCGGGAAAATGGACTAAGTTAAGAAAATTTAGTCTAAGTCCTTGGAAAATGAAGTTTTTATGGGATAATAGAGTTTATTTCCCGAATATGGAAATATAGAATTTCGGAATAAATCCAATAGCTCAAAAAAGGTAAAATCATAGTAGAGGTATTTTATGAATATCGGGAAATCGAATCGAACAGGAATTTCAGAGGCTGATCCAAATGCCATGTAAAAGTCATAAAATACTATTTTATGAATATTTTATTATATTTGGTTGGATTCCAACTAGACTTAGTTGAATTTTTTACAAGAATGACAAACTAGTAAATAAAAACTAGTTGGAGGGCAAATTGGTCATTTTGCCCCAATGGCAATTTTGAAATATTTTAAAAGTTATAAGGGAAATTCTGGAAAGAGGAAATGGAAGATTAAATATTTTCCCTTGATTGATAATAAAATCAATCTCAACCATTGGATAAAAAGGGCAAAATTGTAATTTCACTATTAAATGAATTTAATATTCATTTAATAGATATATGTGTAAAATAATGGTGAAAAGATGAACAAGATGTTCATCTTTTCCAGCCATAAACGCGAGAGCTAGGGAAAGAAAGAGAGAAAAATTTCCAAGCTCGATTCAAGCCCCAAAACTCGGTTTCAGGTAATCTCTTCAACTGCAAAGTTGTTCTACTCTTCAAGCTCTATCTTTTGATATCAATAATTCATGGAATTCATGCTTGATTGATGATAATTTACATGAGAAAGGAATTAGGGTTTATGGATCAAATTGGGGGTTTTAAGATTTTATGATTCCATGATTGAATTCAGGTTGAAATCAAGTTAGTATGATGTTAAAATCATGATATTGAGTTGAGATTTAAGTTCTACATGTTTAGATTATTAAGAAGATGATTAGGGTTTATGGATTTAAGTTTAATTTAGGGTTTGTGATGTTGAATCAATGATTTAGTAAGCTTGATTTGTTGTTGGAAGCAAGACCCTAAGTTAATTTGATAGGGACCGATTCGGCAAGCTTAAAAGTTAGAGGACCAAATCTGAATTTGTATGGATTTGGTGTGTATTTATGTTATTAAGGATGTTGGAGATGTGAAATTGATGTTAGAATGCTTAACCGATGTTAAATTGAATTAGTGACCATTTTGACAATTTGTCAAAGTTAAGTGACCAATTTGGAATTGAGGTTTTGGATAAGGACTAAATCTGAATTTTAGTGTAATGATGGAATTAAGGTGGTAATGTTGAATTGAGGACTAATTTGCAAAGTTAAGAAATTTGGATCCTTACCTTTGCATTATTAGTGACCAACCAATAAAGAAGGAAAATTAGAGGGAACTATTGTGAATAATTATTTGATGAAGAATGTGATAATTTGGTGGTTTATAGCAAATAATGGGACTAAATTGTCAAGTAGAGTAGTAAGGAGAAGTTAGTATAAAAGTTGAAGTTAATTATGGAATCTGTGTAGAACACTGGTTTTGGCAGTAAGTTTGAAAATTCACCATAAATTCTACAAACATGGTTAGAAGGTGAATTTTATACCGATGTAAATATTTGTTCGTCTAGTTTTTCCTCCAACAAACGGAAACTGATTCGAGTTCCGAGTCAAAAGATATGAATTTTTAAGTGACAAAAGGTCAGAAAACAGAGCACCAGTCTGTTCCGAAATCCAGCATTGTAATTGACTTTGAAAATTCGCCATAAATCGTACAAGTTGAATTTGGGATGTTAATTTAGATGGTTTGAAATCTTATTGAGCTTAGTTTATTTCAGAACAAATGGAATTTAATTCCGAGTTGTAGATTATTTTATAGAAATATTTCTTTGAAGGTAGTGCAATCTGTCAGAAAATGAGAATTGATGCATTTTGTATCTAAGGTTAATTAGTAAACTTGAAAGGGGTTAATGGATGTTCTAAATGGTCATTAAAGACAAAATTGGGTTTTGGACAGTATAAGGAAGGAAGGAAAAACTTTTGGAAATTTTATATATTCGAATGACTAGATTCGATAGCATGTTTAAAGTATTGTTAGATTTGAATCTAACGAATGTTATTCGTATTTATATCATCAATGAAGTTTGATTTGGATCAAAAGAAGGGTCGAGGTATTATGAAGGAAAGGATCGAGTAGAGCTTAGTGAGGCAAGCTAATAAATGGCCCAGGTGAGTGCATTTTTACATAATTTATATACATAATATGAGAAAGAAAGATAATATGTCAATCTAGAATGATTTGAAAGAAAAAGAATTTGAATCGTAAATTGATATATTTTACAATAATTTTTAAATGGTTTCTAATGATCTTTACAAGATTTTGATGTTAAAAGCCCTTTGTATGATTATTGAGATTCTTGACATAATTGGCATGCCAATGAGGTGGAGTATAGTGATATAGTGATACAGTGACGTTGTGTTCTACAACTATGACCAAGTGAAATAGTGATGCTATTAAATTACAACAGTGATACAGTGATTTATTATGGCACAACATATTAGTTGATGCCGCACATGTGCATACTCAATAGTGACTCGCATACCATGCATTCTCAGTTACATTACATTGGGCTATGAATTGAATAAAAAGTAACAAGTACAAGTGATCTAAAGGAAAGTGAAAAGTGAAAGTGATATGATTCAAATGAAAACAAATGATTTACTGGATATTTGATTTGACATGACATTGCCTTATATATGTATATGAGATGTTGATTTTTACAGGTTACATGACAGAGGAACGACTTCGATAAGTCATTCTATACGATTCTAAATTCTTATATGTTATATTCAACATTTTATTTATTATGCAACTTTTATTAAAATTAAAGTGCTTTACTTTGATTTATAAGTTTTGCCTCACTAAGTTCGTACTTAGCGTGTGTTTATTTCACACGTAGATTAAGATGGAGTATTTGAAGAGGAGTCGAGCATGCTGATCAAGCTTCAATCTACAAAACATCAGTAAGATATTATAGCTTAAGATAATCTCTAGTGGGCATGTAATTATTTAATTGCTAGTAGAGTATGATGCATTAAATTAGACTAAATGATAGATAAGTAATCAGTTTTGATGATGAATCGTATATGGATAAAGCAAAATAAGGCATTAGCATTGTAACAGAATAAAGCTAAGGTAGAAAGGATAATTACTTTGCTAATAAGAATAATCAGTAATCGCGTAAAGATTTTAAAGTCAAGAAATGACCTAGATAGCGAACCTAGTTTTCACCTTGAATTGAATTGTTGTTTTTAATAATTGTCAAATATGTTTTAAAATAATTAATTTAGGGTTGAAACTAGCTAACTGCACATAGGTTGTGTTTTCAAGAAAACTGAGAAAAGGGTTAGATTTACAAACTAAAATTTATAAATACTTGTAAAAATAAATTTATAAGTCGAGATTTCTTTAAACGACTCCATAACATCTTTAATGTATATTCGATTTACGAGTATACGTTAAGGGTGTTACGTATAATGGTATCAGAGCTACAGGTTTAGCCGGTTCTGGATGCTAAACCAAGTTTGTATATGATTTTTATCAGTAAATACATGCCTCTAGGATATCATATTATTGATGTGCTGATTGTATGACTTGATGCTGCTCCTCATTAGTATGATATGGAATGAGACTAGAAAAAGGAAAGTAAGACGATGATGTAATTCGTCAGTCTACGAATCTTGAAGGTTAAGAAAGGACTCATAGTGGATATGATACAGTGAAATAAGCATGAAAGTTAACTCCTGTAGAAGATCTGAGAATTTAAGACCAATTTTAAGATAAATTGGTTACCTATGAGTAACATAAAAGAGGTACCACTTTGAGAGAAGATGATTTGTGCAAGTCAAAAAGGGAAAAACTTGGTTTCAAAATTTTTATACCTAAAGGAATCGTGAAAGAGTTGTACGAAGGGCATATTAATGCATCTTATCATCAGAAGTGAGCAAAAGTTTATAGTGTATGTATTTATGTTTTAGAGACATTGATTGGATTATTCATGTGTCATCACTCCTGAGAAAAAGGAAAAAAAGAAAAAAAAAAGAACTGCAATTAGACTTGACACATGAAGAGGTGTTAGTAGAAATACTGGTATATGGAGTTAAAGAATTAAGGAATAGGAAAAATTACATTGGTTAAGGCCCAAAGAAGAAATCAGAAGGTCGAAGAAGCCACTTGAGAATTTGAGAAAAAAATGACGGAATAATATCTGCAATTGTTTGAAACATTATGTTTTGAAAATTCGAGGATGAATTTTCTTAAGGGGGGAGGAATTGTAATATCCCAATTTTTGGCTAGTGACCAAATTGTAAACTTTGAATGTTTTGGTGGTTAAAGTATAAACTTTGGAAAAGTTTGGGGACTAAAGTATAAATTTCACCAATAAGTAATTTTATTCAGTACAAGAGTGAATCGGATCGAAATAGGTACCTTAATATCAATTTTAATAATTAAGATTCAGTAAAAGGTACTAAATTTGGATCGAATAAAATTGTTAAGCGTGCTCAGGCCAGAGAAATACAAGGATGGGTGACCTTCAAGAAGGTCCCATAAAAGTGTTTCTGATCGATATTTTGGATTCAGTACGAGTAGAGAAAATTCGTATGGATTATCGATAAAGGAATTCTAAGAGGAATTTTATTCTATGAAGATTTTCGATAAGTATCGGGAAAATAGACTAAGTTAAGAAAATTTAGTCTAAGTCCTTGGAAAAGGAAGTTTTTATGGGATAATAGAGTTTATTTCCCGAATATGGAAATATAAAATTTTTGGAATAAATCTAATAGCTCGAAAAAGGTAAAATCGTAGTAGAAGTATTTTATGAATATCAGGAAATTAGATCAAACTGGAATTTCAGAGGATGATCCAAAAGCTATGGAAAAGTCATAAAATACTATTTTATTAATATTTTATTATATTTGGTTTGATTCCAACTAGGCTTAGTTGAATTTTTTACAAGAATGGAAAAGTAGTAAATAAAAACTAGTTGGAGGGCAAATTGGTCATTTGGCCCCAATGGCAATTTTGAAATATTTAAAAGGTTATAAGGGAAATTTTGGAAAGAGGAAATGGAAGATTAAATCTTGGCCCTTGATTGATGATAAAATCAATCTCAATCATTGGATAAAAGGGCAAAATTCTATTTTCACTATTAAATGAATTTAATATTCATTTAATAGATATATGTGTAAAATAATGGTGAAAAGATGAACAAAATGTCCAGCCATAAACGTGAGAGCTAGGGAAACAAAGAGAAAATTGTTCCAAGCTCAATGCAAGTCCCAAAACTCGGTTTCAGGTAATCTCTTCAACTGCAAAGTTGTTATACTCTTCAAGCTCTATCTTTTTATATAAATAATTCATGAAATTCATGCTTGATTGATGAGAATTTACATGAGAAAGAAATTAGGGTTTATGGATCAAATTGGGGGTTTTGAGATTTTATGATTCCATGATTGAATTCAAGTTGAAATCAAGTTAGTATGATGTTAAAATCATGATATTGAGTTGGGATTTAAGTTCTACATGCTAAGATTATTACGAAGATGATTAGGGTTTATGGATTTAAGTTAATTTAGGGTTAGTTATGTTGAATTAATGATTTAGTAAGCTTGATTTGTTGTTTGGAAGCAAGACCCTAAGTTAATTTCATAGGGACCGATTCAGTAATCTTAAAAGTTAGAGGACCAAATCCTAATTTGTATGGATTTGGTGTGTATTTATTTTATTAAGGGTGTTGGAGATGTGAAATTGATGTTAGAATGCTAAACCAATGTTAAATTGAATTAGTGACCATTTTGACAATTTGTCAAAGTTAAGTGACCAATTTGGAAATGAGATTTTGGATAAGGAATAAATCTGAATTTTAGTTGTAATGATGGAATTAAGGTGGTAATGTTTAACTGAGGACTAATTTGTGAAGTTAAGAAATTTGGATCCTTACCTTTGCATTATTAGTGACCATTCGATAAAGAAGGAAAATTAGAGGGAACTATTGTGAATAATTATTTGACGAAGAAGGTGATAAGTTTGTGTTTTAAAGCAAATAATGGGACTAAATTGACAAGTAGAGAAGTAAGTATAAAAGTTGAAGTTAATTATGAAAGCTGATTGTTTGACTTGATGCCGCTCCTCTTTAGAATGATATGGAATGAGATTAGAATAAGGAAAGTAAGGCGATGATGTAATTCGTTAGTCTACGAGTCTTGGAGGTTAAGAAAGGACTCATAGTGGATATGATACAGTGAAATAAGCTTTACAATATCATAAACAATCCATGCTTGAATTCCAAAGCATTTTTACCAGCCATGCTTATATTCCCAAGGCTTTATAAACAAGGTTCAACACATGAACTTTCACATATATTGGCATTTATAGTGACTCGGATAGACTACCTCTATCTCATAGACATATCGGATACACAGATCTCTCATACCATGCCTAGTTAAAGCACATGATATCCCAAACCTTGCCTAATTAAAACGCAAGATTTGACACCCTCGCCTAGTTAAACCGCGAGATTTCACCCTTGCCTAGTTAAACTGAATAGTACCGACCTTGCCTAGTTAAACCACGAGATTTCACCCTTGCCTAGTTAAAATGCAAGAGTACCGACCTTGCCTAGTTAAACCGCAAGATCACCATCGATTTGGGTTGCCTAGTTAAACCGCATTCCCCAAATGATGTCCCAACAGTCCGAGTGGCCTAGTTAAATCGCCATACCTGAAGGACCCATGACCACGATCGATTTTGTTCATATTTTATAATGCACTTTTAATCCTATGGCATGCCAACTATATCCGATTGTTTTCTCACCTTGTCACATAGCCAATATATCATTTACAAAACCATTTACTTATTGTTTACAATGCATTTCATAAAATACCACATATGCACATCTCATTGCCAATGCAATAACACCATTCCCATCCGGAATGAAAACCAATGCTCACTAGCATTTGATATACTTTTAAACCCCTGCATATGTACTCAAAATCATGCATTACCTGTAAGTAAATCATACCATGTTTATCACCAAAACATGCAAACAACATGCTCATATTTAAACCGACATTCAAGAGTAAAATAAGGGAAACTTACCTCCGAGCTTAGGTAAGTGTCTCATGCTTACCCTAAACTCCCAACAACCTTTCAAAACCTTTATAAAGCAATTAAAACCAGTTTCCACTCACCAATACGCTTCGCCTTCCTTGCCAACGTGAAACAAGCTGCCGGCATACAACCAAACAACGTCAAGCTTCGTCGCCTTGATTATCCCCTGTTTTAAACACATACAACCAGAGGATAAATGCATTAAAATTCATTCAAACCATTGCCTAACAACAATCTCCCACAACTCCCAAGTTGCCCACTCAAAAACCATTCGAACGTACTGAAAACACCATCAGACATTTTCGAAACTTAACCTAGTCATAAAACAACAATTCAATCCTTCAATCAACATCTAACAACATCCAAAAACCCTTTCCAAACATCCTTTTACCTCCAACAAAGATTAAACACGAAAATCACCACAATAACTCAAAACTAGCAACCTAACTAATTAGAGATTCAATAGTTTTGGGATTCTATTGATAAAAAAACTTATCAACATCAAAATACATCCAAAACATATATTAAATACATATCAATTACTGGAAATCAAATCCACTTCGAAAATCACCATGATTCATCCAAATTGCCAAAATAACTCAATTAAACATGGACAAAACATTAAAACCATATTACAACTTATAAATCAAGGATCAAATACTTGGGAATATCAATAAAGAACCATTTAACAGAGGAGATCATAGACCTTACCCCTGTTATGTGATTTTCCCTCAATTGGCTCGTTAAAAGATAAGAAAATACAAGATTTCAATGAGATTTTGCAAACTAAAGTTAAAGGAACAAATTAAAATCAATAATCTGAGTGAAATGAGTTCTTTACCTATAGATTTTGATAAACTATGAGTGTTTGGAAGAAAACAAGTTGAGAGAAAAAGTTTAGGAAAAAGTAAAGTGAAATTCTTTTAAAAGCTAATAACTAACTTTAGATATTTAATCCATTTTAACAACCTTTTAAAACACATGAATAAAATGATTTAATTGAAGGGGGAAACCACCAGCAAACACTTTGTAGATTAGCTCCTTAAGGATTCTAAGGATTTGACCCTTTTGATTTTAGTCACTTAAAACAGTTTTCAAAAATCGCACTTTAGTCACTAACACAAAATATCATATTTTCAATTTCCATTTTCCAAAATTGATTCCACCAAAAATCAATATATATTAAAATATGTTTTTTAACTATTTTTCCATATTTTATTCTTACCGAAAAATATACGGTCTCGAATCTGACTCTAATCTCTAACTCAGTCCACCGGACCGTCTAGTAAACCTCAAAACCGCTAAGCCCAAAACTGGGGTGTTACAACTCTCCCCTACTTAAGAAATTTCATTCTCGAAATTACCTGGAGGAAACAGATGCAGAAATTACTCCTTCATATCAGTCTTGCTTTCCCAACCAACTTCCTCAACACCTCGTTGTCGCCACAAGACTTTCACGAGCTCTATTGTCTTTCCACGAAGAACTTTCTTACTAGTATCGAGGATCTCTATTGGTTCCTCATCAAAGGTTAGATTTGGCCTTAACTCCACATCCTCCACCGGCATGATATGCGACAGATCTGACCGATATCTCCTCAACATCGAAACATGGAACACATTGTGAATTTTCTCCAGCTTGGGAGGCAACCTCAACCAATATGCCACAGGACGCACACGCTCAATAACCTCATATGGTCCAATGAACCTCAGACTAAGCTTACCCTTACGTCCGAATCTCATCACCTTTTTCCATGGTGACACCTTCAAGAATACACGATCGCCCACTGCATATTCAACCTTCTTACGCTTCAAATCAGCGTAAGATTTATGCTGATCCGCAGCCGCTTTCACCCGGTCGCAAACAAGCTTAACCTTCCATCCGTGTCTTTTAACACATCCGGTAAGGTAACATGCTTTTCCCCCACCTTAGCCCAACACAAAGGCGTACGACACCTCTGGCCATATAACGCCTCATAAGGTCCATCTAAATACTCGCCTGATAACTCTTGTTGTAAGAAAACTCAACTAAAGGCAAATGCTTCTCCCAGGTTCCCTGGAACTCAATAATACATCATCGCAGCATATCCTCCAAAACCTAGATAACCCGCTCAAACTATCCATCTGACTGGGATGATATGCAGTACTAAATCTCAACCTCAAACGAAGGCCTGGTGCAGACTCTTCCAAAACCTTGTCATAAACCTTGGATCCCTATCCGAAACGATGGATTTAGGTACACCATGCAAGCACACAATCTCCGATATATATAAATCTGCCAACTTGTCCAAGGTATACATTGTATGCACTGGCAAGAAATGTGCACACTTTGTGAACTAATCAACAATCACCCAAACAAAATCCTTCTTAGCTGGTGTCAACGGCAACCCTGTTACAAAATCCATAGTGTTTCTCTACCATTTTTGCTCTGGAATTTTTAGTGGTTGCAACAACCTTGATGGACATTGATGTTCAGCCTTTACCCGCTGACATACCTTGCATTTGGAGACAAACTCAGCCACATACTTTTTCAACCCAACCCAGTAGTATACCTCTTTCAAATCACGATACATCTTAACACTACCAGGATGCATAGCAAAAGGACTAGAATGTGCTTCTGTCAAGATAGTGTGCCTCAACTCTGAATCATCCAGCACCACTATTTGACCCTTGAAACACAAAACTCCATCACCATCAAAATGGAAATTTGTCGGATTACCATCCGCTATGTCCTTAACATGCTCAACCAAAGAATCATCATATGGTTGATTAGCTTTAATCAACTGCGATAACATAGGCTTAACTTGCAATTCAGCCAACAAACCACCCTCCCTCGTCACACTCAACCTTGCAAACATAGCTCGGAGCTCAACTGCAACCTTACGACTTAATGTATATGCCACTACATTGGCTTTACCAGGATGATACTCAATGGTCAAGTCGTAATCTTTAAGCAACTAAAACCATCTACGTTGCCTAAGATTCAAATCTTTCTGGGACATCAAAAACTTCAAGCTCTTGTAATTCGTGAAGATCATGCACTTCTCACCATAGAGGTAATGTTGCCAAATTTTTAGAGTGAAAACCACAGCCGCAAGCTCCAAATCATGAGTTTGATAATTGCACTCATGATCTTTCAATTGCCTCGATGCAAAGGCCACAACCTTCCCATCTTGAATCAGCACACAACCTAAGCCAAAAACTCAACATTCTCACCAACCACCACAACTTCATAGTCATCAGCCAACCTCAAGGATATCCTTTTAGATTCACAACCCACAACTGCTCTATGCTCACTCGACCAATCTATACCCAAAATGATATCAAAACCATAGAATGACAATTCCATCAGATTGCGGCAAACTCATTTCCTTGCACCACCAAAGGACAATGTTGGTACAACCTTCTTGTTGTAACCGTCTCCCCAAAATAACTTGTGACTAACATGCCAACATGTAAGATCTCAACAGGAACATTCAGCAAAGATGCATGTTCACTCAAGATATATGAATGCGTAGACCCCGAATTAATCAAGGATAATAATGACAAGGATTGCAAAGTAAAAGTACATGCGATCACATCCGTGTCATTACAGCCCTAATGGTGAGCAAAAACCTGAGTCGGTCCATCACCTTCAGGTCTCACCGCTGCGGCATGAGCCATAGCCCTATGAACATCCTCACGCATCTAAAAGTTACCCCTGCACGGCCTCAGCCCCTAGCAGGTGCAGTAACCTACGCTGGTACATCTTTCACAGCCTGAGGACAATAACGCTTCAAGTGATCAGATGATCCCCAAATCCAACAAGCTCCAGTATTACCCTAGCACATACCCGCGTGGCGCCTACCGCATCGCTCACATTCTGGTGTAACACGAGCTCCCTAAACACCCTTGCCGACTCCACTACCACACCTATGATCTGGCTTATGCCTCTTGTCCCTGAACCTCCTATTCTGCCTCCCAGAATAGCTACAATCCACCACTCATTTACCCAAGTTCACACCCGCAGCCTAAACAGGTGCACTCAAGGACTGCTCAATATCTTTGGCCCAGTTGACCAACACATCAAAACCTATGTAATCTGCGGCCAGGAGGTACGTCTTAATGTCCTTTACAAGTCCATAACGGAACCTGTCACATCTTTGTTGGTCATTTGGAACCAACTCCGGAGCATACTGACTCAACCGGAAAAACTTCACCTCGTATTCAGCAACAGAAAAGCTTCCCTGAGATAGTGACATAAACTCGCGCTTCTTCATATCCAAGTACTAAGCACCAAGGTACTTCCACTTGGAAGCTCTCTAAAAGAACTCCCAAGTAACATCCGCCTAAGGAACACCAGCAATAGTGGTCATCCACCAATGGTATGCATTCCCCTGCAGCAGAGATACAGTGCAACCTAGCTTACGCTTCTCGTTGCATCCCATCTGACCCATAATGCGAACCGAATTTTCCAGCCAACCTTTGGTTGCCTCAAAGATCAAACCTTGACACTCCATACCTCCCAAACTCATCAAACACTCTAATGTTAAACCTTGATTTGCCACCACAGCAGGCGCCGGTGCCTGCGCCTGTACTCCAGCCATTGCTGCCTGAAATGCTCCCATTATCGCCTGTACTAACGGAGTCAAATTGCCATACACTGACACTTAATGAACCTGGGGTGCTTCTACCGTCCCAACATCAACTAGAGGAACTACGGAAGGAGAAAGAGGTAAAACATGAGGAAGATTCTCTTCTGTCTCATTATTCTGCCCAATCCCGGCAGTATTAGCCATAGACCGTGCCTCACGTCGAGCCATGCTAACTGTTGCGTGTGATAAGTGCTACGCAATTGTGCAAGTATACACGTCGCAAGTAATAAAGTGATATGAGTATCGAGTATCGTCTCCACAGGGATTGGTTTGGGCCACTTTGCTTAAGTTACTGCACTGTGAAAAGTAAAAACACAATTAAAGGATTATAGGAGTTTAACTAATAACTAAACTAGAAAGCAATAAAGTAAATGAAAAGATGAGATCAATTGAGAGAGAGATAGGCCAGGTTATCGTGAGTTGAGGTGTGATAGCCGATTGGATCGTTTTAGTAAAAGAGTGCACGGGCAACTCAGTTGCCGTGGCAACTTGCACAACGGGGTTGCCTTGGCAACTAATCGATGGTTGCCTGGGCAACTACTTGGGCATCTGGGCAGCAACCTTCAAGGTTCGACAGAGCGTTCTTCAATGGTTTCTTCTTATCCCTAAGTTGAAACTCTAGCTACTTGTGCATGCCTTGATAATACATCCCTGCGTGAATCAAGGGTGAACAACAACCAATCTTGCGCTCCTCTTAGCCGTTGAAATACTTAACTTATTCCTAAGTTGGATTAATCTTCACCATCAATAGATTGAATAAAGATCATATTCATTCATTTCTTGAATCTAACTCTCCCGACATTAGATAAATAGATAAAATCACGAGATCCTCTCCCAATTCACTCGCAAACAAGAATAAGAACCAAGAATAAATAAACCTTGAAATAGAAAGGTGCAAACTCTTATTACCTAAACAAAAACCAATAGTTTCTCACAACAACAAAACACAATAACCCCAACCAATTAAGTTAGTTCATGGTTGGGTTCAAAAGATATACAAAGAATAATCCCCAAACCATGAATCTAATGGAAGCAAAGAAGAAGAAGAAGAAATCGAACTCTCTCCCCCTTGTTATCTTGTCGAAATATCTTCTTTCTTGCCCTTTGGAGTTGTCGAAAATCCTCTCCCCTTGCTCTCCTTGATTGTCAAAATTCCCTTCTTATTTACAGGGCTAGGGCAAAGTCCTTCTTTGAGGAGGAAGTTAAGTTGGAATTAAATTATCTTTAAAGAATATAATTCTTTATTATAATTGTATTCCTACTAGAACTTCTCCTATCTTCTTGGAATTTAATTCTTCTTTAATCTCTGCATGGAAATCAAATTCCTTTGGGTCTGGGCTTTGCTCCACGTCATCTTGGGCTTGTCTAGTCATCAATTTCGACTACCATATCACCTTTGCTCTTGTCGACAATTGCCATGGCAACTGGCTCGACGTCTCCTTCATACATTGCCCTGGCAACTAGCTCGGCGTCTCCTTCATGCATTGCCCTGGCAACTAGCACTAGCCTTGCTTTGGCAAGTGGTCCTGCACACACACAAAAATACACCAAAGCAGCATCTTTTTCCACAAAAATCACCAAGTTATGTAATCAAGCTCAACGGTGGAAAGAAACATGAATTAATGCACGAATAACTAATTATGCAACTAATATGGGCTTAAGTCTAACAATAATATGAGTAAAAAGGGTAATAAAAATAGTACTTTTGAACACTAACAAAGCATCAAAACACATTACAGTTAGTCTAACATCAGGCAAAGAATCCAAGTTAACTTGAAAACGCATTTAAAATCCTCGGTAATAGACAATGTGTCCCCAATCATACCCCAACGGAACATTAAACAATCATCGAGCATTTACAAAATCATCGTGAAGTTCAAACAACATCAATTAAACAAGCAAAAACATCCCAACTTTTTGCAAACTTGGCTCTGATACCAACAAATGTAACCCCCTCAACCCAGCCTAGTTGCAAGACCGATCTGATAAAGCTACATTAGGTTTACTAAAGCAAAACAGAAAGGTTCAACCCAAAACTCATCCATTTTTTACTTTTAACTTGTATAGATGCATTAACGCTTTCCTACATGTCCATACCATTTGTTGGTGAGCACTCATCTCAATCATGCATCATAACGATATCCGATTGGCCATAACCAGATTAGGGACCAAAATGCAGTTTTGACTAAAATAGGGACTTTACCAATTTTATGTTACCAACCCTTAATTAAACATTTTCCATGCTTACATGCCAAAAATTAGCCCAATACAATCATCCAAACCCATTCAATTGCTTTCACAACATTCAGGGATTAAAACAAAAGAAAACATAATTTTACTAAAGCCACTAACTAACTTAACTGCCATGGGTATCAGTACGCCCATCTGAGTATCGATATTCCCTCTCCAATTCGAATTCCAAAAAATTCTAGTAGCCAACTCCCGTACCGATACGACCCTGCGTACCAATACGCCTTACCAAAACCAAAGACTCAGATCGATCCTCAAACCCGTACCGATCCCCAAGCTAAATTCAGCCTTCTCGTACCAATACGTAAACCCATGTATTGGTACGCTACTCTAATGATACACTCCCGTATCACAACGCGTGTAGTCTGCGTACCCAGTACCACAAGCCCCGAATGGCTTCCCGTATCGATACGTGAACACGAGTACCGATATGCCTAGACTTGAATGGTCACAATTGGCTGATTTAACATGCATACCTCAATACCTTGCCACTTCACTAAGCCATAAACTTTCATACAACAATATCTAAATGCAAATGCAACCTAAACAACATAAACTCAGCAACCAATTGGTTTCCACTCATCCAATGATATCCTAAAGGCATGCTTCCTAAAAACACTTTGCCTTGCGACCCAAAATGCACAATTAAATCATTCTCAGCATAAGCAACATACCAACACACTCAACATAGCATGCTGAACTTGGTCCAATCAGCACAACATGGCAACCCACAAGGAAACTCTAGATGCATACCTAAGACACCATTCATCCACAACATCAACAAGTATTAACAACAAGCTTGGCAACATCAACCATCCACAAAAACCAGCATAGAAATCATATTCAATATCTATAAGAAAACATTATTACAACCCCTAAAAACCTTGGTGAACACATTGCCTTATTAACTGAAAATTTAAACTGAGTCCATACTCAAAGTAGTTTATCTCTTGGATCTTTGCAAACCTTGCCTTTGCTGCACTAAACTTTAATGCTCTGCATCATTAGGAAAAGCGAGCGTAAGCACACATTCTTAGTGAGGATGCTCATAAACAATGATCCATAAAACCGTTTAAAAACCAAATGCTTGCTTTTCTCAAAACATGCTTACAACCTAAGCATTTTTCCATGATTCCAACAGAATCAAAACACAATAACCTTTACAATGTCATAAACAATCCATGCTTGAATTCCAAAGCATTTTTACAAGGCATGTTTATAATCCCAAGGTTTTATAAACAAGGTTCAACACATGAAGTTTCACATATATTGGCATTTATAGTGACCCGGATAGACTACCTGTATCTCATACACATATCAGATACATGGATCTCTCATACCATGCCTGGTTAAACCCCATGATATCCCAACGTTGCCTAGTTAAACTGCAAGATTTGACACCCTCGCCTAGTTAAACCTCAAGATTTCACCCTTTCCTAGTTAAATCGAAAGAGTATCGACCTTGCCTAGTTAAACCGTGAGATTTCACCCTTGCCTAGTTAAACCGCAAGAGTATCGACCTTGCCTAGTTAAACCGCAAGATCACCATCGATTTGGGTTGCCTAGTTAAACCGCATGCCCCAAATGATGTCCCAACAGTTCAAGTGGCCTAGTTAAACCACCATACCTCAAGGACCCATGACCACGATCGATTTTGCTCATATTTTATAGTGCATTTTTAATCCTATGGCATGCCAACTATATCCGATTATTTTCTCACCTTGTTACGTAGCCAATATATCATTTACAAAACCATTTACGTACTGTTTACAATGCATTTCATAAAATACCACATATGCACATCTCATTGCCAATGCAATAACACCATTCCAATCCAGAATGAAAACCAATGCTCACTAGCATATCATATACTTTTAAACCCCTGCATACGTACTCAAAATCATGCATTACCAGTAATTAAATCATACCATGTTTTATCACCAAAAAATGCAAACAACATGCTCATATCTAAACTGACATTCAAGAGCAAAATAAGGGAAACTTACCTCTGATCTTAGGCAAGCGTCTCACGCTTACCCTAAACTCCCAACAACCTTTACAAACCTTTGCAAAGCAATTAAAGCCAGTTTCTACTCACCGATACACTTTGCCTTCCTTGCCAACGCGAATTAAGCTCCCGACAAGAAACCAAACAACGTTAAGCTTCATCGCCTTGATTATCCCCTATTTTAAACACATACAACCAGAGGATAAATGCATTAAAATGCCTTCAAACCATTGCCTAACAACAATCTCCCGCAACTCCCAAGTTGCCCGGTCAAAAACCACCCAAACATACGAAAAACACCATCAAACGTTTCGAAAACTTAACCCTGTCATGAAAAAACAATTCAAGCCTTCAATCACATCTAACAACATCCAAAAGCCCTTTCCTACCATCCTTTTACCTCCAGCAAAGATTAAACTCGAAAATCACCACAATAACTCAAAACTAGCAACCTAACTAATTAGAGATTCAAGAGTTTCGGGATTTTATTGATAAAAACAACTTATCAACATCAAAATACATCCAAAACATATATTAATTCCATCTCAATTCACTGGAAATCAAATCCAATTCAAAAATCACCATGATTCATTCAAATTTCCAAAATAACTCAATCAAACATGGATAAAACATTAAAACCACATTACAACTTATAAATCAAGGATCAAATACTTGGGAATATCAATAAAGAACCATTTAACAGAGGAGATCACAGACCTTACCCTGTTATGTGTGATTTCTCCTCAATTGGCTTGTTAAAAGCTAAACAAATACAAGATTTCAATGAGATTTTGTAAAACAAAGTTAAAGGAACAAATTAAAATCAATAATTTGAGTAAAATGAGTTCTTTAACTCTGGATTTTGATAAACTCTGAGTGTTTGGAAGAAAAGAAGTTGAGAGAAAAAGTTTAGGAAAAAGTTACGTGAAATTCTTTTAAAAGCTAATAACTAACTTTAGATATTTAATCCATTTTAACAATCTTTTAAAGCACTTGATTAAAATGATTTAATTGAAGGGAGAAACCACCAGCAAACACTTTGTAGATTAGCTCCTTAAGGATTCTAAGAATTTGACCCTTTTGATTTTAGTCACTTAAAAGCAGTTCTAAAAACCGCATTTTAGTCACTAACACAAAATATCATATTTCCAATTTCCATTTTCCAAAATTGATTCCACCAAAAATCAATATATATTAAAATATGATTTTTAACTATTTTTCCATATTTTATTCTTACTGAAAAATATACGGTCCCAAATTCGACTCAAATCTCTAACCCGGTCCACCGGACCGTCTAGTAAACCTCAAATCCTCTAAGCCCAAAACTGGGGTGTTACAATCTCACAAGGTGGGTGTTTAAAAGACTTGAAGATTACAAGAAAGAGTACAAATGATATACAATTAAAGCACTCTCTACACTATGTACAAGAGAAATGAAGAAGTAATGACTTAAAGAGTATTTATCTTCATCATTTTGCTTGGATGTTGTGTTTCACCATCTTCAAGTGTCCTAAGCTTGCTTTTTATAGTGTGGAATGATATTCTAGCTGTTTATGGCCGTTGGGGATGTTTTGAAGCCGTTGGAAAGTCATAAAGTCGAGCTTTAAATTCCCACCTGCATAAAGGTTTTGAAACCTTAAGGAGGATTTGAAAAATATAACAGTTACAGAGCCATGGTTTCGAAACCTTTGCTAAGGTTTTAATTCCAGGCCATTATGCCCGAAAGGTTTCGAAACCATCAAATAGAGGTATCAAAATCTTGTTTAAAAACATGAAAATTTGGCTATCTTTTGGCTCTTTAAGGTATATAAACACAGTGGGATGAGTCAAAACATTATGAAAACATTTAAAACATATTTTTCAAGTTTTGAGGACTTTTGAATTCTTTTTGAAATATTTAAACAAGTCCAGAACATTTTCAGATAATTTGTTATATCAAAATATTTACTCAACAATCTCCCCCATTTTGATATAACAACACTTCTTTAAAAAAATTGCTTTTGACAAAATCTCCCCCTTAATTTTTCACTTACTTCTCCCTTTTTCTTATATAAAAAATAATTCAAATCTTTATAGTACATAAAAACAATGGAGAGTAAGTTAAAATAAAAAGTTTAAGTACAAATATTTGAAAAATAAAACCCCCTTACCAAAGCATTCCATAGAAATTTTAGCTCAAATATTTGACACTTAAGAAGTTGAATTTCAACATAGGGTTATAAAGATTTAAGAGCACATGAAATTCAATGTATCCAAGTCTTAAAAAAACTTTATGCAATAATGTGAATAGAACATGTTAAAAACATATATGCAAAAAACATTACAAAATGTCACGCACTTAAAAAAAATCAAACAAATATGCATCAACATTTAGAACATCAAAAATAGGCAACCAAATAAATAATCAAAATTAAGGTTAGAGGTTACCCATCTTTCTTCATTTGTGTGACTAGAGCATTCAAATATCCTTACTTTTCTTACCATTGCTCCAACACACCTACAAGAGACATTCATTTGATTTTTGGTATCCAAATTGCTTTGGATCCAGTGACATTAACTTTAATGTCTATAGTTCCCTTAGGAACCCATACTTGTCTAATTTTATAAGATTTTTTTTCTTAATTGGACAAGTATCTAAAGAATGGCCATGATAAGGGCAATGTGAGCATTTTGCCATTATGGAACACGATGAATTATTAAAAATAATTTCTTTCTCTTTAGTTAAGCTTTCAAGCTTAACTTTAAAATCAGATTTTTCTTCTGCAAAATCTTCACACCTCATTTTTTGAAAGCTCTAAATCATTTTTCAAAGTTCCATTTTGGCTTTCAAAATCAACCTTTGTTTTTAAAAGAAAATCATTTTCATTTTTAAAATTTGAAATTATTTCCTTGTATTTAGAATTCATGGTCTCAAATTCTAAAAATAATTCATAAAAAGCATCTTGTAATAGGCAATGTGTCCCCAATCATACCCCAACGGAACATTAAACAATCATCGAGCATTTACAAAATCATCGTGAAGTTCAAACAACATCAATTAAACAAGCAAAAACATCCCAACTTTTTGCAAACTTGGCTCTGATACCAACAAATGTAACCCCCTCAACCCAGCCTAGTTGCAAGACCGATCTGATAAAGCTACATTAGGTTTACTAAAGCAAAACAGAAAGGTTCAACCCAAAACTCATCCATTTTTTACTTTTAACTTGTATAGATGCATTAACGCTTTCCTACATGTCCATACCATTTGTTGGTGAGCACTCATCTCAATCATGCATCATAACGATATCCGATTGGCCATAACCAGATTAGGGACCAAAATGCAGTTTTGACTAAAATAGGGACTTTACCAATTTTATGTTACCAACCCTTAATTAAACATTTTCCATGCTTACATGCCAAAAATTAGCCCAATACAATCATCCAAACCCATTCAATTGCTTTCACAACATTCAGGGATTAAAACAAAAGAAAACATAATTTTACTAAAGCCACTAACTAACTTAACTGCCATGGGTATCAGTACGCCCATCTGAGTATCGATATGCCCTCTCCAATTCGAATTCCAAAAAATTCTAGTAGCCAACTCCCGTACCGATACGACACTGCGTACCAATACGCCTTACCAAAACCAAAGACCTGTATCGATCCTCAAACCCGTGTACCGATCCCCAAGCTAAATTCAGCCTTCTCGTACCAATACGTAAACCCATGTATTGGTACGCTACTCTAATGATACACTCCCGTATCACAACGCGTAGTCTGCGTACCAGTACCACAAGCCCTGAATGGCTTCCCGTATCGATACGTGAACACGAGTACCGATATGCCTAGACTTGAATGGTCACAATTGGCTGATTTAACATGCATACCTCAATACCTTGCCACTTCACTAAGCCATAAACTTTCATACAACAATATCTAAATGCAAATGCAACCTAAACAACATAAACTCAGCAACCAATTGGTTTCCACTCATCCAATGATATCCTAAAGGCATGCTTCCTAAAAACACTTTGCCTAGCGACCCAAAATGCACAATTAAATCATTCTCAGCATAAGCAACATACCAACACACTCAACATAGCATGCTGAACTTGGTCCAATCAGCACAACATGGCAACCCACAAGGAAACTCTAGATGCATACCTAAGACACCATTCATCCACAACATCAACAAGTATTAACAACAAGCTTGGCAACATCAACCATCCACAAAAACCAGCATAGAAATCATATTCAATATCTATAAGAAAACATTATTACAACCCCTAAAAACCTTGGTGAACACATTGCCTTATTAACTGAAAATTTAAACTGAGTCCATACTCAAAGTAGTTTATCACTTGGATCTTTGCAAACCTTGCCTTTGCTGCACTAAACTTTAATGCTCTGCATCATTAGGAAAAGCGAGCGTAAGCACACATTCTTAGTGATGATGCTCATAAACAATGATCCATAAAACCGTTTAAAAACCAAATGCTTGCTTTTCTCAAAACATGCTTACAACCTAAGCATTTTTCCATGATTCAAACAGAATCAAAACACAATAACCTTTACAATGTCATAAACAATCCATGCTTGAATTCCAAAGCATTTTTACAAGGCATGTTTATAATCCCAAGGTTTTATAAACAAGGTTCAACACATGAAGTTTCACATATATTGGCATTTATAGTGACCCGGATAGACTACCTGTATCTCATACACATATCAGATACATGGATCTCTCATACCATCCCTGGTTAAACCCCATGATATCCCAACGTTGCCTAGTTAAACCGCAAGATTTGACACCTCGCCTAGTTAAACCTCAAGATTTCACCCTTTCCTAGTTAAATCGAAAGAGTATCGACCTTGCCTAGTTAAACCGTGAGATTTCACCCTTGCCTAGTTAAACCGCAAGAGTATCGACCTTGCCTAGTTAAACCGCAAGATCACCATCGATTTGGGTTGCCTAGTTAAACCGCATGCCCCAAATGATGTCCCAACAGTTCAAGTGGCCTAGTTAAACCACCATACCTCAAGGACCCATGACCACGATCGATTTTGCTCATATTTTATAGTGCATTTTTAATCCTATGGCATGCCAACTATATCCGATTATTTTCTCACCTTGTTACGTAGCCAATATATCATTTACAAAACCATTTACGTACTGTTTACAATGCATTTCATAAAATACCACATATGCACATCTCATTGCCAATGCAATAACACCATTCCAATCCAGAATGAAAACCAATGCTCACTAGCATATCATATACTTTTAAACCCCTGCATACGTACTCAAAATCATGCATTACCAGTAATTAAATCATACCATGTTTTATCACCAAAAAATGCAAACAACATGCTCATATCTAAACTGACATTCAAGAGCAAAATAAGGTAAACTTACCTCTGATCTTAGGCAAGCGTCTCACGCTTACCCTAAACTCCCAACAACCTTTACAAACCTTTGCAAAGCAATTAAAGCCAGTTTCTACTCACCGATACACTTTGCCTTCCTTGCCAACGCGAATTAAGCTCCCGACAAGAAACCAAACAACGTTAAGCTTCATCGCCTTGATTATCCCCTATTTTAAACACATACAACCAGAGGATAAATGCATTAAAATGCCTTCAAACCATTGCCTAACAACAATCTCCGCAACTCCCAAGTTGCCCAGTCAAAAACCACCAAACATACCAAAAACACCATCAAACGTTTCAAAACTTAACCTGTGTCATGAAAAACAATTCAAGCCTTCAATCACATCTAACAACATCCAAAAGCCCTTTCCTACCATCCTTTTACCTCCAGCAAAGATTAAACTCGAAAATCACCACAATAACTCAAAACTAGCAACCTAACTAATTAGAGATTCAAGAGTTTCGGGATTTTATTGATAAAAACAACTTATCAACATCAAAATACATCCAAAACATATATTAATTCCATCTCAATTACTGGAAATCAAATCCAATTCAAAAATCACCATGATTCATTCAAATTTCCAAAATAACTCAATCAAACATGGATAAAACATTAAAACCACATTACAACTTATAAATCAAGGATCAAATACTTGGGAATATCAATAAAGAACCATTTAACAGAGGAGATCACAGACCTTACCCCTGTTATGTGATTTCTCCCTCAATTGGCTTGTTAAAAGCTAAACAAATACAAGATTTCAATGAGATTTTGTAAAACAAAGTTAAAGGAACAAATTAAAATCAATAATTTGAGTAAAATGAGTTCTTTAACTCTGGATTTTGATAAACTCTGAGTGTTTGGAAGAAAAGAAGTTGAGAGAAAAAGTTTAGGAAAAAGTTACGTGAAATTCTTTTAAAAGCTAATAACTAACTTTAGATATTTAATCCATTTTAACAATCTTTTAAAGCACTTGATTAAAATGATTTAATTGAAGGGAGAAACCACCAGCAAACACTTTGTAGATTAGCTCCTTAAGGATTCTAAGAATTTGACCCTTTTGATTTTAGTCACTTAAAACAGTTCTAAAAAACCGCATTTTAGTCACTAACACAAAATATCATATTTCCAATTTCCATTTTCCAAAATTGATTCCACCAAAAATCAATATATATTAAAATATGATTTTTAACTATTTTTCCATATTTTATTCTTACTGAAAAATATACGGTCCCAAATTCGACTCAAATCTCTAACCCGGTCCACCGGACCGTCTAGTAAACCTCAAATCCTCTAAGCCCAAAACTGGGGTGTTACAATCTCACAAGGTGGGTGTTTAAAAGACTTGAAGATTACAAGAAAGAGTACAAATGATATACAATTAAAGCACTCTACACTATGTACAAGAGAAATGAAGAAGTAATGACTTAAAGAGTATTTATCTTCATCATTTTGCTTGGATGTTGTGTTTCACCATCTTCAAGTGTCCTAAGCTTGCTTTTTATAGTGTGGAATGATATTCTAGCTGTTTATGGCCGTTGGGGATGTTTTGAAGCCGTTGGAAAGTCATAAAGTCGAGCTTTAAATTCCCACCTGCATAAAGGTTTTGAAACCTTAAGGAGGATTTGAAAAATATAATGATTCTGAGCCATGGTTTGAAACCTTTGCTAAGGTTTTAATTCCAGGCCATTATGCCCGAAAGGTTTCGAAACCATCAAATAGAGGTATCAAAATCTTGTTTAAAAACATGAAAATTTGGCTATCTTTTGGCTCTTTAAGGTATATAAACACAGTGGGATGAGTCAAAACATTATGAAAACATTTAAAACATATTTTTCAAGTTTTGAGGACTTTTGAATTCTTTTTGAAATATTTAAACAAGTCCAGAACATTTTTAGATAATTTGTTATATCAAAATATTTACTCAACAATCTCCCCCATTTTGATATAACAACACTTCTTTAAAAAAATTGCTTTTGACAAAATCTCCCCTTAATTTTTTCACTTACTTCTCCTTTTTCTTATATAAAAATAATTCAAATCTTTATAGTACATAAAAACAATGGAGAGTAAGTTAAATAAAAAGTTTAAGTACAAATATTTGAAAAATAAAACCCCCTTACCAAAGCATTCCATAGAAATTTTAGCTCAAATATTTGACACTTAAGAAGTTGAATTTCAACATAGGGTTATAAAGATTTAAGAGCACATGAAATTCAATGTATCCAAGTCTTAAAAAAACTTTATGCAATAATGTGAATAGAACATGTTAAAAACATATATGCAAAAAACATTACAAAATGTCACGCACTTAAAAAAAATCAAACAAATATGCATCAACATTTAGAACATCAAAAAATAGGCAACCAAATAAATAATCAAAATTAAGGTTAGAGGTTACCCATCTTTCTTCATTTGTGTGACTAGAGCATTCAAATATCCTTACTTTTCTTACCATTGCTCCAACACACCTACAAGAGACATTCATTTGATTTTTGGTATCCAAATTGTTTTGGATCCAGTGACATTAACTTTAATGTCTATAGTTCCCTTAGGAACCCATACTTGTCTAATTTTATAAGATTTTTTTCTTAATTGGACAAGTATCTAAAGAATGGCCATGATAAGGCAATGTGAGCATTTTGCCATTATGGAACACGATGAATTATTAAAAATAATTTCTTTCTCTTTAGTTAAGCTTTCAAGCTTAACTTTAAAATCAGATTTTTCTTCTGCAAAATCTTCACACCTCATTTTTTGAAAGCTCTAAATCATTTTTCAAAGTTCCATTTTGGCTTTCAAAATCAACCTTTGTTTTTAAAAGAAAATCATTTTCATTTTTAAAATTTGAAATTATTTCCTTGTATTTAGAATTCATGGTCTCAAATTCTAAAAATAATTCATAAAAAGCATCTTGTAATAGGCAATGTGTCCCCAATCATACCCCAACGGAACATTAAACAATCATCGAGCATTTACAAAATCATCGTGAAGTTCAAACAACATCAATTAAACAAGCAAAAACATCCCAACTTTTTGCAAACTTGGCTCTGATACCAACAAATGTAACCCCCTCAACCCAGCCTAGTTGCAAGACCGATCTGATAAAGCTACATTAGGTTTACTAAAGCAAAACAGAAAGGTTCAACCCAAAACTCATCCATTTTTTACTTTTAACTTGTATAGATGCATTAACGCTTTCCTACATGTCCATACCATTTGTTGGTGAGCACTCATCTCAATCATGCATCATAACGATATCCGATTGGCCATAACAGATTAGGGACCAAAATGCGATTTTGACTAAAATAGGGACTTTACCAATTTTATGTTACCAACCCTTAATTAAACATGTTCCATGCTTACATGCCAAAAATTAGCCCAATACAATCATCCAAACCCATTCAATTGCTTTCACAACATTTGGGATTAAAACAAAAGAAAACATAATTTTACTAAAGCCACTAACTAACTTAATCGCCATGGGTATCGATCGCCCATCCGAGTATCGATATGCCCTCTCAATTCGAATTCCAAAAAATTCTAGTAGCCAACTCCCGCATCGATATTTATTAATCGCTGCGTACCAACACGCCTTACCAAAACCAAAGACCTGTATCGATCCTCAAACCCCGTGTACCGATCCCCAAGCTAAATTCAGCCTTCTCGTACCAATACGTAAACCCATGTATTGGATACGCTACTCTAATGATACACTCCGTATCACAACGCGTAGTCTGCGCGTACCAGTACCACAAGCCCTGAATGGCTTCCCCGTGATCGATCACGTGAACACGAGTACCGATATGCCTAGACTTGAATGGTCACAATTGGCTGATTTAACATGCATACCTCAATACCTTGCCACTTCACTAAGCCATAAACTTTCATACAACAATATCTAAATGCAAATGCAACCTAAACAACATAAACTCAGCAACCAATTGGTTTCCACTCATCCAATGATATCCTAAAGGCATGCTTCCTAAAAACACTTTGCCTAGCGACCCAAAATGCACAATTAAATCATTCTCAGCATAAGCAACATACCAACACACTCAACATAGCATGCTGAACTTGGTCCAATCAGCACAACATGGCAACCCACAAGGAAACTCTAGATGCATACCTAAGACACCATTCATCCACAACATCAACAAGTATTAACAACAAGCTTGGCAACATCAACCATCCACAAAAACCAGCATAGAAATCATATTCAATATCTATAAGAAAACATTATTACAACCCCTAAAAACCTTGGTGAACACATTGCCTTATTAATCGAAAATTTAAACCGAGTCCATACTCAAAGTAGTTTATCACTTGGATCTTTGCAAACCTTGCCTTTGCTGCACTAAACTTTAATGCTCTGCATCATTAGGAAAAGCGAGCGTAAGCACACATTCTTAGTGATGATGCTCATAAACAATGATCCATAAAACCGTTTAAAAACCAAATGCTTGCTTTTCTCAAAACATGCTTACAACCTAAGCATTTTTCCATGATTCAAACAGAATCAAAACACAATAACCTTTACAATGTCATAAACAATCCATGCTTGAATTCCAAAGCATTTTTACAAGGCATGTTTATAATCCCAAGGTTTTATAAACAAGGTTCAACACATGAAGTTTCACATATATTGGCATTTATAGTGACCCGGATAGACTACCTGTATCTCATACACATATCAGATACATGGATCTCTCATACCATCCCTGGTTAAACCCCATGATATCCCAACGTTGCCTAGTTAAACTGCAAGATTTGACACCCTCGCCTAGTTAAACCTCAAGATTTCACCCTTTCCTAGTTAAATCGAAAGAGTATCGACCTTGCCTAGTTAAACCGTGAGATTTCACCCTTGCCTAGTTAAACCGCAAGAGTATCGACCTTGCCTAGTTAAACCGCAAGATCACCATCGATTTGGGTTGCCTAGTTAAACTGCATGCCCCAAATGATGTCCCAACAGTTCAAGTGGCCTAGTTAAACCACCATACCTCAAGGACCCATGACCACGATCGATTTTGCTCATATTTTATAGTGCATTTTTAATCCTATGGCATGCCAACTATATCCGATTATTTTCTCACCTTGTTACGTAGCCAATATATCATTTACAAAACCATTTACGTACTGTTTACAATGCATTTCATAAAATACCACATATGCACATCTCATTGCCAATGCAATAACACCATTCCAATCCAGAATGAAAACCAATGCTCACTAGCATATCATATACTTTTAAACCCCTGCATACGTACTCAAAATCATGCATTACCAGTAATTAAATCATACCATGTTTTATCACCAAAAAATGCAAACAACATGCTCATATCTAAACTGACATTCAAGAGCAAAATAAGGTAAACTTACCTCTGATCTTAGGCAAGCGTCTCACGCTTACCCTAAACTCCCAACAACCTTTACAAACCTTTGCAAAGCAATTAAAGCCAGTTTCTACTCACCGATACACTTTGCCTTCCTTGCCAATGCGAATTAAGCTCCCGACAAGAAACCAAACAACGTTAAGCTTCATCGCCTTGATTATCCCCTATTTTAAACACATACAACCAGAGGATAAATGCATTAAAATGCCTTCAAACCATTGCCTAACAACAATCTCCCGCAACTCCCAAGTTGCCCAGTCAAAAACCACCCGAAACATACCGAAAACACCATCAAACGTTTCGAAAACTTAACCCTGTCATGAAAAAACAATTCAAGCCTTCAATCACATCTAACAACATCCAAAAGCCCTTTCCTACCATCCTTTTACCTCCAGGAAAGATTAAACTCGAAAATCACCACAATAACTCAAAACTAGCAACCTAACTAATTAGAGATTCAAGAGTTTCGGGATTTTATTGATAAAAACAACTTATCAACATCAAAATACATCCAAAACATATATTAATTCCATCTCAATTACTGGAAATCAAATCCAATTCAAAAATCACCATGATTCATTCAAATTTCCAAAATAACTCAATCAAACATGGATAAAACATTAAAACCACATTACAACTTATAAATCAAGGATCAAATACTTGGGAATATCAATAAAGAACCATTTAACAGAGGAGATCTGGACCTTACCCCTGTTATGTGATTTCTCCCTCAATTGGCTTGTTAAAAGCTAAACAAATACAAGATTTCAATGAGATTTTGTAAAACAAAGTTAAAGGAACAAATTAAAATCAATAATTTGAGTAAAATGAGTTCTTTAACTCTGGATTTTGATAAACTCTGAGTGTTTGGATGAAAAGAAGTTGAGAGAAAAAGTTTAGGAAAAAGTTACGTGAAATTCTTTTAAAAGCTAATAACTAACTTTAGATATTTAATCCATTTTAACAATCTTTTAAAGCACTTGATTAAAATGATTTAATTGAAGGGAGAAACCACCAGCAAACACTTTGTAGATTAGCTCCTTAAGGATTCTAAGAATTTGACCCTTTTGATTTTAGTCACTTAAAACAGTTCTAAAAAACCGCATTTTAGTCACTAACACAAAATATCATATTTCCAATTTCCATTTTCCAAAATTGATTCCACCAAAAATCAATATATATTAAAATATGATTTTTAACTATTTTCCATATTTTATTCTTACTGAAAAATATACGGTCCCAAATTCGACTCAAATCTCTAACCCGGTCCACCGGACCGTCTAGTAAACCTCAAATCCGCTAAGCCCAAAACTGGGGTGTTACAATCTCACAAGGTGGGTGTTTAAAAGACTTGAAGATTACAAGAAAGAGTACAAATGATATACAATTAAAGCACTCTCTACACTATGTACAAGAGAAATGAAGAAGTAATGACTTAAAGAGTATTTATCTTCATCATTTTGCTTGGATGTTGTGTTTCACCATCTTCAAGTGTCCTAAGCTTGCTTTTTATAGTGTGGAATGATATTCTAGCTGTTTATGGCCGTTGGGGATGTTTTGAAGCCGTTGGAAAGTCATAAAGTCGAGCTTTAAATTCCCACCTGCATAAAGGTTTTGAAACCTTAAGGAGGATTTGAAAAATATAACAGTTACAGAGCCATGGTTTCGAAACCTTTGCTAAGGTTTTAATTCGTGCCATTATGCCCGAAAGGTTTCGAAACCATCAAATAGAGGTATCAAAATCTTGTTTAAAAACATGAAAATTTGGCTATCTTTTGGCTCTTTAAGGTATATAAACACAGTGGGATGAGTCAAAACATTATGAAAACATTTAAAACATATTTTTCAAGTTTTGAGGACTTTTGAATTCTTTTTGAAATATTTAAACAAGTCCAGAACATTTTCAGATAATTTGTTATATCAAAATATTTACTCAACAATCTCCCCCATTTTGATATAACAACACTTCTTTAAAAAAATTGCTTTTGACAAAATCTCCCCCTTAATTTTTCACTTACTTCTCCCTTTTTCTTATATAAAAAATAATTCAAATCTTTATAGTACATAAAAACAATGGAGAGTAAGTTAAAATAAAAAGTTTAAGTACAAATATTTGAAAAATAAAACCCCCTTACCAAAGCATTCCATAGAAATTTTAGCTCAAATATTTGACACTTAAGAAGTTGAATTTCAACATAGGGTTATAAAGATTTAAGAGCACATGAAATTCAATGTATCCAAGTCTTAAAAACTTTATGCAATAATGTGAATAGAACATGTTAAAAACATATATGCAAAAAACATTACAAAATGTCACGCACTTAAAAAAAATCAAACAAATATGCATCAACATTTAGAACATCAAAAATAGGCAACCAAATAAATAATCAAAATTAAGGTTAGAGGTTACCCATCTTTCTTCATTTGTGTGACTAGAGCATTCAAATATCCTTACTTTTCTTACCATTGCTCCAACACACCTACAAGAGACATTCATTTGATTTTTGGTATCCAAATTGTTTTGGATCCAGTGACATTAACTTTAATGTCTATAGTTCCCTTAGGAACCCATACTTGTCTAATTTTATAAGATTTTTTTTCTTAATTGGACAAGTATCTAAAGAATGGCCATGATAAGGGCAATGTGAGCATTTTGCCATTATGGAACACGATGAATTATTAAAAATAATTTCTTTCTCTTTAGTTAAGCTTTCAAGCTTAACTTTAAAATCAGATTTTTCTTCTGCAAAATCTTCACACCTCATTTTTTGAAAGCTCTAAATCATTTTTCAAAGTTCCATTTTGGCTTTCAAAATCAACCTTTGTTTTTAAAAGAAAATCATTTTCATTTTTAAAATTTGAAATTATTTCCTTGTATTTAGAATTCATGGTCTCAAATTCTAAAAATAATTCATAAAAAGCATCTTGTAACTCATCAAAAAAATATGAATTAAATTCACTTGAGTTAGAAGATACCTCGGCTCATCGAGAGCCATCAAACAATCCACCTTAGGAATTGAGAGGAGGTTTACACGTGATGAAGCATCATCTTTCTTCTCTCCCTTCTTGTTGCCATAGAGTTTCTAAAGCTTCTCCCATATCTCTTTGGCACTTTTGCGTGTGAAGACTTTCTTAGAAACATCTTCATTGAGGCCACAAAGAATAGTGTGCATAGCCTTGGAATTTAGCTTTGCCTTCCTTGTGTCATTTGGACTCATTTTCTTCTTCTTCTTATGAACTTCCATGTGACCATCTTTGATTATCTTCCAAACATCAAGATCGAATGCTTCGATGAAATACTTCATTAAATTGCTCCAATGGAAGTATGCATCTCTTTTGAAAAGTGGAGGACACGAGATAGAGCGACCTTCAAATCTAGCCATTTTCTTGAATGGTAGATTTCGATCTTGATGATATATTCCCCTAGTTGTGAGACTTTCTATAGAGACGAGGCTATGATATCAATTGTTAGGCTCGAAATTGATCAACCAAAGACCGCCAAGGAGGTTGAAAACGCTTCTCGAGTGGAATTGTTAAAAAACTGAAAAATAGTAGACAATTTGCACAATCGATTTTAAAGTGGTTCAACTACTCAACCGAGTCTACAACCACTACCTTAGCACACCACTAAGGATTTCCCAATTCACTACTTTGAATTCCTGCTTTTGAGGACAAAGTGTAACCTTACAACCCCTATCTTTTCAATGGTTAAGATAGAAAAACTCTAGTTTTTCTAAGGCTAAACTAGAACCTCCCCCTTTACAAGGTAATTTGTGTAAAAAATGAAAACCTCACAAGGTGGGTGCTTACAAGAATTGAAGCTCACAAGAAATAGTACAAAAGATCTACAATTAAAGCACTCTCTACACTATGTACAAGAGAAGTGAAGAAGTAATGACTTAAACAGTATTTCTCTTGATCATTTTTCTTGGATGTTTTGTCTCACCATCTTTAAGTGCTCTAAGTTTGCTTTTATAATGTGGAATGATGTTCTAGACATTTATGGCCATTTGGGATGTTTTGGAGCCGTTGGGAAGTAATAAAGTCGAGCTTTAAATCCCTGCCTGCATAGAGGTTTCGAAACCTTAAGGAGGACTTGAAAAATATAGCATTTACAAAGCCATGGTTTCGAAACCTTTGCTAAGGTTTCAATTCCAGGCCATTATGCCCGAAAGGTTTCAAAACCACCAAATAGAGGTATCAAAGCCTTCTCTAAAAACATGAAAATTTGGCTATCTTTTGACTCTTTAAGGTATATAAACATAGTGGGATAAGTCAAAACATTATGAAAACATTTAAAACATATTTTTCAAGTTTTGGGGACTTTTGAATTCTTTTTGAAATATCAAAATATTTGCTCAATAGATTGCTACAACAAAAGTACTGCTTATAGTTAATATTACTGTCCAAAGACTTGATATTAATGTTGTGCTTGATATCTTGAGGGGAACTAGTCATTATTTTGAATTTATTGTTTATTTATGAATATTTGATGTAAGCTTATTTTTATTTTATTTATTTGTTATTGTTCTAAATTAAGCTAATTTATCTCATGTTCTCACAATATCTACTAATATACATTTTATACTTATGTTTAGAGAAACTAATTTCAAGGAATAGAAAAGACACTTACATATAGTATTTGGTTCTTTGAACATAGACTTTGCACTAACGGACGAATAAATTGCACCTCTCATTGCGACAAACTCCTATAAAAGGGATTTTGAGAGGTGAGATTGTTCAAATCGCATGGGTTTAATAATCATAAAGAACAACACTCTATAAGTCTTTAGGAGCACAAATATGAAGACTTACTCATACTAAGGGTTTCTTTGATAAAATTAAGAAAAGCTTTATAAAAAAATGTCAAGATTAATATGACATCACTTTTCACTTACTTGATGTTTATTAAGTGTAAAGATCAAGGAAATGTGAGGGAGTACATTATGAATTTTTTTAATATTTCTTCAAAATTTAAGACACATAAGATCTAACTTTCTAACAATTGTTTGTTGTTATGCTTTCGGTACCGTTTCCTATAGAGTTTAACCAATTCAAAAAATAGGTGCAACTGTAAAAAATGAGAAGTAGGCTCTAACTGAGATCATATATTATTGTGTTAAAGAGGAAGAAAAGTTGAAGCATTATAAGTGTAAAAGTACTCATTTGATTAATACTCATTTATTTAGTGTCTCTAAGAATAAGTGCAATAAAATAAAAATATTAGTATGAAGTTGCTAAGCGTCCAACTCAAAAGAAACAATAATAAGTTACAATGAGTTGATTTCTTTTGTAACAAGTTAGGACACATGTGAAGTAATTAAGCTTCAAAAGTTAGACTACTACTTTGGTTATTCTGAGTGATCCATGGGTTATAAGTTTTATGATCCCACAATTAGAAATTATTTGAGAGATCTATAACATTTTTAAAATGTTGATTTTGGAGGGAGAAATAAGGTTAGATACATTACTTTTGAGGAGGAATTTGATTATAATTTAATTCCTACTATCACTTAGAAGATGCTTAGGTTTCACACGTATCATTGACCAAGAAGTGAATCCAAAACCTCAACAAGACAATGTTGAACAACTCTCATTCAGGATAAGATAATTGTTTTAGAAGAACAAACTGAACAATCTCAAAAACATGTTTCACTAAAGAGGTCCACGAGAAAAATGAGAAATACTATCTTAGATTATTATATTTTATTTCTTCAAGAAAATAAGGATAACAATGGAATGATAGAAAATGATACAATCATTTTTCATCAGGCCATAAAAAGTTTCTAACTCTCAAAAGTGGATTGATGTCATACAAGAAGAGTATAGTTTTATGCAAGACAATAAAGTTCGAAAACTTGTCTCATTACCTGAAGGTACAAATCAATTGGTTGTAAATGGATATTTAAAACCAAGAGAGATGTAAATGGTAATGTGGATAAGTAAAAGGCACATATTGTATCTAAAAGATATAATCTAAAATAAGGTATTGATTTTGTAGAGGCTTTCTCTCAAGTTTCATTGGAAAGGTCTTTCATGATATTCATGATGTTTTTTGCTTGTTTTAATCTTAAGCTACAGTAGATGGATGTTAAGCTTGTGTTTTCAATGGCAACATTGAAGAAACTATTTATATGGTACAATCATAGAATTGTATCTTAAGATACAAAGTCAATGATATGCAAATTAAGAAAATCTATCTATGAGCTTAAGTAGACCTCTCGTAAATGGTATTACAAGTTTCACCAAACGATTATCTCGTTAGGTTTTGAGATGAATTTGGTTGATGATTGTATATACTACAAGTTCAGTGGGAGTGGACCAAGTGATACTCATATTGCTAAAGAAGATAAATTTAGTCTTACTCAATGCCCTAAAAAATTTAGAAAATACAAAAGATTCCCTATGCATAAGCTATTGAGAATCTAATTTATGCTTACATATGAATGTGTTCGGATGTTGTGTATATTATTAGAATGCTTGACATATATTTAAGCAACCCTATTATGGACCATTAGATAGCAGCCAAGAAGGTTATCAGATATCTTTGAAGAACAAAAAATTCATGCTTATCAGAGTTCTTGTAAGTTAGAGATCATCAGGTTAAAAGGCTTCAATTCTAATAGAATATTGATGCAAAAGAATTTTGTCACATGTGCTGCTAATTATAGATTGAATAGAAAAGCTACTTCAGTTATTTTGTAACAATAAATATGAATTCATTTATTCTATAAACAATAGGAACACTTCAAAAATTAAAGTACATAAATATTAAGTTCCTAGTTGTTAAAAAAAATTTAGAGTGGTTGTGTGTCTATAGAGCATTTTGGTACAAACTCCATAATTACGCGTTTATTAAGAAACTATCATCCTAGGCCTTTCATGATCACACTACTCATATGGTGTAATGTTATTTAAGGATATTCAGTTTTAGTGGGAGTTTGTAATTTTAAAAAATGTGCATTCATTTCAGACACAATTTCATTTATTTTAGTTTAAAGGTATTTAAGATTATTTTCTCCAAAAATAAAGTTCTTTTGGTTTATGCACACTCTGGTTTTAGTAAAGTTTGATCTGACTAAGGTTTAGGAGGACTAGTTGGAAATAGGCATGTTCGGTTCACATTTCATGTAATTTTCCATGCTACATCCATGATTGATCTATGTCATTTGACTATATTTGTATATGTGACCATTGATGGGTCTAGTCATGATTAATATTGCGAAGGCCGCTTTGATCCTATATGGATATAGTTGATGGATGAGATTGTTATAGAATAAATATTATAATAATAGCAAATGTTGAGCTGATAAGGTTGTATGTTTATTAGGAAACATATGTTGCTCAAGCGGGAGATTGTTGGATTAAAATCCACAATTGTGGGCACCCATGTAAAATGTATGATGCTAATATAAAGTATGACACAAAATTAAATGACCAATTATGTAAGGCGTGTCATAGGTATTAAAGTACCATGGAAATAAAAGTGTAGATGCCATAAGATGTATTTATAATTTGATGATGGGCAGAGTTATAAATAATTAATAGTTGATTTAATAATCAACCATATAAAGATGTAGTGGTCCTCAAGAAAAAGGTTAACTTGTGTTACTCTTCTCCCCATCAGAGAGATTTTACGGCAAGAATTAACCTATCTTCTTGGAATATCACAACCACCTTCTAGGCAATCTTCATCAAAAGATTCAAGGTTTTTTATTTTATATATATATTCAGGTACGCTTTCGCATTTAGTTTATTCAGTTTATTGTTCTCGGTGGTTTGACATGATAGATATGGGTTAGAATTCATATTTATTATGGTTTGGTTCTAACAGAGGAAATACATATAGTATTTTTTTAATAGTTTAAGTGATTCCAAAATAGTATCTTTTAATATTTTTTCTTAACAATTTGAAAAGGCACATACCTTACAGACAAAGCTATTTGAACTCGGGTCGTCTAAGATGAAAATCATCATCTTTTTCAATTAGACCACTCGTTGGGTTCGAAAATACCTGCAATTTAACCATAAAAATAATTCAAAAATGATATTTGTAACTCCCTTAACCCGGTCTAGCCGAAACCAAGCTAAAAGGACTATTTTAGGTTTGCCGAAGCAAACTAGAAGTAATAACCTAAACTGAGTTCATTTTTTCCTTGTTATCTTGTCTAAATGCATCAATTTAATTCCAACGGTGATCATGCATCAACAAAAATGTTACATTGAAATTAGATTTCAAAACAGGGTTCAATTGCTCGAAAAGGTACTTTGGGAACCAAAATGTAATTTCCACAAATTACAGGGACTTAAGTTAAAATCCAGTTTACCAATCCTTCATTAATCTAATTACATGCTCATAGGTTGAATTCCAGATTAAAACGATCATCCAAGCTCAATTAATTGCATACGTAACATTCAGGGACCAAAATGCACAGCTTCCAAACTTCAACAGGCCAAAGCACAAAGAAACAACAATGTGTACCGATACGGGCCAACCCGTACTGATACAATGGGTAAAGCAACCCATACTGGTATAACATAGTCCTCGTACCGATCCCCTATTTTTCCTTCAAAACCACAAATTCCAACGACCATAATGCGTACCGATACGGTACCCCACGTATCGGTACGACACTGTAAAATGAAGGGTGTCGTACCGGTACCCAAACTCGTATACCAATTCTGATGTACAAATTTTAAGGGGTGTACCGATACTCGGCTAACCGTACCAGTACTCTTGTGCATTTTCCCTCAAAACGGAGCCATTTCAGACCCAGCGTACTGATCCTCGGGTACTCGTATCAGTACATGAAGGCCTGTAATGACCTATAGGTCCAACATATGGCACTTTCGCTCACTCAAAACACATCCAACACTTACTAAGCGTCACATATCATTAGAGGCATACTTTAATCAATCATATCAGTATTTCAAAGTAACTCAAACCAATCTAACTCAACATTCACAACATCTATAGGCATGCTTCCTACTCAACATCCAGAACATAAATCCAAAGCAACCTCAAACATATATAGCCACATACAAGTCCAAAACAACATTTAAAACTTGCACGAATGGGAGTTTAGAAAATAACCCTCCCAAACAGCAATTGACCCCATTGCCTTTATTACTACAAGTCTAAATTGAAACCATACTTTCGCAAATACAAGTCTTTGGAATTCCCTTCGCTTGCTTGCTGCCTCCAACATTTAATTCTCCACATTGATGGAAAATAGAGCATAAGCACACTAGACTTAGTGAGGAGCACTCTAAAACAAACCACCATCAATGCATTTAAAACCATTTAAACAAGCCACTTTGGAAATCAATTTAAAAACAACTTTCAAATTATCATCAATATTATCATCATTAACATTCCTTGTAAACCATGCACTTACTTTTCCAAAACATGCATATTAAACCATATGCAACATGTATCATGGATCCAACAACAGAGTCCCATTTGCTATCCTCAATTTAAGCTTTCCCATGCATACTACCAATAGAAGGCTTAAAGAGTAAAATATGCATAAACCAACATTATACAACCAAAATCCATCAACATGATTCATTATCAATTATATTGCCTTGCAAGTGATCATCAATCAAGTTTCACTTTACAAAATATAATACATCGGATACACGGATTCAACAAGTGTCATCTTAACACTTCATACAATCTCATTGGGCATCTCAAGGTTCACCAACGGGAGTTTTCGATACACATAAACCCCTCTACCATTGTGCTACCCGTGGTGGAGTTTTTGGTACACATAACCCCTCATCAGCTAGATGTATAATCCACTAATGAGAGTCTTTGGTACCATATAACCCCTCAACTGTTACGGTACTTGGATGGAGTTTTCGGTACGCATTAACCCCTCAACATCCAAGGCAACTTTTTATAGTGCACTATTAATCCTATGGCCGGCCAACTATATCCGATAACATTTTCATAACCTTTTTCATACTATCACTTGCCAATGTAATTCGTTTCTTAAACATTAACTCACAATTTTCATGTATATCAATCAAAACCATTTACTCAATGCATTTTATCTTGCATTACCAATGTTCAAAAACATTATCAAAACATCCATTACTTGCAAATGCATCCACATCATTAGATAGCCATTTTCTAGCATTAAACCATGCTCAAATCATGCATATGCAGTGATTAACCAAGTCATCAAAACAAGTGCATTAAAACCAATTGCCAAACTGAGATCGAGAGAGAAATCATCCTTTACTTACTTCTGAGCGTAGACCAATATTTCAAGCTTGATCTAAACTCTCAAACACAACTTCTAAAACTTTGAAAAGCTATAAAACACATTCACACTCATCGACACACAAAATTTTAACCGCCGATGTGAAACCAAGCCTCCACGGCTTTCGATACCTCACCTCAAGCTTGAGGATCAACCTCCCTTGCTTAAACCACACAAAAAAAAGGTTTCAATGCATCAAAATGCATTCAACAACCCAGCAACAACAATTCACACAAAACCTCATCAAAACCTACTCAATTTCACTCCATAACAACTGAAACCAACATCAAACACCTTCCGCACTTAACCCAACCAAAATCTATTGTTTTAATCCTTCAGTTAACATCAAAAAATACATTAACATCAGCCTCATACCTTCAGCATTCATTAAACACCACAACTCCTCAAAAACTCCCAACTAACAACCTAGAAAATTAGAGATTCACCTAGCTTGGGGATTCCAATGTTAAAATCAACTTATTAACATTCTAAAACATCAAAATCATATTCAGATCAAATCAACAACCCGGCAAAATAGATCCATAACAAAAATCAACCAAATGCATCAATTAAACCTTGATTTAACCATCTTTCCAAAATTAAATCATTAAAACTCATTAGAAAACATATATAAAGGATCAATAACGTGGGAATTTCAGTAAAGAACTTTTTATTAGAGGAGAAGAATGAAGCTCACCTCTAACCTTGGCTTTCCCCTTAATTGGATAAGTTTACACGAGAAAACAAGATTAAATCAAATAGTTTTTGTTAGGAAATCATTAAGAATCCATTTGGAAATAAAAGAATGTTAAAATCAAGTGATTACCTGAAAAATTGAAGTAGAAAAGTGTGTTTGGCTGGAGAGAACTTGAGAGAAAATCTTTTAGAGAGAAGTTAGTTACGTAAAATGGTTTTTAGAAATTAATTAAAGAATTAATTGTCCGAGCCTATTTAAACTCCCTTAAAACCTTTTTTAAAAATATCCAGTTAAGGTGAAAAGTCTGATATTAGACTTTGGCCAAATAGCTCCTTAAAGATTCTAAGCTTCGATCCTTTTACAAAACAATTACTAAAAACATTTTTAAAACTTTACATTTTGGTCACTAACCCAAAATGTCACTTTTCAAAATTTCTTTTCGTAAAATTGATTTTACCAAAATCGCCTACATATTAAATAATTATTTTAGGATATTTTCCATATTTTTCCTCACTCAAAAATATTAATTCTAAATTAATCTCGAAATCGACTTGAATCCTCTAATCCTATCCACCGGACCGTCTAATCAACCCAAAAAACTCCTAGGCCCAAAACCGAGGCTTTACAATATTAATACATAACCTGGTCAAACACAATATAATTCCAAATACAAATAAAATACTTTAAGGGTAATTGTTCCATGCACTGGCAGTGGAAATTTTTTGTTTCCATAAGTGTCTTAGTTTTAGGGTTTAGATATTCAGTTTAGAGTTTAGGATTTACGATTTTAGGTGTTAGGGTTTAGAATTTAGTGGTTATGGTTAGAATTTGGGGTTTGGGGTTAAAATTTAGGCTTTATAGGTTAAAACCTAAATCTCTAGCATATTACGCTAAAATCTAAACCCTAAATTCTAAACACAACCACTAAATTCTAAAGCCCTAAATCTAAATCTCTAAACCTTAAACCCTAAACTAAATTTGTAAACCTTAAAACTAATGTTAACTCCTTAAAATATGTACTTTACATGCATATATTCCCATGCTATTGCTTGACTTTAGGCACACATTAGCACATTTTGCCAATAGTTTCATGCATTTGCATCTAGGAGTTGAGGAATGTACAGATTTTATCACCAGAGTGAATGGGTATTTTCTTGTCGTGGTGTACAGGTTTGGCAGGACCAAAGCAGGTGGTCGTAGAAGGGAAACGCTGAGCTCCATTGGCAAAAGCAGGAAGAAGAATACCAAACTCGGTTGGCAAAAGGAGGATCGATGCTCGGTCAAACAATCCTAAGTTAGAATAACGTCAGCCCCAATTCCATGAAGTGAAAAAGCACCGAGAATTGTGGTAACATAATTTTACCCTAACCCTAATTAAGGGTTTCTCTCGTTCCTATATAAAGAAGTTCAAGACTGAGTTGAAAGGAGGCTGCTCCGCGAAGAAAAAGAGAAGGGTAGAGGTAGACTTAGGCTCCATTGGGTAGATTCACCGAGAGCTCTAGATCTATTAAAGGGATGCATCGACAAATCTTCTTCTTTAGTCCATTTCTCTTGAAAATATTCTATTTGATAATGGTGTTAAAAATGATGATGTGATGTTGGTTTCCCCAGCCATGAAGTAATATTTTAAGTTGGCTAGGGGTGTTTGCGATGAACGCTTAGTCTTTAGGTTTTAATAATTGAATGTTTTGGCTTTATTGTCTATTTTGCATATGTTTCACTGCACCATATTTTATGCCATACAACAGTTGGTGTTGAATGCTTGTTATCCTCCATATCTTAACAGACTTGGGAGATAAGGATTAATTGGCAAGTACTAAGGAGAAAAAATTTGATAAAAGATGTTCAAGTAGATGAACTTACACCTGAAGTGAATCTACCCCTTAGGAGTAACGATTAAAACTTCACCAAGTTAATTGTTTGAAAACTCGTATAGACATATAGGTGTTAAAAGTAATTAACTTAGGGTAGTGCCATCGACAGAGGTAATACTAAAGCAATTTTAAATCAAAAACCCCATTTTTAATATTTAATTAGAAGAATGACCTCCTAGTAACAGTATTTGGAAAAACGACCCCTAAATCATCCATGTAAGGTGAACTCGTTTTCTACAGAAAGCAATTTTCAAACTCGCGTCCTATAGAAAGCGAGTTCTATGCTAAAAAAACGTAGGAAATTAATTTTTCCTTTTTTACCAACTTACTCAATACGGAAATCATATTTTGTAAAAAGTGAGTTTCGAATTCCTGTCCCATAAAAAGCGAGTTCGCCTTACGTGGACGATTTGGGGGTCATTTTCCAAAGAATGTTGGCAGGGGGTCATTCTTCTAATTAATTATTAAAAGGGTTTTATTTAAAAATACCCAATACTAACTTAAAATCTACTCGACAATAAAACTAAGGTTAAAAGTTATTAATCGATGTTATAAAATCCAAACATCCTTTGCCACATATCATTCATCTTGATGTATTTGTTTGCCAATCTACCAAAATCTTTGCTTCAATTTCCTTACCATTTTAATTTCTTTAGTTAAACCCTCAATCAATTGTCATCATCTTTATTTTATTCTTCACAAGTATTTATCGTGGCATTTAATTATTGGACAATCCCTTTGGATACGATACTTTCTTACTACTATATTACTTGTTGATCGTGTATACTTGCACGTAAATATATCTAATCTTGGCATTATTTACTTGAATAATTACACAAAATCCTCAACCTTTTGCCAAACATTATTTTGTCTACAAGTTATTGTTGTTGTTGCCAGGGATTACAACGAGATTAATTATTTTGATTTTATTTGTTTTGTTTTCTTTTGTTTTACTTATTAAATCTTGTTTGGTGTAAGACCGGGAGCAGCACTGCGAGGGAAGATTTGCAATACGATCCAAAGATTGAAAGAACCCTACGCAGGATAAGAAGAGAATGTCAAGAGATGGCTTGTAACGGAATGGTGGAGTAGATGGTGTCCTAAATAATGCCAACAACCAAGAGAATTTGACATTACACGATAGGGTACCACCTGCTTCTGCTGTTGCTGCTGAGATACCGACAAAATGACCTATTAGAGAACATTTAACACCAAACATGGATAATTTGTTACCAAGACTGATTGGTCCAGAGGTAAATTTGGCTAATTTTAAGCTTAAACCAATAATGATTCAAATGCTATTGAATGTAATTTAATTTGATGGAGCACTTGCGGGAGACCCAAGGTAGCATCTTCAATAACCTGGTGTGATTGAAGAGACAGTAAAGCTGAGGCTATTCTCATTCTCTTTGAGTCTAGTTTAGTTACTTCGTGGGTAGATTTATGCCTGAAGTTTCTTCTAAGATTCCAGCCACCTAAACTAAATGCCAAGCTGTGGAGTGAAATTATTGCTTTTAGGCAGGCTGATGACGAGACTTTGTATGATGCCTAGGAGCAACTCAAGGACCTATTAAGAATATGCCCCATGTACAGATTTCCTACCTGGACCCAGATAAAGACTTTTTATAATAAGCACAATGCTCATGCCAGGACTGTTGTTTATGCTTCACCAAACGGTTCGTTGCTAGACAAGAATTTACACAGATGCCTATGACATCCTTGAAAGAATTGCCACCAATAATCTTCAATATCCTACTACCAGGTTGGGAACTAGGATGAAAGTTAATGGGAAATTAGAGATTGATGCATTTTCATCTATCAATGCTGAAATTTCCAACCTCACTAACATAGTGAAGACAATACAAAAGCCTTCTGAAGTTCGAGAAGTGAAGGCATTAGAACCATTCTGCACTAGGGTGGAAGCAGCACCCGAACTTCGCATAGGCAAACTAGGGAGGTAACTAATTTAATGTCCAGCGTCAAAACAATAATGCACCGCCAGGTTTCAACCAGAATGTGATGCCACAGAGAGCACAAAATAATTTTCATCCAGGGTAGAGATCTACCAATGGGAACACCCTAACAGAGTATATAGAATGTAATGATGCGATTGTCCAGAGTTTAGCAGCATCTATGAGAAACTTGGAGGTCCAGCTAGGATAGATTGCCAATGCACTCGTACTAGACCTCCAGGAACATTGCCAAGTGATAAAAAGAATGCTCAAAAATGGAAATTAACAGTGCAAAGTAGTCACCCTCTGGAACGACAAACAAGTTGAGAATGTAACACCGGCAAAACAACTAATTGTTTTCTAAGAAGACAAATGAGTGTCAACAAATGACCCAAAGAAACGGATAAAGGGGAAGCAAGCACTAGCAATGCCAAACCTCAATCAAATGCCAACACCACCTCGGCAAAACCAGTGGAGCCAACATTTGCTTACCTAGCACCACCTTTTTCCATAGAATCTCTAGAAACACAAGCAAGATCCACAGTTTAAACGCTTCTTGGAAATCCTTAAATAACTACAGATTAACATACCATTAGTGGAAGCTCTCAAACAAATGCCCAACTCTATCCAATTCATGAAGGACATCTTGTCCAAAAAGAGAAGACTAGGTGATTTCGAGACTGTAGCACTTACTAAGGGGTGCAGTGCAATGATAACCAATAGATTACCACCAAAAATGAAAGATCCTAGAGTTTCACTATTCCTTGCACGATTGGGAATAAATTTATGGGTAAAGCACTGTGTGATCTGGAAGCCAACATCAATTTGATGCCAATGTCAGTTTTCAAGAAACATGGTATTGGAGAAGCATGACCTACCATAGTAACACTTCAATTGGCAGGTCGATCTTATGCTTACCCTAAGGGTAAGATTGAGGATGTGTTGGTAAAGGCAGATAAATTTGTATTCCCTTATGATTTCATTATTTTAGAGTATGTGGCTGATATTGATGTCCCGATCATATTGGGAAGACCATTTCTTGCCATGGGTAAAACATTAATTGATGTTCAAAAAGGTGAGCTAACTATGCATATGAATGACTAACATGTTACATTTAACATTTTTCAAGCTCTTGAGTGTGTAGATGAACATGAGGGATGCCAAGCTGTTGAGCTAATGGAGTCCATTTTTAGCGTGAATATAGCATAGGTTTTCCAAATAATAGAAGTTGATGCCATGGAGCAGGATGATAAAGATATGACAAGTGAAGAATTTGAAGAACCAGCCATGCTAAATGAAGTCCTGAGTTATTTCAGGAGACCTGAGTCACTTGAGTTGGCTGGTAGAGAAATCAAGTCACTTAAACCACCTATTGAGGAGCGAACTTGGAACTAAAATTGTAACCCCCTTGATCTAGTCTAGTCACTAGACCCGAATCAAGATCACATTGGTGTGCCGAAGTAAACCCGATCTAACTTTCACAAATTTAGGTCCATTTTTTTCTTTTATCTTATCTAGATGTATCATAAAATCATATGGTGTACAAACATGCAGCGGTTCAATTATCTTTCGATACGTACATCGATAAGGCACTCAATTACAAAACAAGTAATCTAGGGACCAAAATGTAAATATGAATAATTATAGGGGCTTATGCGAGTTTCAGGTTAGCGATACTTAATTAATCATATTTCACGCTAGCGTGTCAAATTTCAGCTCAAATGGAAACCAAATAGGCATCTAATTTAGCAAAATACGAAACTAAGGACTAAATCATAAAACTGCTAAAACACATGGACTAACACATTTATAAAAGCTTCTTACAGCAATTGGATACATCAAAAGTGTGCTTGCAAAATCTCAGGTCAAACGGACAACATTTACCCATTCAATTGATCCATGAACATATAATGATCAAAATGCAAAGAACCAAAATTTGGTAAAGCCCTTTAACCGAATTAACTACCGGCCATACCGGTACTCGGAATATTGTACCAATATAGAAAAAAATTGAAGCAAATATTTGAATCAGTATGCAATAGGGCGTATCGATACTCAGCTACGCGTATGAAACTAGGTCTTGTGTATCGGTACCCACAATCATTACTGGTCACAGAAATGACCCCGCATACCAATACCGGCACCAAGTGTACTGATACAACACTAAACTGCATCTTAGGGATTTGAATCCCAAACTTAGCATGTCCAACTTACTTACAAGCAATATTGACATGCTTCTAATATTATACCATCATTAAACCAGTACGCTCCAATAATTACATGCTAATTATTCAATTCGATTCATATTCATACAAGTAATCTAGAGGCATGCTTCCTAGAAATATAAAGCATTATCCAATAAGCACCAAATGGTCAAGACCCTAAACATAGGTTATAGGTCAACTAAAAGATAGAAGCATATGACCACAAATACACTTAGCACACAAGCAATCAATCCAATCATTATTTATACCATTTTAAATCATTAGATCATAACCATCAAATGTACTTGGCATTAAATAAACAAACATCGTACACATTAAATAATGTCATCATCCAACATAATAAAAACTCCAACCATATAATCAATCCATATTCAAAATAAAATCCCAACGATTAACCCACGATGCCTTATTACAAATAATGATAACACCATAAAACATACTCTTTAAAACACTTGTCTTGGGATCACTCCTTGCCTTGAACCAAAACCCCGCACTTGCTTAATTCACTGCATTGATCAGAGAAAAGAGAGCGTAAGCATATAATGCTTTAGCGAATGCGCTCGAAAGGATAAAACATCAATGTATTTCCAAAAATCAAAACTGATATTAGAAACCCCATATTAGAGCAAGTCAAACTTGCCATTTCCAAAGCATTTAAATAAAATATGCTTATTTAGAAACATATACTTCATGCTTTCACAACAATATTTTCATTCTCAAGACATTAAAATAAAACATGCTTGATCAAATTATAAGCATCATATCTTCCGATATAAAGCATGCATTCATTGTAAAATAAGATATGAGTGTAAAGCCAATGCAATTTGCTTACTTCTCTTGAAAACATAACATGCATAACAACCATATGAAAAATAGCTTTCCACTTTGATTCACATATATTGGCAATTAGTGTGACTCTCAATAAACCTTTGTTCCTTTATAAAACCACATCAGATACACAGATTTCCCGGTAAACTCACCTCTACCAAACCATACCTTGACCTGGATAGGCTCACCTCTATCGTACTTTAAGGAACACCATCAACTTGGCTAGCCTAGTTAAACCGCATACAACAAGTGATAATCCAATAGCCCGAGTAGCCTAGTTAAACCGCTTCCTCAAGGACCGTTGTGCGATCGACTTAACATATTATAGTGCACTTTAAACCCTATGGCATGCCAACTATATCTGATACTTTATTTCTATTTATCACATAGCCAATATACATTTTTAAACACATTTACTTATTGTTTTCCATATGCATTTAACAAAACATTTCTATTTGCAAAAATCACACCCCTCAAGGCATCAACCACATTTTATTTAGAATTCATTTCTCAATGCTCTTAGGAATCTATATACTTGATAAATCATTGCATATCATTTAAAAGTTGCATAGAATAGTAATTAAACCAATCTATGGTTTTAAACCAAAACATGTAAATCAATACTCATATTAAACCGATATTCAAAGGCAAAAATAGGGAAAACTTACTTTCGATTTTAGCTAAGCTTGTTAGGCTTTAACTAAACCCCCAAATCCATAATTCAAAACTCTTTATAGTACCAAAACACATTTGCACTCACCAACTTGCTACCGCCATGATGCCAACGTCTCGACGCCTAACCGAAAATCGTCCAAACACTTGCCAACCTCCATTAGAAAATGCAAGGGTCAATATAAATTGGACCACATCAAAGTAAACACTTTATTAAAATACCCCATTGCTCAACTTGATTACAAATAACCATTTTCCTTAACACATCCCACACTAAAGCAACCCTTTTTCTTTTTTGTTACTTTCGGCTATTTACGCACTGGGAGAAAAGGCAGCAGCAGCCTCTCTCCCCTGCTCATGCCCTACTATGGGCCACTAAATATCCCATTTTTCACTACGAAACATCCACACATGCATAGCACATGAAAGCCTTAGCCGCCATATTGAAATTCATCAATCCTTCGAATCTGCAACGACATAACACTCCATTCGGGATTTTCACCGAACATAATCGGTGCACACTAATATGAAATTTAATAATTCAATCAGCCACTCTACCAAATACCCTATTCAAGAACTCAACTCTAAACTTAACCAATTAGATTAATTCTGGAATCAATTTCATAAAATTGAGTTTAGATTTCATCTAGCCCATAAGATTAATTATCAATCCAATTAAAACATCTTGATTGTATCTATCAAATCACAATCAATCCTTTATCATCCAAGAAACCAAATAATTCAAATTAAACTCATTTTAATTCATAAACTCCAATTGAAATTGTAACCCCCTTGAACCGGTCTAGTCGTAAGACTGAACCGAGCAAGCTACATTAGGGTTTGTCGAGATAAACCTGAAAGATTTACTTAGGAAATGATCCACTTTTTTCTTTTACCTTATCTAAATGCATATTTAAGTCCTAAGGTGATCATGCTGGTTATGGTGAAAATTACAACCCAATCGGGCGTCGAATTGACATCAAATTGTACAAATTAACGTTACAGGGACTAACATGTAATTTTAGATGATTAAGGGGACTTCTTTGAGATTAAAGTTACCAATCCTGAATTAGTCATATTTCATATAAGCAGGTTAAATTTTGACTTAAAATAATCATTCAAACTCATCTATGATCAAGATACAGGGACTAAACTGCAAAAAATCAAACTTCAGAAAGCATTTTAACTAAAATACTTAACTGAGTATCGGTACGCTGAATCCCTGTATTGATACAGGTGCAAATCTCAAAGGCGTACCGATACGGTCCTCAAGCATTTTGGTTTGGGTATGCAATGTTCGAAATTGGGAATTCTAGTAGCCAAAAGGCATACCAGTACGGTTGCCCATGTACCGAAACCAAGCAAAATTTTTAGCATCATGTACCAATATGGTCCCTAAGTGTATCGGTATGCCAAGGCATTTTTTTCTAGATTGAGCCGAGATAGGTCCCCGCGTACCGATCCCTGAGGACCCGTACCAGTACAGACAGATTTGTAATGACCTCTTGGTCCAACATATGACACTTTGGCTCAATCTAACATACTCTAATCAATATCTAAACATCATAAAACTTCAAAAACATAAATTCCTCAGACATAGAAGCATGGTAGAAGTTCAAACACAACATATCAAATCCAACCATAAATCCTATAGGCATGATTTCTACCCAAGCATGCATAATGTTTCCCAACCCCTCAAAAGCAAACATTAAGCATCATACAAGTCCAAAACATCAAACATAACTTGTACCAATAGGGAGTATCCAAAATAAACCTCCCAAATGCAACTTGGTCATATTGCCTCATATTACTACTATGCACTTGTAAAACCATGCTTGAAAATACTTCAATCCTTGGATCCTCCATTGCCTACTCGCTGTCCGAAAGAGTCTATTTCTTTGCATTGATGAGAAATGAGAGTGTAAGCTATAAGCTTAGTGAGGGAATCTCAAAAACACTCATCAATGCATTTAAAACCATTTCACATCAAATCCAGTGTATAAGCCTCACGTCAAAACATCTCATGCACTATAATCTCTTCAAATATGCACACTTAAATTATTTGAAATACATGTATCATGGATCTCTATCACAAACCTCAATTTAAGCTTCATATGCCAAAATCTCTAAATAGCAAGCTTAAAGAGCACCTCATGTATAAACCACTTTAAACAAAACATAATCCATTTCTCATGATACATCATCTCATATATTGGCATTCAAGTGACTCAAAATAAGTTTCATTCCAATTTATAAAACACATCGGATACACAGATTTCCCAAGTGGTTCCTTCGACCACTTAACATACATCAAACCGGAGCAAACAACATATTTAACCCCTCAACGGTTACAATGTATAATACCTACAATGGGAGCAAACGGTACGACTAACCCCTCAACCATTATGGTATGCAATCCACCAACAAGAGAATACGACACAATTAACCCCTCGACCGCTGCGGTTCCCATGGTGGAGAAAATGACACAATTAACCCCTCGACACACATGAGGCTACTTATTATAGTGTACTTTAAACCCTGTGGCTAGCCAACTATATCCAATAACATTTACCCTCAGCCACTTGCCAATATGTTCAATAAAACCACATTACCTCATTGTTTTGTATAAGCATCAATCAAATCAATTTCAAATACATTAAACCATGTATTCTAGTATTCTCAAAATTCATTTCATAAACCATTTGCCATACTCAATAATCATCACATATGATCATTTGCAACATCTTTCATTTCTAAAACATGTATATAACAATAGGTAACAAAAATCATAAACATGTGCATGAGATTGTATTTTGCAAAACCGAAAACGCGAGTGAGCTTAACCAATACTTACTTCCGAGCTTAAATAAGTGTTTCAAACTTAATCTAAACTCCTAAAACCATCTTCAAATCTTTTAAAAGTAGAAAAACGCGTTTCCACTCAGAAACAACCCAAAGCTCTCTTGTCGTTGCGAGAATCATGTTTCTGAAGCTTCCGCAACCTTTCCAAAAGCTAAAGGATTCACCTACCCTTCTTTACCCAATCAAAAACAAAGGATTAATGCACTTCCATACATCTATAATCTCCAGCAACCAACAAACACAACTTCACCTCACTAGAAACCATCAAACGCCTCTCTAAAACAACCGAAATCATCATCAAACTCTTTATAAACAAAGGCCAACCAAAACCTATTGATTTCAGCATCTTAACAACATCAATTCACATCCAAAAAATAGTTATAACATCCCTATACCTCCAGCAACCTTACAACACCAAGATCACTCCAAAAACCAACTACTTACAACCTAGAGAATTAGCAATTCACATAGTTTCGGGATTTCTTTAATAAATCACTTCTGACAACATTAAAACACGTCTTAATAGGGATCCAAATCAATTAGATTCAATACAATATAGATCCAAAAAGTGTGTATCAAATTCTCACATCAAAACTCAAATTAATCACCATATCTATGTTTTAATCATAATTCCAGAACAAAAATCAGTTGTAAAGGATCAAGCACTTGGGAATTTCAATAAATAACCTTTAATTAGAGGATTGAAACAAAAGTCACCTCTAATTACTGATTTCTCCCTTAATTAGCAAAGATTGGTTGAAATCCAAGTAGATTTTGTTGTAGGAATCAAAGAAATCAAGTGGGAAATCAAAACGAAATCAAACGAGTTTGATTCCTAGAAATTTTAGAAATAATTTGATAATTTGGCTACTGAGAAAGTTGAGAGAAAAGTGATAGCAAAGTTAGTTACGTGAGAAAATGATTTGTGTAACTAAAATTACTTTTTATTAATTATATTTATTTTAATGTTTAAAATCAATTAAAAACCATTTAAAAATAGCCTAAATTAATGGGAAAATTTGATGGAAAAGTTTGGTTAATTAGCTCCTTAAAGATTATAAGTTTTGACCCTTTTATGATTTAGTCACCAAAAATAGTTTTGAAAACTTTACATTTTAGTCACCAAACCAAAATGTCCCAAAATCATATTTAATTTCTTCAAGTTGAATTTACCAAAATACTTAAAATATTAATTAAGTATTTTCTAACATTTTTCCATATTTTATTTTAGCCAAAAACAATTTATTAGAATTTAATTCCCCAAACTAACTCGAATTGCCTAATTTGGTTCTCCCGAACCCTCAAATCGATCCATCCAACATCTAGGCCCAATTTCAGGGCATTACAACTCTCCCCTCTTAATAAATTTCATCCTCGAAATTTACCTGGCAGAAAAAGGTAAGGAAATTGCTTCAACATGTCCTCCCTACCTTCCTAGGTGGTTTCTTCGACTCCACGATGTCGCCGCAACACCTTCACCAACTCTATGGTATTCCCACGAATAACCTTGCTGCTTGAATCTAGAATTCTCACTGGCTCCTCATCATAGGTCACAACCGGATTCAACTCAATTTCCTCAACAGGCATCACGTGCGAGGGATCCGATCTATACCTCTGAATCATCGATACATGGAAAACATCATGTATATTCTTCAACTCCGTCAGTAATCTCAACTTATAAGCAACTGGACCAACACACTCCAACACCTCATAAGGCCCAATAAACCTAGGACTTAACTTACCTTTCCGACCAAACCTCATCACTTTCTTCCAAGGCAAAACCTTAAGAAACACTCGATCACCAACTGCGAACTCAATCTCCATACGCTTCAAGTCAGCATATGACTTTTGCCGATATGAAGCCGCCTTTAACCGATCGCTAATAAGCTTCAACTTCTCGTTGGTATTGTAGACTCTCTAGGTGAAATGCTGAAAAAAGAGGAAAAAGATATGTATTAGAAAAGTAATAAATAGTGCCAAGATAAGTCTTTTGCGTGCAAATATACACGGTCTGCAAGTAATACAACAATATGTTGAGTATCGATCCCACATAGATTGACCTAGAATTCAATTACCTTGATTTTACTTGCCTTAAGAAAAAGTTGATTTGTTTTGAAGTTGGTTTTGGAAATAATTGAAAAGAAAAGAAATAAAAGTAAAGCAAAGACATTGGCAAGGAAGGTGCTTGAATGAATGATGAGCGTTGGCAGGGAATGCCAGGTTTTCACGCTATTCATGCCATGCCAACCTTTAATAACAACCTATCTTGGCATTGTTTACAAAGCAGATTCAAAATTAGCAAAGCCTCTCTCGATGTCATTGCCCTAAATTGATCATGTAAAAACCCCTATATCTCTATAGTGCATGCTTTTAAATAAACCAATTTGATTAAGATCGAATCTATACTCCTAAGGGGTAGATTTCACTCCCGAAGTAAGTGCATCCACATGAACGACTTCTCTCGAAGCTTCTCTCCTTGGTATTCAACAACTTGATCGTTCCCACCCCAAGTCTGTTAAGATATTGAGGAGCAATATGCCAAAAGTGTGAGCCCTCGCTTGGCATAGTATTTAGAAAACATTAAAGTATGCCGAATAGATAAAACATTGTCAAGGCATATTTATTATTAAAAACTAAACATGAAAATAGTGTTTCAACGCAAACATCCCCCACCAGCTATTGAATTAGTTCATGGTGAGGGATTTAACCGAAAAACCATAAACGTTTTCAAAATACATCATCATTAAAAAACAAAAATAACTAAACAAAGAGAATGGATAAGAAGGGGGTCTCTCGATGCAGCCCTTCAATGGCTTCAAGCCCTCGGTCTAGCTGGTCAAGCCATGCAGACTTCTTCTTCCGATCGTCAATGAAATCCTCTCCAAGTTCATCCAAAAACCACTCAACGAATGCTAGCTTGGTTGGTCTTTAAATAGGCATGTAAGGAAGCTCTAAGATAAGCCTTAACGTTTGAAATTTGAATGCGCCAAGGGATAAGGGATGTGATTATCTTATCCAGATTTGAAGTGATATGCTGATTAGGTTGGGGTTGACGTCATATTGCCGACACTGCCTTGGCATCCAAGCTTGGCATGAATCTGCCAACCAATCTTGGCACCATCTTATCCGCTATTTTTTCGGAGATTGATCCAATTGCTATCTTTTTGGAGCCTGATCTTATACTATTTTCGGGGTCCAATAGCTTCTTGGCATGGCATCAAATTCACTTCTCTGCCAACCGGTACTTGGCATTGTTTGGTCTATATGTGCTAACAACACTCGACATTCTCTTTGGCATTCATTCCTGTTTTGCTTTTTTGGGCCAAATACTATGCCAAACCTCCAAAATTGCCAACAAAACAACCATTCACACTGGCATAGCCGAATTCTAAACTCCTTATGCAAATGCATGATTTTAACAACCTTATGCAACTAAATGTACCTAAAAACAAGCAAAAGCATTGAAAGATTTGCATTAAAAATAGTACTTTTGGTGAGGTAACACACCCCCAAACCTAACCCATTACTTGTCCTCAAGTAATGCAAACCAATAAACACAAAAACTGTGAAAATATTACCTCGACAAAATTTTGGATGCATGCTAACACGTACTGGCGAGCAGAATTTGGGTCTATTTCTGTCCTCAGTATCTCAGTGCAATAATGCCAAGTATGTAGTAATTCAAGTGCAGCAATATAACTCTAGTATAAGTTTATGAAGAGTGCATGATGTGTAGGCAATATGTATCGAGTATCCTTTCACTCCCTTAGACAAATTTACTACCTAAACTCAAATTTTTTTTTCATTTTTTTCATTTTTTTCTTTGCCAATGGTTTTTGTTTGCATTAATTTAAGCTTTCTTTGTGACACTATTTGCCATGAGAGATAAGAGGGAGCATACCACGAATCCCTACCTTAATCTAGACATCACTAGGCTTTCTCTTCAACTCATACCCTAAAGTTTTGGACTTGAGAACTAAGAGGGAGCAAACCATGAAGCCCCAAGTATCTTATTATCCCTAAGGTAGAGGAGAGTTCTATTTTTTATTGCCTCGGCAGAACATTGCTGCCTTATTAGCTTCTTTTACCCTGGCATCATTTGATCTTTTTTTTTCAAATCTGAGCATAGTTTTAAAAAGACTAAGTTTGCTAAGGAACTAGATACATATTACGTGTTAAGTGTAAGTTCAATTCCTTAAACTAGAGATCAATTACCAAGCAAACCTGGCATAACTATTCTGCTGGCATGGCATTGCAACTAAAGATTAAAATTTCTTCATTGGACAGGCACCTAGATTGAATTAAACTTGCCTAACAAGTGTTAATATTCTTCAAAATTAAACCAAGGCAAAAAAATTTCTTTTTTTAGTGGTTCGGCATGCATCTATTCTAAATGACCTAGATGGCATGGCAACAGAAATGTAAACATGAAATGCATGGCGTGGCATAAATGTGAGGAGACGCACACCCCCAAACCCAAGATGTGCATTGTCCTCAATGCATGAAAACAACATATATATACAAGAAAACATAAAAATAACATGCATGATCATGTAAATGCAATGGAATGACATGTAAATGAGTTTAGGAGGAGGAGGACTCCCCTTCGTAGACTTATTCTCGTGTGGATTGGCTGGCATGGCATCATCGCTAGCAAAGGGCTTGGCAGGGAAATTTGGAAATGCTGTCACAAAATCGTAGGACATTTTATTCAAGAACCTCCCTAATGATAGCATCCATCTCCTTTGTGTAGCGCCTTATCTTATCATTGAGTTCCTCGACTGACTATAACTTTTAGAGAATGGTCTCTTGTCGATGGTAAATTTGAGACAGCACTGCCAGTGAACTGGCTGGCATGGTGGCTAGCACTGCCTTTGATACCTTTGGCTTTGGCGTGGGCACTTTTGCCTTCCCCTTGCCTTTGTCTTTTGGCTCGTCAATGGTGAGGTTTCTCCAAATAGCAGCTGTGATTGTTGTTCCCTTGATCCTTTGACCTTTATCTGTATCAAGCTTTGGCAAACCATGGAGCATGCAAATGTTATAAATTAACAAAGGAAATAACAAACCGCCATTACCTTTTGCTGCATATTTATAAGTTTCATCGATGATGATCTTGCCAATGTTAATTTTGTGCCCCATCATGATGGGGTGCAATAAAATTAGCCTTTCTTTTGAGATGGTCTCATTGTGGGTTGTCGGCATCATATTGGCCTTTAAAAACTGATTCCATCCACTCGGTTGATGTTTCAATGCCAATCGTTTCACTGTTCGGTGGCCCTTCGATGACACAATCCATGCTTTGCCAGGCTCACAAGAATCTGCCAGTAACTTCTTTCTCTTGGCAGCATTCATCGAATTGGCATACTCAAAATATTCATCCCTTGCACCATCCAAATAAAACATAGTGTTAATATATCCTTCATCAAAAAGGTCGAATATTTGGTCACAAGATGGACATAAAATTCTTAAACAATGGTGGCATCAGACTGGGTCAGTGCGTGGACAGAGTATGGTCTGGATGGCATGTCATCCTTGGCAAGGAGGTCTACAGGGAACTCAAAAAAATGTTGGTAGTGTGTGGACAGACATGTCCTTACATGTTTTCTTCATGGCAGGGTCCTTGACATGAACCTACTACCAAAGCATCGAGTTTCGCTCATTGGTTTTCTTTAATTTTTGAAGGATGACCTCCTGCGTTGATATATCTAGGAAAGCATTGCCAATGAACCAGATGGCATCAGAGTCTCGGGCACTGCCTTTGGTATCCTGGCCTTTGGCACAGACTCGAAAACCCTTCCCTTGCCTTTCTCCTTGATAACGAGTTACCTTTATAGGGCAGGAGTGATCGTCGTTCCCTTGAGCTTTATCTATATCAAACTTTGTCACGCTATGCTGCATGCAAATGTTAGAAATCAATAAAAGGAAACATAAACTCATGTTATCCTTATCGGCACATTTATAAGTTTCATCAATAATGATACGGTCGATATTGATCTTGTGGCCCATGATGATTGAATGTAATAATGCCAGTCTTTCAATACCAGGCGCTTCACCGTCCGATGGCATTTTGATGACACAGTTCACTTAGTGATAAGTTCACAATGTTCCTTCAACATCATCTTCCTCTTCGCATCGTCCAAGGCTTCCGCAAACTTGGTGTGTTCATCCTCTACAACAAGTTCATTCTCTGCATTTTGTTCAATCACCCCATGCCAGTCCTTGCCTTGGCAACAAAATCCTGCATTCAGTCAAAGGAACCTTTCAAAATAAAAAAAAGAAAATAAACAAAAAACTAAAAATTTAAAACTGAGATATCCTAAGTACTGAAAAAAATAATTCTCCTAAATTTATTCACAACAATCAAACTGAATTGGCAAAGAGTTACTAAATTTTTGCAATGAGAATGGTCTCTTTGGCACTATTTTGATTTCCTTCCCGGTAGTGCTTCAGTCCGTGGCAATTTTTTTTTTTTGAATAACCAGCATAGAAAACCAAAGAATTGCTTACCTTTGAGTATGCCAATCTCTAGATTGCTCAACAAGGGAGAATGTTTTTCCATAGGGGTTTTGAATAACCATCTCAGAAAACTAAAATACCTCTTCCCTGTAGGCCTATCAAATCTTTGATGAATTTAGCATCCCGGTAGTGCTTAGGCTGTGGTCCTTCTATTTCTTTTGATGCCAAGGTGTATGTATCCTCAATCGATTCCAGACTTGCCATAACATTCTTAGGTAAATTTTTTATTTCTGGCAGCACCATCTCTGGCATTATTGTCACGGCCAAATTCTCTTGCTTCAGCTATTCATTCTCAGTCAATTGGCATCCACTTTTCCTTCCAGTAACAAGCCATTTGAGCACACCTCGCTTCATGGCATCAGTCCTGACCAGAATCGATCTTCTTGGTGACTCAATTATTTTGCCATCGCACTGGTGTTTTATGGCATCAACTTTTATTCCTTAGTAAGTCAATGCCAGGTTCTCATCCAAAATGGATTCCATTGGCTCAACTGCATAGCATTCTTCAGGTTCATATGCACACTTAAGAGATTTGTCAATATTAAAAGTGACATTTATTTTTCTTACCAATGTAGGGTTGGCAATTACTGGCTCCACTGGTTTTGCCGAGGTGGTGTTGGCATCAGATTCAGATCTGGCATTGCTGGTGTTTACTTTCCCTTTCTCAGTTTCTTTAGTTTCTTCCGCTGGCACTGATTTATTCGCATGGCAAACAATTGGCTCTTTTCCACGCGTTAAAATCTTGACTTGGTTACCACTTAGGGGAGTGATAGCTTTGCCTTTTTGCCAAGCATTATCTATATCACATGGTAGAGTTTCTGGAGGTCTGGCATTAGATAGTGGTATGGCATCAGATAGTGGTATGGCATCATCAGCCTCTGCCTCTTCTTTCTCTACTTCTTTGGGTTCACCTGCTGCCACTGAGTTCTCTTCCTGGCAAATAATTGGCTACTTTCCGTCATTTTCTTGCTTTGAAACTTCAGAATATTGCCCTTCTACCCTGGCATCGAACTTGGCAACGTTATCTAGCTTTGCCTCGATGTTGTTGTGTTTGAGATCCTTTCTCTCAAATTTTTCCTCACACTCTATTACCACTAATGAGTCCAATGTACCTGTTGTGGAATAGTCTTCATCAGTATAATCTTTTGATTCAAATGTGTTAAGAAAAACCTAATACTCATAATGTTGATTCTAAATTCCTTGAGGCGCAGATGAAGAAAGAAAAATGCCAGCTTGTTGATGTAGTGTTGCCATGGCATTCTGATCGTTATCACTAACTGAAGCGTTTGCCACCTCCTGCTGCCTTGATAGAAGCTTTATCTTGTTCTCTTGAGGAATGCCATTCACGACATTTGCAAGCCTCCTGACTTGTTCTTCCAAGCCTCTCATATCATCTGTGGCTTCTTCAAATGCGTCTCCAATGTAATTTGTTTGCTCTTGAGGTGGATTATTGTGCATTGGCATTTCTGAAGGCAATTCTGCCATGCCAAACGATCCATTGGATCCATAAAGTTCTATCACTGATTTCTCATGAAGAATGCTGCCTTAGGGTGACATTTGTTTGAAGTCTGGTGGTGTAGCAAAGTTTTTAGGTGCATAAAAATAACCATCATCTTGATCATTCCAAAAAATATTTTGCTGCTGGTTCCATCCTTGGTTGAAGTTGTAGGAGGAAGGGTTGTTCACATTATAGTGCCCCGTATAACAATAGGGATTAAGGTTGAAGGGGCAATTGTTAAACGAGTGGCATCCTCTACAATATGCACAAACAACGGGTGTTGCTTGCCTTTTGATGAACTTGTTAGGAACTTGCATTGATGTAATCATGTTTTTTAGTTCAGAAATCTATGCCGAGAGTGTTGTATAGGCATCCTCTTCATGCTTTTCATATCGTCTTTGCTCATGGACAGCTCTTGGAGTTTGATATTGGTAGTCATAAGTGGGAAAAATGTAGTCATCATCATACCATATGTGGCTGTCCATACTCTTATTTGTAGCTTTTCTAAAAAAGAAAAAAATAATGATAAAAAATAAAGTAATAAAATGAAAACAAAAAAACAAGTAAATATTAAAGTAATAAATTCCGTCGCAATCCCCGGCAACGGCGCCAAAAACTTTTAGACTCTCTAGGTGAAATGCTGGCAAAAGGGGCAAAAGATATGTATTGGAAAAGTAATAAACAGTGCCAAGATGAGTCTTTTCGTGCAAGTATACACGGTCTGCAAGTAATATAGTAGTAAGCTGAGTATCGATCCCATAGAGATTGACTTGGAATTCAATTGCCTTGATTGTTACTTGCCTTAAAAAAAGTTGATTTGTTTTGAAGTTGGTTTTGAAAAATAATTGAAAAGAAAAGAAATAAAAGTAAAGTAATGACGTTGGCAAGGAATATGCTTTAATAAATGATAAGCTTTGGCACAGAATGCAAGGTTTTCACACTATTCATATCGTGCCAGCCTTTAATAACAACCTATCTTGGCATTGTTTGCCGAGCAGATTCAAAATTAGCAAAGCCTCTGTCGATGGTTATTGCCCTAAATTGATCATGTAAAAACCCCTATATCTCTATAGTGCATGCTTTTAAATAAACCAATTTGATTAATATCGAATCTATACTCCTAAGGGGTAGATTTCACTCCTGAAGTAAGTTCATCTACTTGAACGACTTCTCTCCTGAAGTAAGTTCATCTACTTGAACGACTTCTCTCCTTAGTATTCAACAACTTGATCGTTGCCACCCCAAGTCTATTAAGATATCGAGGAGCCATAGGCCAACAGTGCTAGCTCTCGCTTGGCATAGTATTTAGAAAACATTAAAGGATGCCGAATAGATAAAACATTGCCAAGGCAGATTTATTATTAAAAACTAATCATGAAAACAGCGTTTCAACCCAAACATCCTCCACCAACTATTGAACTAGTTCACGGTGAGGGATTTAACCGAAAAACCATAAACGTTTTCAAAATACATTATCATTAAAAAATAAAAATAACTAAACAAAAAGAATGGGCAAGAAGGGGGTCTCTCGATGCAGCCCTTCAATGGCTCCAAGCCCTCAGTATAGCTGGTCGAACCACGCAGCCTTCCTCTTCCGATTGTCAATGAAATCCTCTCCAAGTTCGTCCAAAAACCACTCATCGAATGCTAGCTTGGTTGGTCTTTAAATAGGCGTGCAAGGAAGCTCTAGGATAAGTCTTCACATTTGAAACTTGAATGTGCCAAGGGATAAAGGATGTGATCATCTTATCCATATTTGAAGTGATAAGCTGATAAGGTGATAAGCTTATCAGGTTGGGGCTGACATCATACTGCCGACACTGCCTTGGCATCCAAGTTTGGCATGAATCTACCAACCAATCTTGGCACCATCTTATTCGCTATTTTTTTCGGAGATTGATCCAATTGCTATCTTTTTGGAGCCTGATCTTATCCTATTTTTTCAGGGTCCAACAGCTTATTGGCATGGCATCAAATTCACTTCTCTGCCAACCGGTGCTTGGCATTGTCTGCTCCATCTATGCCAATAGCACTCGGCATTCTCTCTGGCATTCATTCCTGTGTTGCTTTTCTGGGTCAAATACTATGCCAAACCTGCAAAATTGCCAACAAAACAACCATTCACACTGGCATAGACAGAATTCTAAACTCCTTATGCAAATGCATGATTTTAACAACTTATACAACTAAATGTACATAAAAACAAGCAAAAAACATTGTAAGATTGGCATTAAAATAGTACTTTTGGAGAGGTAACATGTATCCTTTAACACATCAGGCAAAGAAACATACTTTCTCCTGCCTCCGCCCAACAAAGTGGCGTACGACACCTTCTACCATACAAAGCTTCGAACGATGCCATCTGGATACTAGCTTGATAACTATTGTTATAAACAAACTCCACCCAAGGTAAATGCTTCTCCCATGATCCTTTGAAATCAATAATGTAATAACCCAAGATTTGCATAGTGGCTAAAATGCAAAGAATTAAAAGTTGGTGGGTTTAGTTTAGTGACTAAAACGTAAAATTTTAAAGTTTGGTGGCTAAAGTGAAAAGTTAGGAAAAGTTTAGGGACCAACATGGTAATTTTCCCAATAAAATTTTTTATGGCAAAAATGAATAGTTTATCCCAGTATAATAATTTTGGTGGATAACAAATTTTTGGTACGGGATTTGTGTGAAAAGCTATAAAAGGAATAAGTTTCAGAAATTTATTCAAATGCTTATTCGAACTCTAAAAATTATGAAAATTTTATGGAAGCCTTAGAAACACTTGAAGAATACGATAGTATAGTTTTTGAATCGTTTTTATTTGGTTTAAATTCAATTCTATGCAATTTTTGGTGAAATAGGCATTTTTTAAGATAAGTTGGTTCATTAAGGGTAAAAAGGTCACTTCACCCTTACTTTTGATTATTATTGATTATTTTGGATAATAAAAGACATGTGATGGCATGGGATTGGTTATAACTCAAGGGTATAATGGTCTTTTGACTATTAAAGATTTATAATTATTAAATTTGGTGTATAATATGCCATTTGGCATAATTAAAGAATCAAAGTTGAACAAAACTCCTTCTTCAACCTACAAGGCTGCCAAAAATTCCAAGCTCAAAAGGGTAAGGTTTTCAATTCAATTTTTAAGCTTCCATGGTTGGATTTAAGCTTGATACATGAAATAGGAATTTTATCTCCATCAAATTCTCTATCTTTTGGTATAATTTTTATGCAAAGTTCATGTCTCTAAGTTGAGTTTGGTGATTTGGTTGGATGAAGAGCATGCTGGAATTTTGAGTTTTAATGGTTTTTCATGTTGGAAACATGCTTGTGGTGTTGTTTCTATTGTTTAAACGTTGAAAATTCCATGGAAAACCTAGTAGTGACTATTCGGCTACCATGGAGAAATTAAGGGAAATTATGGAAAAAATTTGTTTGATGTTGGAAATGATAAGAATGATATTAGATTAATATGGTTTTGACGTTAGGATGAAGAAATACTTATGTTCTTGAATTATGGAAAAAATAGGGTTTGAGCCAAGTTTGAAACTTTAAGGTGTTAATGAAGGACAAATGGTTAAATATGATGCTATAAGTGGTTTGGAATGAAAATCCCTAATTATTTGGCATTAGGGACCAAATTGTAATTTTTGGAAAGTTTATGGACTTGATTGATGAACTTGTTTTTGAAGAATATTGGGTTGAGAAATCAATTTAAGTAAATTGGAGGTTGATTTTAAAGTTTATTCTAACTTTTGGACCGTTTTGTGAATTTTGAAAAAATTCAAGGACCATTATGTTAATTTTTAAAATTTGTGTCCCAAAGTGTGAATGGTTAGAATTGTAAGGATTTGGCTTGAGAATGTTGTTTGGAGGCTTAAAAGCGTCCTTAGGGACTAAAATGTAAATTTTGGGAAAAGTTGGAAATTTAAAGAATAGTTTAAGAAATATTGGTTAAAATATGGAATTTTTATCGGATCAATTTTTGAAGATAATGGTAGTTATTCATTTACTTTCCATTGTTTTATATAGATTGAGTATGTTCTAACATATGCTTTGAAATGGTATATGTTATTTTTTTATGTAGATACCGAGAAAGATCAAGGTTGTTCTAGTAGACCAGGTAAAGAAAAAGTTCGAGATTAATCGAATAATAAAAGAGCCATTGCAAGGCAAAGGTGAATGCATACATGTTTTTATAATGTATGTTAGTAGCATACATATTATAGGAAGATTATGATAAGTCGACCTAAAAAGGTAATTATTTTTGAAAGCATAATATGTTTTAGCATGATACTTGATTTTAATTTTTAAATGGCAGCATATTATGAATGTTAAAGTACATATTGGAGTATGAACTGCTCCAGTATGAATGTGTCTTATATGATATGGTCATGGAATATATTTGGATTGCTGGTCATTATTGTAGGAAATGTTTTAATGTTGCCCTTGGTAATAGAATTATGAGTTAGACAATAGTGTGGTATACCATTATGAGTCATATTTGTTATTCGACATGTTGCTCGTATTCGACACTTTGTATCGCTTGTATTCGATACTTTATTGTGTCGCTTGTTTTTGTCACTTCATTGTGGCGCTTGATTTCGTCATTTAATGATGGCGCTTGTAAAAGATAATACTTTTTAGTACTCGACTCGAATATTAGTCACTCGACAGTTACCTTGGGCTATATGATTTCACATGATAATTATGCTTTATGTTAAAGAACAATATGATATATTCTCTTGCATAAACATTCTTCCATATTAAAGTATGTGATTTAAAAGATGATCATGTTTTAAAAGTATCATGTAATTGTATATGTTTATTCATGTTACTTACCTTATGCCTCACTGAGTATATTCTCAGCGTGTATTTCTGAATACGCGTAGGTAATCCGGAGTAGTTGGATCGAGCTTTAGCATCAGATCCTTTAGAAGGAAATACGATATTGACAGGTTATTTTCAGTACCTATAACATCTTAGTTTTGTATGTAAATAGTGGCATGTACGAAATAATCTGTCTATTTTGTAAAATTACTAAACCGGCATGCCTTATAATGGTTTTGTTTTTATTTATTATATGAGATATGGTATGTACATTTAATATGTTTTATATTTAACTTTTTAATATGATGAGATTAATATTTATAAGTTTTAATGGTATACCAAATACGAGTCAGTGATGTTAATAACAAAGATTAAACCCTTATATTTTCTTAATATAGAAAATTGGCAGCTTGCACTGCCTTTACTTAAAAATTTATAAATTTTTTTATTGACATCAAAAATGCGTTCCGAAATTTTCTAATTAAACTAGATTCATTAAGCTTTCTAACGATGTAAATTATTAGCCTAAATTCATTACACAAAAATTCAAATAAATCCTTTGATTCACGTCAAAGCCCAGAATTTCAAAAATTCTGCTACCCTGTTTTCTGACCTTCAGGCGAATCAAAATTCATAACTTTTTACATACAACTCGAAATCAGTCACGTTAATTTTGTAATAAACTAGACAAAATTTTTAGTTCATACATATAAGATTTACCATCTAAGTACAATTGTAGAATTTATGCTTATTTTTCAAACTCACTCCTTTTGCATACACAATTGGACAGATTTTTAATCTTTCTACCTTAAGACCCAAATTTAATAAAACTTAGTCCGTTATCTTTTATAGATATAATATAACTTACTAGGTTCATTATATATATTATCACAACTATTAAACAACCATATTTGGTAATAAATTATTACAACCGCATTGATTATACATGCCATCTAGTACATTTCTAAAAGAAAGGATGGATGTCATTACATTACGTATGGAGATATACCTCCCAAAATATGAAAGTGATGCTCGGCTAATCTTCTCTCGAAGCTCCTTTAAAAACTACACATGAAATTCATCATACGCTAAGTATATACTTAGTGAGGCAACTACATTTCATTCAAATGCGATTTAACATAGATATCATATAATAAAATAACAATGCATATGATCACCTACCATTTTATGCATATTAGCATATATGACATGATATATGTATAATAACATATTATATGGTAATAACCTTGATTCTTACCAATATTGTTGCCATATTCATCATCGAGCTTTCAAGCCTTTTAATCCTGTTTTTCAATTCATTTAGCCCAAGTATTGAATTAAGGAAATTTTTGTACGTGAGTCATCCCCCCTATACTTACTTGAGTATAGTATATTATGTACACTTTACTGGAAGTGCTTAGAACCAAAGTGCTTTTGTATACTTACCGGAGTATACAGTTATTAATTATTTTGCACTTTACTTGAAGTGCTTATAATAAATTGCACTCTACCGGGAGTGCTAAAATGTTTATACAGCTGTTTATGACTCTATGGATATCCAACTATACTTTTAATTTCCTATCTCATACTTGGGGCTTTATTTCAATCATAATCTCATACATGGCAACATATATACATATTAAGCCATTTCTAAACAAAATAACATTCCATGAACAAGTAGTGATCTATGCATGTATTTTCAATTCTTGACTTATTTTTAACATGTCAATTATATGATGAATGACATAAAGATCATGCATTGCACTCACCTTGACACTTTCAAAAGTAAACTTTATACTAGCCTCACTAAGCTTGGTTGTACTTTTATCTTCTTTCTTCACTCGTTTGATCTCGAACTAGCTTGTTATCTGTATGTACATTAAATACATGACACAAGCAATATTAAGTACATATCCAAACCTTACTAATACATGTACATTCCAATATGGAAAAATTAATATTTACACCAAGTACTTCTTTCTAACCACCATGCTCCCAATACTTTAATCTCATCTCAAATTACACACTACAACCAATAATTTGATAATTTCCCTTTAAACCCTAAATTTTTTCTCTTAGGGTTTATAAACTAAAATTTGGAAACTTCCACATTTCATCTCCATTTTCAAAAATATTAATATTGAAATGATTATTGTATCATAGCAAACAACACACCCATGCTCTTGAATATTTTCCAATTTTTCACTTAATTCACCCAATTTACACAATTCACAAATTGGTCCTAAAATGATGTTTTCTTCAATCCAACAACATAATTCAACTTAGAAAACATCATTCTAATCAAATCCATCATCAAAATAATTTTTACAAAATTTCCTCCAATATTATTCATTTTCCCGAAATGGTCCCTATAGGTTTATCAAGAAGTTTTCATCATTTCAAGCATCTAAACAACACTACAACACTATTTCCAGCTTGATTAAGCCTTAAAACATGAAATCTTAACATGCTCTTCAACCACCCTATTCATCAAACTCAACTTAGAGACATGGAAACTAAGCAAAACTTATGTCAAACGATAGAGAATTCAAAGGATATCAATTTCTTATTTCACGTCTCTAACCAAAAACCAAGTAAATCAAGCCAAAAATTGAAATGAAATTTTTGCTCTTACCTTGCTAGGGGTCTCGGCTACTTGGGAGAAAGATGAGCAAATTTCTAGTCTTTTCTATCTTTAATTTTAATGCCAAATGTCTTCTAATTTGGCTATATAATAATAAAAATCTCTAAAATAGTCAAATGAGTATTTCACCCCTTAGTTATAACCAATCACAAGCCAACACCTATATTTTATCCTCTTCCGTAATAAATTTTCATTAAAAAGTATAGGTGAAATGTCTAAAATGCCATTAATGAAATAATTTATTTTCAAAAATGCCATTCCATCACCTATACAAAATACTAAATAGAATCAAATCTAAATTGATTTAAAAACGATTCCAAAACTTCGATGTTATGCTCTTTGGGTCTTTTTAAGACTTCCTTCAAATTTTCATAAAATTCCCAGCTCATACGATTACCCGAATTACACTTAAACTTTAACCTTAATTTCCCAATAATAGAAACATCAGATCAAACCATAGCTTTTATATTCGATCCACACGCTTAGATGATCTATCTATTTATGGAATAAAAGTAATTATTGGGAAATTACTATGTTGGTCCTTGAACTTTTCACTTTTGTCACCAAACTTTAAAACCTTACATTTTAGTCACTGAACTAAAGCCACTAACTTTTGATTCTTTGCATTTTGGTCACTAATCAAATAATGGGATATTACAACGAAGGTGGTTAGAGCTGATAAAAGATTATGATTTGATCATTGATTACTACCGATGTCAAGCTAATGTTGTAGCAGATGCTTTGAGCCGGAAGATATTTGCTACATTAAGGACTTTAAATGCACAGTTAGAAAGGCAATCTGATGGTTCTTTATCGGTGGAACTGCATTTGAGATCATCATTGCTAAACCGAATCAAAGAAAGTTAGCACCGAGAAGAAGATTGTGCAATAAAAATGAACCAAGTGGAATCGGGTGAAACTAAGGATTATGAAATTAAACCCGATGGATGTCTTTATTATAAAGGTAAAATATATATTCCTGAAGATGTTGATTTGAAGTAGGATCATCTTACTGAGGCATATTATATCCCGCTGACCATGCATCCTGGTGGAAATAAGATGTATCAAGATTTGAAAAGTCGATATTGGTGGCCTGGTATGAAGAGAATGATATCAGAGTTTGTTGCAAAATGCTTAACTTGTCAAAAGGTGAAAGCTGAACACCAAGTACCATCTGGAACGTTGTAGCCTATTTCTATTCCACAATGGAAGTGGGATAGAATTACGATGGACTTTGTAACAATATTGCCTTTGACTCCCAGGAAGAAAGACTCTATCTAGGTAATTGTAGACAGGTTGACTAGATCAGCTCACTTCATACCAGTTCGGACAGATTATCAAATGAGCAGGTACACTAAGATATATATTAAAGCAATAGTTCAACTACATGGAGCGCCAATATCCATAGCATCTGATCGAGATCCAAAGTTCACATCGAGATTTTGGAAAGCATTACATAGAGCTTTGGGGACACGATTAAAATTCAGTACAACATTTCATCCTCAAACTGATGGTCAGTCGAAAAGGATAATTCAAATACTTGAAGATATGTTAAGAGCTTGTGTTATTGAATTTGAAGGATCGTGGGAAAAATACTTGCCATTAGCAAAGTTTGCCTACAACAACAGTTATCAGGCAAGTATTCAAATGGCACCTTATGATGTTCTTTTATGGTAGGAAATGCATATCTCCATTAAACTGGTTTGAGCTACATGATCGCAAGCTTGTTAAGCTAGATTTGTTGCAAGACATGGAAGAAAAAGTTAAGATTGTGCAAGAAAATCTTAAAAAGGCTGCTGATCGACAAAAGTCATATGCAGATCTGAAAAGAAAAGATATTTAGTTTGAAGTTGGAGAAAAGGTATTCTTGAAAGTTTCTCCTTGGAAGAAGATAATGAGATTTGGCCGTAAAGGAAAGTTAAGTCCTCGATATATTGGACCGTATGAAATTTTGAAGAAAGTTGGTCCAGTAGCATATCAGTTGGCCCTTCCACCAGAATTGAGTAAGATTCATGATGTTTTCCATGTATCGATGCTTCGAAAATATAGATCTGATCCATCTCATTTGATTGCTCCGGAAAAAGTTGAGTTACAGTCAGATTTAACATATGAAGAGGAACCGATCAAGATATTATCCTATGGTGTTAAAGAATTAAGGAACAAGCAAATATCATTGGTGAAAGTTCTTTGGCGCAATCACAAAGTGGAGGAAGCAAAATGGGAGACAAGGGACGCAATGGAAAAGCAATATCCATACTTGTTTAAAATAGGTACGTATTGAAAATTCGAGGATGAATTTTCTTAAGGGGGAGAATTGTAATACCCCAAGATTTGCATAGTGACTAAAATGCAAAGAATTAAAAGTTGGTGGTTTTAGTTCAGTGAATAAAACGTAAAATTCTAAAGTTTGGTGGCTAAAGTGAAAAGTTGAGAAAAGTTTAGAGACCAACATGGTAATTTTCCCAATAAAAATTTTTATGGCAAAAATGAATAGTTTACCCTGTATAAGAATTTTGGTGGGAATCAAATTTTTGGTGCGGGATTTGTGTGAAAAGCTATAAAGGGAATAAGATTCGAAAATTTATTCGAATGATTATTCGAACTCAAAAAATTATGAAAATTTTATGGAAGCCTTAGAAAGACTTGAAGAATACGATAGTATAGTTTTTGAATCGTTTTTATTTGGTTTAAATTCGATTCTATGCAATTTTTGGTGAAATAGGTGAAAATGGCATTTTTGAAGATAAGTTGGTTCATTAAGGGTAATTTCACCCTTACTTTTTGATTATTATTGATTATTTTGGATAAGAAAAGACATGTGATGGCATACGATTGGTTATAACTCAAGGTTATAATGGTCTTTTGACTGTTAAAGATTTATAGTTATTAAATTTGGTGTATAATATTCCATTTGGCATAATTAAAGAATCAAAGTTGAACAAAAATTCCTTCTTCAACCTACAAGGCTGCCGAAAATTCCAAGTTCAAAGTGGTAAGGTTTTCAATTCAATTTTTAAGCTTCCATGGTTAGATTTAAGCTTCAGACATGAAATAGGAATTTTATCTCCATCAAATTCTCCATCTTTTGGTATAATTTTTATGCAAAGTTCTTGTCTCTAAGTTGAGTTTGGAGATTTGGTTGGATGAAGAGCATGATGGAATTTTGAGTTTTAATGGTTTTTCATGTTGGAAACATGCTTGTGGTGTTGTTTCTATTGTCTAAATGTTGAAAATTCCATGGAAAACCTAGTAGTGACTATTCGGCTATCATGGAAAATTAAGGGAAATTATGGAAAAAATTTGTTTGATGTTGGAAATGATGAGAATGATGTTAGATTACTATGATTTTGATGTTAGGATGAAGAAATACCTATGTTCTTGAATTATGGAAAAATTAGGGTTTGAGCCAAGTTTGAAATTTTAAGGTGTTAATGAAGGAAGAATGGTTAAATATGATGATATAAGTGGTTTGGAATGAAAATCCCTAATTATTTGGCATTAGGGACCAAATTGTAATTTTTGGAAAGTTTAGGGACTTGATTGTTGAACTTGTTTTTGAAGAATATTGGGTTGAAAAATCAAGTTAAGTGAATTGAAGGTTGATTTTGAAGTTTATTCTAATTTTTGGACCATTTTTTGAATTTTGGAAAAATTCAAAGACCATTATGTTAATTTTTAAAGCTTGGGTCCTAAAGTGTGAATGGTGAGAATTGTAAGGATTTGGCTTGAGAATGATATTTGGAGGCTTAAAAGTGTCATTAGGGACTAAAATGTAAATTTTGGGAAAAGTTGGAAATTTAAAGAATAGTTAAGAAATATTGGTTCGAATATGGAATTTTTATCGGATCAATTTTTGAAAATAATGGATAGTTATTCATTTGCTTTCCATTATTTTATATAGATTGAGTATGTTCTAACATATGCTTTGAAATGGTATATGTTATTTCTTTATGTTGATACCGATAAAGATTAAGGTCGTTCTAGTAGATCGGGTAAAGAAAAAGTTCGAGACTAATCGAATAATAAAAGAGGCATTGCAAGGCAAAGGTGAGTGCATACATGTTTTTATAATGTATGTTAGTAACATACATATTATAGGAAGACTTATGATAAGTCGACCTAAAAAGGTAATTATTTTTGAAAGCATAATATGTTTTAGCATGATACTTGATTTTAATTTTTAAATGGCAGCATATTATGAATGTTAAAGTACATATTGGAGTATGAACTGCTCCAGTATGAATGTGTCTTATATGATATGGTCATGGAATATATTTGGATTGCTGGCCATTATTGCAGGAAATGTTTTAATGTTTCCCTTGATAATAGAATTATGAGTTAGACAATATTGTGGTATACCATTATGAGTCATAGTTTTTTATTCGACATGTCGCTCGTATTCGACACTTTGTAAACCTATCCACAATCACCCATACCGAATTCTTCTTTGATGACGTTAAAGGTAAACTGAACACAAAATCTATGGTAATTCTCTCCCACTTCCATTTCAAAATCCTTAATGGTTCCAATAATCCAAAAGGAAATTGTTGCTCAGCCTTAACAAGTTGACATACCATAGAATGAGCAACAAAATCTGCAACATCCTTTTTCAAACCAACCCATAAATACTCATTTTCAAGTCTTTATACATCTTTGTGCTTCCCGGATGCATAGCAAAAAGACTCTAATGAGCCTCGGCCAAGATTGTGTGCCTTAACTCCTCATCTTTTGGCATAACCACTCGACTCTTGAAACACAAAACACCTTCATCACTAAAACAAAATTCGTTTGATTGCCATCCATTATATCCTTGACATACTGTACCAAAGAATTATCATACGGTTGCTTCTCCTTGATCAACTGCAACAACAATGGCTTTATTTGCAACTCATCCAACCAACCACCATTACGCGTTACACTCAACTAAGCAAACATCACCCTCAACTCAACTGCAACCTTTCTACTCAAAGCATCATCTACAACATTAGTCTTTCCCAGATGATACTCTATCATCAAATCATAATCTTAAGTAACTCCAATCACCTTCGTTGCCTAAGATTCAACTCTTTCTGTGACATCAGATATTTCAAACTCTTGTGATTCGTGTATACAATACAATTCTCACCATCAAGATAATGTCGCCAAATCTTCAAAGCAAACACCACCGCAACAAGCTCGATATCACGTGTATGATAGTTGCACTCGTACATTTTCAACTTCCTAGATGTATAAGCCACAACCCTAACTTCTTGCATCAATACACATCCCAAACCGACGTAGGACGCATCACTATAAACTACAAACTCCTTCCCTAACTCAGGTTGAATCAAGATCGGAGCTTGTGTCAAAGCATCTTTCAACTTATCAAAGGCTTGTTTTCTACTCTCCATCCACTCAAAACTTACATCCTTTTGCAACGACTTCGTAAAAGGAGTGGCAATCCTTGAGAAACCATCTACAAAGCATCGATAATATCCTGCCAACCCCAAGAAACTACAAATTTTTAACACTTACTTCGGTTGCTTCTAATTCATAACAACTTCAATTTTTTGTAGACCCACGCAAATACCCTCAACTGAAACAACATGACCAAGAAAAACCACTTGCTTGACCCAAAACTCACACTTACTCAGCTTGGCATAAAGCTTATTGTCCAACAAAACTTGCAACACAATCCGTAAGTGTCGATCATGATCTTCCTTGGTAGGAGAGTACATAAGAATGTAATCGATGAACACTACCACAAATTGATCCAATAAATCATGGAACACCCAATTCATCATATCCATGAATGCTGCTGGCGCATTTGTCAACCCAAACGGCATCACTAAGAACTCATAATGCCTATAGGGCATTTGAAAGGCTATCTTTGGCACGTCTTTATCCTTTACCTTCAACTAATAATATCCAAACCTCAGATCAATCTTGGAAAACACCGTAGCACCCCGAATCTGATCAAACAAATCATCGATCCATGATAAAAGATACTTGTTCTTAATCGTTAACTTGTTTAGTTATCGATAATCAATGCAAATTCTCATCGTGCCATCTTTCTTTTTCACAAACAACACTGATACTCTCTACGGTGACACACTAGGCCGAATGAAACCGTGGTCCAATAACTCATGTAGTTGCGTATTCAACTCCTTCAATTCCTTCGGTGCCATACGATACGGTGCAATTGACACTGTAGTCGTATCCGCGAATGTCTCAATGTAAAAATCTACTTCCCTATCCGGCGACAAACCATGCAACTTTTTCAAAAATACTCTTGGAAAATTGCAAGCTGTGCGAATATCCTGGGCACGTACTTCTTTCATATTAGGGTTCATAAGATAAGCTAGATATGCCTAACTCTTAGATTCCATCAACTTCTGGGTTTCCAAAGTCGAAACAACATTGGACAAGAATTTGACATTCTCGCCCACAACCACCACTTCGTAATCCTCAGCCAGTTTCAACGAAACTCGCGTGGTTTCGAAATCAAACACAGCTTGGTGCTCCGACAACCAATCTATCTTCAGGATTACATCAAAACCATAAAATGGAAACTCCATTCAATCAACCTCAAACACATGACCCTGAACCATCAAAAGACATTTCCTATACAACCTCCTAGCAACTACTGTATCACCAAAAAAACTAGTTACTTGCATACCAACATCTAACACTTCTACACGTATATCAAGCAGACATGCATGCTCGCGCAAGATGTATGAATGTGTAGAACCAGAATCTATCAAAGAAAGCAATGGTATGGACTGCAAAGTAAATGTACCTACAATCACATCGGTATCATTCCTTCCCACACGATGCGTAAAAACTCTCGTTGGTCCGCCACCCTCAGGTTGAACCGCTATTGTATGAGCAGTTGTCCTCTAACCATCCTCTCTACGTTGAAAATGTCTACGACCGCGCCTGCGGCCTCTCTGTCATACAACAGTAAGTGCAGGATCATGTCTTTCCCTGTCTAACTGTAGACAATCACGCCTGAGATGATATCACAATCCATAGCTCCAACATGTACCAAAAGTACCCCAACACTCTCCCGAATGTTGCCTACCGCAACTCTTACACTCGGGTACTCCAGGGTGGGTATTCTGACCTTGCTGACCACGTCCAACATTACTCCCACCGCACCTCTAATCCAGACGATACCTCTTATCTCTATGCTTCTTGTATCGATCTCTGCCAACATCTGACTCATCATTCCTTTTCCCAATCGAAGAACTCCCTAAAAGAGCAGACAACCCCAAATTCTGTTCTATATCCATAGATTAGGAAAGTAGGACATCAAACTCGGCATAATCCGTAGCTAACATGTAAGTCTTAACATCCTTAGCCAGCCCGTAACAAAAACGATCACATCGTTGGCGCTCATCAGGAACCAGCTCAAGAGCACACTAGCTCAACCGAACAAACTGGATCTCATACTTAGAAACAGAAATGTTCCCCTACTCTATAGCCATGAACTCGCTTTTATTTTCATCCTAATAACAAGATCCTAGATACTTCTTTCGGAAGGTAGCGTAGAAGAACTCCCATGTTACATTAGTAGGTGCCAAACCTGCGATAGTAGTTGTCAACCAACTGTAAGCATCACCGTGCAACAATAACACTATACAACCCAACTTGAGGACATTCGTACACTTCATCTGGCCAAGGATCCTCTCCATGCTGGCAAACCTCTCATCGGCTTCTTTAGGGGCCAAACCTCTAAACTCAATGCTACCCAAGCTACGGAGATGCTCCAAAGGAAGCCCAGTATTAATAGCTACTACAGACATCGGTGCAGGTACTTTCACTCCAGCTATGGTTGCCTGGAAAGCTCCAGTCATATCGCCAAAAATAGGTCCTTACGGTGCCCGAGGCGCACCACCCTCAACTCCAACACCAATAGGAAGAATCGATGGAGGAGGAGACAACTCATCATCTTGTCTATCCACAACACTCCCCATACGAGCTCTTGTCTAGATCCTATTCGCAAAAATATGAGTCTAAAACATGATAATGAAAAAAAAACAATACAATTAGACCAGCTTGCAGCAAGAACCCAAGTCTCTCTTGTTTAAAAACAAAAATTATTTAACACTAGTAGTAATAAGACAATGTGTCCCCAAGCTAAACACCCAAACATATCACTTATCGAACATAATCTCACAAATTCAAACATAGTGCTTAACAATAGATGGAATAATACATGGATAACCGTAACCCACATCCAAAAAATCAAAACCTGTCTTTGATACCAATAGATGTAACCCCATTGACTCGGTCTAGTCGCAAGACCGAACTGAGTGAGCTACATTAGGGTTTGCAGAGACAAACTCGTAAGATTTACTTAGGAAACGGTCCATTTTTTCTTTTACCTTATCTAAATGCATACTTAAGTTCTAAGGTGATCATGTTGGTTATGGTGAAAATTACAACCCAATCAGGCGTCGAATTGACATCTAATTGTATGAATTAACGTTATAGGGACTAAAATGTAATTTTTTATTATTAAAGGGACTTCTTTGAGATTAAAGTTACCAATCCTGAATTAGTCATATTTTATATAAGCAGGTTAAATTTTGACTTAAAATAATCATTCAAACTCATCTAATTGCATGATCAAGATACAAGGACTAAACTACAAAGAATAAAACTTCAGAAAGCATTGTAACTGAGATACCTAACTGAGTATTGGTACACTACATCCTCGTATCGATACAGGTTCAAATCTCAAAGGCGTACCAATGCGGTCCTTAAGCGTATCGATACGGGTATGCAATGTTCAAAATTGGGGATTTTAGTAGCCAAAAGGCGTACTGATATGGCTGCCCATATATCGAAACCAAGCCAAATTTTTAGCATCGCGTACCGATGCAGTCCTTAGGCATATCAGTATGCCAAGGCATTTTGTCTAGATTGAGCAGAGATAGGTCCCCGTGTACCGATCCCTGAAGACCCGTACCGGTATAGATAGATCTGTAATGACCTCTTGGTCCAACATATGGCACTTTGGCTCAATCTAACATACTCCAATAAATATCTGATCATCATAAAACTTCACAAACATCAATTCCTCAGACATAGACGCATGGTAGAAGTTCAAACACAACATATCAAATCTAACCAGAAATCCTATAGGCATGATTTCTACCCAAGCATGCATAATGTTTCCCAACCCCTCAAAAACAAACATTAAGCATCATACAAGTCCAAAACATCAAACATAACTTGTACCAACAGGGAGTATCCAAAATAAACCTCCCAATTACAAATTGGTCATATTACCTCTTATTATTACTATGCACTTATAAAACCATACTTGAAAATAATTTAATCCTTTGATCCTTCCTTGCTTACTCACTATCCAAAAAAGTCTATTTCTATGCAATGATGAGAAAGGAGAGCGTAAGTTATAAGCTTAGTGAGGGAATCTCAAAAACACTCATCAATGTATTTAAAACCATTTTACATCAAATCTAGTGTATAAGTCTCATGTCAAAACATCTCTTGCTTCTATAATCTCTTCAAATATGCACATTTAAATCATTTGCAACACATGTATCATGGATCTCTATCACAAACCTCAATTTATGCTTCATATGCCAAAATCTCTAAATAGCAAGCTTAAAGAGCACCTCATGTATAAACCACATTATACAAAACATAATCTATTTCTCATGATACATCATCTCATATATTGGCATTCAAGTGACTCAAAACAAGTTTCATTCCAATTTATAAAGCACATCAGATACACAGATTTCCCAAGTGGTTCATAAGACCACTTAACATACATCTAACCAGAGCAAACGACACATTTAACCCCTCAATGGTTACGATGTATAATACCTACAATGGGAGAAAATGGCACAACTAACCCCTCGACCATTGTGGTATGCAATCCACCAGTGGGAGAATACGACACAATTAACCTCTTGACCGCTGTTGTTCTCATGGTGGAGAAAATGGCACAATTAATCCCTCGACACACATGAGGCGACTTACTACGACGCACTTTAAACCCTATGGCTAGCCAACTATATCCGATAATATTTACTCTCAGCCACTTGCCAATATATTCAATAAAACCATATTATCTCATTGTTTTGCATCTGCATCAAATCAATTTCAAATACATTAAATCATGTATTCTAGTATTCTCAAAATTCATTTCTTAAACCATTTTTCATACTCAATAATCATCACATATGATCATTTGCAACATCTTTCATTTCTAAAACATGCATATAACAGTAGGTAACCAAAATCGTAAACATCTGCATGAGATTGTATTTTGTAAAATTGAAAACGAGAGAGAGCTCAACCAATACTTACATCTGAGCTTAGATAAGTGTTTCAAACTTAATCTAAACTCCAAAAACCATCTTCAAACATTTTAAAAGTAGTAAAACGTGTTTCCACTCACCAACCAACCAAATCTCTCTTGCCCTTGCAAGAATCATGCTTTTGAAGCTTCCGCAACCTCTCCAAAAGCTAAAGGATTCAACTCCCCTGCTTTACCCAATCAAAAACAGAGGATTAATGCACTTCCATGCATCTTTAATCTCCAGCAACCAACAAATACAACTTCACCTCAATAGAAACCATCAAACGCCTCTCTAAAACAACCGAAATCATCATCAAACTTCATATAAACAATTCCCAACCAAAAACTATTGATTTCAACATCTTAACAAAATCAATTAACATCCAAAAATCCTTATAACATCCCTATACCCCCAGCAACCTTACAACACCAAGATCACTCCAAAAACCAACTATTTACAACCTAGAAAATTAGCAATTCACATAGTTTCGGGATTTATTTAATAAATCACTTATTACAACATTAAAACACATCTTAATAGGGATCTAAATCAATTAGATTCAATACAAAATAGATCCAAAATAGTGTGTATCAAGTTCTTACATCAAAACTCAATTTAATCATCATAGCCATGTTTTAATCATAATTCCATAACAAAAGCCAGTTGTAAAGATCAAGAACTTGGAATTTAATTAAAGAACCTTTAATTAGAGGAGAGAAATGAAAATCACCTTTAATTGCTAATTTCTCCCTTAATTGGCAAAGATTGGTTGAAATCCAAGTAAATTTTATTGTAGGAATCAAAGAAATCAAGTGGGAAATCAAAAGGAAATCAAACGAGATTGATTCCTGTAAATTTTAGAAAGAATTTGATAGTTTGGCTGCTGAGAAAGTTGATAGAAAAGGGATAGCAAAGTTAGTTACGTGAGAAAATGATTTGTGTAATTAAAATTTCTTTTTATTATTTCTACTTATTTTAATATTTGACACCAATTAAAAACCTTTTAAAAATAGGCTAAATTAAGGGAAAAATCTAATGAAAAATTTTGGTTAATTATCTCCTTAAAAATTCTAAGTTTTGACCCTTTTACGATTTAGTCACCAAAAATAGTTTTGAAAACTTTACATTTTAGTCTCCAGACCTAAAATGTCCCAAAATCAGATTTAGTTTCTTTAAATTGAATTTAACAAAAATAATTAAAATATTAATTAAGTATTTTCTAGCATTTTTCCAAATTTTATTTTAGCCAAAAACAATTTATTAGAATTTAATTTCCAAAACTAACGCGAATTGCCTAATCCGGTTCTCCCGAACCATCTAATCGATCCATATAACATCTAGGCCCAATTTTAGGGTGTTACAGAAATGATAGATAATCAGTTAAAAATAATTAGAAAACCTTTAAGAATCAAAAGCTTACCCAATTGACATGGAAAAAATAGAAGTTGAACACATCATCCTCCACTTGAACGTAAATTCTAAGAAGATTTGATGAAGACTACTAGCTCTTGCTAGATTGTTGATTAGAAATCATTTAAGATATAAAAGAGATGAAAATCAAGAAGGAAAATAAATGTTCTTTAATTTGTGTTTGGCAAATTCAAGAGAAAAAATGAGAGAAAAGCTTGGATGTATTTTTCTTATCTTTGGGAAATAATAACCGTATCTTCTTTTTGTTAAAAATTCGAGGAAAAAGATATATTAATAATTGGTTTAACAATCCCAATAAAATATCAATTTAATTCCTTTTTATAATATTACATCACTAACATTTTACAACTATTGCAAAATAGTCATTTTTTAATTTAATATTAAATCGAGCCATTTAAGAATTACTCAAAACTAAATTTCATCGTTTAATTAACTCGTTAAATATATTTCCAAAAATATTTCACGATAAATTTTCAAAAACCAATTTAATCAATCCAAAATATTTTTTGGAATTAACTAATTAGCTAAAGCCTAATAAAAAATTCCAACCTGATTCCGATAAATCACCTGAATCTTCTAGCCCGTTTTCTGGGATATTGCAGAAACCATTGCCAAGTCACCTCAAATATGCGTACCTGGGAGACAATTCCACTTTTCCAATGATAATTGCTACCGATTTGATTGAGGAGCAAGAGAAAAGATTGCTAGAGATGTTGGGCAATTACAAGCAAGCCTTGGGATAGACCATAGTTGATATCCAAGGAATAAGCCCAACAATTTGCATGCACAAAATCATTCTAGATGACACCCATGGAAAAGAAATTGGGGCCCAGAGGAGACTGAATCCCAGCATGAAGGAAGTAGTCAAGAAAGAAGTCATAAAATGGCTAGAAGCCGGGATAATTTATCCCATTTCTAATAGCTCGGGGTAAGCCCAGTGCAGTTTTGGCCAAAAATAGGTGGAATGATTATGGTTCAGAACAATTAGAATAAACTGATTCCATCGAGGATCATGACGGCCTAGAGGGTATGCATAGATTACAGGAAGCTAAATAATGCCACTCGGAAGGAACACTTTCCGCTGCCCTTTATTGATCAAAAGTTGGACAGACTGGCAGGGAAGGCATTTTATTGCTTCATAGATGGTTACTCGAGCTATAATCAAATCATCATCTCTCTAGAAGATTAGGAGAAGACTGTGTTTAACTATCCATATGGGACATTTGCCTTCAAAATGATGCTCTTTGGGTTGTGTAATGCTCCAGTGACGTTTCAACATTACATGATTTTGATCTTCTCGAATATGATCGAGAATCACTTAGAAGTCTTCATAGATGACTTCTCCATCTTTGGCAAAAGTTTTGAGGAGTACTTGCAGAGTTTGGAACTTGTTCTTTAAAGATGCATTGAGACTAATCTAGTCCTGGACTGGGAAAAATGCCTCTTCATGGTGAAGGAATGAATAGTTCTCGGGCATAAAGTGACCAAGAATGTAAAACCCCCTACCCCAGGTTGGTGGGAAACCGGTTTTAGAGCGTTACCAATGAACAATATAAGCAAGAATAAGGCAAGAATAGGCTAACTCATCCCTATTAGATCAGTTACTTAACTAGCAAGTAACAAAACATACATTACTTAACTTGTAAGCAATCTTAATTACAAACATTATAGGTTACCAAAAGTTTCAATTAACATTATTATACAATCATCATCATTCGAAACCTAAATAAGCAAACATGTTTTTATTTCATTCTTTTCTCTTTAGCTTGATACATGTGACATTACATACTTAACTTATTAAACATGATCAAAAGTACATACCTTGATTCCAAGCAAGCATATGCCATCCTTACCATTCGGCATTTACCATTCAATCTTATAAAAATACTACAACAAGGTATGCTCACACAAGTAATTATCACATAATACAAGTCATTCGAATAGGCATAATAGTCTAGGTCAATTTCTTTGAACATTCATATATACATAACCATATGCGCAACAAATACTTCAATACATAGAATTTAAGTTCTTTACTAGATTTATATTAATAACCAAGTTCACAAGATAGTAGGCCCATTCAAGACATATATACATATACAAGTTTCAAGTGTTCATAATGCATGCACTAGACACGATATACAAACTAAGTGCCACCAACTAGGGGAGTACAAAACAAATATGTCCATACTTTAGCTATGATTGTGTCTTGCTTCCAGCTCAAGAATTCAGGCTTCAGGATCAAGCAACGATCGAATCCTTTATCCTGTGGTTGGGAAGAATAAAAACAAGAGTGATAAGTACAAAATATTTACTTAGTGAGGTAGCAACTAGTTCTAACCAATTAACAATACATGTATCAATTAACTAAGATGAAACCTAGTCCAAGTTGGAAGTAATTAAATTCAAGCTTTGCTCAATCTTTATTTCAAGCCAATTAACATACTCAAGCAATATACACATTTCCAATCAAGTCAAGTACATATTAGTTCAAGTTTACATGTTTGTCTTTTCAAGAATACATATCAAGTAATCCAAGTAGCAAGTTATTCAATACGAGTTTCAAGCATAAGCAATTATCATTTCAAGAGTTCCATGTCAAGAATCAAGCATTACATGTCAAGAAATTCGAGTAATTCAAGCTTACATATCAAGTAATTCAAGTATCAAGGAGTTCAAGAATCAAGTAGTTCATGTATCAAGTAGTTCAAGAATCAAGAAGCTCAAGTATCTTGTAATTCAAGTATCAAGTAGTTCAAGTATCAAGACACTCAAGTATCATGTAAGCTTTACTCTTTAATTATTTCTCATTTGCTTTCTTTAGTTTAAGCCTTTGGTATTTAGTTGTCTAGGTAATCGAGTCTCCAACCAACTGTCGCCACAAGATGTGCCGTAGCACTGGTCAACCCTCCTACTGTCGCCAAAGACCACACATACGTACCCTCTGTCTGTCGCTAATTAAGGGCCTTAGCCCTGGACCGTAGTCCACCCTGACACAATGAGCTCTAGACTCTAAGGCATGCCCTTCTACCTATGACCACTAACAACCAAGGCTTTGTTCAATTATGAATCACTTATTCAAGTATTACATGTTTATGTCAAGCAATAGCTTATTCAATGATCAATTCAAGTGATACATTGCAAGATAATGTTCATATACACAGCTCTTAGGCCAAATGAGCCATAGCTCTACACTTTACAATTTAATCTTGTCATTCAAGCAAGTAATTAACATATGCGATTTCTTAAGCATCAAGAAAGATATTTAATTCATGATTTATATCATGTTAACAAGAATTTAAATCATAGAGTTACATTTAAGCACTCATTTGAAATGATCACAATCAAGGCATAAGAATCAAGCAATTCTAATTGTACAACACTTATATTCAATTTAAATTAGGTTCATTATCATGGCATATTCATAGCAAAAAAAGTATTCATGCATATTTGGTTAGGACCTAAGTCCCAACCCTATATTAAACTACACTCATAATACTCCAAGCTTAGCTAATCTTGGATCCAAATTCCTTTGTGTTTGCCACTAGCTTGGCCACTCCTTTCTTCCTCCACAAATTTTTACTCCTTGCTCTAACAATCCATACAAGTAAATCAAGGTCAAGACAAGTACATTCATTTATTCAAAACAAGGCAACAATACTCATAACTCATTCATTTCCACCAAGGGAACATTCTTGTTTTGGAGTCTTCTAACTTCTTTGTCAAGTATTCGTATTGGCTCTTCTTCATATGATAAGTCAGTATTTAACTCTACTTTTTCAGGTTCAAGAACATGGGATGAATCAGATCGATATCTTTGGAGCATAGATACGTAAAAGACATTGTGAATCTTGTCAAATTCACTGGGAAGAGCTAATCGATAGGCCATTGGCCCTATCCTTTCAATGATTTCGAATGGTCTAATGAATTGTGGACTGAGTTTCCCTTTTCTTCCAAACCGAAAGTCTTTCTTCCAAGGGGACACTTTGAAGAAGACTTTGTCTCCAACATTGTATTGGATGTCTCTCATTTTCAAGTATGTATAGGCTTTTTGTCTATCAAAAGCTTGCTTCAATCGATCATGGATGATCTTCACTTGTTCTTCAGTTTCTCAGAGCAATTGAGGTCCCAATACTTTGTTTTCTCCCAGTTCAGACCAGCACAAGGGAGTTATACATTTCCTTCCATATAGAGCTTCGAAGGGAGCCATCTAAATAGATGTTTGGTAGCTATTGTTGTAAGCAAACTCTACTAGGGGTAGAGATTTTTCCAGTTCTTTCCGAAATCTATAACACAAGCACGTAGCATGTCTTTAAGTACTTGTATGATTCTTTCAGATTGGCCATTTGATTGGGGATAAAAGGCTGTGCTTAAATGCACTTTGGTTCCAAGGGCTTTTTGCAAAGAATTCCAAAATCAGAAAGCAAATCTGGGGTCTCGATCGGAGATTATAGCTGTGGGTACACTGTGTAATTGAATCACTTTACGGATGTATAGCTTGGCTAAGGTTTCCAAGCTCATGTTCATTCGAACATGGATGAAATGAGTAGACTTTGTGAATCTATCAACAGTCACCCATACAACATCGTTCTTTCTTGGAGTGGAAGGAAGACCAGTAACGAAGTCCATTGTAATCCGATCCCATTTCCACTGAGGGAATTCGATTGGTTGGAGTAATCTGGTAGGGACTTGAAGCTCAGCTTTGACCCTTTGACAAGTTAAGAACTTTGAAACAAAGTCTGTGATAGCCGATTTCATTCCTGGCCACTAGTATAGTGGATTTAGGTCCTTGTACATCTTAACCGATCCAGGATGAATCGAGAAAGAGCTTTGGTGAGCTTCTTGTAACATCTCGTGTCTTAGTTCCTCGTTGCTAGGAACACATGCTCTATCTTTGAAATAGAGGAGTCCATTAGACTTGAGGGAAAAGTCAAAATTAGACTCAGAGTCTAGCTTGGACATGATCTTTTAAAGATCTGGATCAATTTGTTGGAGTTATTTGATTCTTGAGATTAGACTAGATTGAACTTGAAGTTCAGACAAGAATTTATGTCCTTTGGATAAATGGAAATGAGCATTGATAGCCAATAAAGCTATAAACGAATGGAAAAGATCAATAAGGAAGATTTTTGAATAGTTACTTATAAGTCAAGAAAAGTCTAATTCGAATAGTTACTTGCAAGTCAAGAAAGAAACATTTCTAATGAATTATTCTAGGATTTAGATTTAAGGGTTTACCTGAGTATGGTTTGCGACTAAGGGCATCAGCAACCACGTTTGCTTTCACCGGATGGTAGTCAATAACCAAATCGTAATCTTTAAGTAACTCTAGCCATCTTATTTGCATCAAGTTCAAGTCTTTCTGAGTTAGGAGGTATTTGAGACTCTTGTGCTCTGTGAACAAGTTGCATTTCTCCCCATACAAGTAATGTATCCAGACTTTGAGTGCAAACACGATAGCTACCAATTCTAGATCGTGTGTAGGGTAGTTTGACTCGTGTGGTTTTAGTTGCCTTGAAGCGTAAGCTACCACATTTCCATCTTGCATTAGGACACATCCTAGTCCCAAATGAGATGCATCACTGTAAACAGTGCACTCCTTGCCCGATACTGGTTGGATGAGAACCGGAGCATGAGTCAGGGCTTGTTTAAGCTGATCGAAGCTTCGTTGTTGGTTCTCTGACCAAACAAATAGTGTATCTTTACGAGTTAGCTTAGTCAAACTTGCGGCAATGAATGAGAATCTTTGAAAAAACATCGATAATACCCGGCTAAACCGAGAAAGCTTCTGACCTCATCAACATTCCTCAGAGGTCTCCAATTTCGGATGGATTGAATTTTGCTTGGGTCAACTTTGATCCCTTCTACCGAGATAACATGTCCAAGAAACGACACTTTCGATAGCCAAAATTCACCTTTAGAGAACTTTGCAAACAATTGACATTCTCGGAGAGTTTTCAATACAATTCGAAGGTGTTCAAAATGTTCTTCCTTATTCGTAGAATAAACCAAAATGTCATCAATAAAGACGACTATGAACTTGTCAAGATAGGGCTTGAATGCGCGGTTCATAAGATCCATGAAAGCAGCCGAAGCATTCGTTAATCTGAATGGCATTACAAGGAATTCAAAATGGCCATATCGAGTACGGAAGGCTGTCTTGGGTATATCTTCTTCTCTTACCCTCATTTGGTAGTATCCAGATAGTAATCTTTGAGAATGCTGCAACATCTTTGAGTTGATCGAAAGATCTTCAATCCTTGGGAGAGGATATCGATTCTTGATAGTAAGCTTGTTCAATTGTCTGTAGTCAATACAGAGTCTCATAGTAACGTCTTTCTTCTTCATGAACAAGACTGAAGCATGATAAGTGTTCAAAAGTACTATTTTCTTACCCTTTTTACTCATATTATTATTAGACTTAGGCTCATATTAGTTACATAATTAGTCATTCATGCATTAATCCATGTTTCCTTCCATCGTTGAGCTTGATTGCATAACTTGGTTGTTTTTGTGGGAAAAGATGCTGCTTTGGTGTGTTTTGTGTGTATGTGCAGGATCACTTGCCAAAGCAAGGCTAGAGCTAGTTGCCAGGGCAATGCATGAAGGAGATGCCGAGCTAGTTGTCAGGGCAATGCATGAAGGAGACGCCGAGCCAGTTGCCAGGGCAATTGTTGACAAAGAATAAGGTGATATGGTAGTCGAAATTGATGACTAGAGAAGCCCAAGATGACGTGGAGCAAAGCTAAATCCAAAGGAGTTTGATTTCCATGAAGAGATTAAAGAAGAATTAAATTCCAAGAAGATAGGAGAAGTTCTAGAAGGAATATAATTATAATAAAGAATTATATTCTTTAAAGATAGTTTAATTCCAACTTAACTTCCTCCTCGAAGAAGGACTTTGACCTAGCCCTATAAATTAGAGGCCATGCCATCAACTCCAAAGAGAGAGAGAGGATAAAATTTTTGACAAGCATCAAGGGCAAAGAGATTTCGACAAGCTTCATCCATCCTTCATCTTTTTCTTTCTTGTTCAATTAGGTTCATGCTAGGGATTCTTCATCTTGTGTTTCTTTGGAACCTAGCCATGAACTAAATCTATTTGGCTAAGGTTATTGTGTCTTGTGGTTGTGAGAAACTATTGGATTTTGTTTAGGTAATAAGAGTTTGCACTTTTCTATTCAAGGTTTATTCATTCTTGGTTCTTATTCTTGGTTGCGAGTGAATTGGGAGAGGATCTCGTAACTTCATCTATTTATCTAATATCGGGAGAGTTAGATTCAAGAAACGAATGAATATGATCTTTATTCAATCTATTGATGGTGAAGATTAATCCGGCTTAGGAATAAGTCAAGGATTTCAATGGCTAAGAGGAGCGCAAGATTGGTTGTTGTTCACCCTTGATTCACGTAGGGATGTATTATCAAGGCATGTACAAGTAGCTAGAGTTTGGACTTAGGGATAAGAAAAAACCATTGAAGAATGCTCTGCCGAACCTTGAAGGTTGCTGCCCAGACGCCCAAGTAGTTGCCCAACTAGTCGCCTAGGCAACCATTGATTAGTTGCCAAGGCAACCCCATTGTGCAAGTTGCCATGACAACTGAGTTGCCTGTGCACTCTTTTACCAAGACGATCCAATCGGCTATCACACCTCAACTCACGATAACCTGGCCTATCTCTCTCATTTAATTACATCGCATTTTACTTATTTGCTTTCTAGATTAGTTATTAGTTAAAACTCCTATAATCTTCTACTTATGTTTTCTTTTACTTTTTACAGTGCAAGAGACTAGATTCTTGAAGTGGCACCAATCCCTGTGGAGACGATATCTTTTATACTATAACTTGCGACGTGTATACTTGCACAATTGCGTAGCACTTATTACGCGCAACAAGTCTTTTGGCGCCGTTGCCGGGGATTTGCAATAGCGACTTTGTTTTTATTTTCTTGCACTTTCTTTTTATTTTTCTTGTTTAAGATTCAAAGGACTAACAAACTTTGGTTTTGCATTGGTATATGACCAGGGCGAGACCGATTACACCAGAATATCCCTTTGATCCAGAAATCGAACGAACCTTACAAAGACTTAGACGAAGGTTAAAAGTAGCAATGGCTAATCAAGACGGCAATATGAATCAAGATGTTCCAGCAGGAGGAGGAGTGATTCTTGCACGAAACAGAACTATTCGAGACTATCTTGAAGAAGATCTTGATGGACTTAATCCAGGAGTTGTCGCACCTGAAATTGAAGCCGACCACTTTGAGTTGAAACCAGTGATATTTAATATGATCAACACAATTGGTCAATTTGGCGGCTCAGCAACTGAAGATGCACGACAACATCTTAAATCTTTCCTCAAGATTTGCAACTCGTTCAAAATACACAGAGTCACCCTCGATGTTTTACGATTAAGATTATTCCCCTATTCACTGAGGGATAGGGTGAAAGCATGGTTGAATAACATTCCTGCCGGATCAATAGGATCTTGGACCGATCTTTTTCGTGATTTCCTTGCTCAGTTTAATCCTACAAATTTGACTGATAAGCTTCGTAACGACATTACTTCTTTTCGGCAGGCAGATGATGAATCCATGTACGAGGCTTGGGAGCGATATAGAGAACATCTTCACAAATGCCTCCTACACGGATTCCCTGTGTGGACACAAGTAACAATGTTTTACAACGTCGTGAATACACCAACAAGGATGATGCTAGACGCCTCGGCAAATGACATACTCCTAGATAAGTCACCGGAGGAACCAATGCAAATTCTAAACAGGCTTGCCAAGAATGATTATCAATTCCCCTCTACTAGAAGAGGATGAGTTAGATTCCAAGCCATAATACATGAACTAGGATCATCAGACTCAATTTCGGCACAATTGGCAACTTTAACCAAGATGGTCCAGAACATGGAGAAACCAAACAACACACATCAGGTCAAGGTAATGGATTGTTTTTGTGAGTTATGTGGTGGTAACCATGATTCTTCTGAATGTATGCAGAATCCGGAATCCAGCTTCTATATGGGGAATTACAACCAGAATAATCATAATGCACAAGCATCGGATTCCAGTAAAATATGCCATGGCAATAGTTGCCGGAGCAACAACCGACAACATCTAGTTCTTTGGAAAATTCTCTAAATGCTTTTATGATGAAAACTGAATCTTATATGGCTGAGAATAGTAAATTCATAAAAAGAGCTGATGCTTTATTAACAGGACCGAGATGAGATTGCAAAACCAAGAGGCGGCAATCAAATCATTGGAAAATCAAGTCGGACAATTTGCTTAAAACCTGAATACTAGACCGCAAGGAGGTTTACCTAGTGATATTGAAGTCGCAAGAGGAACTGGCCATGAGCAATGTAAGGCGATCACCACTAGAAGTGGCCAACAACTTAAAGAGGCTCAAGCCCGCTCATCAAACAAAACTCCACAAAAAGATCAAGATGAACCTAGCGGCAAAGCCTTAGATGCTGAACCAGGAATTGCTGCGGCAAGCGACAATAAGCATGCCTCGACAACCGACGATAAGGATGCTTCGCCAACTTACGATAAGCATGCCTTGACAACCCCAGTTGATAATGCCTCGACAACTTCAGTTGTCCCGGCAAGGCCGTCAATCAGGTTCCAAACCAATGAAAGAATCGAAGATATCCGACTTCCACCACCATTCCTACAAAGGTTGAAGCGACAAAAGCAAGAATATCAATTCAAGAAGTTTCTTGATATCCTAAAGCAAGTCCACATCAACTTGCCATTGGTGGAAGCAATTGAACAAATGCCGAACATTGCCAAGTTTCTTAAAGACATTGTGTCCAAGAGAACAAGGCTAGGAGAGTTTGAAACAGTTGCCGCAACAGAGGGATGCATGGTCATGTTGTACAATCGTATGCCACCTAAGTTGAAGGATCCCAGAAGTTTCACAATACCCTGTTCCATTGGAAACCACTATGTCGGGAAAGCATTATGCGACCTTGGGGCTAGCATAAACTTGATGCCTAAATCAGTTTTCCAGAAACTAGGATCTGGGAAGGCAAGACCTACAACAATCATGCTACAGCTAGCCAACAGATCCTATGTCCATCTAGAGGGAAAAATCGAAGACATACTGGTAAAAGTTGATAAATTTATTTTTCCCGCTGACTTTATTGTTTTGGATTGTGAAGCAGATGAGCATGCACCTATCATTCTCGGGAGACCATTCCTAGCAATAGGGAGAACCTTGATCGATGTTGAAAACGGAGAACTCACAATGAGGGTGAATGACCAGCAAGTTAAACTAAATGTGTTCCAAACAGTAAGGCATGCCGATGATCCAGAAGAATGCCAACTTCTTCATGCCACGACAACTACATTACCGATCAAGAGGAATTTCAGGAGTATGAAGAACTGGTCAATGAGAAACAACAATAAAAGGCAAATTGGCTAGTCAATTGACCAGGTACATACTTTGAACCACTGGGTTGCTCAGGTAAGGAAGGCAAGCTCGAAAAGCCCTCTATTGAACAACCACCGATTCTTGAGTTAAAACAGTTGCCAGAGCAACTAAAATATGCATACATAGGAACCGATAATACATTGCCTGTAATTATTTCTTCTAAGTTACAGCCTGAGCAGGAAAAGAAGTTGATCAAAATGTTGATGCTACACAAGAAGGTAATAGGGTGGACAATTGCCGACTTGAAGGGAATTAGCCCGGCAGTGTGCATGCACAAGATTTTGTTGGAAGATGATCACAAACCTCCAATTGAGGCCCAGAGGAGACTGAATCATGCCATGAAAGGGGTTGTAATGAAAGAAATCATCAAGCGGCTTGACACCGACATTATATACCCTATCTCTGATAGTACATGAGTAAGTCTGGTACAATGTGTACCGAAAAAAAGAGGTATAACGATGGTAAGTAATGAAAACAATGAACTCATTCCAACCAGGACTGTGACCGGTTGGAGGGTTTGTATGGATTATTGAAAGCTAAACAAAGCCACTAGGAAAGATCACTTCCCATTACCCTTTATTGATCAAATGCTTGACCGTCTTTCAGGTAAACCCTTCTATTGTTTTCATGATGGTTATTCAGGTTACAATCAAATTGCCATAGCACCAAAAGGTCAAGAAAATACAACCTTCACATGCCCATACGGTACTTATGCTTTCTGAAGGATACCGTTCGGATTGTGTAACGCCCCGACAACCTTCCAAAGATGCATGATGGCACTCTTTTCAGACATGGTCGAAGACTTCCTTGAGATCTTCGTAGATGATTTTTCTATTTTTGGTAATGACTTCGATAGCTGCCTCGGCAATTTAGAGAAGGTGTTGGCAAGATGTGAAGAAACTGACTTAGTCCTCAATTGGGAGAAGTGCCATTTTATGGTAGATGAAGGAATAGTGCTCGGCCACAAGATTTCATCCAAGGGAATTGAAGTAGACAAAGCCAAGGTGGATGTGATCGAGAGATTACCCACACCAAGTTCGGTTAAAGGAATTCGAAGTTTTCTTGGACATGTAGGTTTTTACAAGAGGTTCATTCATAATTTTTCTAAAATCACTAAACCCTTGTGCAATTTGCTTGAACAGGATAAAGTCTTCCATTTTAATGATTCTTGCGCCCAAGCATTTGAAACCCTAAAGGAAAAGCTTGGCTCAGCACTCATTGTCATTCCACCAGATTGGACACTACCTTTTGAGCTCATGTATGATGTAAGTGATTTTGCGGTAGGAGGAGTCCTAGGCCAACGCACAAGTAAGACCTTTCATGTGATATACTACGCTAGTAAAACTCTTAATAATGCTCAAATGAATTACACAACAAAGGAGAAAGAGTTACTAGTTGTAGTTTTCGCATTTGACAAGTTCCGATCCTATTTGATTGGTACAAAGGTACTTGTTCATACGGACCATTAAGCAATCAAATATCTATTTGCTAAAAAGGATGCCAAACCTCGTTTGATTCATTGGATATTACTTTTACAAGAATTTGATATTGAAATTAAGGACAAGAAAGGAATAGAAAATCAAGTGGTCGATCACTTATCACGTTTAAAACGCAATAGGGAGGAGGACGCGGATCTAGAGATATGCAATGCATTCTCGGATGGGAAACTTTTAGTTGGCTCGGCAACCATGGACGCGCATGCCTCGACAACCCTTGACGCCTCAGCAACCATGGACGCGCATGCCTCAACAACTCTCGACGCCGCAGTAGTCCTTGACGCGCACGCCTCGACAACCATGGACGCGCATGCCTCGGCAACCCTAGACGCACACGCCTCGATAATTTTGGGAGCAGTCACCACGGTAGCACATGCCTCGGCAATACCCTGGTACGCGGATTTAGTTAATTTCCTTGTTTGTGGTATTTTACCTTATGGTTTTACTCACCAAGGGAAGAAACGGTTCTGCCATGATGCTAAGCATTACTTTTGGGACGAGCCTCTTTTTTTTAAACAATATGCAGATCAGGTTATACGCCGATGTGTCCCTGAAGAAGAGTAGTAGAATGTACTCCGGCAATGCCATTCTTCACCCTCTGGAGGATATTTTGGGGGAACTCGTACCGCGGCCAAAGTGTTGCAATTCGGTTTGTATTGGCCAGCATTGTACAAAGATGCCCAAGACTTTTACAAGCAATGTGATCGTTGCCAGAGGACGGGCAACATCTCTAGACGGCATGAGATACCGCTACAAAACATCATCGAGGTGGAATTGTTCGATGTATGGGGGATCGATTTTATGGGACCTTTCCTATCTTCATTCGGCAACCTCTACATTCTACTTGTCGTCGACTACGTGTCTAAATGTGTTGAGGCAGCTGTAGTTCCCAACAACGATTCCAAGACCGTGCAACGATTCATGCAGAAAAACATATTTACACGGTTTGGGATGCCGAGAGCAATTATCAGTGACGAAGGCAAGCATTTTGACAACAGACTTATTGCCAAGATGTTGCAACGCTTCGGCGTATCACACAAGATTGCCACGGCATATTACCCACAAACCAACGGGCAAGCAGAAATTTCCAACCGGGAATTGAAGGGTATACTCGAAAAAGTTGTAAATCCCTCTAGGAAGGATTGGTCATTAAGACTAGATGACGCACTTTGGGCATATCGCACTGCATTCAAAACACCCTTAGGATTTTTTGGACCTCAACGAGATAGAAGAATTCCGTGCACTCGCCTATAACAATGCACGAATCTACAATGAGAAAACAAAGCAATGGCATGACAAGAAACTATTGCCGCGACAGTTCACGCCAGGGAAACTAGTTCTCTTATTCAATTCACGGCTAAAACTTTTCCCGGGAAAGCTGAAATCAAGATGGTTGGGAACCATTCGAAGTTGTCAAACCATTCTCCCATGGTGCCGTGATAATCAAGTCCATCACTGACAAACATGAATTCAATGTTAATGGACAAAGATTAAAGGACTACAATGGTGCCCATGTGGAACGTAACAAAGAAGTGTTCAACTTAGGAGATGCATGAGCATGCTCTCCTTTCGATATTTTATTTTTATTTTTATTATTTTTGATTATTTTATTTTATTATTTTTTTCTTCGAACTAATTTTTTTTATTTTTGATTATTATTATATTTTTTAGGATAGATTTTCTTTTTTCTTTTTTATGTTTAAGAATCCTTTTACACATCATTATTTATTTTCTTTTATTAGTTTATCTTTAATTTTAATCCTTATTTGATTTGTCTTTGAATTGTAGGAAAAGAGTTCAAGATAATGAGGAATTTTGATCCAAGAAGGAAAACATCTTCAACAAGGAAATTAATGGGCTGAATCTAAGGCTTGTATAAAGCCTCCAACTTACCCTAATTAAACCCCCTTGCTGTCACCCTTCCCCTAAACGAAATCCCCTTTATTCTCTATCCAAAATTAATCCCACCCACCATATTTACTACATATCTTTTCTATATAACCCATCAACCTTAACTTCCAAGAAATCTATTCCTACTTTTCATCTTGCAACTCTTTAGTTTCTTTTATTTTTTTTTCTTGTAACTCACAACCAAGATCATCCATGACATCCAAAATTAAATTTTTGGTTCATCCAAGTTCCTCCAAAGAACCAAGATACAAGAAGTTTGCTACACCGGTGGTTCAAGAAAGATTTCACTCCAAGTTTGAAAGTCAAAAGATTTACGAAGAACAAGGCTTTGAATACTCCAACTCTCATCAAGATTTTGGCCTTGAACCATTCATCTTCGAGAGGACGACACATCAAAAGTGGCAAATCTTTTGCCATCAATCAGAACCGGGTAACATCTCATGGGTAAGAGAATTCTATGCTCACTCACCTAACCAGGATAATCCTTATGTTTTTGTTCGTGACAAGGCCATACTCATAAGCCCCGAAAAATCAACACCTTTTACGGGCTTTACATTGAGAAGGACGAGCATCAAGCCTTTGTTGATCAAATCACGCCCAAGCAACTCGACAAGGTGCTTCAAGAACTCACTCAACCGGGAACTCATTGGAACGACGGTAAATACAAGGGCACGGTAAATCGCCTTCAGCTTAAACCCGAGGTAAAACTATGGAATAAGTTTGTTAAAACTTCTTTAATGCCCACTACACACAATACTACCGTCGATATACCCCTTCTTTTGCTCATACATTCTATTTTGCATAATCGCATCATTAACATTGGAAAAATTATTTGTGATGAGATTTTTGTATGTAGCTCAAAAGATAAGGGTTCTCTTTTCTTCCCTTGCTTAATTTCTAATCTTTGCAAGGAGATGCATGTCCCAAGTGAGTACACCGATGAAAAGGCCCTACCAAAGTCTGGTTGGAATCAAGCACAAATCCGAAAGCTAATGGGAGAGGCACTGGAAAATCCTCAAGGCCTCCAATTGCCGCAGCAACTCCTGCCACCCCGGCAATCTTTAATACCCAAGCACCTAATGCCGGGGCAACTCGTCCATCAACCCCGGGACACTTTGAAGCACTCTTGCAACCATTGGCGAGCCACCTAAGGCAAATTAAAGACCGGCAACTAATGTTCATGCGGTACATGAAGGAGCACAACAATGCCATCACCCAAGTCATCCTAGAAAAGTACCCGGACAGCCGCGTGCCATTCCCAATCTTTCCTGCCGAGATCCTTGCCCCGGCAACCAATGAAGCAGTCGCCACGACAACCAACCCTGAAGATGCCACGCAAGCAAAGCTAAAGACATCCCGGCAACCACTGCAAAAGCCAAAGGTAAAGCACCTATGCCTGAATCAACTCGTACGGAATCATTGTCTGATTTTTCAGATTCGGACGAGTCCTCCATTGCACCAACAAAGACCGCACCAATTGAATCCTCCAAGTGAAAAGCCAATGACATTGATGAAGAGGACGATAAGGACAACCCTATACGAGGATCGATTCCACCATCGGCAACAAGGAAACAACCATCGCGTTCAAGCAAGAGAATCAAGACACCGACCAAAAGGAAACTAATCATCCACGACGACGAACTCTCAGAGTAAGTACTCGTTTGCATTTTATTTTTCATTATTTTATTTTTCTTTAATGCATGCATTGTGGACAATGCCTCACTCAAGTTTAGGGGGGATTGTTATTAGTAGTTACCATGTTTAGTTGCATTCATCTTAAGTATTGCATTTAGGATACATAAATTGCTTGCCATGCCTTTAGTTAGAACAAGGATTGTTATTAGTAGTTACTATGCCTCTTGTTTGCATAGAATCCAAAAAATCAACTTGCACACAACTCCGCACACACTCACAAGCATTATAGTTTGATTCCAAGTAACTTCTAAGTTTTCCGAAAAATGAAAAGCCAATCATACTTTGTACCCCGGTTCTGAGAATTGAAATCAAGTTCAAAGCTAAGTTTGTGAAAATTAAAGTCTTGGCAAGTAATTATTAGTTTGCATTGCTTGAGGACAAACAATAGTTCGAGTTTGGGTGTGTGATAAGTGTTCAAAAGTACTATTTTTCTTACCCTTTTTACTCATATTATTGTTAGACTTAGGCTCATATTAGTTACATAATTAGTCATTCATGCATTAATCCATGTTTCCTTCCATTGTGGAGCTTGATTGCTTAACTTTGTTGTTTTTGTGGGAAAAAAGATGCTACTTTGGTGTGTTTTGTGTGTATGTGCAGGATCACTTGCCAAAGCAAGGCTAGAACTAGTTGCCAGGGCAATGCATGAAGGAGATGCCGAGCTAGTTGCCAGGGCACTGCATGAAGGAGACGCCGAGCCAGTTGCCAGGGCAATTGTTGACAAAGAATAAGGTGATATGGTAGTCGAAATTGATGACTAGAAAAACCCAAGATGACGTGGAGCAAAGCTAAATCCCAAAGGAGTTTGATTTCCATGAAGAGATTAAAGAAGAATTAAATTCCAAGAAGATAGGAGAAGTTCTAAAAGGAATATAATTATAATAAAGAATTATATTCTTTAAAGATAATTTAATTCCAACTTAGCTTCCTCCTCAAAGAAGGACTTTGACCTAGCCCTATAAATTAGAGGTCATGCCTTCAACTCCAAAAAGAGAGAGAGGAGAGAATTTTCAACAAGCATCAAGGGCAAGGAGATTTAGACAAGCTTCATCCATCCTCCATCTTTTTTTTTCTTGTTCAATTAGGTTCATGCTAGGGATTCTTCATCTTGTGTTTCTTTGGAACCTAGCCATAAACTAAATCTATTTGGCTAAGGTTATTGTGTCTTGTGGTTGTGAGAAACTATTGGATTTTGTTTAGTTAATAAGAGTTTGCACTTTTCTATTCAAGGTTTATTCATTCTTGGTTGTTATTCTTGGTTGCAAGTGAATTGGGAGAGGATCTCGTAACTTCATCTATTTATCTAATATTGGGAGAGTTAGATTCAAGAAACGAATGAATATGATCTTTATTCAATCTATTGACGGTGAAGATTAATCCGGCTTAGGAATAAGTTAAGGATTTCAACGGCTAAGAGGAGCGCAAGATTGGTTGTTGTTCACCCTTGATTCACGCAGGGATGTATTATCAAGGCATGCACAAGTAGCTAGAGTTTCGACTTAGGGATAAGAAGAAACCATTGAAGAACGCTCTGCCGAACCTTGAAGGTTGCTGCCCAGACGCCCAATTAGTTGCCCAACAAGTCGCCCAGGCAACCATCGATTAGTTGCCAAGGCAACCCCGTTGTGCAAGTTGCCACGGCAACTGAGTTACCCGTGCACTCTTTTACCAAGACAATCCAATAGGCTATCACACCTCAACTCACAATAACCTGGCCTATCTCTCTCATTTAATTACATCGCCTTTTACTTATTTGCTTTCTAGATTAGTTATTAGTTAAAACTCCTATAATCTTCTACTTATGTTTTCTTTTACTTTTTACAGTGCAAGAGACTAGATTCTTGAAGTGGCACCAATCCCTGTGGAGACGATATCTTTTATACTATAACTTGCGACATGTATACTTGCACAACTGCGTAGCACTTATTACGCGCAACAGAGCACCTTAGGGAGACGAGCCAGGCCTAATGAAACCCTTGTCTTGTATCTCTTGGAGTTGCTTCTTGAGTTCTTCCAACTCAATAGGTGTTATTCAATAAGGTGTGAAGGACACTGGAGTTGTTCCAGGTTGGACATCGATCCTGAACTCTGCTTCTCTGGTTGGAGAGAGACCAGAGAGTTCCTCAGGAAAACATCGAGATATTCATATAGAATAGGCACACTAGGTAAGCCGAATTCAAGTTCATCTTGTAAGACCATAGTAGCAAAGATTGAGGTCGGTTTCTAGTCAATTAGAAGAATTGATTCTTTTCTTAAACCTCAGAGGTAAAGTCTCCTATTTAGGCAATCTACCTAGGCTTCATGCTTGCTTAACCAATCTAGTCCAGTACTATATCGAACTCACAAGTTGGTAGTACATATAGATCAACAAGAAAGGGTACGTTATGAATAAATAGCGGACAGTTTCTATAGATAAGGCTTATGTTTGTAATTCCCCCTATTGGGTTCGAAACTACAAGGCTTTGTTTTACAATTTCAGGCTTTAAGTTCAACTTTACAATCATGGTTGAGCTTGCGCTCTAGGTTCAGGTTGTTTCTGTGGAGGATTCTGCTCCATTCTCACACTATCCTCTTCATTTGAGGAGCCTACGGGACTTTCATAATCTCGAGCGAGCCTTGTTTCAGACATTCTACATTTAAAGAGAACAATTAGGGGGTTGGTTTAGTTAAGCAAAGACACAAGCTATACAATACAAGTCTCCTAGGTGGCAAAAGTATCATATATGATGCAAGAGAGCTCGGCTTAGTCATAGAACCGACTAAAAAGCTCTAATACCAAAAAAATGTAACACCCCTACCCCGGGTTGGCAGGAAACCAGTTCGAGAGCATTACCAATGAACAATACAAGCAAGAACAAGGCAAGAATAGGCTAACTCATCCTTATTAGATGAGTTACTTAACTAGCAAGTAACCAAACATACATTACTTAACATGTAAGCAGTCTTAATTACATACATTATAGGTTACCAAAAATTTCAATTAACATTATTATACAATTATCATTATTCGAAACCTAAATAAGCAAACATGCTTCATTTCATTCTTTTCTCTTTAGCTTGATACAAGTGACATTACATACTTAACTTATTAAACATGATCAAAAGTACATACCTTGATTCCAAGCAAGCATATGCCATCCTTACCATTCTGCATTTACCATTCAATCTTATAAAAATACTACAACAAGGTATGATCACACAAGTAATTATCACATAATACAAGTCATTCGAATAGGCATAATAGTCTAGGTCAATTACTCTGAACATTCATATATACATAATCATATGCACAACAAATACTTCAATACATAGAATTTAAGTTCTTTACTTGATTTATATTAATAACCAAGTTCACAAGATAGTAGGCCCATTCAAGACGTATATGCATATACAAGTTTCAAGTGTTCAAAATGCATGAACTAGACACGATATACAAACTAAGTGCCACCAACTAGGGGAGTACAAAACAAGTATGTTCATACTTTAGCTATGCTTGTGTCTTGCTTCCAGCTCAAGAATTCAGGCTTCAGGATCAAGCAACGATCGAATCCTTTATCCTGTGGTTGGGAAGAATGAAAACAAGAGTGATAAGTACAAGATATATACTTAGTGAGGTAACAACTAGTTCTAACCAATTAACAATACATGTATCAATTAACTAAGTTGAAACCTAGTCCAAGTTGGAAGCAATTCAATTCAAGCTTTGTTCAATCTTTATTTCAAGCCAATTAACATACTCAAGGAATATACACATTTCCAATCAAGTTAAGTACATATTAGTTCAAGTTTACATGTTTGTCTTTTCAAGAATACATATCAAGTAATCCAAGTAGCAAGTTATTCAATACAAGGTTCAAGCATAAGCAATTATCATTTCAAGAGTTCCATGTCAAGAATCAAGCATTACATGTCAAGAAATTCGAGTAATTCAAGCTTACATATCAAGTAGTTCAAGAATCAAGTAGTTCAAGAATCAAGAAGCTCAAGTATCATGTAATTCAAGTATCAAGACACTCAAGTATCATGTAAGCTTTACTCTCTAATTATTTCTCATTTGCTTTCTTTAGTTTAAGCCTTTGGTATTTAGTTGTCCAAGTAATCGAGTATCCAACCAATTGTCGCCACAAGATGTGCCGTAGCACTGGTCAACCCTCCTAATGTCTCCAAAGACCACAAATATGTACCCTCCATCTGTCGCCAATTAGGGGCCTTAGCCCTGGACTTAGTCCACCGTGACACAATGAGTTCTAGACTCTAAGGCATGCCCTTCTACCTATGACCACTAACAACCAAGGCTTTATTCAATTATGAATCACTTATTCAAGTATTATATGTTTATGTCACGCAATATCTTATTCAAGGATCAATTCAAGTGGTACATCGCAAGATCATGTTCATATACACAGCCCTTAGGCCAAATGAGCCTTAGCTCTACACTTTACAATTTAATCTTGTCATTCAAGCAAGTAATTAACATATGCGATTTCTTAATCATTAGGCAATATCTTTAATTCATGATTTATATCATGTTAACAAGAATTTAAATCATAGAGATACATTTAAGCACTCATTCGAAATGATCACAATCAAGGCATCAAGAATCAAGCAACTCTAATTGTACAACACTTCAAGGATGTAAACAAGTTTCATATATTATCTTATCTCATACTTCCCTTATCACTTATATTCAAGTTAAATTAGCTTCATTATCATGGCATATTCATAGCAAAAAAAAGTAGTCATGCGTATTTGGTTAGGACCTAAGTCCCAACCCTATATTAAACTACACTCACAATACTCCAAGCTTAGCTAATCTTGGATCCAAATTCCTTTGTGTTTGCCACTAGCTTGGCCACTCCTTTCTTCCTCCACAAGTTTTACTCCTTGCTCTAACAATCCATACAAGTAAATCAAGGTCAAGACAAGTACATTCATTTATTCAAAACAAGGCAACAATACTCATAATTCATTCATTTCAAAACATCAAGGTTGCTGTCTGGCAGCATGTACATTACTTACTAAAATATGCATAACTTTTATTCCGTACGTCAGAATTTCAATTGGTTTACACCATTGGAAAGCTAACTGAATTGTGTTTCTAACCATATAGGCCTTGCATTTTAATTCTTTTCCAATTAATACAGTTTTTAGTTTAAAGACAGGGTAATTTACAACACTAGACTGCTTGCACTGTCGTTAGTGTTACGCTTCTACAATTCATTCTAGAATCCAGAATTCAGTTATGTTTTCTCCTAATGTTTTAGACATATTATGCCATTTTCCATAAAATTTCCAGCCTTAAATTCTATTTGCACAATTTTTTGGTGTTTTTTCAAAGTTACTGCCCAGAACAGAGTTTTCTGGGAAGATTTCACTAGTTTGAGTTTTTAGCTTCTTTAATCACTTAGATGACATTTCAAACATGTTAATTTAACTTGTATACATATCCATACAAGTCTAGGTCAGTTTTATTCTCCTACCAATGTGATCAAAATAAAGCATTTTATCTAATAAAGCATGTTTACACAATCCTACCTAGCAATGTGATCAAAACAGTTTTCATCCCATGTTACATTCAAGTCATACCAATTTAGTACCTAAATTTTCCAGCAACTTCCAAGTAAATTTCAAGCAACCATATACATTTTTCTTAGATATTTCATCAACAACACTCAAATTTTCAAAAATCTTAGAAGCTAACATCACTAATTCAGGATTCAAGCATGTGTATATATATATATATATATACCCACATTTAACTAGAGTCTTCACTTAAGAGTATATTAAGAATATGATTCATGCAATTTATAGACATTCCAGTATGTGTACATACTTACAAGGCAGAACATTTTCACTTGTGCATGCATATGTACATTCGCATAATTCTTCCTATGCTCAAACATATATATAAAACAATATATTCTTGCAATCTTAGCAAGCAATATTATCTACTTCAAGTTTCAGCATCAATTTGATTCATGAAAATCAACAATTAAACGTCCAATTTAAAGCTGGAATATAAGAAGAAAAGGAAATTGTCATCACCTTCCTCTCATCTTGTACGATCAGAATAGTATGAATCAACTATGGTAATTCAAGCAACAACTCTCGATCCCCTCTCCCACTATGTTTTCGGTAGAATGTAGAGGAAGGAGGTGATCACTAATTTTGGGAGGTAAATGCCAAAGAGACGAGATTTCTCTCTTCCCCCAACAAGAGCCTTCCTCCCACAAAAACACTTGTACAAGTCTCCAATTATTTCAAATTTTACATGCAATTCTCCTAACAAAACAAGTTCTTGGTTTAATCCTTTTAAAATTGGTTATCCTCTTCTTTAATCTCTCCATTTTGGTTCCTTGTATTTCTAGCATCTCATTTTACATTTCATTCGTTTTAGTCCTTTAATTATGTTAGCTAATGTTTTTCCCTGAATTAAGTTCCAATTCTTTTAATTTGACTAACACCTAATTCAATTAGTTAATCACTTAGATAGTCGTAACTTTTCTAGGCCCGATTTAGGGTGTCACAAAGAAGGGACTAGAATTGGACAAGGCAAAGGTAGAGGTAATCAAACAATTGCCACCCCTATGAGTGTCAAAGGTATTAGAATTTTTTTGGGACATGCAGGTTTTTATCGTCGTTTTATTAAAGATTTCTCAAAATTTTCTAAACCTTTATGCTTACTTTTGGAACATAATATTGTTTTTGCTTTTGATGACTCTTGTTTAAATGCTTTTCAGGAATTGAAAAATAGGTTAGTCAACGCTCCAATAGTTGTGATTCTAGATTGGAATGAACCATTCGAGTTCATGTGCGATACCAGGGACTACACCGTTGGAGCTGTGTTAGGACAAAAGCATGGCAAAATTTTCCATACCATATATTATGCCAGCTAGACATTGAATGAAGCCCAACTCAACTACACAACAACCAAGAAGGAGTTCCTTGCAGTTGTCTTTGCATTCGACAAATTCAAATCTTACCTTGTGGATACTAAAGTTGTGGCGTACACAGATCACTCGATAATAAAATACCTCCTGACTAAGAAGGATGTCAATCCTAGACTAATCCGATAGACACTTTTGTTACAGGAGTTTGACCTCAAGATACGAGATAAGAAGGGAAGTAAGAACTTGTTGGTAGATCACTTGTCTTAGTTAGAGTACCACAGTGAGGATGGTAACACCGCCGTGATCATAGATGATTTCCTTAATGAACAGTTGCGTGCGACCACTACCAATCCATGGTATGCTGACATAATCAACTACCTGGTCAGCAATATATTACCACCTAATTTGCCAAGTAATTCCAGGAAATGGCTTCTTAGAGATATTCAACAATACTTGTAATATCCCAATTTTTGGCTAATGACTAAAATGTAAATTTTGAAAGTTTTGTGGCTAAAGTATAAACTTTGGAAACTTTTAGGGACCAAAGTGTAATTTTCAAAGTTGTGTATTTTAACCCCATAAATGAAAGTTTACCCCCAAGAATGAAGTTTCCATCTTATTCGGATTTTTCATACAGAGTTTGTATTAATGGCTATAAAGCGATAAAGTTCAGAAAAATATCCGGATAATCGAATCGAATCGAATATCCATGATATTTTGAAGGATGATAAGAAGATTATGGTACATGCAAAATTTGGTTGAAATTCGATAAAATTGGAATGGTAATTGAAGTTTAAAGTTTAGTGACCAAAGTGACAATTTTTAAAAGTTGGTTGCTAAATCATAAAGAAAGGAAAAGTTTAAATCCATAATAAAGGGTTTGGTCAATAACTAATTGTATCCTGTAGATTGATAAATTCGGCCAATGAGTAAAAATATGATATAGGTCCCAGGAATAAAAATGCAGCATAAGGTATCGAATTTTGATCGAACCCTATTATTAAGCCTGCTCTGAATAGGGAAACACTAGGAAGAGTGACCTTCGGGAAGGTCCCATAAAAGTGTTTCTAACCGATATTTTGGACTCGTTAAGAGTAGAGAATATTCGTATGGTTTTCAGATAAAGGATTTCTAAGAGAAATTTACTCGATGAGGATTTTCGATAATTATCAGAATAATAGACTGAGTTAGGAAAATTCAGTCTAAGTCCTTAAGAAGGGAAGTTTTTATGAGATAATAGTATTTATTTTTTGAATATGGAAATATAGAATTTTTGGAATAGATCTGATAGCTCGGTAAAGGTAAGATCGTAGTAGCAGTATTTAGTGAATATCGGGAAATCAGATTGAATCTAAATTTCAGAGGCTGTTTCATAAGCCATGGAAAATCATAAAATGATATTTATGGAATAGTGGCTGGTTGAGAATGAACTAATTCAGTTAGATTATAAAACAAACTAGTAAATAAAGACTAGTTAGACGGAATTTTAAAAGGATCAGTTCTGATCTTTGAGTATAATGATAAGTTTGATGAATTAACAGTGATTGGAGGCTTATTTGCAAAGTTAGGAAGCTTGAATCCTTGGATTGTATTTAGTGACCAATTTGGCAATGTGAGAAAATGTAAGGACCAGCGTGTAACAATCTGGAAATTAGGGTATTTGTGTGTTAGAAATATGGTTAAATGCGGGAAATTACATTCGAATCAAAATGAATTCGAGTTTAGGTACCAAAATGGCATTTCGACAAAATCAGGGATTTAGGGACTATAATGTACAAAAGTTGTAAGTGAAGAACTTATGATGAATGTTATTAGGTAAAAATTCTATTGGTGATAAGTATATTGAAAATGTCATTGAAATGGAAAAGATTTTAATTTTAGTCCCTAAACCTTCAAGTGAATGAAATACTCGAATTATGGAATTTGAAACATTTTGTATTTAAATGTTAGTTAGCAAGCTCGGAAAATTTATTGGAAATTCAAATTGGTCACTAAGGACTATAATGAGTTTTTGAACAGTACAAGGAAGAAAGGAGAAATATTTGGAAACTTTATATTCGAATAATTATGTTAGACAACATGTTTAAGGTATTGTCAAAATTGAATCTATCAAATATTTTATTTTATTCATGTGATTAATGAAGTCAAGTCTGAATCAAAATAGGTTCGAGGTTCTATGAAAGAAAGAATCGAACTATGACTTAGTGAGGCATTGTGTTAAGTGGCTAAGGTGAGTGCAATGCATACATAACATGATACATGGATGTTTTATACATCATTAGGAAGACTCGCGATGAGTCTACCTTGTTTATTTTACTAGGATATTTATGTCATAATCATATATTTGACATGTTCTAAATATGTCAAAAGTTGAATATAAATGCATGGATCACTAGTTATATATGATGTTATATTATGAATGTTATTTCAGGTATGAACTGCCCAATATTAAATTATGTTGATATACATTCCCATGGATGAAATAAATATGGAAAATATGCCCAAGTAAGTAATTGACGGACAGGGTAAAGTTGGCATGCCATAGAGTCTAGTGGTTTAGCACTTTGTGAGGGCACTATGGTGTAGATAATAGACACTTAGTGCATTTGGTTAGCACGACCATATGTGCAGATAAGGACGACCTTATGTCTATTATGTTAGCACTATCTTATGTGCAGTTTTGACTCGCGTACTCAGGGTCCTCATAGGCTTATATTTGGGCTATGGTTTATGGTTAATAAATGATAAACATGTGAATAAGCTTATGAGCTTTTGGAATAAATGGAAAGTATATTGGTAAGAAATTTATGTCTGGTTTATATTATGTTAATATATTATTAACATGATGGATTTACATGTCTAGTGATCAGGATGCATTTATGCATATATGGCATATTACGACAAATGAACAAGCATGAAAGTCTTATGACATTAGCATGTAGTAAATCATTACTAATGAAATGTGAAAGTTGATTCTTTGGCATATATATCATGTTATATAAACATAGCCATCAAGTCGAATAAAGTTTAAATTATTGTTATTAACTTCCTTTATTGCCTCACTAAGTTCGTACTTAGCATGTGTTTGATTGTGCACACGTAGGTAAATCAATATGAGAGTGAGAAGAGCATTGCATCACTATTGGAAAGCTCAACAGGTAATCACAGTAATGACATCCTAATTGAGGTTTGATTATTATAGTGGCATGTATACTTGCTAAACCTATTTGAGTTGTGATGGGCCTTTAAAGTTCGTTATGGTTTCAAGATAATTGGTGTTTCTAGAAAGATTCAAAGTTAAGAGTAACCTCAAGTGATGAGTTGCATGCTAAGATAATTGAGAGCGTGTATATTTTATGATAGTCAAATGTTCCCTATAAGCATACATAACAATTGAAGACATTTGAGAATTGAATTAGGACGAATTAGAAATATAAAAATGCAAGAATGTGCATTTTGGGACAGGGTGTACCAGTACTCAAGATTTGGGTTCAAAATTATCAAAATTTAATTTTTTTCAAATATCATAATATTTAAGGATAGGAAAGTTGTGACATTCTTGATTCGTATTCATCGTATGAATACAAAAAGGGGTGTTACATTTATCGGTATCAGAGCTACAGGTTTGGCCGGTTCTAGAGTTAAACAAAGTATAGTAAAGGTATAAAGTGTATACATGCCACTAGGATGTTAGAATTACTGATGATTTTACTTGTTTGAATGGATGCAATTGCTTACTTTATTATGATAATAATGTTAAATTCTAATGTGTGAGGGTAAAAGAATCATGTCAGGTGTTTAGGCGAGTGGATCAATAAGAGATTCACGAGCATGATAAGGTTAATGATAATATTCTACCCTCAGCTTAGCATGGTGCAGAGGCACCAGAGTAACATGATATGCATGTTCTGGATTAAGAGCTTTTCTTCCATACATTAGATGCAATCATGAATCAGCCTGCTTAGGCACCGATTGCAAAAGAATTGATAGTTCTGGCACACTCGATTTTCAGAGAGCTATTAATGGAGATCCTATGATTGTTAATCTATGGTTTAATAATATAAAATTTATGTTGAAGGAACTCTGTATTGATGGTCAGAGGAGACTCAAAGAAAAAGTATTATCTCATCTGAAAGGATTAGACCCGTATTTGATAAAGTAATGTTACGGTACATACTCAAAAGTCTATTAACTATAAGTTCTTTCTTTTAGAGTTCCGTAACAAAGTTTATCCTTGAGAGACAACGGAGTTTCTTGCATCTTAATTAGGGCAATTGGATTATTTACGGGTATGAGTGCAAGTTTAATAAACTGAGCTGATTTGCTTCTAAACTACTTCCTACAGACAGCTCATAGAGGACTAGAGGTCAGGTACAAAGAAGTACTGACTACCCTATGTATTTCAAAATTCCATGAAGCATTAAATTATGTCAAATGCAATGCAAAGGGTTCTAAATGAGAAAATATCTAAACAGAGGTCACAGCTCGTAAAGAGGAATAGTGAATCATTATTTATTTCAGCACTTCTAAAAAGTGGTGAGGATTCCCGGCAAAGATATCAAACTGAATTTATTACATAGTTCCTCTAAGAGATCAGGACAAGGAAAATTAAGAACTCTCTGACATTTATAATTAATGTTGGAGATTTAAGAAAACCACAAAATCGATCATGTGAGTGTTGTGATAATTGGCATGCATCGCATGCAGAGTTTTTATTGGAATTTGTTACCAATGTGAAAAATTATTTAACTTATGCTATGGATATTGAGCATTAAGGGTAAGCTGGGAGAGTATTCCTATTGTTTGTGAGTTTTAAATGGGTTGCGCAAGAGGAGTTGTCAGGCTTGACGCTTAATCGATAGGCTAAGTTTAGGATTGGATTTAATCCAATATGGGACCTATATCAATTACACTCTACAGAATGGCTCTTACTAGATTGAGAAAGCTAAAGACCTAGTTACAAGAGTCATTAGATTGAGGTTTATACGACCCAATATATCACCTTAGGAAGCTCCAGTGATGTTAGTTAAAGAAGCAATAATATTCCTCTAAGATTAAATTACAATTATATTATTACCAGTAGAAGAAGATTTGATAGTAGCACTATTATTAGTGTAGTATGAATCTAGTAAGGATTCTATCTTATTCAATAATACGTCCCATAATAGGTTGGGATGTGTATTAATGTAATAAGGCTAATGTCGTAGTTGATGTATTTAGCCGAAAGTCATTCTTTGGCTTTTAAGCATTAAATGCCCAATTACCTTTGGAAGAAAATAGTATATTGATTACATAGCTTCAGCTCAAATCTACTTTGACAAATCGGATCAAAGATTTACAGATGAAAGATATGTCTGGAAAGAATTTAGTAAGGTGAAAAGGGAAAATTAAAGATTTTGATGTTAAGTTTAAAGGACGTTCATATTATTAAGGGGTAATTTATATCCCCGATGATAATGAGTTAGAAAGAGAACTAAAAGGTGATTGAATCTGATTTATTTCAGGATGCGAAAAATAAAGTAAGAAAGGTTCGAAGCAATCTAGAATTGCTTTAGAATGATGGATAGTATCTGTTGAACTTGAAAGAAAATATATTTAATATGAAGTTAAGGATAAAGTATTCCGTAAAAGTTTCACCTTGGAAGAAGGTGTTATGGTTTGGACAAAAATGGAAGCTGAGTCTGAGATTTATTGGGCCATATATGATTGTGAAAAAATTTGGTTCGGTGGCTTATTAGCTAGCCTTACCTCCGAAAATGGACAAGATTCACAATATATTTCATGTATCGATGCTCAATAAGTATCGATTAGATCCTTTACATATTATTACCTCGGAAGAAATAGAGATTCAACCGGATTTGATTTATGAGGAAGAATTGGTAAAGATACTGGCACATGGAGTCAAAGAACTAAGAAATAAGATGATATCGCTTGTTAAAGTTCTTTGGTGAAATCATGAAGTCGAAAAAAACGACTTGGGAAAGAGAAAAAGAAATGAGAAAGTAGTTTCCTCAACTTTTTAAACCAGATACGTATTAAAAATTCGAGGACGAATTTTCTTAAGGGGGAGATTTGTAATATCCCAATTTTTTGCTAGTGACCAAAATGTAAATTTTGAAAGTTTTGTGGCTAAAGTATAAACTTCAGAAAAATTTAGGGACCAAAGTGTATTTTTCAAAATTTGTGTATTTTAACCCTATAAATGAATAGTTTACCCCCCAAGAATGACATTTCTATGTTATCCAGATTTTTCGTACGGAGTTTGTATTAATGGCTATAAAGCGATAAAGTTCAAAAAAATATTTGAATAATCGAATCGAATCGAATATCCAGGATATTTTGAAGGATGATAAGCAGATTAGGGTACATGCAAAATTTGGTTGAAATCCTATAAAATTGGAATGGGAATTGAAAGTTAAAGTTTATTGACCAAAATGACAATTTTAAAAGTTGGTTGCTAAATCATAAAGAAAGGAAAAGTTTAAATCCATAATAAAGGATTTGCTCAATAACTAATTGTATCTTGTAGATGGATAAATTTGGTCAGTGAGTAAAAATCTGATATAGGTCCCGGGAATGAAAATGCAGTATAAGGTATCGAATTTTGATCGAACCCTATTATTAAGCGTGCTCTGAACAGGGAAACACTAGGAAGAATGACCTTCGGGAAGGTCCCATAAAAGTTTTTTGATCGATATTTTCGACTCATTAAGAGTAGAGAATATTCGTATGGATTTCAGATAAAGGATTTCTAAGAGAAATTTTACTCGATGAGGATTTTCGATAATTATCAGAATAATAGACTGAGTTAGGAAAATTCAGTCTAAGTCCTTAAGAAATGAAGTTTTTTGAGATAATATTATTTATTTTTTGAATATGGAAATATAGAATTTTCGAAATAGATCTGATAGCTCGATAAAGGTAAGATCGTCGTAGAAGTATAGTCAATATCGGGAAATCGGATTGAATTGAAATATCAGAGGCTGTTCCATAAGCCATGGGAAATCATAAAATGACATTTATAGAATAGTGGCCGGTTGAGAAGGAACTAATTTAGTTACATTATAATGGAATGACAATTTTGAAACAAAGTAGTAAATAAAGACTAGTTGGAAGGCAAATTGGTCATTTGGCAAGGATGGCAATTTTGAAATATTTTTGAAATGTTGAGGACGTTTTTTGGAAGATGAAATATACATGGATTTAATTGTGGCCCTTAATTTTAGTTGAGATTAACTTAGCCATTGGATTTAAAGGCTAAATTGCTAATTTCACTATTTACATGAATTTAAAATTCATTTAATAGTTACAAGTGTAAAATAGTAGTTAACAGATGAACAAATATTCATCTCTTTCTAGCCATGTACCGTGGGAGCTAGAGGAAAGAAGAAAAAAATTCCAAGCTCGATTTAAGCCCCAAATCTCGATTTTTAGGTAATCTTTCGAACTAAAAAGTTGTTCTACTCTTTGAGCTCTATCTTTTGATGTAAATAATTCATTGAATACTTGCTTTGTTGATGAGATTTGATATGAGGAAGAAATTAGGGTTATGTGAATTTTGGGAATTTTGAAGATTTAAGAAACTATGTTTGATTTTATGTTGTTTCCATGCTGGGGACTAAATTGGATTGATGTCTAAAGTTAACGGACTATTTATTCCAGCATTTAAAGGTTAGGGGCTGGTGTTTAAATCAGAATTTTTAAGAGTATTTATAGATTTTATGACAATTAAAGCTTGAATTTGATGTTTGGAGGTTGAAAATCTAGTTATTTCAACTAGTGACTAAATCAGCAATTTGGAAATCTTTATGGACCTATTCGGTTTGATTGATTAATATTAGGGACTGATGTTGTTTTGTATTTAATAAGTTGTTATTGATTATATAAGGTTTTTCTAAGCATGAAATTGAAGTTGGAATGCTAAAATTGGTGTTATCTTGATTAGGGGCTATTTTAGCAATTTTTTAAATTGTAAGAACAAATTTGGCATGATGGAAATTGAAAAGGATCAGTTCTATTTTTGAGTATAATGATGAGTTTGATGAATTAACAGTGATTGGAGGCTTAATTGCAAAGTTAGGAAGCTTGAATCCTTGGATTGTATTTAGTGACCAATTTGACAATGTGAGAAAATGTAAGGACCAGTGTGTAACAATCTGGAAATCAGGGTATTTATGTGTTAGAAATGTGGTTAAATGCTGGAAATTACATTCGAATCAAAATGAATTATAGTTTAGGGACCAAAATGGCATTTCGACAAAATCAGGGATTTAGGGACTAGAATGTACAAAAGCTGTAAGTGAAGAACTTATGATGAATGTTATTAGGTAACAATTCTATTGGTGATAAATATATTGAAAATGCCATTGAAATGGAAAAGATTTTCATTTTAGTCCCTAAACCTTTAAGTGAATGAAAATCGAATGAAATATTCAAATTATGGAATTTGAAAAATTTTGTATTTAAATGTTAGTTAACAAGCTCGGGTGAATTATTGGAAGTTCAAATTGGTCACTAAGGACCATAATGAGTTTTTGAATAGTACAAGGAAGAAAGGAAAAATATTTGGAAATTTTATATTCGAATGATTATATTAGACAACTTGTTTAAGGTATTGTTAGATTTGAATCTAACAAATATTTTACTTTATTCATGTGATTAATGAACTCAAGTCTGAATCAAAGAAGGTTTAAGGTTCTATGAAAGAAAGGATCGAACTATGACTTAGTGAGGAATTGTGTTAAGTGGCCAAGGTGAGTGCAATGCATACATAACATGATACATGGATGTTTTATACATCATTAGGAAGACTCGCGATAGGTCTACCTTGTTTATTTTGGTATGATATTATGTCATAATCATATATTTGACATGTTCTAAATATGTCAAAAGTTGAATATAAATGCATGGATCACTAGTTATATATGATGTTATATTATGAATGTTATTTCGGTATGAACTGCCTAATGTTAAATTATGTTGATATACATTGCCATGGATGAAATAAATATGGAAAATAGGCCCAAGTAAGTCATTGAGGGATAGGGTATTGGCATGCCATAGAGTTCAGCGGTTTAGCACTTTGTGCAGGCACTATAGTGTAGACACTTAGTGCATATGGTTAGCACGACCTTACGTGCAGATAAGGATGACCTTATGTCTATTATGGTTAGCACAACCTTATATGTATTTTGACTCGCGTACTCAGGGTCCTCATAGGCTTATATTTGGGCTATGGTTTGTGGTTAATAAATGATAAACAGGTGAATAAGCTTTTGAGCTTTTGGAATAAATGGCAAGTATATTGGTAAGAAATTTATATCCGATTTATATTATGTTAATATATTATTAACATGATGGATTTACATGTTAATAAAGTTTAAATTATTGTTATTAACTTCCTTTACTGCCTCACTAAGTTCGTACTTAGCGTGTGTCTGATTGTGCACTCGTAGGTAAATCAAGATGGGAGTGAGAAGAGCATTGCATCAATATGGGAAAGCTCAATAGGTAATCACAGTAATGACATCCTAAATGAGGTTTGATTATTATAGTGGCATGTATACTTGCTAAACCTATTTGAGTTGTGATTGGCCTTTAAAGTTCGTTATGGTTTCAAGATAATTGGCATTTTTAGAAAGATTCAAAGTTAAGAGTAACCTCAAGTTATGAGTTGCATGCTAAGATATTTGAGAGCATGTATGTTTTATGATAGTCAATTGTTCCCTATAAGCATACATAATAGTTGAAGACATTTGGGAATTGAATTAGTATGAATTAGAAATATAAAAATGCAAGAATGTGCATTTTGGGACAGGGTGTACCAATAATCAAGATTTGGGTTCAAAATTATCAAAACTTGATTTTTGTTTCAAATATCATTAATATTTAAGGATAGTAAAGTTGTGACATTCCTGATTCATATTCGTCATATGAATACGAAAAGGGGTGTTACAATACTATTGGGATGAGTCGTTCTTGATCAAATAGTGTGCCGATCAAGTTATTTGTTGTTGTGTGCTAGAAGGTAAACAACAAAACATTTTTCTGCTCTGTCATGCAGCACCATATGGAGGTCACTTTTCCAGAACAAAGACAACAGCCAAAGTGGTGCAATCAAGATTTTTTTGGCCAACGTTATTGAAGGACAGCCATTATTTTGCCAAGTCATGTGACAAATGCCAAAGAATTGGAAACACTTCTAGTAGGTAGATAATTTCCACTTCAAAGTATTATGTACGTTGAACTATTTAACATGTGGGGGATAGACTTTATGGGTCTCTTTCCCTCATCATTTGGCAATTTATACATGCTCGTGGCAGTATATTATGTTTTGAAGTAGGTCGAACCCATTGCTCTCCTAACAAACGATGCCAAGGCAGTAGCCAAGTTCCTGCACAAGCACAACTTTACTAGATTCGGTGCCTCTAGAGCTATTATACACGATGAAGGTACATATTTTAAATGTCAATTAATCTCTAATGTTCTACGTAGGTATGGTATCCAACAAAGAATTGCCACTTTCTACCACCCTCAAAGAAATGGCCAATAAGAGATTTCTAACAAGGAGATCAAAAACATTCGGGAGAAGACCGTGAATCCAACCCAGAAGGACTGGTCACTGAGGCTAAATGATTCATTGTGGGCTTATACATTGGTGTTAAAACCCCATTAGGGACTTCCCCATACAAACTTGTGTTTGGAAAGCCATGCCATCTTCCGGTAGAGTTAGAGCACCGAGCTTACTAGGGAACCAAGTAGTTAAACATGGAACTAATAGCCGCATGAGAGAAACATTTGTTAGAGCTAAATGAGCTAGAGGAGTTTAGAGTATAAAGAAAAAACAAAGAGGTGGCATGACAGTAGAATATTCCCAAGATAGTTTTAAACTGGGCAAAAAAGTGTTGTTATTTAATTCGAGGCTCAAGTTATTCCTAGGTAAACTCAAATCCAGATGGTCGGGACCCTTTGAAGTTGTCAAGCCTTATGCTTATGGAGCAGTAGACATAAAGGACTTAAAATGGGGACAACCTTTAAGGTAAAAGACCAGAGACTGAAGCATTACTAGGAAGAAAGTCAGAATAATGCCAATAAGACTGTTCTCCTTGCAGAGATTCAATAAATTTTGCTATCTCAGTTTGATCATTATAAATAGTTTAAGACATTTATTTTCTTTTCAGTACTTAGGATATCTCAGTTTAATTCCTCAGTCTTTCTTTTATTTTTTTTGTTTTGAAAGGTTTTCTTTGAGTTTTAGCGTAGTTAATTTTGCCAAGGCACTATGCCAAGCCCTGTTGGCATTCGGTCATCCATTATCACACATCATAACAACACATGGACACTTTTCAAACCAAGCCCAAGGACAATGTCATTGAGAGGGAAACCCTATCCACTACCGCCTAACTTAAAATTTCAAATTCTGAAATTTTAGTAACCTACTCTAGTAGTTCCTCGTTTATCATGCCACCACTCGTGTAACACCCTAGTTTTAAAGCATGAAATGCTGAAGGATGCATATGGTAAGCGATCCTTATAAGTATATGGCTTATACTTGTGATTTAAAGCATGGTTGTTGCTTTGGAAAAATGGTTTGGCTAATGCTTGTTAAAGACAGTGAGGTAAATGTTAAATGGTTAATTATATTGGCATGTGATTTGGTTTTAAAATTGTTATCGGATATAGTTGACCGGCCATAGCATTGAGTACACTATAATAAGTCACCTTGGATGTTGAGGGGTTTAGATTCGTGTACCGAAAACTCCATCCAAGTACCCTAACGGTAGAGGGGTTAAACAGTACCGTATACTCCCGTTAGTGGATTAAGCGTCTAATTGATGATTGGGGTTGGTGTCCCCATGGGTTGAAAGGTGTACACGGTTGGTAATGTACTGCGATTGTTATTGTATCGCTATTTCGGTTGAGATGGCTTGAAGTGTTGGTTGAACACTTGTTGAATCTGTGTATCCGATGAACTCTTTTGTTAATGGACTTGTTTAATGATCACTTGTAAGCCAATATAATTGTTAATGTATCATTGAAAGGTTTATGTTGTATGATGTGGTTTATACATGTTTACTCTTTAAGCTTTGCATATGGTAGTTATGCATGGGAAGGCTTAAATTGAGGTTGAGCAATGGGACTTGTTGTTGGTTAATGATACATGTTGCATATGGTCAATATGCTAGTTTTAAAGATGTTAAGTGTGTGGTTTTAAAGGCATGATAATGTTTAAAAGGTTGTTTGAAAAAAAAGTTTCAATTTAATGTTGAGAAATTATTTTTAAATGCATTGATGGTGTTTCGTTTGTGAGCGCTCCTCAGTGCTTACACTCTTATTGTCCATCAATGTAGAGAATTGAGAGCATTGGAGGCAGCAAGGGGCAAGGGATCCTAGCAAGACTTGTTTACCAAAGTATGTTTGGGTTAGACTATAAGTAATAAAGGCAATAGGGTACTTGTTTTGGTTTTGGGAGATGTTTTGATAAACTCCCTATTTGAGCAAGTTTGTTTGGTTGCTCTAAGGTTGTAAATGGTCATTATGGTTTAGTTTTGGTGATGGTTTGGAGTTTCATGTTTTACTTGAATGGTTTTCTAGGTTGCATGCCTATAGATTTACATTTGATGCAAGATGTTATGAATCGATGTTGAAAATGTGATGTTGGATGTGGTTTAAACCCTGAGTATGTTGGATGTATGTTAGAAGCATGTTTGGTATTTTTGTATGTTCGAGAGCGTGTTTAGCTAGCTGAAATGGACATTTTAGGTCCAGGCGTACCAGTACGGGTGTCTCCGTTTCGGTACGGGTAAGCCATTTTAGGCTTAGCATACCAGTACACAGGCAAGCATTTCGGTACGGTCAGAGGCAATTTTGGCTTGCGTTTCGGTACACTGTGAGGTGTTTCGGTATGGTATAGTAAATTTGCGAAGGGTGTTTCAATACGCGGGGGCGTATCGAAATGGGATATAGCTACTGGAAAATTTGGTTTTCGAATCAGCAAGGGCGTACCAAAACGGACTTCACCGTACCGATACGGTGGTTTGTAAATTAGTCATTTTGGTTGTTTTAAGGTTCTATTTCCTTGGGTTTTGGTCCCTAAATGTTGTGGATGCTATTGGATGAGTTTGGACGATCGTTTTGAGTTGATTTTTGACATGTAAGCATGAAATGTATTTAATTAAAGGGTGATAGCTTAAAAGTTAGAAAAGTCCCTGCATTTTTCTGAATTTGCAAGTTAGTCCCTAATGTGTGTTTGTATCCAATTGGATGTCGATTCGATGCCCGATTGAGATGAGTTCTCACCTGTGAACAGAAATATATGATCTTAAGAAAGAAAAAATTTTAATTTACAAGAAGATCATCAAAAAGAAATATATGATCTTAAGAAAGAAAAAATTTTAATTTACAAAAATTTTGAAAAGAAAAATGGAGAATGCTTCAAAACTAATTTTGTTAAATCAAACTTTTACCATAGACAATCTAGTCCCCCTAAATTTTTAGAAGGAAATATAATTAAGAGTATATGGGTCCCAAAAGGACTTGTTTCTTCTAAGAATGAGGATGCCATCGCTAAATGGATCCCTAATGGGAACTAAAATTTTTTAGACTAACTCCAATGGACCCAAAAAGATTTGGGTACCAAAAATCAAGTGATTGTCTATTATAGGTGTGTTGGATTAATGATGAGCAAAGTCAAGAAATTTCGATGCTCTAGACACACTAGAAGAAAAGTCATTTGAAGATGGTGAGGCCTAATCAACCTACCTTGGTTCAACTGGTAAAATTTATCTTTCATACAATTCTACTTAATCATGTTGCTTTATGTGTTTTTATGTCTTGGTAAGTGATAAATGCATAAAGAACATATATTTTAGACCCTTTTACTTAGCATATTGTGTGTGTTCGAAAGCATATTGTTGTATTTGGGAGTAGTTTGCATACATTTATGGAGTTTTGGTACACAAGCTTAATGTTTACCTATATTGGTGCTATTAATGGGAAAGATAGTGGTTTTTAGTGGTGCTTGTGCTGGAAGTAACGAAGCAGTGGAGTGCTAGAGCATTGTAGCAACACTCTATCATGATGGACTCGATACTATAGGAATGCTGCAACGCTGGAGATGAATCTTTAATCTTTTTGACAGATAATTAATGCATGGACCCCTCTCCTTTATGAGCCATTAATGACATGGAAAGCAAATATCCTCTTTGCTAGATCACATGACACTTTATTAAAAGCGCGTGGCAAGATATTCTTTTATTGAGCAAAAGCAAGATCCTCATTAAAAGATTATTTGCATTTTAGGGTTTTTAAAACCCTAGGAGAGCCATCTCTATATAAAGACACCAAGGGCAACAATTAAATGAGGTTGTACTTAATGCACAAACATGCAGAGAAGCTTTTATTGGTGGAAACAACCCCTCTGTCTTCCATATTGGAGAACCACCATTTTTGAAGGTCAAGAGGAGTCTCCAACGATGAAAAGTTATCGAGAGAAGCTTGAGGAGTTCGAGCGCTGCATCATCAGTTCGAGGGCTTGAAGGAGAACTTTAAGGATGATTGATTTTTTTTTCTCTTGGTTTATAAACTGCCATGACTTTTACTATTCTTATTATGGATGTTATTTGCTCAGACATGAGTTAAATACTTTGTTTGGGTTTATTGTTTTAAGATTTTATGTTTTAATTATCGTTTCATATTATAGCACTTTTTCCTTTATCTATTCTGTTCATCGTCTTTCATGCATAATTATTGTAAGAGCTATTGAGAGAGGCCTTTTAATTATTGATTTGTGGCTTAATATCAAGAGAGTTAAGTTAGACAAACATGAGTAGTGGAGCTTAAGCTGTTAACTTAGGTTCTAATCCGGCTTAGACATAAGTTTAGGATTTCAACGACTAATAAGGGGAACTTGAATAGATAATAACTTGTTAGGGTTTACACAAACATGTATTGTCATAGCATTCTTATTATCAACTTTTAGGTATCAAGAGAGTTTAGGAGTTAATTAGAAAACCCTATCGAGTAGATAAATATATAATTGGTTTACTCAAACATGTATTGCCAACTGATATAACATTCAAAGGGCAATTAGCATAGTTCTTAGACAATAAACCCAACACCTATAATCATTAGAATCCTTACTACAACATCTGTTTGTGCTTTGATCATTGCTTCATCGTTACTTTTTATTATTGTATTTAGTTTATAATTCTTATCAATACACCACTACTATTTTGCTAACTCTTAAGTGTGATTGCTTTGAGTTTATGACTCCAATCCATGTGGGTTTGACACTCTATACTTATCACTTTACTACTTGTGCGACGGGTATACTTTCTCTAATTACGCATACTATATTTTACGCATCAGTAAGCATGGTTGAATGACTCTACTTAGTGCTTTAATGCAAATAGTAAGGAGGAGTTAATAATGCATTAGTTGCACATTTATGGCCTAATATGTTTATGTTAATGTTTTGGCCTTAAATTTGCAATATTTGATTGATTTTGTGAAATCATGTTCTCTATACTTCAAATGATCTACATGATGATTTTTGAGAATATGATATGTTTATGTAGCAATAATGTTCACAATGCATGATTAGGATTCTTTAGAGCCTTTGAATGTATATGACTTGAAATGAACTCCATTGTGTGCAATTAGAGGACTAAAATTTATATAGGTTGCAAATTGCATAATTTGTAGTTTCAATTTAACATTAATGCTCTTAGATAGCTTATAGGTCATTAAAATTCATTTCATATCTTTCTAATGCCATAGTTTCCCTCAATTGAGTTAGAATCTCATATATCGTGATCCTTGTGCCTAAAATGCCAAAATCACGCACACTTATTTTTTAAACACCCTTGCTTGACCAAACACTCTTCCAAACACACAAAATCACCACCTTTAGAACACCCACTCAAAATTCTTCCATCCAAGTCGTTTTTCAAGCATTCAACGCAAATTTCTTCCACTTTTCATCTCCAAAACAGAATTGGCTCTTGTTTTTGAGTTGTGGTTCTTCAAAAATCATCTTTTGGGTAAGTTCCATAAACCCTAATTTTTCTATTCAGATTTTTCTTAAATATTGGGTTTATTGGTTGAATTAGGTGATGTTACAGAACTTAAATTTTAGTTTATATGTGTGCTAATTTGCAGGAGGAACACCTATACACAAAAATCACCTAAAACATTGATTTTTACCCTAAACCCACAAGGTGTTTGATAAAAAGCCACAACCAATTTTCACCCTCAACCCAATTTCGGCCAACTCTAGTTTTTGAGCCAAAAATTTATTTTTAATCCATCCGAAAATCCTTTTAGACATTCTTTTATCATCCCATCAATTTTGGTTCATCAAAATAAGTTTTTTTAAGATGTTAAAAAGAAAGACCATGGCTTCTAAGGGGAAGGGGATTTCATCCAACCCTTCTCAACCTTCAAACACTTTGGAATCTTGTTTTCGAAGCCCTAGGGAGTCTGAACATTTTCAAAATCATTTTGCATCTACACAAGTTATGGAAACTCTCTCTATTGATTTTGATTTCCTAACCAAACTTGGTTTTACTTACTTGAAAAAGGTTTACGGAAGTAAAGCAGACGGAATTTTTAAAATTCAAGGGGCCAACTTATCCTACTCATGTTCGAGTATTTTATTCTAATGCCACCATGTCTTTTTCAAAACAATCGGATGACACCATTGTTCAAACAATTAAATCCTATGTTTTGGGTAAGCATATCACTCTCACCACCGATTTTCTTGCAAATGCTTTTGGTCTTCCCGACGAGGGTGATGAAATTTAAAAAGGGTCTTATCCTTCTAAATCTCGTGTTGCGAATAACCAATCCACTTTCTTTCCCCTTCGTGATCGTCCCTTGCACATCATTTTTACTCAAGTGATTCATCCTCGTGGGATGAAGTATTCTTCGGTTTGAGAGTCCGATTATTGGTGGCTTCATTGCATTCGTAGAGGAATTCAACTCCACCTTGCAGCCTTCATCTTCGAGGATATGGTAAGATCATCAAGGTTAAGAAGGTTAAAACCTTAGCCTATGCTATATACCTTAACTATATTTTTGCCATGCTCGACATTGACACATCTTTTGAGCCCAACATCGATCCTCACATGGATCGTTTCGGATACAAAGAGGAGCCCAAATTTTCTATGAATTGGGTGAAGAAGAAAGGCGAAGTTCCTGATCTAAAACACCATTAAGAGGGAGATGAAGAACATGAAGATGAGCATATGGTCAATGTTCCTGGAGCTTCCACCGGTGCTAGACCTTATGGCATGTCTTTGAGGGAGCTTTATGAGTCTCTTATTCGTCATGTGGACTCATCTATCAGCTCTTTTAGGTCTCACATGGATTCTAGACTTGATACTATTGAGGCACGTCAGGCTTCTTTTGGAGATGCGATTAGCGCTCTTTAGTGCAAGTTTGATGGTTACCCATTCCCTCATCCATCATCCTCATCTTAAATGCATGCATGCATGGACTTCATATCATATTATGCTTAGGTCTATCCTTTCTTTGAGACATTGCTACATTTTTATTATGACTCTTTGTTGGATATTTTTATTTGTCTTGTTGGATGTTGCTTTGGAACTTCAATGTTTATGTTGCTATTTTCTTGTGGTACTTATGAATATTTTATGACTTTTATTTTAAGTACCTATGAATATTAATTCTTTAATGTTGTTATTTATCTCTTTAATTCTAGCCTTAATTTTGATTATTCTCCTTTGTTATAATGTGCTAACAATTTTCTTGAATTATTTGTGATATAACGAAAAGGGGAGAAATATTAGTGAAAATGTAAAATGATTTTTAGAATAAATGGAGCTTAAATATTTTTATTTTAAAACAAGTTATCGAAATCATTTACTAACTTAAAAATTATTTTTCTAAGGGGAAGTTTTTGTCAAAAACTTTTTTCAAAGAGTTTTGTTATATCAAAAAAGGGAGAGATTGTTGAACTAATATTTTGATATAACAAATTAAAAGAAAAATGCTTTTGAACTTAATCGAATATATTAGATCTTTCAAAAATAATTCAAAGTCCAAACAAACTTGAAAAATCCATTTTGAATGATTTCCAACTTAGCCGATCTTTATCAGAACAAGTATGATCCGTTTTGCACTACAAAATATGTTTTCCCAACTTCTAGGCAAAAAGGATCGATCCCCTAAAGCAATGGATCGATCCCTTTATGACCAAAATCATTTTATTTTTGCTTCCAGTCTCCAAGTGAAAAAAAGATCGATCCTCTAGTTTAAGGGATCAATCCCTTCACTGCAACGGTCATTTTTTATGAAAAATGATCGATCCCATTCTTAAAAGGGTAGATCCATTGAGTTATAAATGTTCTATTTTTGGTAGGTAACGACTTTATTTCATCCCCAACGGCTCCAAATGGCTAGTATTTATAGAGAGGATATAAAAATAAGGTCAAAGCATCTCAGTAACAATAAGAAACATATTGGAAAGAAAATACCAACATCAAAGAGTCTTAGTGTGCTTGATTGTTGTATTTTTCATTGAAAACACTTGTGAGATATCATTGTTATTTTTGCTCAAGTGTTCTTTGGGTGAGAGATTTAATTTGTGCAAGCAATTGCCTTGTGAGGATCTTTTAGTTTGCTAAAATTGTATTTCTTTCTCTTTGACAGTGTTCTTAAGGTTTTGGGATATAAACCTTAAGGGAGTTTGTAAGGTTATCTCCTTTAGCTTAAAAGGAAAGCAAATCTAGTGGATTTGAGAAATTCTTAGTGTGGATAGCTAAGGTAGTGTATTTCTTGTTCGGTTACTTCCACAAATTTTTATAAGCCAATTCACTTCCCTTTTGGCATTTCTGTTGATCATATCAAATCCAACAAAAGATTACGCCCGGAGACTCAGGGCGACACTCCCAATATGATACCGAAACTTTGAGACCTAAATCTAAACATAAAATGGTATCCACATAAATATATGCCTGTACAAATATATATGCTCACAATAAGTACAAGACATGAATATAAATAAATAAGTACGAAATTAAAGATAATCAATTCAATAGACAACACATATCGAATATAACAATAACATCATAATAAAACAAACAATAGAAGGATTAAATTGTAATAAAATAATAAAAATAATGCTAAAATTAAAGGAAAATCAGATTACATGGCAGAATCATAAAATGCATGAAACCATGGGGCATATATTAAATAAAAGGGAAAGATCGAGGGGCCAAAAGGGCGAATATACCACTAGATTTTGGACTATACTGAAACAAAATTAAATTTTAGGGCTAAGTTGAAGGAAAACATAACTAAATCAAGAAATAGTGAATAATTTCTGAAGCTTTTAAAAAACTAGATGGACTGCGGAAGCAATAAACAAAAGCAGAATGACCATAGAGGGGATTAGCTTAGGGCGAAGGTCCTTAAAATGCGATTAGTCCTTTTTTAGTTTAATACATATTATATTTTTATAGACCAAAAATAAAACCCTTTTGCCCATTTTTTAAACTCCTTTTTACTCCCAAATCCTCTAAAAATAAACACCAAATGCCCCTTATCTCCCAAACATTTTTGAATCAAACACCCCATTTTTTGATGAACATCCCTCATGTTCTTCGAAAAATAAAACCCATAAAACATTTTCGACCACTGTGATACCCAGAACCCAGTAAGAACTCTACTGTATCGACAATTGTGTTACCCTTTCTCCTCTAAAATACTCAAATCAAAACCCAAATTTAAAAGAAAACCTTTCCTTTCTTAAAATCCAGATTTGAAAAACACCCCTTTGTGAAAATGAAACCTAAAAGATTCCCAACAAATTCACTACGTGCGGCCATGAAAAGATCGAGAGGCATGTCACTAGAGAGACTCGTCTTTCATCTGAAAGTTCTCTTGGACAAAAGGAAAACTAAACAGCAGCAGGTAGAAAATGAAACCTTAATCCCTAAATGCTTTGAAAGAAAATAGCTACCTTGAAACTTGCTTTTTCTTTGTATTTCTTGAAAATTACGTAACTTATTATGATTGTTCTCTGGTTTCAGGTTATATATCTGAGTACATATTTTTTTGTAAAAAGGAAAAGGGATTACAAAATTCCTATTGGTTGCTTTTCATCTTTTGTTTGTATTCATCTAATGTTCTGATTTTGTTGGAAATGCCACTGACATTCTTCATTTTTGTTCCCTTACATGTAATGTGGCTGAGTGATGGAGGTAGGGACCAAAGAGAGAAAACGCCTCCGTACGCCAACGTGGAACCATATCTGAAGGCTATGGTGGTTCGAGGATGAGCAGCTCGAATTCAATCGTGACCTTTTATCAAATGGCCAAAACTCGTTGAGAGCTTTTTGAAGCACGTGAGATTCTGATAGTTGGGGGCGTGAGGCGCGTGAAGAGCTGAAGGGTCAGGCAATGGCTTCACACAACAGCTGAAGGGGGTCATTGCATCTAATATGGACTGTTAGATCTAACTAGATATGACGGTAGTGGTGTGGCTGTGCATAAAGGATATCAAATTATGGTTTCCATATGTTAATTAGGTTTTGGGCCAAACGGGCCGTATATGTATTTTGGGTTTCAGTTTCATGTAATTGAATTGTAATGTAACGAACCATTTGTGGGTTTTAGTTTAGTTGAAGGTTTTTTATTTATATTAATGTTTGATATAACAATAATAATAATAATAATAATAATAATAATAACAATAATAATAATATTGTTAGATATAGTATAATAGTAATAGTAAAAAACATGAAAGCATAATCATAATGATAATAATAACAACAACAACAAAAATAATAATAAAAATAAAGGTAAGAATAATGATAATATTATGAATATAATAACTTATACTATAAACGAGTTATACGACCTGGATTAAAATTAATGATTATTGTTGTCCCTCTTTGCCCATTCTTGAGAAACAATAATTGGGCAAAGAACTCCAAGCACTAAATTTATTCGGTCATGTAACCATCCTCCCTTTGGTATTTTCTCCTTCGTACCCGAGGGGAACAAAGCTAAACCTCGCTCCTTTAAACCAAAGATAGCGTGATTAAAAAACTCTGACCTTTCACACCCAAGGACACTGACTTGAAAATGCAATATGCTCCTTCGTACACGAGGAGAAAAAATAAGAACTCCACTCCTTCAAACCTGAGGTAGTGTGATTAACAAAATCTAACTTCGTACTTGAGGACACCGAGTTGAAAATGTGATATGCTCCTTCGTACCCGAGGAGAACAAATCTAAACTTCACTCCTTCAAACCTAAGGTAGTGTGACAAACAAACTCTGACCCTTCATACCCAAGGACACCGAGTTGAAAATGCGTCTGCCCCTTCGTACCCGAGGAGAACAAATCTAAACTCCACTCCTTCAAGCTTGAGGTAATGTGACAAACAAACTCTGACCCTTCATACCCGAGGACACGGAGTTGAAAATATGATATGCTCCTTCGTACCCGAGGAGAAAAAAATCTAAGCTCTACTCCTTCAAACCTAAGGTAGTGTGATAACAAATTTTAACCCTTCGTACCGAATGACACTAAGTTGAAAATGCAATCTGCTCCTTCGTACCCGAGGAAAACAAATCTAAACCTCACTTCTTCAAACCAGAGGTGGTGTGATAAAGAAACTCTAACCCTTTGTAATTGAGGAAACTGAGTTGAAAATGTGATCTACTCCTTTATACCCGAGGAGAACAAATCAAAACTTGGAAGTTGATCCCTTGCTTCTGTATTCCTGTAAAAAAGTTAACAAATGCTATGATTGGAATGGTTAGCATGCCCTTAAATATGACTAGCTCATGAATGGATGCTATGACAAATTTTAAAGAGTTGGGTTTGGTTCTATTTGAATTATAAATCGTTTCTTTGGAGATACACATGCAGCTTTCTTGGTCCATCTCCTTTGAATCATGCCTTCAAACTACCTTTTGCTTTCCTTTGGTTTTGCCATCTCATTTTTCCGTAATCCATCTGAGTTGAGCCATATTCTTCTAGCTTACAATTAGGGCCACTAAATTTGTGCCTCTGCCCTAAATTTTATCTTTCTTATCTCTTTAATCTTTTAAAAATGAGGAATTAACATCTCCAAATGAAATACGCTTCCTAAATTGGTTGAGAATGATACGTATAACCCTTCTTTGATAACATGGTCGGTCATACACTTCTCCCATGAATCTTGATAGCAAGATAGAAGACTGAATCTTGGCTTTTGTACTTGTAAATGTTATCATAGTAATGTTAAGAAATCTTTGTAGATGTTAATTCATTTGCTCCCCTTTCAATGCATGATGCAAGTGCCTTTATATGATGTAGTTAAAAGAGAGGAATTACTAAAATTTGCTTCATATATATGATAATGTGGCAAACATGAGAAATGTACATATTAAAAGAAAAAAGAATATCAAATATCTTGGATACCAAGGGCTCGGGCATCTTTGAACCATCAATCACGAACTGTTCCAAAAGTGGCCTTTGTCAAGGAAACTTTGAACACTACAGAGATGTATGACGATGTGGGATCCCTATCAAAATGTACAATCTTCCAAGAGGGCTTCTTGCCATATGCCTAAATTTAGATCACAACATATATGTGCCGCCCTTTATGGGTTTTCAACTCGAATCCTCATTTGGTTGCAAGATGCTCTTCGTGGGTTTTCATCTTGAACCCCATTTTCTTTTTCATTTTTTATACCCAAAGTGCCCTTTTTGGGTTTTCACCTTAGATACTTTCATTAATTTTTCTCAAATCACCTTTTCGGGTTTTCACTTTGATTTTTTATTCTTTTTATTCTTTTTTATATCTCTTTTTTCCTTCAACCGTAATACTTTTTGACCGAGTCTGAGTTCACTAGGTTGTGCAACTCACCCTCGTCCATTTATGTTAAAATTAATACACCTTCGAAAAAGACCTATTTTACAACGTAAGGTCATTCCCAATTAGGCATCCACTTTCCATGCAAATGTCTTTGAATTTGTAGCATATTCTTCAAAACCAAATCACCCTCTCAGAATTCTCTTGGATGAATCTTTTTATCATAAGCATGTATCATTCTATTATGGTACATCTGACCATGACATATCGCTTTCAACATCTTTTTTTCAATCAAATTCAACTGATCATATCTAGGTTGTACCCATTCGGCGTCATCTAACTTTGCTTCGGTTAAAATTTGAAGGGAAGGAATATCAACCTCAATTGGCAAAATAGCCTTCATTCCACAAACTAGCGAGAATGGCGTTGCCCTAGTAAAAGTACGCACTGAGGTTCGATGGGCATGCAAAGCAAATTGTAGTTTCTTATGCCAGTCCATATAAGTATTGATCATCTTTCCCACTATTTTCTTATTTTTCTTATTAGCCACTTTAATTGCCCATTCATCTTGGGCCAATAAATCACCAAATTGTGATGTTTTATCTTGAACTATTCACAAACTTTTGTCATTATCTTATTATTTAGATTGGCATCATTATCAGTGATAATTCTTTCAGGCAAACATAACAGAAAATGATCTCTTTCTTGAGGAACTTGCAAACTGTTGATCTGGTGATACTTGCATAAGAAGCTGCTTCGATCCATTTAGCGAAATAATCAATGACCACAAAGATGAACCAATGTCTGTTTGAATCTTGAGGAAAGATAAGTTCAATAACATCCATGCCCCATGCTGCAAATAGCCATTGTGAGGTCATGACGTGTAAGGGATGTGGAGCTTATTGAATTTTATCTTCATAAATTTGACATTTATGACACTTTCGAGCATAATTAATGCAATCAGTTTCAATGGTAGACCAATAATACTCAAACCACATAATTCACCTAGCCATAGTGAAACCACTAGGGTGTGTTCCACAAATTCCTTTGTGAACCCCTTCCATGATCTTTTGGGATTCTTTTGCATCTACACATCTTAACAAAACTTAATCTAGACTCTTTTTATACAGAACCTCCACGTCAAGGATGAAACCCGATCCAACCTCCTAAGAGTTCTCTTATTATTCTCGTTTACTTGTTGTGGGTTTACCAGAAACTTTATATATCGCAAGATATCATGGTACCATGGGTGACCATCAGCTTCTTCCTCTACCTCGCAATAGTGAGCATAAGACTAAAAATCTACATTTTAATTGGCATTATGTCGGCTCGCTTACTAGCTTCAAAAGCCGCTGGTAGGGTAGCCAAAGCATCTGCCATTTAATTGTCTTGTCTTGGGAGGTAGTGGAAGGTGACCTCGTCAAACTCCTTAGTCAATTCATGGATGAACTTTATGTATTTGATCAACTCTAGATATCTAGTTTCCCATTCTCCAATATATGATATACGACCAATGAGGAATCCCCGAATACTTTCAAAACATTTATTTTCCTTTCGATCGCGGCTCGTAATCCCATAACACAAGCTTCATATTCTAAAATGTTATTGGTGCAAAAGAATTCTAACCTTCCTATGAAAGGGTAATAGTCACATTCTGGGGAAATTAAAACTTACAATACACCATGTTCCAAAGCATTTGACGCCCATCAAAATACAAGACCCATGACTTATCCAAGGCTTCATCTTCTTTCGTTGAAATACACTTCAAATCCTCATCGAAAAAATCAAAATTGAGAGACTCATAATCATCAAAGGCTTGACTTGCCAAAAAGTATGCTACAACACTCCTTATTATTGCCTTTCGATTCACGTATGCAATATCAAATTGTGAAATCAACATTTGCCACTGGGCCAACCTTCTAGACAATGTTGGGGCTTCCATCATGAACTTTAATAGATCAAGCTTAGAGATCAACCAATTGGTGTGGTATGACATGTATTGCCTAAGCCTTTTAGTGGCCCAAACCAGGGCACAACATAATTTCTCAATGAATAAGTACCTCATTTCACAATCAGTAAATTTCTTGCTCAAATAATAAATTGCCTTTTTTTCTTTTTGGTCTCATCATGCCACCCCAACACACAACCCATCGAATTTTCAAACTATCAGATATAAGATCAAAGTTCTACCCAGAACTAGTGGAACCAACACAGGGGGATTCGACAACTGTTTCTTAATTTTTTCTAAATCTGATTGGAATTCTTCATCCCATACTCCCGGATTACTCTTTAAGAGCAACCTAAAAATAGGATCACATTTCTAGGAAACCTCATACCTCTTTTTAGGTTTGCGGAGGTGAAATTTCTTGAATATCTTTTACTTTGTCTAGATCAATTTCAATCCCTCTCTTACTAACCACGAATCCCAACAACTTCCCTGATGTAACCCCGAAAGTGCATTTTATCGGGTTAAGTTTTAACTAGAATTTTCTCAAATGTTGGAAAAGCTTTTCTAAGTTCTCAACGTGTTCCTCCTCAGTTCAGGACTTAGAAATCATGCCATCCACATATACATCAATCTCTTTGCACATCATATCATGGAATAAAGTCACCATAGCTCTTTGGTAAGTTACCCCGACATTCTTTAACCCCAAAAGGCATTACTTTATAGCATAATGTTCCCTATAGTGTCACAAATATAGTTTTTCCATATCTTCTGGGCACATCTTGATCTAATTATAACCTGAGAATCCATCCATGAAAGAGAAAAGGAAATGGCCAGCGGTATTGACCACTAGTGTGTCTAGATAGGGCAGCAAAAAATTTTCTTTAGGGCTTGCTTTGTGAAGGCCCCTATAATTTATGCACACGCGCACCTTTCCATCTTTCTTTGGTACAGAGAAAATATTAGCCACTCATTCAGGATACTTAGTTATTTGTAGAAATTCATAATCATACTTCTTCCTTACCCCATCTCTTAGTTTTAATAGTATTTCGGGTCTCACCCTTTGAAGCTTTTGTTGCACAGGCTTGCACTCAGGCTTGATGGGTAAATTATGCATCACAATGTTGGTGTCTAGTCCGGGAATGTCTTGATACGACCATGCAAACACATCCTTATATTCTCAGAGCAAGCCGATCAGACTCTGAAGTGTCTTAGCAGTAATGGTAGTGCCAATCTTCACCACATGTTTCTCATCTTCGGTTCCCAAATTCTGGACCTTCAACTCTTCTTTGTGAGGAAAAAAATTACTTTTTCTTATTTTCCATTATCCTGAGCATGTCACAAGGTAAATCACATTCCCCCTCATCTTCGTAGTCCTCAACTTTTTCTAAACACATAGGCTACTCGAAACTGACTAGTGGGTTTGACTCAGAGTAGCTTAGGCCATTGATATCTAGGAACCTAAAAATGAAATTTAGTCAACAAGAGGGGGAGAGTTGTAACACACCGAAAATGGGATTAGGAGTTTTGGTGATTTAGGTTCGAAACGGAGAACTGGGTTTAGCGATTAAAATATGTTTCGGGAAATAAATATTTTTGAAATGGGAATTTCAAAGAGATAAAATTTGGTTAAATCTTTTAAATTGTTTAATAATTATATTAAGCATTATGGGTTGAAAATTGGAAATCGATTTAATTGATTGAGGTGACATTTTGGATTTAGTGACAAAAATGTAATAAATGTAAAACTATTTTTAATGACTAAAGTGAAATTGGTCCAATACTAAGAATCCTTAGAGAGCTATTTTTCCAAATGTATTAATTAAAGGTTTTCCACCTTAATTGACTAAGGTTTTGACTGTTAATTTTTTTCAAATCATTTTGACTATTATATCAATTTTCTTGGATTTTCTCTTCTAATTTTCCATCACTTTTTCCCAAACAAGATTTTCAGATTTCTTTATTTTTTTCAATGGAGATTTCATCATTTGATTCCTCGTCTCTTTCCTAGTAAAGCCTTCTTGAGATTTCATAAAGATCTCATCTATTTTCCAAGTTATTTTCAAGAGAAAACTTACGTCAATTTTGGTGGAAGGTTCTTCAAAGGTAAATTTCTTCTTCTCTCTTAAAACTAGGGTTCTTTATTGATATTCCCTAGTGATTGGCTTGTGTTTTGTGGATTATAACATGGTTTTTGCATTTTAATTCAAGAAAGTGAGATTGTTGATATTTTAGTGTTTTGCCTAAATTCTTGTTTTACAAGATGATTGTTTAAGACTTCAATTGGGTTAATTCACATTTTGGTTGTATAAATATAATGTGAAATGAGATTTTCATAATCAATCATGAAACTATTTAATTGGCTAATTTCTAAGGTAGTTTATGAGTGGTTGGGTTGTTTAGCTAGATTCTTGACTGTTGAAGGTATAAGGATGGTTGGTTTTGGGTGTCCTTTGATGTTTTTAGGATGTTAGAATCGCTAGGTTGTGGATGGAGATCATTTGGTTGTAGTTTTCGGATGGTTTTTGGGTGCAATTTAGTGGATGTTGTAGGGGATGATTTTAGGCTACTGTTATAATGCATTTTGCCTCTAGTTTTGTGTTGCCAAAATAGGGGAGAGTCAAGCCTAGCTCATTTTATGGAAGTCGGCTCGTTTCGTAAGCTTGGAACACGACAAGCGAGGTGTTGCGTATCGGTGAGTGTGAATATGTTTTGTACACTCTTAAAGGTTTGAATAAGGAGTTAGAGTTTATATTATACCTAGCAAGCTTAACTATGCTCGAAAGTAAGTTTTCCCTATTTTGCCTTTAAATATCAGTTTGATATGGAACTATGGGACTTGTTTACATGTTTTGGTTTAAAAGAATGGATTGCCTTACTTACTATTTTATGCATCATTTGGAAGATATGCAATGGTTTATCAAGTATATGGATGCCTAAGAGCATTGAGAAATTGTCCCTATATGGAGTGTGGTTACTGCCTTTGGCAATGTGACTTCTGCATATAGAAATGTTTGCTAAATACATATGGGAAATAGAAAGTAAATGTGTTTAAAAGTGTATATTGGCTATGTGACAAATGGAAATATCGGATATAGTTGGCATGCCATAGGGTTTAAAGTGCACTATAATATATAAAGTCGATCGCACCATAGTCCTTGAGGGAAGCAATTTAACTAGGCTACTCGGGCTATTGGATTATCACTTGGGCTTGCTGTTTAACTAGGAAACCCATGCGATGGTGTATCTTGCGGTTTAGCTAGGCCAGGTATGGTTAGTAGAGGTAAGACTACTGGGAAATCCGTGTATCTAATGTGGTTTTGGATAAAACAACGGTTTACCTAATGGTCACTAAATTTGCCAATATATGAGAAACAAGTGGAAAACTATATTTTTGCATATGGTTGTTATGCATGCCATGCTTTGGAAAGGGGTTTCAAAGGTGTAGCTTATACTCATGTTTTTAGTGCATTGATGAATATGAAAGAGTGGCACCACTAAGCATTTGTTGCTTACGTTCTCATTCTTCTTTGCATAGAATTGAGGATTTTGGGAGCATTGGAGCGAGGAGATCCTAAGACATCATTTTACTTTAAGTATGGTTTTAGCCTATAGCTTTTGGTAATAAGGCAATGTGTTGTCCAAGTTTCGAGATTTGTACTTTAATTAATTTTGCCTTCATGGATTCTATCTTGTTGGTGGATTGATTGATGTTTAGATTTGGGATATGGACTGATGGTTTCATGCTTTGTTTCTATTCCTAGTATGTTGGTTGAATTTTTTAGAAAGCATGCCTATAGTTTACACCTTTGTGATCGAAATGCATATTTGATGGTTTGGTATGCTGTGGATGTTACCCTTTTATGCTAGATATGTTTAGTATGCATGTTAGGATGTTTGGGGCAAGTTTGTATTGATTTGAAGGTCAAAACCATATAAAATGGGCATTATTGGTCTTTGGGTATCAATACAGGGTTCCCCGTATCGTACACAGGGACAAAATTAGGTCTGAGAAGTGGGAATTTAGCTTAGGTACCGATGCTCGAGAGAGTGTATCAGTAAGGGTTTTGGCTACTGGATTTTGAGTTTTGGCCAATTAAGCCTGGGTACCGATATGGCTAAGGGCGTACCAGTACGAGCCTTGTGTGTTTTGACCTGGGTATCGGTACGCGTATATCTGCACTGGTACAACCCATTTTATGAAGCCCAATATCGGTATGGCTCCTCGTGTACCGATACTGAAGGCTGTTATGTCAGTTATTTGGTTGTTGTTGTTTGAGATTCTTGCATTTTTGTCCCTGATTCATATGTGTGCAAAATGTATGTATTCAATCGATATGTTTTTACCAAAATTGAACTTGTGAGCTTGAAACCTAATTAATTAAGGATTGGTAACTTAAATCTGAGTAAATCCTTGTAGTTTCCCAAATTTGCAATTTGGTCCCTAAATTGTAAGTTAGTACAATTAGATGTCACTTTAATGCCCGATTCAAATGCAAATTTAACTACTTCCAATCTGAACATACTAGGTTCTAATGATGCATCTAGATAAGATAAAAAAAATGAACCTAATTCGTGATATTCAGTTTTGGTTTGCTACGACAAACCTAGTGTAGCTTGCTCGGTTCAGCCTTGTGCCTAGGCCGGGTCAAAGGGGTTACATTTGTTGGTATCAGAGCTAAGTTTACGAGAAGTTGGGATGTTTGCTGAATGTTTCCGTTGTTGTTGAGTTGGTCTGCAATGTTAATTTGTTAAAGCATGATTTTTTACTGTTATGATGTCAGTTTGCTTAAATATGGGTTGAATGGGGACACCATTGCCTATTACCGTTGTTTTCAAATGATTTATGCAGATTGTCTTGGATCCTTCTTTGAATGAAAGCCTAACTAAAATTTATTTTTCATATTTTAATTGTTAGTGAACATGGGCCCACGACGTGAAACTCGAGCATGTACGAGTAATGCTCAAAATAACCAAAATCCCGAGGATGGCATGATTCCTCATATCGAATTGCCACCTCCCCTTTCTATTCCACTGGCTGGAGCGGGTAGAGGAAACATACCCTAAGCCCTTCAAGGAGCCATTTTTGGGGACATGACACCTTTAATTCAGGCAATGACCGAAGCTTTCCAAGCAGCTTTTGTTGGAGTGCAAGTACTGGTACTAGCTCCTTTGGTTGTGCCTAATCATGGTTTGCCATTGGAGCGTCTGCATAGCTTGGAAGGAGTTGAGTTTCAAGGGTTGAATCCTGAGTCTGTGGAGGATGGCTCGAAAGCACCGAGCGTATACTTGCTCAGATAGAGTGTACGAGTGCACGGAAGCTCGGTTGCATTGTGTCTTTGTTGCATGGTGATGCTTATCATTGGTGGGTAACCATTATAGCTAGAGTCGCGAATGTTGATGTCACTTAGGAGTTTTCTATAGGGCTTTCAAGAAGAAGTACCTTGGTCTACAGTATTAGGATGAGAAAAAGAGAGAGTTCATAGCTTTGATGTAAAGATAGATGTAGGTAGCTGAATATGAGGTGAAATTTGTTCGTTTAAGAAATATGCTCCTGAATAGATTTTGGATAATTGTCAACCCCGTGATAGGTTTTTCTATGGCGTCGGGAAGGACATTAAAACATATTTGCTTGCAGCTAACTATACCAATTTTGACATGTTGGTCAATAGCGCCAAGGATATCGAGCAGTCCTTGGGTTTAACTTTTGAGTTTGGGAATGTTAGTACGTGAAAGAGAGCTGCTGAGTTTAACTTTTCTAGTGTTCAGAACAAGAGGTCAAAAGACAAACATTTCAAGTCAGATCACAAGCGAGAATGATAGTAGTAGTAGGTTTGGTCAGAATTCTCAACCCTCTGTAACTGTTATGGTTGATTGTGAGCGTTGCGAGAGATGCCACTCAGGGAAGTGTAATACCCCAAAAATCTTGCTAAGTTATACAAGGGTCATTTAGTACTAAGGTTTTGGCATAAGGCTAACTTAGTGACTAAAATGACAAAAGGTAAAAGTTAGTGACCAAAGTGAAAAGTTGGTAAAAGTTGAGGGACCTAAGTGTAAATTTCCCAAGAATGATTTTTATTCAGTATAAGGATAAATTCGATCAAAATAAGGATTTTGGTAATAATTTTGGAAGTTAGAGTGCAGTAGAAAATTATGAATTTTGATCGACGAAAGTGGTGAAGCGTGCTCAGATTGGAGAAATACTTGGGTGACCTTCTGGGAAGTGTCACATGACAGTATTTTGATTAGTAAAAAGGACTCAGAAGAAGTAGGAAAGGTTTGTATAAATGCTTAATGAAGGATTTTCGAGAAAGATGTTACCCGATAGAGATTTCAGATAATTATCGATATTTTTGGATCGAGTCAAATTTCTAAGTTTGAATTTATTAAAGTGAAGGATTTTGTATGAAAGTTCGATAAAGAAAAATCGTAGAAGGTGAAAGTCGGGAAATTGGATCGAACAAAAATTATAAATGATATTATATGATTATTTAACGATGGTGGCCGGTTGGATTGGAACTAAGCTAGTTCAAATGTAATGGGATGGCACAATTTTGAACTAGGTTGTAAATTTTATTTAGTTGGAGGGGTAATTTTGGAAAGAGTGAAAAATGAATTTAAAATTCATTTTTAAAGAAACATGTGGTATTTTCTTATTTATTAATGGATTTTAATAGTCTAAGAAAGATGAACAATTTGGTTCATTTTCTTCTTGTGTTTTCGAAACCAAGAGGAAATTTGGGAGAAAAATTGCAAAAAAAAAAATTCAAGCTATTTTCAAGACTTTTGATTAAGAATTCAAGCAAGGTTCTTTGAGGTAAAGTGATCTACTCTTCATTCTCTACATTTTGATGTTGAAATTACATGAAATTATAAAGTTTTGGATTAGGGTTTAAAGAGAGAGAAATTAGGGTTTCATGGATTATGATTGAATTCAAGTAGTAGATGATGAATTAAGCTTAGTTGTGATGAAAACAAGATTAAAATCAAGTTAATTTTATGTTGGAAGTCAAAAACCCTAAACTTGAAATTAGGGATTGGTTAGGGTTTTGATAATTAAGGATGAAAATGGTTAGATTACGATGTTTGAAGTATTATATTGATGATGGAAGTTAAATTTTGATGATTGAAAGTTAAATTCCCTTTAGGGACTAATTCAAAAAATTGAGGAAAATTTTGGATTAAATTTTCAAAATTTAATTGATGATGGAGATGAATAGAAATTGATGTTTCAAGCTTGAATTGACAATTTAAGACCAAATTTTATATTTTAGAAATGTTGGGGACCATTTCGGCAAATTGAGAAGTTGAATTACCAAATCTAAATTTTTAGAAATTCTAGTGTAATTATGTTATTAATGATGTTAGAGATAAGAAAATGAAGTATTGATGTTGAGTTGAATTAGTGACCATTTTGATAAATTGTCAAAGTTAAGTGACCAAATCGAAATTGAAGTTTTTTATGGGGGCTAAATCTGAGTTTTAGTTGTAATGATGGAATTAAGGTAGTAATGTTGAATTGAGGACTAATTTGCAAAGTTAAGAAGCTTGAATCCCTATCTTTGCATTTTAGTGACTATTTCGGTAAAGAAGGAAAATTTAGGAGAATTATTGTGAATAATTATTTGATGAAGAAGGTCATAAGATGGTGGTTTAAAGCAAGTAATTGGACTAAATTGAAAAGTAGAGAAGTAGGGAGAAGTTAGTATAAAAGTTGAAGTTGTTTATGGAAGCTGTGTAGAAAAACTGGTTTATGGCAGTAATTTGAAAATTCACCATAAATTCTAAAAAATGGTTAGATAATGAATTTTATACTAATGTAAAGATTTGTTTGTCTAATTTTGTTTCCAACAAACAGAAACTGATTTCGAGTTCCGAGTCAAAAGATATGAATTTTTAAGTGACGAAATGTTAGAAAACAGAACACCAGTCTGTTACGAATTTCAGCACTATAAATGACTTTGAAAATTCGCCATAAATCATACAAGATGAATTTGGAATTTTAATTTATATGGGTGAAAATCTTATCAAATCTAGTTTCTTTCTGAACAAACGGACTCGAATTCCAAGTTGTAGATTATTTTTATAGAAATACTTCTTTGAAGGTACTACAAACTGCTATAAAATGAGAATTGATACATTTTGTCTCTAATGTTGATTAGTAAGCTTGAAAGGGGTTAATGGAAGTTCAAATTGGTCACTAAGGACCATAATGAGTTTTTGAACAATATAAGGAAGAAAGAAAAACGTTTGGAAATTTTTATATTCAAATGATTATATTAGACAATATGTATAAGATATTGTTAGATTTGGATCTAAAAAATATTTCATTTATTTGATTTATGAAGTTCAAGCTCGAATCAAGAGAGGTTTGAGGTTTAAGGAAGAGAAAGATTAAAGAGGACTTAGTGAGGCACACAAATTAAATAAATGGCCCATGTAAGTGCAATTGCATGCATATCATAATACATTGATATTTATGTCATTGAATGTATGATTAATATAATATGGATATGTCAAGATTTGAGAAATAAAATGTATTGATCATATGATTACTAACATTAATGAAATTGAAATTTTATTTCGGGTATGAACTGCCCAATGTTGATATATATTGATATATGTCGCCAATGATGAGATAGATTGATGATATCAAGCCTAATGTATGATATAGAGATTCGAAGGTATAGTTGGATATCCATAGAATCGTAAACAGCTGTTTAAATATTCTAAGCACTTTAGGTAAAGTGCAAATTTATTCTAAGCACTTCAGGTAAAGTGCAAATTTCATTAATGGTATACTCCAGTAAGTATACCGAAGCACTTCGGTGCTAAGCACTCCCGGTAGAGTGCAATAATACACTATACTCAAGTAAGTATAGGGGGATGACTCATGTACATAGAATCTGTTAATTTGATACCTTGGGCTAAGTAAATTGAAATGAATCAAAGAAATAGAATGATAAGCTTGAAAGCTTGCAGATAGAAATGAAATGGTATTGATAAGCATTGAAAGCTTACGGATGGAAATGGAAACGGTAATTGGTAAGATCTAATCTTATCACTTTGATATTCATATATGTTGTTACATATTTATTTATGTTAACGAGCATGACATGGTACAATGATCATATGCATTATTATTTATTTACATTGATATTTATATCAACTTACATTTGACTATGAGCTATTGCCTCACTAAGTAACTACTTAGCGTGTGATTGTTTCACGCATAGGAAAAGAGGAGCGTTTGGAGTAAGGAGCACTATGGGACATCATCTATCAAGATTAGGTACATCAGTAACAGTAATATAATGTTTGAGATTGTTTGATATTCACTAGTTGGCGTGTTTATTAAAAGGTTATCCATGCTTTGATATAAATTGTATTTTATTTGGTATTTGGACGAATTTTAAATCCAACAGTTTTTAGGCAATTTCACTCGATTTGAAGATGAAAATATTATGTTTAAACTTTACGCGATTAACTAGATTTGTAAATAAAAACTAAATATATGGTAATATTTTTAAAGAAACAAAATTTTACCGAATTACAAATGTAAAGGGTTTTACAAATGTTTTGTGATATCTCTGACTCGTATTCAGTGATGGATATGGGAATGGGGTGTTACATTTATTGGTATCAGGGCTACAGGTTTAGCCGGTTCTCGGCCTAAATGAAGTGGTTTTATGTTAAAAAGAGTATACATGCCACTAGGATATCAATATTACTGATCTGATGTTGATATTATTTGATTGATGACGCTCCTTACTAAAATAAATTTGATATGGGTCGGTGAATGGGAGGTTCTGAAAAGAACCAACATTGGTAATAATAAGGCTAACTATAATTCTTTGAATTTAGTGGAATAAGAAAGAACACCGACACAAAAGGGAGTGACGGTGTAGGACTAAGGAATATCTAAATTTAAATGAAAAGAAGATAAAGGTCTAGTGACTACATATTGGTGGTTAAATTATTTGAAGATCATGCTGGATGGATTTTACTGTTGGATATAAATAAATTGGATGAAATTGTATTGCTACTCTGAGAATAAATTAGATCGAGAGAATCATAAGAATTTGCTTCACAATCAAGGTTGTGCACTCAGTTTGATTTTGTAAATTTAGGATTGATAAAGATTTGAATAAACTGAAAATCATAGTTGGTACATTTTATCTTTTTGATAAAATTGTATTGGTTTTGATTGATCAAGACTCTATGTACATTCGTATGTAAGTACGAAGTTGAGTAGTCAACGAGATATCCTCTTAGAACCCATTTCGAATAATATAGTGGCTACAAACTTGTTGAGTTATAATGTAAGGATTAGTTGGACATGTAGAAATTATCCGAAAGAGGTGCAGGAAGTGGAGTTTCTGACAAACCTAATGGAGCTACCTTTTGAAGAATTCGCAATGATATTAGGCACAAATTGATTATCTTTTAATCATGCTATTTTGGATTGTTGCTTAAAGCGATTAATCTTGAAAAAAGTTCGAAAGGTGAAGAATAATAGTAGTGGGTGAAAGGATGAATCTTCTATCTAATGTGATTTCAGTTGTTTCTGCTAAGAAAATGTTGCTACAAGGCTGCCAAGTTTTCTTAGCATATGTGGTGGATACCAGAACTGTTGAAATTAAATTGGAAGATATTTCTATGGTTCATGAGTATCTAGAGGTATTTCCCGATGAATTACCAGGATTACCCCTGATCAAGAAGTAGAATTTAAAATAGAGGTATTACCTGGTACTGCACCCCTATCGATGGCCCGTATGGAATGGCGCCAACCGAGTTTTTAGAGTTAAAAGTACGGTTACAAGAATTTTTGGATTAGGGTTTTATAAGACCAAGTGTGTCACCTTGGGGCGCACCGGTGTTATTCGTGAAAAAAAGATGGATCTATACGATTATGTATAGATTATCTCTAGCTAAATAAAGTAACAGTGAAGAATTAGTACCCTCTTCCAAAGAATGATGATCTTTTTGATCAGTTAAAAGGTGAAGTTGTATTTTCCAGATTAATATTCGATTAGGGCATCATCAGTTGAAGACTTAGGAAGAAGATATTCTAAAGACGGTTTTCCAAATTTATTATGGACATTATGAGTTTGTATTAATGTTGTTTGGATTGACTAATGTTCCTGCAGTATTCATGGATCTGATGAACCGAATAATTCAGTCTTATTTGGATCAGTTTGTGATGACATTTATTGATGATATTTTGGTTTAATCAAAGACAAGAGAGTAACATGATGCTCATCTTCAAATTGTTCTTCAGATCCTTAGAGGAAAGAAACTATATGTCAAATTATCAAAGTGTGAATGTTTATTATCTGAAGTTACTTTTCTTGGTCACGTGGTTTCGAAAAAATGAATAAGAGTGGATCCGAAGAAGATATAAGCTATAGTTGATTGGAAAATACCAAAGAATATATCAGAGGTTCGATGTTTCTTGAGACTAGCTAATTATTATAGAAAGTTTGTAAAGAATTTGTCAATGATTGCTCTCTAATGACCAAGATATTAAGGAAAGATGTATCATTTATTTGAATGAATAAAAAGGATTTTTAAAGAAAATATGAGAAGTGTTATTAAGGTTCAAACAAGTGGAAAATGGCGAAACCAAAGACTTTAAAGTTAATTTGAAAAATGATTGTATTATCGAGCAAGAATCTATATTTCGATTGATAAAGAATGGAAGGAAGAACTTTTGTTTGAGGCACATTATAGTCCTTTGACTATGCATCCAAGTGGAAACAAGATGTATCAAGACCTAAGATTGATATTGGTGGTCAAGCATGAAAAGATTTATAACTGAGTTTATTTCTAAATGCTTGACATGTCAGCAAGCAAAAGCAGAACATCATGTGCCTTCTGGATTGTTGCAATTGATTTCCATTCCTCAGTGGAAAAGGGAAACGAGTAACCATGGATTTTGTAATAGGGATACCTTTGACACCGAATAAGAACGATTCAACTTGAGTAATAGTTGATAGATTGATTAAATCAGTGCACTTTATTCCTGTCCGAAATAGATTAATCTATGGACAAGTATGTTGAGTTATATATTAAGGAGGTAGTTCGGTTACATAGAGTACCTGTTTGGATAGTATTTGAGAGGGATCTAAAGTTTACTTCAATATTTTGGAAATCTTTGCATAAAGCCTTGGGTACTCGACTCAATTTTAGCACAGCTTTTCATCCTCAACAGACGAACAATCAGAATGAACTATCCAGATTTTAGAGGATATGTTAATGGCTTGTGTAATTGTATTGAGAAGATAATAGAAAATGTATCTTCTTTTAGCTGAATTTGCTTATAATAATAGTTACCAGGAAAGCATCAGAATGACACCATTTGAAGTATTACTTGGAAGAAAAAGGTTACAATTGGGGATAAAAAGGAAAGTTTAGCTCCAGATTTATTGGACCATATGAGATTTTGAAAAGAGTAGGACCATTGTTTTACTAGTTAGCCTTACTACTAGAGATAAGCAAACTACACGGTGTATTTAATATATCTATGCTATGAAGATATTGGTCAGATCCTTTATATGTCATCACTCTAGAGGAAATTGAGTTACAACTAGATTTGATATATGAAGAAGAACCAGTGAAAATTCTAGTATATAGAGTTAAAGAGTTAAGGAACAAGAAAATCCTTGCGGTCAAAATTCTTTGGAGAAATCACAAGGTTGAGAAGGCCACTTGGGAAACTAAGAAGAAGATGAAAAAGCACTATCCGAATCTTTCTGAATCAAGTACGTTCTAAAATTCGAGGACGAATTTTATTTTAAGGGGGTGGAATTGTAATACCCTGGAAATCTTGCTAAGTTATACAAGGGTCATTTAGTACTAAGGTTTTGGCACAAGGCTAACTTATTGACTAAAATGACAAAAGGTAAAAGTTAGTGACCAAAGTGAAAAGTTGGTAAAAGTTTAGAGACCTAAGTGTAAATTTCCCAAGAATGATTTTATTCAATATAAGGATAAATTCGATCATAATAAGGATTTTGGTAATAATTTTGGAAGTTAGATTGCAATAGAAAATATTGAATTTTGATCGACGAAAGTGGTTAAGCGTGCTCAGATTGGATAAATGCTTGGGTGACCTTCTGGGAAGTGTCACATGACAGTATTTTGATTAGTAAAAAGGACTCAGAAGAAGTAGGAAAGATTCGTATAAATGCTTAATGAAGGATTTTCGAGAAACATGTTACCCGATAGAGATTTCATATAATTATCAATATTTTTGGATCGAGTCAAATTTCTAAGTTTGACTTTATTAAAGTGGAGGATTTTGTATGAAAGTATGGATCTATTCATGGAATTAGGGAAATATGTGATTCCTGAATTAGAACTGATTGTTCGATAAAGGAAAAATCATAGAAGGTGAAAATCAGGAAATTGGATTGAACAAAAATTATAAATGATATTTTATGATTATTTAATGATGGTGGTAGGTTGGATTGGAACCAAACTAGTTCAAATGTAATGGGATGTCACAAGTTTGAACTAGGTTGTAAATTTTATTTAGTTAAAGGGGTAATTTTGGAAAGAGTAAAAATGAATTTAAAATTCATTTTTAAAGAAACTTGTGGCATTTTCTTATTTCTTTATGGATTTTAATAGTCAAAGAAAGATGAACAATTTGGTTCATCGTCTCCTTGTGTTTTCGAAACCAAGAGGAAATTTGGGAGAAAAATTGCAAAAATTTTCTCAAGCTATTTTCAAGACTTTTGATTAAGAATTCAAGCAAGGTTCTTTGAGGTAAAATGATCTACTCTTCATTCTCTACATTTTGATGTTAAAATTTCATGAAATTATGAAGTTTTGGATTAGGGTTTGAAGAGAGAGAAATTGGGGTTTCATGTATTATGATTGAATTCAAGTAGTAGATGATGAATTAAGCTTAGTTGTGATGAAAACAAGATTGAAATCAAGTTAATTTTATGTTGGAAGTTATAAACCCTAATCTTGAATTTAGGGATTGCATATATGTTGATAATTAAGAATTAAAATGGTTAGATTAGGATGTTTGATGTATTATATTGATGGTGGAAGTTAAATTTTGATGTTTGAAGGTTAAATTCCCTTTAGGGACTAATTCAAAAATTTGAGGAAAATCTGGGATTAAATTGTAAAAATTTAATTGATGATGGAGATGAATAGAAAATGATGTTTCAAGCTTGAATTGACAATTTAAGACCAAATTTTATATTTTAGAAATGTTGGGGACCATTTCGGCAAATTGAAAAGTTAAAGGACCAAATCTGAATTTTTAGAAATTGGATTGTAATTATGTTATTAATGATGTTAGAGATAAGAAAATGAAGTTAGAATGCCAAATTGATGTTGAGTAGAATTAGTGACCATTTTGATAAATTGTCAAAGGTAAGTGACCAAATCGAAATTGAAGTTTTGTATGGGAGCTAAATCTGAGTTTTAGTTGTAATGATTGAATTAAGGTAGTAATGTTGAATTGAGGACTATTTTGCAAAGTTAAGAAGCTTGAATCCTTATCTTTGCATTTTTAGTGACTATTTCGGTAAAGAAAGAAAATTTAGAAGAATTATTGTGAATAATTATTTGATGAAGAAGGTCATAAGATGGTGGTTTAAAGCAAGTAATTGGACTAAATTGAAAAGTAGAGAAGTAGGAGAAGTTAGTATAAAAGTTGAAGTTGTTTATGGAAGCTGTGTAGAAAAACTTGTTTATGGCAGTAAATTTGAAAATTCACCATAAATTCTATAAAAATGGTTAGATAATGAATTTTATACCAATGTAAAGATTTGTTCGTCTAATTATTTTTCCAGCAAACAGAAACTGATTTCGAGTTTTGAGTCAAAAGATATGAATTTTTAAGTGACGAAAGGTCAGAAAACAGAACACCAGTCTGTTCCGAATTTCAGCACTATAACTAACTTTGAAAATTCGCCATAAATCGTACAAGATGAATTTGGAATATTAATTTATATGGGTAAAAATATTATCAAATCTAGTTTCTTTCTGAACAAATGGATTTGAATTCCGAGTTGTAGATTATTTTATAGAAATATTTCTTTGAAGGTATTGCAAACTGCTAGAAAAATGAGAATTGATACATTTTGTCTCTAAGGTTGATTAGTAAGCTTGAAAGGGGTTAATGGAAGTTCAAATTGGTCACTAAGGACCATAATGAGTTTTTTAACAATACAAGGAAGAAAGAAAAACGTTTGGAAATTTTTATATTCGAATGATTATATTAGACAATATGTATAAGATATTGTTAGATTGGGATCTAACAATTACTTCATTTATTTGATTTATGAAGTTCAAGTTTGAATCAAGAGAGGTTCGAGGTTTAAGGAAGAAAAAGATTAAAGAGGACTTAGTGAGGCATACAAATTAAATAAATGGCCCAGGTGAGTGCAATTGCATGCATATCATAATACATTGATATTTATGTCATTGAATGTATGATTAATATAATATGTATATGTCAATATTTGAGAAATAAAATGTATTGATCATTTGATTACTTACATTAATGAATTTGAAATGTTATTTTAGGTATGAACTGTCCAATGTTGATATATACTGATATATGTTGCCAATGATGAGATAGATTGATGATATAAAGCCCAATGTATGATATAGAGATTCGAAGGTATAGTTGGATATCCATAGAGTCATAAACAGCTGTATAAATATTCTAAGCACTTCAGGTAAAGTGCAAATTTCATGAATAGTATACTCCGGTAAGTATACCGAAGCACTTCGGTGCTAAGCACTCCCGGTAGAGTGCAATAATACACTATACTCAAGTAAGTATAGGAGGATGACTCGTGTACATAGATCTGTTAATTTGATACCTTGGGTTAAGTAAATTAAAATGAATCAAATAAATAGAATGATAAGCTTGAAAGCTTGCAGATAGAAATGAAATGGTATTGATAAGCATTGAAAGCTTATGGATGGAACTGACAACGGTAATTGGTAAGATCTAATCTTATCACTTTGATATTCATATATGTTGTTACATATTATTTATTTACACGGTAATTGGTAATTGGTAAGTTGACATAAATATCAATGTAAATAAATAATAATGCTTATGGATGGTACACTGATCATATGCATTATTATTTATTTACATTGATATTTATGTCAACTTGCATTTGACTATGAATTATTGCCTCACTAAGTAACTACTTAGCGTGTGATTGTTTCACGCGTAGGAAAAGATGAGCGTTTGGAGTAAGGAGCACTAGTGGACATCATCTATCAAGATCAGGTACATTAGTATTAGTACTATAATGTTTGAGATTGTTTGATATTCACTAGTTGGCATGCTTATTAAAAGGTTATGCATGCTCTGATAAAAATAGTATTTTATTTGGTATCTGGATGAATTTTAAATCAGGCAGTTTCACTAATTATATAAAGTCAATTTAAATTGATAAGTTGCTGCCTGAAATTAAACTCGATTTGAAGATGAAAATATTACGTTTAAACTTTACGCGATTAACTAGATTTGTAAATAAAAACTAAATATATGGTAATATTTTTAAAGAAACAAAATTTTACCGATTTACAAATGTAGAGGGTTTTACAAATGTTTTGTGATATCTCTGACTCGTATTCAGTGATGGATATGGGAATGGGGTGTTACATGTATTGGTATCAGGGCTACAGGTTTAGCCGGTTCTCGGCCTAAATGAAGTGGTTTTATGTTAAAAAGAGTATACATGCCACTAGGATATCAATATTATTGATCTGATGTTGATATTATTTGATTGATGACGCTCCTTACTAAAATAAATTTGAGATGGGTCGGTGAATGGGAGGTTCTGAAAAGAACCAACATTGGTAATAATAAGGCTAAATATAATTCTTTGAATTTAGTGGAATAAGAAAGAACACCGACACAAAAGGGAGGGACGGTGTAGGACTAAGGAATATCTAAATTTAAATGAAAAGAAGATAAAGGTCTAGTGACTACATATTGGTGGTTAAATTATTTGAAGATCATGCTGGATGGATTTTACTGTTGGATATAAATAAATTGGATGAAATAGTATTGCTACTCTGAGAATAAATTAGATCGAGAGAATCATAAGAATTTGCTTCACAAGGTTGTGCACATCAGTCTGATTTTATAATTTTAGGATTGATAAAGATTTGAATAAATTGAAAATCATAGTTGGTACATTTTATCTTTTTGATAAAATTGTATTGGTTTTGATTGATCAAGACTCTATGTACATTCGTATGTAAGTATGAAGTTGAGTAGTCAACGAGATATCCTCTTAGAACCCATTTTGAGTAATATAGTGACTACAAACTTGTTGAGTTATAATGTAAGGATGAGTTGGACATGTAGAAATTATCCGAAAGAGGTGCAGGAAGCGGAGTTTCTGGAAAACCTAATGAAGCTACCTTTTGAAGAATTCGCAATGATATTAGGCACAGATTGGTTATCTTTTAATCATGCTATTGTGGATTGTGCTAGGGAACACTTGCAGCTTGTTGGGAATGTGGTTCAAGAGATCATCAGAAGCATGATTGTCCGAATTTGGTTGAAGATGCACCAATTCAAATAGTCATGATGGTTGCACCTGCTAGAGGTTGAGGCCATGGCAGGGGTAATTTCTAGAGGCGTGATAAGGGTAATAGGACTGTTTCTTATACCATGGCTATTCAACCGGAGAACGGAGGGCAAATAAGGGTGTATGCACATTGCGAGGGCTGTAATGATATCGACGTGATTGCAGGTACGTTTACCTTACAGCCTTTGTCATTATTTTCTTTGCTTGATTCGTGTTCCACGCATTCATAAATTTTGAGTAAACATGCACAGTTGTTAGGAATTCCTGTTGAGATTTTGAATGTTGGTGTTTTAGTAACTAGTTCCCTTAGGGAGACCGTTACTGTTAGAAGAATGTATAGGAGATGCCCATTGGTCGTTCAAGATCTTGTGTTTACCGTTGATTTAATGGAGTTGTCGTTCCATAGTTTTGATGTTATCTTGGGTATGAATTTGCTAAGTGAGCATAGAGTTATGGTGAATTTCAAAATCAAAAGGATTTCTTTGAAGCTTGTCGATGACTATGTAGTTGTTGTGGTGGGCCAGAATGCTAAATTCTTGTCTAATATCATTTTGACATTACAAGTTGAGAGGTTGATGAAAGAGGGTTGTCAATCCTTCTTGGCTTTTGTGATGAATCCGGATACCAATAAGTTCGAGTACATGATATCTAGATGGTATATGCTTTTTTGAAAGTGTTTCCAGAAGAATACTCGGATTGCCTTCGGATAAAAAAGTTAAATTCCACATCGAAACGTACTCTGGTGTCCATTGGTGTATATCGCATAACACCGAAGGAGTTGAAAGAGTTGTTGGATTAGGGTTTCATATGTCCAAGTGTTTTACCTTGGGGTGCACCAGTGTTGTTCGTAAAGAAGAATGATAGAACTATGCGGATGCGTTTTGATTATCGGCAATTGAAAAATATGATTATTAAGAAAAAGTACTCATTACCATAGATTGATGGTTTGTTTGACAAATTTGGAGGTACAGTTGTGTTCTCAAAGATTGACCTAAGGTCTGAGTACTATCAGTTGAAGGTTAAAGAGGAAGATGTGTTGAAAACTGCATTTCGCATAAGGTATGGCCGTTTATGAGCTTTTGGTGATGCTGTTTGGTTTGATTAATGCCCCAATTACTTTCATGGATACGATCAATAGAGTTTTTCATGAGTATTTGGATCGATTTGTGGTTGTGCTTATTGATGATATCCTTGTGTACTCCCGCACCGAGGAAGAGCATGATCAATATCTTCGAATACTATTGCAAGCCTTGAAAAAGAATCAATTGTTTGCTAAGTTGAGTAGGCGTGAATTTTGGCTTAAGGAGGTGATGTTTCTTGGTCATGTGGTATCGGCAGAAGGCATTCACGTGAATCCACAGAAGATTAAGGTTATCTTTAATTAGAAGCAACCTAAGACAATGTCTAAAGTCTACAGTTTCCTTGGTTTGGCTAGTTATTATTATCGTTTTGTGGATGGTTTTTCTAGCATTGCTACTCCGCTGACAAGGCTATTGCAAAAGAACATTCCGTCTGTTTGGACATAGGATCGACAATGTAGTTTTTACAAGTTAAATGAGGTTTTGACACACTCTTCTGTGTTCATTCAATTAGAAATGGGTAAGTAGTTTGTTGTGTATCTTGATGCACCATACGTTGGTTTGGGTTGTGTGCTGATGTAGGGCGGGAAAGTTGTGGCATATGCATCATGACAGTTAAGGTTCATGAGTGCAACAATCCTACACATGACTTAGAGCTTGCATCGGTAGTATTCATGCTAAAGATTTGTAGACACTATCTTTATGGTGAGAAGTGTACCATTTACACTGATCACAAGAGTTTGAAGTATTTAATATCTCAAAAGAAGTTAAATCTTAGGCAACGAAGATGGGTTGAGTAGCTTAAGGATTATGATTTGACAATAGAGTATCATCCTAGAAAGGTTATCGTTGTAGCAGATGTGTTAAGTCGTAAGAAAGCTATTGAGCTTAGAGCGATGTTTGCTAGGTTTAGTGTGACACAAGATGGTGGTTTATTGGAAGAGTTGCAAGTTAAGCCTATGTTATCTCAAATGATTTAAGCGAGGTAACCGTTTAATGATGCGGTGGTTTAGCATGTAAATGACATTTTGGATGGTAATTCGATAGATTTTCATTTTAATGATGATGGTGTTTTGTGTTTTAAGGGTCGAATAGTTGTGCCGGAAGAAGCAAAGTTAAGGCGCACTTTTCTGACTTAAGCTCATTCTAGTCCTTTTGCTATACACCCTGGTAGTACCAAGATGTATCATGATTTAAAAGAAGAGTATTAATGGGTTGGTCTGAAAAAGGATATAGTAGAGTATGTTGCTCGTTGTTTGGTGTGTTAGTGGGTTAAGACTAAACATTAGTATCCTGCTAGGTTACTACAACCTATACGAATTCCAGAATGGAAGTGGGAAAGGATCACTATGGATTTCGTGATGGGGTTGCCTTTGACGCCGTCTAAGAAGAATTCTAGATGGTTGATTATAGACTGTTTTACAAAGTGTGCATATTTTTTTGCTGTGCATACGACGTATACATCGGATAAATTGGCGGAGATGTATATCGTTGAAATTGTGAAGTTGCATCAGGTTCCAACCGCTTTGCTGGGAAGAGACAAGTGAGAAGCATGTCATCAGACCTGATTTGCTTAGAGGTACAAATGCCAAGGAAAATCTAGTTAGTGATTGTTTGAAAGCGGCTTTAGATCGGCATGAGTCTTACGTGGATTTGAAGCGAAGGGAGATTGAGTTCGCCATGGGGGATAAAGTGTTTTTTAAGGTTTCTCCCTAGAAAAAGTTTATGAGGTTTAGGCGTAAGGGTAAGTTAAGTCCCAGGTTCATTAGACCATACGAAGTGATTGAGCGTGTTGGTCCAGTCGCTTATAGGTTGAAGTTGCCAGTTGAGTTGGAGAAGATACATGATGTTTTTTATGTCTGTGCTTCGGAGGTATAGGTCAGACCCGTCGCATGTTGTGTCAATTGAGGAAATTGAGTTGTGTCCAGAATTGTCTTATGATGAGGAACCTGTAACGGTATTGGATTCTAGTACGAAGGTTCTTCGCAACAAGACTATTGAGTTGGTCAAGGTTTTGTGGCATCATTGAGGAGTAAAAAAAGCCACATGGGAGACAAAGGGGGACATAAAGAATCAGTTCCCACATCTTTTTCCTTCAGGTAAATTTTGGGGACAAAATTTCTTAAGAGGGGGAGAGTTGTAACACCCCAAAAATAGGCTTAGGAGTTTTTTGTAGTTTAGGTTTGGAACAGGGAACCGGGTTTAGCGATTAAAATACGTTTCGAGAAATAAATATTTTTGAAATGGGAATTTCAAACGGATAAAATTCGGTTAAAGCTTTTAAAAATGTTTAATAATTATATTAAGCGTTATGGGTTGAAATTGGAAATCAATTTAATTTATTGAGGTGACATTTTGGATTTAGTGACCAAAATGTAATGAATGCAAAATTGGTTTTAATGACTAAAGTGAAATTGTGCCAATACTAAGAATCCTTAGAGAGTTATTTTTCCAAATGTTTTAATTAAAGGCTTTCCACCTTAATTGAGTAAAGTTTTGATGATCAATTGTTTTTCCAAATCATTTTGGCTATTCTATCAATTTTCTTGGATTTTCTCTCATTTCCATTACTTTTTCCCAAACAAGATTTTCAGATTTCTTTTTTGTTTTTCAATGGAGTTTTCATCATTTGATTCCTCATCTCTTTCCTAATAAAGCCTTGTTGGGATTTCATAGAGTCTCATCTATTTTCCAAGTTATTTATCTTCAAAGGTAAATTTGTTATTCTCTCTTAAAACTAAGGTTCTTTATTGATATTCCCTAGTGATTGGCTTGTGTTTTGTTGATTATAACATGGTTTCTGCATTTTAATTCAAGAAAGTGAGATTAGTTGATGATTTTGGAGTTTTGCCTAAATTTTGTTTTATATGACGATTGCTGAAGATTTCTATTGGGTTAATTCACATTTTGGTTATATGAATATAATGTGAAATGAGATTTTCATAATCAATCCCGAAACCATTAAAATGGCTAATTTCTAAGGTAGTTTAAAAGTGGTTTTGGGGCTGTTTTGCTAGATTCTTGATTGTTGGAGGCATAAGGATGGTTTGATTATGTTTTTGGGTATCTTTGATGTTGTTAGGATGTTAGAATCGTTAGTTTGTGGCTGGAGATCATCTGGTTGTAGTTTTCAGTGTTTTCAGATGGTTTTTGGGTGCAATTTCGTGGAGGTTGCAGGGGATAATTATAGGCTGGTGTTAGAATGCATTTTAATGAATTTTGCCTCTGGTTTCGTGTTGCCGAAATAGGGGAGGGTCAAGTGTAGCTCATATTGTGGAATTCGGCTCGTTTCGGAAGCTTGGAACGCAACGACGAGCGAGGTACTGTGTAGCAGTGAGTGTGAATGTGTTTTGGACACTCTTAAAGGTTTGAATAAGGAGTTGAGAGTTTATACTATGCCTAGCAATCTTAAAGGTTTGAATAAGGAGTTGAGAGTTTATACTATTCCTAGCAATCTTAACTAAGCTCGGAAGTAAGTTTTCCTTATTTCGCCTTTGAATATCGGTTTGATATGAGACTTGTTTACATGTTTTGGTTTAAAAGCATGTATTGGCTTACTTACTGTTTTATGCATCATTTGGAAGATATGCAATGGTTTATCGAGTATATGGATGCTTAAGAGCATTGAGAAATGGTTCTTATATGGAATGCAGTTGTTGCCTTGGGCAATTGACTTTTGCATATGGAAATATATTATTAAATACATATGGGAAACAATAAGTAAATGTGTTTAAAAGTGTATATTGGCTATGTGACAAATGGAAATAAAGTACCATATATTGTTTGCATACCATAGGGTTTAAATTGCACTATAATATGTAAAGTCGATCGCACCACGGTCCTTGAGGGAAGTGGTTTAACTAGGCTACCCGGGTTGTCACTTGGGCTTGCAGTTTAACTAGGCAACCCATGTGATGGTGTATCTTGTGGTTTAACTAGGCAAGGTATAGTTGGTAGATTTAAGACTACCAGGAAATTCGTGTATCTGATGTGTTTTTTTGATAAAACAACATGTAACGCCCCAAATTTGGGCCTAGAAGTTAGCTAGGTAGATTAGATGGTTCGGGTGAGCCAAATTAGGCGGTTCGAACTAGTTTCAAGAATTAATTCACAATAAATATTTTAGCGTGAGTTAAAAATATGGAGAAATGTTGGAAAATGTTTAATTAATATATTGAGGGTTTTGGTAAGCTCAATTTAATGAAATAATTTCAAATTAAATGACATTTTGGTTTGGTGACTAAAATGTAAAGTTTTCAAAACTATTTTGGTGACTAAATTGTAAAATGGCCAAAACTTAGAATATTTAAGGAGCTAATTCACCAATTTTTTAATCAGACTTTTCCCTTAATTTAGGTAATTTTTAAATGGTTTTAAAATGTTTACTAAATAAAAATAAAATAGATTTTTCCTAAAAAGATTTTTAAAAGATGATTTACTTTTCTCACGTAACCACTTTTGCTCTCAACTTTTCTCTCAATTTTCCCAGCAGCCAAACTACCCCTCTTGCTCCAAAATTATCAGGAATCAACTCTTCTTGATCTCATTTTGATTTCTCAATTGATTTATTTGATTTCTAAATAAGATCTTACTTGTTTTCTTGGAGATTTCACTCAAATTATGCCAATTAAGGAAGAAGCCAACCATTAGAGGTGATTTTTGTTTCTCTCCTCTAATCAAAGGCTCTTTACTGAAATTCCCAAGTTCTTGATTATTTACAATTGGTTTTTGATGTGCGTTGATGAATAAATTAAGATTAAAAGGTTTAAAGTTAGTCTTAATAAGGAATTGGTGGATCTTTGTTATAGATCTGATTTGTGGTGGTTTTAATTGATTTGGATCACATATAAGACATGTTTTAATGTGTAACCCCCTCGACCCGGCCTAGAATCCTGACCGAACCGAGAGAACTACATTAGGTTTGCCGAAGCAAATCGAAGAAAAATTACGAAAAACTGGTCCATTTTTTCTTTTTATCATATCTAGATGCATGTTATTAATCCTATATGTGTATACTTGCAGCGGTTGAATTTTCAAACAAAACTGATCACAGAAAGGTCTCCAATTGCATAACATACACTTCAGGGACCAAATTGCAAAAGTGATAATTTTAGGGACCAAAACAGAAATTAAAGTTACCAATCCTCAATTAGTCCATTTACATGCTCACATGACAAATTCCAGGTCATTACGATCATTCAAACTCTTACAATTGCATTGACATAACTCAATGACCAAAATGAAAGAAACACAAACCTTCAAGATCCAAAATAACCGATTTAACGGTAGCCGTACCGGTACGCGTACAAGTGTTTTGGTACGCCCTTATGATTTAAAAAACTCAGATTCTAGTAGCTAAAACTCGTACCGAAATGCTTGCTCGCATATCGAAACGCTTGGCCAAAATGCTTAAGACCGTATCAGAACACTTGCTTAAGTACCGAAACACTATGCCTGAAAAGGCTTATTCATATCGAAACACCTACCCACGTATCAAAATGCTATTCCTATAATGGCCTAGCTGTACTGGTACGGGGTCACCTGTTTCGATACGTCTGGACCTGTAATGTCCCAAATTGTTATTTAAACACACTTTAATGAAATCCAAACCACATAAACATGCTTTAAACACTTATACAACATCACTAAAATACATTTCCCACCAAAGCAACACAAAATTCACAACCACTCATGACAAATATACTACTCAAGACATTCTATAGGCATGCATCCTAATATCATTTCACCAAGCATCCAAAACTCACATTTGGTACCTTTAAGGCATACACAACATATTTGCACAATTATAGCATCATACCAAACTTGCTTGAATCATCAAAACATGGCAACCACACCAAAATACTAGATGCATTCCTAAACACACATCTAGCATCAAAATAGGAAATGATTCACACAAGTCTAACAACAGCAAACCAACATGAAGTCCAGCACTTTACGTCCTTAAAAACCATGGAAAATAGAATTACAAACCCCCAAAATGTGGCGGACACATTGCTTTATTAACCGAAATCAAAAACCGAATTCATACTCAAAGTAGTCTTTGTCTTAGGATCACTTTAGCCTTGCCCTTGCAGCCCCCAAACTTTAATGCTCTGCATCATTAAGAAAAAGAGAGCGTAAGAGCACATGCTTAGTGAGGATGCTCATATAAAACATTTGAAACCAAAACACTTGTTTCCAAAACATGGTTATAACCAAAGCACTTTCCTTGCCTCCAATCGAGACATGCATAAACACCCTTATGCAACATCATATACATATTCCATGCTTAGTTCTCAAAGAATTAAATCATAAACCATGCTTAAATTCCAAAGCATTATTAAATAAAACATGCTTAAATCCCAAAGCATTACATAAAAGGTTCAACACATGAACTTTCACATATATTGGCATTAATAGTGACTCGGATAGACTATCCTCTATTCAACATATTGGATACACGAATCTCTCATACCATGCCTAGTTAAACCACATGATATTCCCAAACCTTGCCTAGTTAAACCGCAAGATATGACACCCTCGCCTAGTTAAACCGTGAGATTTACCACCCTTGCCTAGTTAGTCTGCAAGTATACCTACCTTGCCTAGTTAAACTGCAAGATCACCATCAAATTGGGTTGCCTAGTTAAACCGCATGCCTAATGAGGTTCCCAACAGTCCGAGTGGCCTTGTAAAACCGCCATACCTCAAGAACCCATGGCCACGATCAATTTTGTTCATATTTTATAGTGCATTTTAATCCTATGGCATGCCAACTATATCTGATTATTTCTTACCTTGTCACGTAGCCAATATAACATTTACAAAACCATTTACCTACTATTTTTCAATGCATTAAACCAATCCACCACATATACAAATCCACATTGCCCAAGGTAATACCCCATTCCCAACCGGAATGAAAACCAATGCTCACTAGCATTTACATACATAAAATCCATTGCATATGTGTTCATAACCATGTATTTACAGTAGTAAATTAAACCATGCTTAACACCAAAACATGAACTCAACATGCTCATACCTAAACCGATTTCTAGAGCAAAATAATGGAAACTTACTTCCAAGCTTAGGTAAGTGTTTCATGATTACCCTAAACTCCAAACAACCTTTATCAAACCTTTTAAGGGTGTTAAAACCAGTTTCCACTCACTGATACACTTCGCCCTGCTCGCCAATGCGAATCGAGCTCCCGGTAAGCAACAATCAATGTCAAACTTCGTCGCCTTGATTATCTATTATTTTAACCACATAAAACCAGAGGGCAAATGCATTATTATGCATTCAAACCATTGCCTACAAGCAATTACCTGCAACTCTCAAGTTGCCCACTCAAAACTTATCCGAAACATACCGAAATCATCATCAAACACTTCTGAAACTTAACCCATCTTCTTATAACGATTCAATCCAACAATCCTAAAAACCCTTTCCCAACATCCTTTTACTTCTAGCAAAGATTAAACACAACTATCACCCTAAAAACCCTTAATTAATCTCATTAAACATTAGAGATTTAACTTGTTTCGGGATTCCAATATTAAAACCAAGTTATTAACTAAATTAAACATCAAAATCATGAACTAATCTGATCAAAATCCCAGCAAAACAGAACAAATACGAAGATCCACAAATCTCATCAATCAAAACACCATTAAACCAATTTTCTTTAATTAAAATATCAAAACACATTAGAAAACAATTGTAAAGGATCAAGAACTTGGGAATTTCAGTAAAGAACACTTCATCAGAGGAGAAGAATGAATCCTTACCTCCAATGTTGATTTCTCCCCTTAATTGCTAAATAAAACATGAAAATCAAGAGAATAACAATAAGTATTTGATGAAAAAGCATTAAGAAATCAAATGGAAATCAAAACCTTTGATTTTTACCTAAAGAAATTGAGATTGGAAAGATGTTTGGCTGGAGATAAATTGAGAGAAAGAAGTTGCAAAGTTGTTACGTGAATTTTGTTAAAAGTTTAAAATGTGATTTATTAATTCTCTCCGCTTTTAAAGCCTTTTAAAACCACTTTAAAATCAGTTAATTAAAGGGATAAATCTGTTAAAAATATCTAGGATATTTAGCTCCTTAAAGATTCAAAGTTTTGATCCTTTTCAAAATAGTCACTAAAAATAGTTTTCAAAGTTTGCATTTTGGTCGCTAGTCCAAAATTTCCAATTTCCAAATCTCATTTTCCAAAATTGATTTTACTACAATCATCATTATATTAAATAATGATTTTACCACATTTTCCCATATTTTTATCACTTTTAAAAAATATTTAATCCCGAAACTAACTCGAACCTCTATTACCGGTCCACCAGACCTTCGAAAAAACCATTAAACCATCCAAACCCAAAACCGGGGCATTACATAATGTTATGAGATGGGATTTGTAAAAGAAATCCCAAAACTAATTGAATTGCTAACTTTCTAGGTTGTGAATAGTTAGATTTTGAGGTGATTAGGGTGATAGAAGGTTGTTGGAGGTATAAGATGAAGTTGAAAGTGTTTTTAGACGTTAATTGATGTTGATTAGATGTTCAAATCGTTGGTTTATGGCTTGGCTTTGTTTAAGTTGTGTTGGTGATGTTTTTTATTGTTTTAAGGAGACGTTTTATGGTTTTTGGTGAGGCAATGTTGGGAATCGGTGTTGTTGGGATTGTAGATGTAATACCCTTAACGTATACTCGTAGTACGAATACACATTAAGGATGTCGCAATATTATTTAACAAAGTTCTAGACTTGTAATTTTTTTTAAAACATTTGACATAAAACTAGTTTATAAAATAACCCGACTTTTGAAGTATTCATAGCCTATTTGCAGATTTCTAGTTTTGACCCTGAATTGGTTTATAAATCATAGTATTCAGTTATTAAAATAAGTGTATAACTCAGGGTGAAAACTAGGTACACTTCCAAGGCTATTTCTTGAATTTTAAAATCGTTATGCTATAACCGATAAATAAAATTTTACCCGATTAAATATCTTTATCGATAATTCTTTAACCATACGAATAATTCATATTTCCATGGTTTATCCTCTATACTTTCTTAAACTAATTTATCACATTAATAGTACCTTAACATGTTCTTATTTATTTACGGTTTATTTTTTAAACTGACTATTTATCTAACTCCCAATCAAACTCATGCCTTTAAAACAATTAACGAATAAATTGATACATGCCCACTAGAGAATATCATAAATTAGAATGTCTTATTGATGTTTGGCAAATTGCAACTTGACTAACATGCTTGACTCCTCTTCCAGTAAGTTTCTAATAACCTACGTGTGAAACGACATATGCTAAGTATTCACTTAGTGAGGCAAAGCATATAAGGTTATCAAATAACTGACATGAACATAATTCAAGGCTTATTTTTATATCTAGCTTATCTAATTATAACTGATAAATTACTTGTATTAAGTTTTCATGTTTACTTGACATACTTCAACATGCTTCTCATAGCATAATATAACCAGTTTCTATGGCATTTCATGGCAAACTTTATCGTAATTCTAATTCTTTGCCTAACATATCAAACAAAGAAATAAAAATATTACTGAGATTAACATAATCGGGAAAATATTGATCTTACAGAAAATATAGATATACACAGAGTATGGAGAACCTGTTATTTCTTGTACTTAGTACCAAAACTTTGCAGAAAACTTAGTACATAACGGAATTTGTCAAGCTCACTAGTTCAATTACCTATACTTTTATTAATCTTTTAAATTTTCCCAAAGTATACTTTATGAGATCAAGGTACTCGAGTTACATGAATAAGACACCAGAGTGTCTAATGTGAACATGTAAATGAGTACGTACTCGAGGACGCTCTTTGCTCCTCATAAATGCACCTCGTTAGTTCCATTAGCACTATGGGCGTGGATCCCTAGGGTGCACACCAAGGGCTTGGGTCCTCAAGGTATATGTGACACCATCATTGTCACAAAAACATGTAATCATATTACAACTTGAGTGATGCAGCTGCTAAGGACTCTATGGCATGCCAACTATACCAAGGACTCCCACTTTGTAATACTTGGGCATACAAATATATGTATATCATGATCTGAAGTTACCATATCAGATGTCATCAATAAATTATAATCGCAGTTCATAACCTATATAATATCAGGTATACTATAAGAAAGATATCTATCAGAGCATTGACAATGTATTGTACATATTACTTGCTCTTCCCTTATTCAAATAACATATCAGTTATAGTGACTATCATAACATTTCACAGATAAGTTCTCATACTTGAAACAGTATGTTATTCATGCCATATTAGCTTATTTATTAAGAAAAATTTTCCAGTCAGTGATTATGTATCAAACACATCACTTATTCTTAATTTTTTTATGAATATAACATATCATAAATAATTATTTAGTCATATGTTAGGAACATTGTCCCCATATTGCTCGCCATATTACTTACCACATTTAAACAGTAGAACATAACGTCAACATATATCATATCATGCATTCCTAAATAAGGTTGGTTTATCGCAAGCCTCCATTTTTCACATGCATAATTAAGTAACAATTAAGGCACTCACCTTGGCCACTTAACACAATGCCTCACTAAGTCCTAGTTTGATCCTTTCTTTCATAGTACTTTGAACCTTCTTTGATTCGGACTTAACTTCATTAATCACATGAATACAATAAAATATTTGTTAGATTCAAATCTAACAATACCTTAAACATGATGTTTAATGTAATCATTCAAAAATAAAATTTCCAATAAAATATTTGTTAGATTCAACCTAAGGGTGGTGGACCTGCGAGGATCTATGCACATCGCAAGGGGAAGAATGACACAGATGTGATTGCAAGTACTTTTACCTTGCAGTCTATGTTATTACTTTCTTTGATAGATTATAGTTCTATGCATTCATATATTTTGCTTGATATACCGGTAGAAATTTTAAATGTGGGTAAGTGTAATATCCCAATTTTTGGCTAGTGACCAAAATTTAAATTTTGAAAGTTTTGTGGCTAAAGTATAAACTTTGGAAAAGTTTAGGGACCAAAGTGTATTTAAAAAGTTGTGTATTTTAACCTTGTAAATGAATAGTTTAACCCCAAGAATGACGTTTTCGTGTTACTCGAGTTTTTGGTACAGAATTTGTGTTAATGGCTATAAAGCGATAAAGTTCGAAAAAATATTCGGATAATTAGATCGAGCTAAAATTTCAGAGATGGTTCCATAAACCTTAGAAGAGTCATAAAATATTATTTTATAGATATTTGGATGTTAAAAATGTCAAGAAAAATTTAAATCGATTGAAATGACATGGAATGGCAATTTTGTGAATAAGTTGATCGGTAAAGGGCATTTTGGTCATTTCACCCAATAGGGAAATGGAATGAATTTGAGATTTCTTTTATGGATGAATAGTGGCTGATTAGAATCCAACTAAGTTTAGCTGGAATGTTACAAAATGGCAAATTAGAAATATAAATCTAGTTGGAGGGCATTTTTGGAAAATGGAATTTATTGATTAAAAATCATTTTTAATTGTACAAGTGGCGTATATATATATGAAATATGAAGGTTTATCAATGAAATTTAATCTCCAAAAACGTGGAGAAAGAGGATAAAGAAGAGGAAAATTTCCCAAGCTCAATTTAAGCCCCAAATCTCGGTTTTAAGGTAATCTTCTGAACTACGAAGTTGTTCATCTCTTTGATCTCTATCTATTGATGTAAATTATTCATGGATTTCATGCTTGATTGATGAGACTTGAGATGAGAGAGAAAGTAGGGTTTATGTTCAAATTGGGGGTTTTATGATTTTATGAATCTATGTTCGATTTTATGATGAAATCAAGCAAGAATGATGTTGGATTTATGTTTTTGAGTTGTGATTTAAACCCTAAACAATTAAAAAACCTTGAAGAAGATTAGGGTTTGGGGATCCAACCTTAAATTAGGGTTTATGATGATGAGGTAGTAATCTTGTAAGCTTAATTTGTTGTTTGGAATCAAAACCCTAAATTTAAACCCTAAAGGACTAATTTAGCAAAGTGTTAAAGTTAGGGGTTCAATTCTGATTTTTAGAATTTGAAATGTATTTATCTTATTAATGAAGTTAGAGACAAGAAAATGAAGTTAGAATGCTAAACCGACGATTAATCGCTTTAGTCACCATTTTGACAATTTGTCAAACTTGAATGGTCTATTCGGTAAAGAGGATATGTAGAAGGATTAAATCTGACTTTTAGTTAAAATGATGGAATTAAGGTAGTAATGTTGATTTGAGGACTAATTTGCAAAGTTAAGAAGCTTGAATCCTTGTATTGGAAATTTGGTAACCATTTTGACAAATCAAGAGAAATTAGAGGAGTAAAGGTTTAAGCTTATTATGATGAAGGATGTAAAGAGAACATATGAATACAAGCTTTATTCTAGCCATTTGTGAAGTAAAGTGATGGGACTAAATTGACAGGTAGAGAAATAAGGAGAAGTTGGTGTAAATTAGAAGTTATTCATGGAAAGTTATGTTGGAATTTGAATTATGGCAGTAAGTTTAAAAATTTGCCATAAATTCTAAAAAATGGTTAGATGATGAATTTTATACCGTTGTAAAGATTTATTCATCTAGTTTCATTTCCAGAAAACGGAAACTGATTTCGAGTTTCGAGTTAAAAGATATGATTTTTTAATCGAATGAAGGTCAGAAAAATTACAGAGCAGTTTCTGCCTAGACAGCTCTGTGACGTGAATGTAAGGAATTTTCATAATTTTTGTAGATTTTATTAATTTATGTGGCTTATAACGTTAGAATCATTACCAAATCTAGTTTCTCCAATATAAAGGAAATTAAGATCCAGCATGTATTCTGCTCTGTATAAGTAAATCTTTGAAGGTAGAGCAAGCTGTCAGAAAATGGAATTTGAAACATTTTGCATTTAAATGTTAGTTAGCAAGCTCGGAAGAATTATTGGAAGTTCAAGTTGGTCACTAAGGACCACAATGAGTTATTGAATAGTACAAGGAAGAAAGGAAAATATTTGGAAAATTTATATTCGAATGATTATATTAGACAGCATGTTTAAGGTATTGTTAGATCTGAATCTAACAAATATTCTATTTTATTCATGTGATTAATGAAGTAAAGTCCGAATCAAAGAAGGTTCGAGGTACTATAAAAGAAAGGATCGAACTAGGACTTAGTGAGGCATTGTGTTAAGTGGCCAAGGTGAGTGCAATGCATACATAACATGATATATGGATGTTTTATACATCATTAGGAAGACTTGCGATGAGTCTACCTTATTTATATATTGGCATGATATTTTTGTCATTGATTATATATTGACATGTTCTAAATATGTCAAAGGTTGAACATAAATGCATAGATCACTAGTTATATATGATGTTATATTATGAATGTTATTTCAGGTATGAACTGCCCAATGTTAAATTATGTTGATATACATTGCCATGGATGGAATAAATATGGAATATGTGCCCAAGTATGTTAATGAGTGACAGGGTATAGTTGGCATGCCATAGAGTCCAGCAGCACGCTGCATACTCGGTTTAGCACTATAGTGTATATAAAAGACACTTAGTGTATATAGTTAGCACTACCTTATGTGCGGATGGTTAGCACAACCTTATGTGCAGTTTTGACTCGTGTACCCAAGGTCTTCATTGGCTTATATTTGGGCTATTGTAACACCCCTTCCCGTGACCGTACACCGGACACGAGTCGAAAATGTCACAGCTTTTTAAAACAAATCTTTTAACCAAAATCTGGGGTGATTTAAAAAATTTTGGAAAAACTTCCAGTGGTTACCCATCTTAATATTTCTATAACCCTAGCACACTTAACTTTAATTAATACCCATATAAAATATTTATTCGAGTTTCGATTATAAAACTTTTTACATAAAGTACACAGACATACTAAAACAATTTATTCTACAAAAGAGTTTCTAATAAAATTATTCGATATCTAATTCGTATAAAACATATCAAATCAGACTATTTAACACCAAACTGTAGATATAATAATCAATTTAAAACAATTTACACCACTATTATTGGCCCCGATAATTACTTAATAAAATAGGCAGATTTATTAAATACATGCCACTATTAAACATACAAAAGACATATGTCATAATTACCGAAATACTTGTTAATTGTCTTCTATACAGAATGATGGTGAAGCAAAGGCTGTCATCTAATAATCCCAATCACCTACGTGTATAACATAAATGCATGTTGAGTATATCTAAGTGAGGTATAGAAATATGTAACATATAATATACGGTATAAAATTATCTGTTGTATGAAATAGCAGCATAAGGAATGATATTTGGTAAAGTATGATACTCATGTAATGAACCTGTATTGTAAAATTTTATAGCCCAAGGTAAGTATCAAGAGACGAGTAAACGAGTCGTGTACTCCCAGAGTACTAGCCACTTTCCTTAGGTGCAAACGGTGGACATAATTAAGTGCCAAATAACTATGGACACAATTAAGTGCCAGATAGACTTTTATGGTATACCACAATATTGTCATACTTAATATTACACTACCAAGGGCAGTGTTGTGCGTAATAAGTGCTCCACAATTGTGCAAGCGTACACGTCGCAAGTTATAGGATAAAAGATATCGTCTCCATAGGGATTGGTGCCACTTCAAGAATCTACTCTTTTGCACTGTAAAAAGTAAAAGAACACAAGTAGAAGATTGTAGGAGTTTAACTAACAACTAAACTAGAAAGCAAATAAGTAAAAGAAAATGTAATCAAATGAGAGAGAATAGGCCAAGTTATCGTGAGTTGAGGTGTGATAGCCGATTGGATCGTCTTGGTAAAAGAGTACAAGGGCAACTCAGTTGCCGTGGCAACTTGCGTTGTGGGGTTGCCTTGGCAACTAATCGACGGTTGCCTGGGCAACTAGCTAGGCAACTACTTGGGCAGCAACTTCAAGGTTCGGCGGAGCGTTCTTCAATGGTTTCTTCTTATCCCTAAGTCGAAACTCTAGCTACTTGTGCATGCCTTGATAATACATCCCTGCGTGAATCAACGGTGAACAACAATAAATCTTGCACTCCTCTTAGCCATTGAAATCCTTAACATATTCCTAAGCCGGATTAATCTTCACCATTAATAGATTGAATAAAGACCATACTCATTCGTTTCTTGAATCTAACTCTCCCGATATTAGATAAATAGATGAAGTTACGAGATCCTCTCCCAATTCACTAGCAAATAAGAAGAAAAACCAATAATGAGTAAACCTTGAATTGAAAGTGCAAACTCTTATTACCTAAACAAAATCCAATTGTTTCTCACAACCACAAAACACAATAACCTTAGCCAAATAGATTTAGTTCATGGCTAGGTTCCAAAGAAACACAAAACAAAGAATTCCTAACATAAACCTAATTGAACAAGAAAGAAAAAGATGAAGAATGGTTGAAGCCTTGTCGAAATCTCTCATTGCTCTTGTCGAAATTTCTCCCCTCTCTCCCCCTTGAGTTTGACGGCTTGGTCTCCTTTAAATAGGAGATGGCTAGGTCAAAATCTTCTTGAGGAGGAAGTTAAGTTGGAATTAAATACTTTAAAAGAATATAATTCTTTATTATATTTAAATTCCTTCTAGATCTTCTCCTATCTTTTTGGGTTTTAATTTCTCTTTGGCCTTTTCATGGAAATCAAACTCCTTTGGGATTTAAATTTGCTCCACGTCATCTTGGGCTTATCTAGTCATCAATTTCAACTACCATATCATCTTATCCCTTATCGAAAATTGCCTTGGCAACTAGCTCAGCATATCCTTCATGCATTGCCCTGGCAACTAGCTCCATCCTTGCTTTGGCAAGTGATTCTGCACACACACAAAAACACACCAAAACAATATATTTTTCCACAAAACTAATCTAAATATGAAATCAAGCTTGCCCACCAAGGAAACAGTGTAAATATGCATGAATGGCTAATAATGCAACTAATATGAGCCTAAGTCTAGCAATAATATGAATAAAGAGGGTGACTAAAATAGTACTTTTAGACACTTAACATACCCCCAAACTCAAACTATTGTTTGTCCTCAAGCAATGCAAACTAATAATTACCCGCCAAGACTTCAATTTTCACAAACTTAGCTTTGAACTTGATTTCAATTCTCAGAACCGTAGCACAAAGTATGATTGGCTTTTCCTTTTTCGGAAAACTTAGGAGTTACTCAGAATCAAACTATAATGCTTGTGAGTGTGTGCGAAGTTGTGTGCAAGTTGATTTTTCAGATTCTATGCAAATAAGAGGTTTTCAAATTACTTCATTTGGGTTCTTTTAACATGTTTTAACTAGAGCCGGTTTCAGGCACCTCTAGTGTTTTGTTTTTAGTTTTCTTAAGTTAATTAATTTATTCGACTAGAGCCGGTTTCTGGCACCTTTAGCAATCAATTTTTAGCACATTCTAGAGCCAATTTCGGGTACCTCTAGTGATCAATTTTTTAGCACATATCAGAGCTAATTTCGGGCACCTCTAGCATTCATCCAATTTTTATTCTAATCCCCCAATTTTTTAACTATCAACCTAAGTTTGCTAGAATTCCTTAAATCAATCAAGCCACACAATGTTTCATCAAGTTTAGCATCATAGTACGATTGTAAGTGTTTCCATATTTATCCTAGAATAAAAAGTTCTATCAATTAAGTACATTGGCAAAGTCATCATTGGATATTCATCAAATCTAGGCAATTCTTGTTCCAACTAAAGGCATGGCAAGCAATTTATGTATCCTAAATGCAATACTTAAGATGAATGCAACTAAACATGGTAACTAACTAATGACAATCCCCCCAAACTCGAGTGAGGCATTGTCCTCAATGCATGCAATAAAGAAAAATAAAAATAAAGATAAGTAAAATGCAAACGAGGACTTACTCTTAGAGTTCGTCGTCGTGGATGATTAGTTTCCTTTTGGTCGGTGTCTTGATTATTTTACTTGAACGTGGTGGTTGCTTTCTTGTTGCCGATGGTAGAATCGATCCTCGTACGGGGTTGTCCTCATCGTCCTCTTCATCAATGTCATTGGCGGTTCGCTTGGGCTTGGAGGATTCGATTGGTGCGGTCTTTGTTGGTGCAATGGAGGACTCGTCCAAATCTGAAAAATTAGACAATGATTCAGTACGAGTTGATTTGGGCATAGGTGCTTTACCTTTGGCTTTTGCAATGGTTGTCGGGGCATCTGTAGCTTTGGTTGTCGCGACATCTTCAGTGTTGGTTGTCGTGGCAACTGCTTGGGCAGGCGCAATGTAGGTTGCCACGACATCATCTATTGCGGTTGTCGTGGCAACTGCTTCATTGGTTGCCGTAGCAAGGATTTTGGCAGGATGACTTGGGTGATGGCATTGTTGTGATCTTTCATGTACCACATGAACATTAATTGTCAGTCTTCAATTTGCCTAAGGCGGTTCTCCAACGGTTGTAAGAGTGCTTCAAGTTGTCCTGGGGTTGCTGGCCGAGTTGCCCGGGCATCAGTTGCTTGGAAATTAGGGGTTGCCGAGTCGGCAGGAGTTGCCGCGGCAATTAAAGGCGTTGGGGATTTTACCAGTGCCTCTCCCATTAGCTTTCAGATTTGTGCTCGATTCTAACCGGACTTTGGTAGGGCCTTTTCATCAATGGACTCACTTGGGACATGCATCTCCTTGCAAAGATTGGAAATTAAGCAAGGGAAGAAAAGAGAACCCTTGTCTTTTGTGCTACATACAAAAATCTCATCACAAATAATTTTTCCAATGTTAATGACGTGATTATGCAAGATAGAATGTATGATCAAAAGACGAGCTGTATCAATGGTAGTATTGTGTGTGGTGGGCATTAAAGAAGTTTTAACAAACTTATTCCATATTTTTTCCTCGGGTTTAAGCCGAAGGCGATTTACCGTGCCCTTGTATTTACCGTCATTCCAATGAGTTCCCGGTAGAGTGAGTTCTTGAAGCACCTTATCGAGTTGCTTGGGCGTGAGTTGATCAATAAAGGCTTGATGCTCGTCCTTCTCAATGTAGAGCCCGTAAAAGGTGTTGATGTTTTCGGGGCTTATGAGTATAGCCTTGTCACGGACAAAAACATAAGGATTATCCGGGTTAGGTGAGTGAGCATAGAATTCTCTTACCCATGAGATGTTACCCGGTTCTGATTGATGGCAAAAGATTTGCCACTTTTGATGTGCAATTCTTTCGAAGATGAATGGTGCAAGGCTGAAATCTTGATGAGAGTTTGAGTATTCAAAGCCTTGTTCTTCATAAATCTTCCGGCTTTCAAACCTGGAGTGAAATCTTTCTTGAACCACCGGTGTAGCAAACTTCTTGTATCTTGGTTCTTTGGAGGAACTTGGATGAACCAAAAATTCGATTTGGATGCCACGGTGATCTTGGTTGTGAGTTTGGTAGAAACAAAGAAAAGAAAGCAAAAGAAACTAAAGAGTTGCAAGATGAAAAGTAGGAATAGGTTTCTTGGAAGTTAAGGGTGATGGGTTAAATAGAAAAGATAAATAGTAAATATGGTGGGTGGGATTAATTGGAAAGAAAAAAAAACAAGTGTTTTGATTTAGGGGGTAGGGGACGGCTAGGGTATTTGGGGAAGGATAAGGGTTTGGCCGGCTATGTAGGGTTTATTTAGGGTAAATTGGAGGCTTAATATAAGCCTTAGATTTAGACCATTAATTTCCTTGTTGAAGAAGTTTCCTTCTTGAATCAAATTCCTCTTTATCTTGAACTCTTTTCCTACAATTCAAAAACAAATAAAATAAGGATTAAAATTAAAGATAAACTAATAAAAGAAAATAAATAAAGATGTGCAAAGAAATTCTTAAACATAAAATTTAAAAACAATTAGATAAATATGAAAGAAAGATGTAGTCTTAATCTTAAAGAAAATAAATAAATCTATCCTAAAAAATAATCAAAATTAATAAATAAAGAAATTAAATAGTTCAAAAAAAAAATAATAATCAAAAATAAAAATGAAAAGAAAATATCGAAAAGGAGAGCATGCTCATGCATCTCCTAAGGTGACCACTTCTTTGTTATGTTCTACATTGGCATCTTTGTTGTCTTTGCTTCAATCTTTGTTTGTTGACTTTGAATTCATGTTCGTCAATGATGGACTTGATTATCACGACACCATGGGAGAATGGTTTGACAACCTCGAATGGTCCCAACCATCTTGATTTGAGTTTTCGGGAAAAGTTTTAGCGAGAATTGAATAAGAGAACTAGTTGCCTGGCATGAATTGCCGCAGCAATAGTTTCTTGTCATGCCATTCCTTTGTTTTCTCCTTGTAGATTCGTGCCTTGTTATAGGCGAGTGCACGAAATTCTTCTATCTCGTTGAGGTCCAACAAACACTTTTGCCCGACACTTTCCCAATCCATATTCACGGTCTTGATTGCCCAATATGCCTTGTGTTCATTTCCACCGGTAGATGGCATGTTTTGCCATAGACAAGTCGGAAGGGAGACATACCTAAGGGTGTTTTGAATGCAGTGCAATATGCGAAAAAAGTGCATCATCTAGTCTTCTTGACCAATCCATCCTAGAGGGATTTAGAACTTTCGAGTAGTATACCCTTCAATTCTCGGTTGGAAATTTCTGCTTGCCCATTGGTTTGTGGGTGATATGCCATGGCAATTTTGTGTGACACCAAAGCGTTGCAACATCTTGGCAATAAGTTTGTTGTCAAAGTGCTTGCCTTCATCATCGATAATTGGTTTCGCATCCCAAACCGTGTAAATATATTTTTTGCAAGAATCGTTGCACGGTCTTGGAATCTTTGGTGGGAACTACAGCTGCCTCAACCCATTTAGACACGTAGTCAACGACAAGTAGAATATAGAGGTTGCCAAATGAAGATGGGAAAGGTCCCATAAAATCGATCCCCCAAACATCAAACAATTCCACCTCGATGATGTTTTGGAGCGGCATCTCATGTCGTCTAGAGATATTGCCCATCCTCTCGTAACGATCACATTGCTTGTAAAACTCTTGGGCATCTTTGTACACTGTTGGCCAATACAAACCGGATTGCAAAACTTTGGCCGCGGTACGTGTTCCTGCAAAATGTCCTCCATAGGGTGAAGAATGGCATTACCGGAGAACATTCTATTGCTCCTCTTCAGGGACACATCGGCGTATAACCTGATCTGCACATTATTTAAACAAAAGAGGCTCATCCCAAAAGTAATGCTTAGTATCATGGCGGAACTGCTTCTTCCCTTGGTGAGTAAGGCCATAAGGTAAAATGCCACAAACAAGGAAATTAACTAAATCAGCGTACCAGGGTATTGCCGAAGCATGTGTTGCTATGGCAACTGCTTCCATGGTTGCTAAGGTGTGTGCGTCTAGAGTTGCCGCGGCATGCGCGTCAAAGGGTTCTTTGAGGCATATGCGTGCGAGTTGCCAAAGGCGCGCGTCAAGGGTTGCCGAGGAATGCGCATCCATGGTTGTCGAGGCAACTATCAGTTGGTCATTCGGGAATGCATCGCATATCTCTGAATCTGCGTCCTCCTCCCTATTTCGTTCTAAGCGTGATAAGTGATCGGCCACTTGATTTTATGTTCCTTTCATGTCCTTAATTTTAATGTCAAACTCTTGTAAAAGCAATATCCAACGAATCAAACGAGGTTTGGCATCCTTTTTAGAAAATATATACTCAGTTGTCAAATGGTCCGTATGAACAATTACCTTTGTACCAAGCAAATAGGATCGAAACTTGTCAAATGCGAAAACTACAGCTAGTAACTCTTTCTCCGTTGTTGTGTAATTCACGTTAGCACTATTAAGAGTTTTACTAGCGTAGTATATCAAATGAAAGGTCTTACCTGTGCGTTGGCCTATGACTACTCCTACCGCAAAATCACTTGCATCACACATGAACTCAAAAGGTAGCGTCCAATTAGGTGAAATGATAATGGGTGTCGAGGCAAGCTTTTCCTTTAGGGTTTTGAATGCTTGGGTGCAAGAATAATCAAAATTGAAGACTTTATCCTGTTCAAGCAAATTGCACAAGGGTTTAGTAATTTTAGAAAAATTATGAATGAACCTCCTGTAAAAACCTGCATGTCCAAGAAAGCTTCGGATTCCTTTAACCGAACTTGGTAGGGGTAATCTCTCGATCACGTCCACCTTTTCTTTGTCTACTTCAATTCCCTTGGATGAAATCTTATGGCTGAGCACTATTCCTTCATCTACCATAAAATGGAACTTCTCCCAATTAAGGACTAAATCAGTTTCTTCACATCTTGCCAACACCTTCTCTAAATTGCCGAGGCAACTGTCGAAGTCATTACCAAAAATAGAAAAATCATCCATGAAGATCTCAAGGAAGTCTTCGACCATGTCTGAAAAGAGTGCCATCATGCATCTTTGGAAGGTTTCCAGGGCGTTACACAATCCAAACGGCATCCTTCGAAAAGAGTGCCATCATGAATCTTTGGAAGATTCTCTAATTCCCTTCAAGTCGGCAATTGTCCACCCTATTGCCTTCTTGTATAGCATCAACATTTTGATTAGCTTCTTTTCCTGCTTAGGCTGTAACTTAGAGGAAATAATTATAGGCAATATAATATCAGTTCCCAAGTAAGCATAGTTTAATTGTCCAGGCAATTGTTTCAACTCAAGAATTGGTGGTTGTTCAATGGAGGGCTTTTCGAGTTTACCTTCCTTACTTGAGTAATCCAGTGGTTCAAAGTATGTACCTGGTAGATTGACTAACCAATTTGCCTCTTCCTGCTGTTCCTCATCGATCGGTTCTTCATACTCCTCAGGTTCCTCTTGATCAGCAATGTAGTTGCCGAGGCAACTAAATTCCTCGTCGAACTTAAACTCTGCGTGGCATGAAGAAGTTGGCATTCTTAGGATCATCGGCATGCCTTAGTGTTTGGAACACATTTAGTTTAACTTGCTGGTCATTCACCCTCATTGTCAGTTCTCCCTTTTCAACATCGATCAAGGTTCTCCCTATTGCTAGGAAGGGTCTCCCGAGAATGATAGGTACATGTTCATCTACTTCACAATCCCAAACAATAAAGTCAGCGGGAAAAATAAATTTATCAACTTTTACCAGTATGTCTTTGATTTTCCCTCTGGATGCACATAGGATCTGTTGGCTAGCTATAGCATAACTGTTGTAGGTCTTGCCTTCCCGATTCCTAGTTTCTGGAAAACCGATTTAGGCATCAAGTTTATGCTTGCTCCAAGGTCACATAATGGTTTCCCAACATAGTGGTTTCGATGGAACAAGGTATTGTGAAACTTCCAGGATCCTTCAACTTAGGTGGCATGCAATTGTGCAACATGGCCATGCATCCCTACATTGCGACAAGCATTTCAAACTCTCTCTAGCCTTGTTCTCTTGGACACAATGTCTTTAAGAAACTTGGCATAGTTCGACATTTGTTCAATCTCCTCAACCAATGGCAAGTTGATGTGGACTTACTTTAGGATATCAAGAAACTTCTTGAATTGATATTCTTGCTTTTGTCGTTTCAACCTTTGTGGGAATGGTGGTGGAAGTCAGATATCTTTGATCCTTTCATTGGTTTGGAACCTGATTGATGGCATTACCGAAGCAACTAGAGTTGCTGAGGCATTGTCAACTGGGGTCGCCATGGCGTGCCTATCGTTGGTTGCCGCGACATCCTTATCACTAGTTGCCGAGGCATGCTTATCGCTGGTTGCCGCGGCAATTCCTAGTTTAGCGTCTGAGGCTTTGCTGCTGAGTTCGTCTTGTTCTTTTTGTGGAGTTTTGTTTGATGAGGGAGCTTGAGCCTCTTTAAGTTGTTGGCCACTTCTAGTGGTGATCGCCTTACATTGCTCATGGCCAGTTCCTCATATTGAACATCACTGGTTTCAACTCAAAGTGGTCAGCTTCAATTTCAGGTGTGACAACTCCTAGATTAAGTCCTTCAAGATCTTCTTCAAGATAGTCTCGAATAGTTCTGTTTCATGCAAGAATCACTCCTCCTGCTGGAACATCCTGATTCATATTGCCATCTTGATTAGTCATTGTTATTCTTAACCTTCGTTTGAGTCTTTTCAAGGTTCGTTCGATTTCTAGATCAAAGGGATATTCTGGTGTAATCACTCTCGCCCTGGTCATATACCAATGCAAAACCAAAGTTTGTTAACCCTTTGAATCTTAAACAAGAAAAATAAAAAGTGCAAGAAAATAAAAACAAAGTTGCTATTGCCAACCCCCGGCAACAGTGCCAAAAACTTGTTGCGAGTAATAAGTGCTCCACAATTGTGCAAGTGTACACGTCGCAAGTTATAGTATAAAAGATATCATCTCCACAGGGATTGGTGCCACTTCAAGAATCTACTCTCTTGCCTTTGTAAAAAAAGTAAAAGAACACAAGTAGAAGATTGTAGAAGTTTAACTAACAACTAAACTAGAAACAAAATAAGTAAAAGAATATGTAATCAAATGAGAGATAATAGGCCAGGTTATCGTGAGTTGAGGTGTGGTAGCCGATTGGATCATCTTGGTAAAAAAGAGTGCAAGGGCAACTCGGTTGCCGTGGCAACAACTTGCGTGGGTTGCCTTGGCAACTAATTGACGGTAATTGTTGCAACTGCTAGGCAACTACTTGGGCGGCTGGGCAGCAACTTCAAGGTTCAGCGGAGCGTTCTTCAATGGTTTCTTCTTATCCCTAAGTCAAAACTCTAGCTATTTGTGCGTGCCTTGATAATACATCCCTGCATGAATCAAGGGTGAACAACAACCAATCTTGCACTCCTCTTAGCCGTTGAAATCCTTAACTTATTCCAAAGCCGGATTAATCTTCACCATCAATAGATTGAATAAAGACCATACTCATTCGTTTCTTGAATCTAACTCTCCCGATATTAGATAAATAGATGAAGTTACGAGATCCTCTCCCAATTCACTCGCAAACAAGAAGAAAAACCAAGAATGAGTAAACCTTGAATTGAAAGTAAAAACTCTTATTACCTAAACAAAATCCAATTGTTTCTCACAACCACAAAACACAATAACCTTAGCCAAATAGATTTAGTTCATGGCTAGGTTCCAAAGAAACACAAAACAAAGGATTCCTAACATAAACCTAATTGAACAAGAAAGAAAAAGATGAAGAATGGTTGAAGCCTTGTCAAAATCTCTCCTTGCTCTTGTTGAAATTTCTCCCATCTCTCCCCCTTGAGTTTGACGGCTTGGTCTCCTTTAAATAGGAGATGGCTAGGTCAAAATCCTTCTTGAGGAGGAAGTTAAGTTGGAATTAAATACTTTAAAAGAATATAATTCTTTATTATATTTAAATTTCTTCTAGATCTTCTCCTATCTTTTTGGGATTTAATTTCTCTTTGACTTTTTCATGGAAATCAAACTCCTTTGGGATTTAAATTTGCTCCACGTCATCTTGGGCTTATCTAGTCATCAATTTCGACTACCATATCATCTTATCCCTTATCAAAAATTGCCTTGGCAACTAGCTCATTGCATATCCTTCATGCATTGCCACGGCAACTAGCTCCATCCTTGCTTTGGCAAGTGATTACGCACACACACAAAAACACACCAAAACAATATATTTTTCCACAAAATTAATCAAAATATGAAATCAAGCTTGTCCACCAAGGAAACAGTGTAAATATGCATGAATGGCTAATAATGCAACTAATATGAGCCTAAGTCTAGCAATAATATGAATAAAAAGGGTGACTAAAATAGTACTTTTAGACACTTAACATACCCCCAAACTCAAACTATTGTTTGTCCTCAAGCAATGCAAACTAATAATTACCCGCCAAGACTTCAATTTTCACAAACTTAGCTTTGAACTTGATTTCAATTCTCAGAACCGTAGCACAAAGTATGATTGGCTTTTCCTTTTTCGGAAAACTTAGGAGTTACTCAGAATCAAACTATAATGCTTGTGAGTGTGTGCGAGAAGTTGTGTGCAAGTTGATTTTCAGATTCTATGCAAATAAGAGGTTTTCAAATTACTTCATTTGGGTTCTTTTAACATGTTTTAACTAGAGCGGTTTCAGGCACCTCTAGTGTTTTGTTTTTAGTTTTCTTAAGTTAATTAATTTATTCGACTAGAGCCGGTTTCTGGCACCTTTAGCAATCAATTTTTAGCACATTCTAGAGCCAATTTCGGGTACCTCTAGTGATCAATTTTTTAGCACATATCAGAGCTAATTTGGGCACCTCTAGCATTCATCCAATTTTTATTCTAATCCCCAATTTTTTAACTATCAACCTAAGTTTGCTAGAATTCCTTAAATCAATCAAGCCACACAATGTTTCATCAAGTTTAGCATCATAGTACGATTGTAAGTGTTTCCATATTTATCCTAGAATAAAAAGTTCTATCAATTAAGTACATTGGCAAAGTCATCATTGGATATTCATCAAATCTAGGCAATTCTTGTTCCAACTAAAGGCATGGCAAGCAATTTATGTATCCTAAATGCAATACTTAAGATGAATGCAACTAAACATGGTAACTAACTAATGACAATCCCCCCAAACTCGAGTGAGGCATTGTCCTCAATGCATGCAATAAAGAAAAATAAAAATAAAGATAAGTAAAATGCAAACGAGGACTTACTCTTAGAGTTCGCCGTCGTGGATGATTAGTTTCCTTTTGGTCGGTGTCTTGATTATTTTACTTGAACGTGGTGGTTGCTTTCTTGTTGCCGATGGTAGAATCGATCCTCGTACGGGGTTGTCCTCATCGTCCTCTTCATCAATGTCATTGGCGGTTCGCTTGGGCTTGGAGGATTCGATTGGTGCGGTCTTTGTTGGTGCAATGGAGGACTCGTCCAAATCTGAAAAATTAGACAATGATTCAGTACGAGTTGATTTGGGCATAGGTGCTTTACCTTTGGCTTTTGCAATGGTTGTCGGGGCATCTGTAGCTTTGGTTGTCGCGACATCTTCAGTGTTGGTTGTCGTGGCAACTGCTTGGGCAGGCGCAATGTAGGTTGCCACGACATCATCTATTGCGGTTGTCGTGGCAACTGCTTCATTGGTTGCCGTAGCAAGGATTTTGGCAGGATGACTTGGGTGATGGCATTGTTGTGATCTTTCATGTACCACATGAACATTAATTGTCAGTCTTCAATTTGCCTAAGGCGGTTCTCCAACGGTTGTAAGAGTGCTTCAAGTTGTCCCAGGGTTGCTGGCCGAGTTGCCCGGGCATCAGTTGCTTGAAATTAGGGGTTGCCGAGTCGGCAGGAGTTGCCGCGGCAATTAAAGGCGTTGGGGATTTTACCAGTGCCTCTCCCATTAGCTTTCAGATTTGTGCTCGATTCTAACCGGACTTTGGTAGGGCCTTTTCATCAATGGACTCACTTGGGACATGCATCTCCTTGCAAAGATTGGAAATTAAGCAAGGGAAGAAAAGAGAACCCTTGTCTTTTGTGCTACATACAAAAATCTCATCACAAATAATTTTTCCAATGTTAATGACGTGATTATGCAAGATAGAATGTATGATCAAAAGACGAGCTGTATCAATGGTAGTATTGTGTGTGGTGGGCATTAAAGAAGTTTTAACAAACTTATTCCATATTTTTTCCTCGGGTTTAAGCCGAAGGCGATTTACCGTGCCCTTGTATTTACCGTCATTCCAATGAGTTCCCGGTAGAGTGAGTTCTTGAAGCACCTTATCGAGTTGCTTGGGCGTGAGTTGATCAATAAAGGCTTGATGCTCGTCCTTCTCAATGTAGAGCCCGTAAAAGGTGTTGATGTTTTCGGGGCTTATGAGTATAGCCTTGTCACGGACAAAAACATAAGGATTATCCGGGTTAGGTGAGTGAGCATAGAATTCTCTTACCCATGAGATGTTACCCGGTTCTGATTGATGGCAAAAGATTTGCCACTTTTGATGTGCAATTCTTTCGAAGATGAATGGTGCAAGGCTGAAATCTTGATGAGAGTTTGAGTATTCAAAGCCTTGTTCTTCGCAAATCTTCCGGCTTTCAAACCTGGAGTGAAATCTTTCTTGAACCACCGGTGTAGCAAACTTCTTGTATCTTGGTTCTTTGGAGGAACTTGGATGAACCAAAAATTCGATTTGGATGCCACGGTGATCTTGGTTGTGAGTTTGGTAGAAACAAAGAAAAGAAAGCAAAAGAAACTAAAGAGTTGCAAGATGAAAAGTAGGAATAGGTTTCTTGGAAGTTAAGGGTGATGGGTTAAATAGAAAAGATAAATAGTAAATATGGTGGGTGGGATTAATTGGAAAGAAAAAAAAACAAGTGTTTTGATTTAGGGGTAGGGGACGGCTAGGGTATTTGGGGAAGGATAAGGGTTTGGCCGGCTATGTAGGGTTTATTTAGGGTAAATTGGAGGCTTAATATAAGCCTTAGATTTAGACCATTAATTTCCTTGTTGAAGAAGTTTCCTTCTTGAATCAAATTCCTCTTTATCTTGAACTCTTTTCCTACAATTCAAAAACAAATAAAATAAGGATTAAAATTAAAGATAAACTAATAAAAGAAAATAAATAAAGATGTGCAAAGAAATTCTTAAACATAAAATTTAAAAACAATTAGATAAATATGAAAGAAAGATGTAGTCTTAATCTTAAAGAAAATAAATAAATCTATCCTAAAAAATAACTGAAATTAATAAATAAAGAAATTAAATAGTTCAAAAAAAATAATAATCAAAAATAAAAATGAAAAGAAAATATCGAAAGGAGAGCATGCTCATGCATCTCCTAAGGTGACCACTTCTTTGTTATGTTCTACATTGGCACTGTTGTACTGCTTCAATCTTTGTTTGTTGACTTTGAATTCATGTTCGTCAATGATGGACTTGATTATCACGACACCATGGGAGAATGGTTTGACAACCTCGAATGGTCCCAACCATCTTGATTTCAGTTTTCCTGGGAAAAGTTTTAGCCGAGAATTGAATAAGAGAACTAGTTGCCCTGGCATGAATTGCCGCAGCAATAGTTTCTTGTCATGCCATTCCTTTGTTTTCTCCTTGTAGATTCGTGCCTTGTTATAGGCGAGTGCACGAAATTCTTCTATCTCGTTGAGGTCCAACAAACACTTTTGCCCGACACTTTCCCAATCCATATTCACGGTCTTGATTGCCCAATATGCCTTGTGTTCATTTCCACCGGTAGATGGCATGTTTTGCCATAGACAAGTCGGAAGGGAGACATACCTAAGGGTGTTTTGAATGCAGTGCAATATGCGAAAAAAGTGCATCATCTAGTCTTACTGACCAATCCATCCTAGAGGGATTTAGAACTTTCTCGAGTATACCCTTCAATTCTCGGTTGGAAATTTCTGCTTGCCCATTGGTTTGTGGGTGATATGCCATGGCAATTTTGTGTGACACGCCGAAGCGTTGCAACATCTTGGCAATAAGTTTGTTGTCAAAGTGCTTGCCTTCATCACTGATAATTGGTTTCGGCATCCCAAACCGTGTAAATATATTTTTCTGCAAGAATCGTTGCACGGTCTTGGAATCTTTGGTGGGAACTACAGCTGCCTCAACCCATTTAGACACGTAGTCAACGACAAGTAGAATATAGAGGTTGCCAAATGAAGATGGGAAAGGTCCCATAAAATCGATCCCCCAAACATCAAACAATTCCACCTCGATGATGTTTTGGAGCGGCATCTCATGTCGTCTAGAGATATTGCCCATCCTCTGGTAACGATCACATTGCTTGTAAAACTCTTGGGCATCTTTGTACACTGTTGGCCAATACAAACCGGATTGCAAAACTTTGGCCGCGGTACGTGTTCCTGCAAAATGTCCTCCATAGGGTGAAGAATGGCATTACCGGAGAACATTCTATTGCTCCTCTTCAGGGACACATCGGCGTATAACCTGATCTGCACATTATTTAAACAAAAGAGGCTCATCCCAAAAGTAATGCTTAGTATCATGGCGGAACTGCTTCTTCCCTTGGTGAGTAAGGCCATAAGGTAAAATGCCACAAACAAGGAAATTAACTAAATCAGCGTACCAGGGTATTGCCGAAGCATGTGTTGCTATGGCAACTGCTTCCATGGTTGCTAAGGTGTGTGCGTCTAGAGTTGCCGCGGCATGCGCGTCAAGGGTTGCTGAGGCATATGCGTCTGGAGTTGCCAAGGCGTGCGCGTCAAGGGTTGCCGAGGAATGCGCATCCATGGTTGTCGAGGCAACTATCAGTTGGTCATTCGGGAATGCATCGCATATCTCTGAATCTGCGTCCTCCTCCCTATTTCGTTCTAAGCGTGATAAGTGATCGGCCACTTGATTTTATGTTCCTTTCATGTCCTTAATTTTAATGTCAAACTCTTGTAAAAGCAATATCCAACGAATCAAACGAGGTTTGGCATCCTTTTTAGAAAATATATACTCAGTTGTCAAATGGTCCGTATGAACAATTACCTTTGTACCAAGCAAATAGGATCGAAACTTGTCAAATGCGAAAACTACAGCTAGTAACTCTTTCTCCGTTGTTGTGTAATTCACGTTAGCACTATTAAGAGTTTTACTAGCGTAGTATATCAAATGAAAGGTCTTACCTGTGCGTTGGCCTATGACTACTCCTACCGCAAAATCACTTGCATCACACATGAACTCAAAAGGTAGCGTCCAATTAGGTGAAATGATAATGGGTGTCGAGGCAAGCTTTTCCTTTAGGGTTTTGAATGCTTGGGTGCAAGAATAATCAAAATTGAAGACTTTATCCTGTTCAAGCAAATTGCACAAGGGTTTAGTAATTTTAGAAAAATTATGAATGAACCTCCTGTAAAAACCTGCATGTCCAAGAAAGCTTCGGATTCCTTTAACCGAACTTGGTAGGGGTAATCTCTCGATCACGTCCACCTTTTCTTTGTCTACTTCAATTCCCTTGGATGAAATCTTATGGCTGAGCACTATTCCTTCATCTACCATAAAATGGAACTTCTCCCAATTAAGGACTAAATCGTTTCTTCACATCTTGCCAACACCTTCTCTAAATTGCCGAGGCAACTGTCGAAGTCATTACCAAAAATAGAAAAATCATCCATGAAGATCTCAAGGAAGTCTTCGACCATGTCCGAAAAGAGTGCCATCATGCATCTTTGGAAGGTTTTTGTATGCGTTACACAATCCAAACGGCATCCTTGAAAAGAGTGCCATCATGAATCTTTGGAAGATTCTCTAATTCCCTTCAAGTCGGCAATTGTCCACCCTATTGCCTTCTTGTATAGCATCAACATTTTGATTAGCTTCTTTTCCTGCTTAGGCTGTAACTTAGAGGAAATAATTATAGGCAATATAATATCAGTTCCCAAGTAAGCATAGTTTAATTGTCCAGGCAATTGTTTCAACTCAAGAATTGGTGGTTGTTCAATGGAGGGCTTTTCGAGTTTACCTTCCTTACTTGAGTAATCCAGTGGTTCAAAGTATGTACCTGGTAGATTGACTAACCAATTTGCCTCTTCCTGCTGTTCCTCATCGATCGGTTCTTCATACTCCTCAGGTTCCTCTTGATCAGCAATGTAGTTGCCGAGGCAACTAAATTCCTCGTCGAACTTAAACTCTGTCGTGGCATGAAGAAGTTGGCATTCTTCCGGATCATCGGCATGCCTTAGTGTTTGGAACACATTTAGTTTAACTTGCTGGTCATTCACCCTCATTGTCAGTTCTCCCTTTTCAACATCGATCAAGGTTCTCCCTATTGCTAGGAAGGGTCTCCCGAGAATGATAGGTACATGTTCATCTACTTCACAATCCCAAACAATAAAGTCAGCGGGAAAAATAAATTTATCAACTTTTACCAGTATGTCTTTGATTTTCCCTCTGGATGCACATAGGATCTGTTGGCTAGCTATAGCATAACTGTTGTAGGTCTTGCCTTCCCGATTCCTAGTTTCTGGAAAACCGATTTAGGCATCAAGTTTATGCTTGCTCCAAGGTCACATAATGGTTTCCCAACATAGTGGTTTCTGATGGAACAAGGTATTGTGAAACTTCCAGGATCCTTCAACTTAGGTGGCATGCAATTGTGCAACATGGCCATGCATCCCTCTGTTGCGGCAACTGTTTCAAACTCTCCTAGCCTTGTTCTCTTGGACACAATGTCTTTAAGAAACTTGGCATAGTTCGACATTTGTTCAATCTCCTCAACCAATGGCAAGTTGATGTGGACTTACTTTAGGATATCAAGAAACTTCTTGAATTGATATTCTTGCTTTTGTCGTTTCAACCTTTGTGGGAATGGTGGTGGAAGTCAGATATCTTTGATCCTTTCATTGGTTTGGAACCTGATTGATGGCATTACCGAAGCAACTAGAGTTGCTGAGGCATTGTCAACTGGGGTCGCCATGGCGTGCCTATCGTTGGTTGCCGCGACATCCTTATCACTAGTTGCCGAGGCATGCTTATCGCTGGTTGCCGCGGCAATTCCTAGTTTAGCGTCTGAGGCTTTGCTGCTGAGTTCGTCTTGTTCTTTTTGTGGAGTTTTGTTTGATGAGGGAGCTTGAGCCTCTTTAAGTTGTTGGCCACTTCTAGTGGTGATCGCCTTACATTGCTCATGGCCAGTTCCTCATATTGAACATCACTCGTTTCAACTCAAAGTGGTCAGCTTCAATTTCAGGTGTGACAACTCCTAGATTAAGTCCTTCAAGATCTTCTTCAAGATAGTCTCGAATAGTTCTGTTTCATGCAAGAATCACTCCTCCTGCTGGAACATCCTGATTCATATTGCCATCTTGATTAGTCATTGTTATTCTTAACCTTCGTTTGAGTCTTTTCAAGGTTCGTTCGATTTCTAGATCAAAGGGATATTCTGGTGTAATCACTCTCGCCCTGGTCATATACCAATGCAAAACCAAAGTTTGTTAACCCTTTGAATCTTAAACAAGAAAAATAAAAAGTGCAAGAAAATAAAAACAAAGTTGCTATTGCCAACCCCCGGCAACAGTGCCAAAAACTTGTTGCGAGTAATAAGTGCTCCACAATTGTGCAAGTGTACACGTCGCAAGTTATAGTATAAAAGATATCATCTCCACAGGGATTGGTGCCACTTCAAGAATCTACTCTCTTGCACTGTAAAGAAAGTAAAAGAACACAAGTAGAAGATTGTAGAAGTTTAACTAACAACTAAACTAGAAACAAAATAAGTAAAAGAATATGTAATCAAATGAGAGATAATAGGCCAGGTTATCGTGAGTTGAGGTGTGGTAGCCGATTGGATCATCTTGGTAAAAGAGTGCAAGGGCAACTCAGTTGCCGTGGCAACTTGCGCAGCGGGGTTGCCTTGGCAACTAATTGACGGTTGCCTGGGCAACTACTTGGGCGGCTGGGCAGCAACTTCAAGGTTCAGCGGAGCGTTCTTCAATGGTTTCTTCTTATCCCTAAGTCAAAACTCTAGCTATTTGTGCATGCCTTGATAATACATCCCTGCATGAATCAAGGGTGAACAACAACCAATCTTGCACTCCTCTTAGCCGTTGAAATCCTTAACTTATTCCAAAGCCGGATTAATCTTCACCATCAATAGATTGAATAAAGACCGCACTCATTCGTTTCTTGAATCTAACTCTCCCGATATTAGATAAATAGATGAAGTTACGAGATCCTGTCCCACTTCACTCGTAAACAAGAAGAAAAACGAAGAATGAGTAAACCTTGAATTGAAAGTGAAAACTCTTATTACCTAAACAAAATCCAATTGTTTCTCACAACCACAAAACACAATAACCTTAGCTAAATAGATTTAGTTCATGGCTAGGTTCCAAAGAAACACAAAACAAAGGATTCCTAACATAAACCTAATTGAACAAGAAAGAAAAAGATGAAGAATGGTTGAAGCCTTGTCAAAATCTCTCCTTGCTCTTGTTGAAATTTCTCCCATCTCTCCCCCTTGAGTTTGACGGCTTGGTCTCCTTTAAATAGGAGATGGCTAGGTCAAAATCCTTCTTGAGGAGGAAGTTAAGTTGGAATTAAATACTTTAAAAGAATATAATTCTTTATTATATTTAAATTTCTTCTAGATCTTCTCTTATCTTTTTGGGATTTAATTTCTCTTTGACCTTTTCATGGAAATCAAACTCCTTTGGGATTTAACTTTGCTCCACGTCATCTTGGGCTTATCTAGTCATCAATTTCGACTACCATATCATCTTATCCCTTATCAAAAATTGCTCTGGCAACTAGCTCGGAATCTCCTTCATGCATAGCCCTGGCAACTAGCTTCAGCCTTGCTTTGGCAAGTGATTACGCACACACACAAAAACAAACCAAAGCAGTATCTTTTTCCACAAAATTAAGCAAAATATGAAATCAAGCTTGTCCACCAAGGAAACAGTGTAAATATGCATGAATGGCTAATAATGCAACTAATATGAGCCTAAGTCCAGCAATAATATGAATAAAAAGGGTGACTAAAATAGTACTTTTAGGCACTTAACAGGAAGCATTTAAAACAATTCCTGCAAAATGGCAAGAAATCCCAATAACAGTTTATATCATGTAGAACATGTTCATACTGGAGCAGTTCATACATCCCAATTGCAGTTTATATCATATCATCAAAACTTTATTTTATTAATCAAATATACGTTAAGCTTTTTAACTTAACTGCCTGCATAAATGCATTTCATGTATTATAGCCCAAAGTACAAAATCATGTGATGTTATTGTACGCAAATCATCGCGACACTGTAGTGTCTACGACGCCGTAATGTCTGCATCGCTTAAGCGAATAAGATGAGTACGTACTCGAGGATGCTCTTTGCTCCTCATAATCGCACAATTTGTGCTAACAACACCCAAGTGTCTGAACAACGTCGTAGCGTCTAAGTCGACACTGAAGTGTTTAAACATCACCAAAGTGACTAAAATGCACAGTAGTGCTAGGACGCATCTGCTAAGACTCTATGGATATCCAGCTATACCAAAGATTCTCATGTTGTAATACTTGGGCATTCAGTGGCCTAACCACCTACATAAAAGCATTTCATAAATTATAACCCAAAGTACAATTTCATGTGAACCTATGGTTACGAGTCATCATAATAACACCATAGTGTCTGCAACGCCGTAGCGTCTGATGGTGAGTACGTACTCGAGGACACCCTTTGCTCCCCATGATCACACCTTTTGTGCTAATTGACACTGAAGTGTCTAAACAACGCCGTAGTGTCTGCAATGTCGTAGCTTCTAATGTCAATACCGAAGTGTCTGGAATGCATCGTAGTGCTGGAATGCAGCTGCTAAGACTATATGGATATCCAATTATACCAAAGACTCTCACACTAGTAATTGGACATAACAATATAATATTTTCACATTTAATATCCAATTCATCAATACTATCATCCATAATTCGATAATGGGCAGTTCATACCCAAATATCTAAAATTTGATTTACCTTGAGTAAATCATTATGCTACAATCATTGTATCAATATGCCATTTAATAATTCATGCTATTTGCATAAATAAGCCATCATACATTATATTTATACCAAGGCCGACTTATCACAAGTCGTCCGATTTAACAACATGTCATAAATACATATAATGCACTCACTTATATCACATATATAATAAATAAGTAAAAATGCACTCACCTTGGCCTTGTAATGAAGTCGACTTTATCACTTGATCTCACTCCCAACCTTTTCCTTTCCATTTTTGTTAGTACGGTCCCAATTCGTATCGAAAGCTACATTATAAAATAACATATACCATTTCAACTATATGTTAGAACATATTCACTCTAAATACAATAATGGAAAGTAAATAAAATAACTATCCATTAAATATATAATTGATCCGATAAAGTTTCTTATATTCGAATCACATTTTTTCTCACATTTTACCTTAAGCTTTCAACCTTTACTAAAATACTTATTTTAGTCCCTAAGGACTTTTTTTTCAAGCTTCAAATAGTTAATTCAAGCTTGATCCTTACATTTTTCATCCTTTACACTTTAGGACCTAAACTTTGAAAAGTTCCATTTTTTGTCCCTAAACCTTAAGCCGATTTGTCTTCTTGGTCCCCAAAGGAATTTTTTTGATCCAATTAATCCATTTCCTATTTTCCCATAATTTTTCTTTTACTTTTGCTTAATAGCCGAATTCTAACACCCTCAATGTATATTCGATATTCGAATACACATTAAACATGTTACTAACTGATTTTCAGACTTGTAAAAAAAATTTCTCTCAACAAAGTAGTTTAGTGGTTGGCCCTTTCTCAGTTTTCAAACAAAACTATTTTTAGCAACCGTAGCTAGTTTTGACTTTGAATTGGTTCGTAAAACAATTTAAGCAGTTATTAAAATGAGAATATAATTCAGGGTGAAAACTATGTATACTGCCTAGACCCTTTCTTGATTTCAAAATCACTACGAAATAAATGACCAACTGAGTTTAAAACCGTTTAAAGCATATTTTCTAATATTCTTAAGTCCTCAAATTAAGTCATGTTTCTAGACCATACATCTACATTAACTTATAAGTAGCGTACCCACAAATTTAAACATACCAAATAGCTACTTATTTAAAATTCTATACATGCCCCACTAGACTATGATGTAGTGATACTTACTGATAATGCAAGCTAACTTGATTCAATGATGTGCAACTCCTCCTCTACTATCTAATCCGAAGTACCTATGTGTGATGCAAAACACACGTTAATTATAACTTAATGAGGTATAATCATAACAATGTAAAACAATGATTATAAAAAACTCAGTTATGCAAAATGACCAATGATTTCCAATTGTAGTTCACAACATTTTATCGTGTATAGAACTATTTTACTTGCATAGTTCATTTAACCAATAAAATATTCAAATCATAGGAATTCGATTTGTCTTACCATTCTTGTATAAATTAAGCTTTTTAGCATAACTACTTGCATAAATACATTTCAATATGATTCATATCATCTATTAATTCTATCATAAAATCATGAAATCAATGGTTCATGATCGCCAAGTAGTCATGCTTTCATCATGTAATCATTTGCAATATAACTTTCTTTTAGAGATAGCCCAAAGTATATAATATGAGGTCAAGGTACGTGAGTCGTCTTGATAAGACACCATAGTGTCTAACATAACGTGAACATGAGTACGTACTCGATGATGCTCTTTGCTCCTCATAAAAGCACCTCGTCAATGCCATTACCAATGTGGGCTTGGATCCCTAGGTTGCATACCAAGGGCTTAGGTCCCTAAGGTGGAAGTGACACCGTAGTGCCTAACTTGAACATGACTGATGAGTACGTATTTGAGGACGCTCTTTGCTCCTCATTAAAACACCTAATTAGTGCCATTAGAACTATGGACTTGGATCCCCAAGGTGCAACACCAAGGGCTTGGGTCCCCAAGGTGTATGTGACACCGTAGTAGTTACAAAACATGAAACATATCCAACTATACCAAGAACTCTCATATCATAATACTTGGGCATTTTATTTCATTATCAACTAATCTTTATCATTCATGTAAATAGATAATTCACATCCCATGTTTCATCATATTTCTTCATATGTACTTGCTATTACTGTATTATGCATCAATGTAAATCATATAGTCGATATTAGGCAGTTCATATCCAATATCAAAAATCTGATTTATCTTAGATAAATCATTATGCCATATCAGTGTATCACATATGCCATTTTATATTTCATGTCATTTACATAACTTTGATCAGCTTACATTTTCATTAATATTAAGATCGACTTATTGCAAGTCTCTCTCATGTCATATATATAAAATAAATAAAATGCACTCATTTATATCATATACATAATAAATAAGTAAAAATGCACTCACTTGGGCCATTTATTAGCATGCCTCACTAAATTCTACTCGATCATTTCCTTCATAGTACCTCGAATCTTCTTTGATTCGGATTTGATTTCAATAACCACATAAATATAAACAAACATTTGTTAGATTCATTTCTAACAATATTTCGATCAAGCTATCTAATCATTTAACATAAATTTTTTCCATAATTAGCCTCTAATTTTGGCAAAGGTAAGGATTCAAACTTCTTAACTTTACAATTTAGTCCTCATATCAACGTTACTACCTTAATTCTATTATTTTATCTAAAAAATCAGATTTAATCCCCATCCAAGAATTCATTTTCTTATTTAGTCTCTTGATTTTGACAAATTGTCAAAATGGTCACTAATTCGATTCAACATCGATTTAGCATTTTAACATCATTTTCACATCTCCAACATCATTAATTAAATAAATACACTCCAATTTCATAAAATTTAGATTCGGTCCCTTAACTTTGAAGCTTGCCGAATTGGTCCCTATGTATTCTAATTTTAATTCTAACTTCATACAACATATTCAATTCATAAAATCTCATAATCATAATTTTCCTAAAATTTTCCCATTATTCTTCCATGTGGCCGAATTGGTCACTTCGCTTCTCTAGTCTCATTTTTCATCTAAACAACATTCTAACATGCTTAAATAAATTTTCCAACATATATTCTTCATTTCCAAAAAATTAACATTTAAACCCCCAATTTATTCCTACTTGCCAAATTTGGGTGTCTAAACTTTTCAAGGACTTTATTTAATCCAAATGCCATAATCAAGCTTCTAAATTCATAACCTCTTCAAATCCAATCACTAGGATAATTTTTAAAATATTTTCCCTAATTTCCCAAACATGCCAAAATAGTCACTTAGAAAACTAGTTGAGAATTTTCCATTCTAACATCAAAATTAAGCTTGTAAAATCATAAATCTTCCATATTCATCCTTAATTTCAAAACCCTAAATGAAACATTAAAGTCTAGGGTTAGGGTTTATATCTTCAAACATGAAATTAATCTAAATTCAAGCTTGATTTCAACTTCACAACACTTGATTTACTTAATTCAAACTTCAATCTCAACATAGAACATAAAACCCTATTTTCTCTCTCATCAATAACATGAACATTTCTTCAATTTACTATGAAAAATTACTATAAAAGAAAGAGCATGAAGCATACATAAATTTTTCCCAAAGCAACATACCTTGATTCTAACTTTGAAGCCTTCAAATTGCCTTGGAAAATTTTGTGTATATTTTCTCCTTTCTTTTTGTTAGTTTCGAATAGGTGGATGAAGATGACAAATTTGTTCATCTTTTACTTATTAATGCCACATGTATAAAAAATGAATATTTAATTCATTTAATCTCTTAGGTCCAAATAATCCTCCAACTATATTCTAATTTCAAAATTGCCACTTGTAAAAATAGAACCAAGTCTAGTTGAAATCCAACTAGAAACATTAAAATATTCATAAAAATAATATTTTATGAATTTTCCATGACCTATGGAACTTCCTTTAAAATTCCAATTCGATTCGATTACCCGATAATCACTTACTACTATTTTTCCATTTTCCAAACTATCGGGTAAAATCTGAAATTCTCATAATTCTGATCTCCATAAATAAATATTTTTGACATACAAAATATTCCTTAATTTTATAAAAATCAAAATCTTGAAATTTTGAATCAGTCCAATATACTGATAATTTACCTGAATTCTTTATCAGATAAATTTCTCTTAATAATTCTTTATCAAATATCCATACAAATAATATTAACTCGAACTGAATCTTTTTTTATTAGTCCCAAAAACTGACTTAAGACCTTCCCAATAGGTCACCCATCTTATGCCCTGAGCACGCTTAACTTTGCATTTCAATCAAAATTCGATATCTTATACTGTATTTTTTCTCCATGATCTGTTTAATCCATGTACAGGATGGAATATTTACTGTTAAATTCTCCAAATATCCATTAAATAATATGTTATAAATCTTCCAAAGTCTATGGAATCATCTCCGAATTTTAGCTTGATATGATTTACCAATAAATGCCGAGAATTTTATGGGTTACATAAATTCCTTAATCAAAATAAATCATAGGATTCATCCTGAATCGAACTAAAATATTTCCAACAAATGGAATGTATCCCGATAGTACCAAGATGTATCAAGGTCTAAAGGAAGAGTACTATTGGGTGGTTTTGAAAAAAGATGTCACTAATTTTGTTGCTAGATTTATAGCGTGTCAGCGTGTTAAGGCCGAGCATCAGTTTCTTTTTAGGTTGTTACAACCATTGAGGATTTTTGAATGGAAATAGGAGAGGATCACCATGGATTTTTTGTCGGGGTTACCATTGACACTGACTAAAAAGGATTCCGTTTGGGTGATTGTTGATCGGTTTACGAAGTGTGCACATTTTTTGCCAGTGCATACGACGTATACCCTAGATAGGTTGCGGGTCTTTATATTGCTAAAATTGTGAGGTTGAACGGGCTGCCCAAGTTAATTTTTTAGATAGGGATGTACGATTTTCAGCAAGGTTTTGGGAGGGTTTGCATCGAGCTTTGGGTACTCGCTTGAATTTGAGTACTTCGTATCTTCCTCAAACAGATGATCAGTCTGAGCGTGTGATTCAGATTTTGGAGGATATGTTGAGGTGTTGTGTCTTTGAATTCCAAGGAACTCAGGAATGACAACTACCTTTGGCGGAGTTTGCGTACAATAATAGTTATCAGACAAGTATAAAGATGGCGCCGTATTAAGCCTTGTATGGTCGAAAGTGACGTACGCCCTTATGTTGGGTTGAGGCTAAGGAAAAGTATATTTCCATGCCTGATGTGTTGAAAGATATGGATGAGAGGGTGAAACTTATTTGTGATCGTTTGAAAGTAGCCTCGGATAGGCAAAAATTCTACGTAGATTTGAAGCGTAGGGAAGTTGAGTACGTGGTTGGTGAAAAGGTTTTCTTGAAGGTTTCACCTTGGAAGACAGTGTTGTGCTTTGGGCATAAAGGAAAGTTAAATTCGAGGTTTATTGGGCCATATAAGGTGTAGGAACGCGTAGGTCTGGTGGCTTACCGGTTGAGTTTGCCTCTTGAGTTGGAGAAGATTCATGATGTGTTTCATGTATCCATGTTGCGGATGTATCATTATGATCCATCGCATGTGATGCTAGTGGAGGATGTTGAGTTGCGATCGAATTTATCCTATGATGAGGAACCAGTGGAGATCCTTGACTCCAGTAGTAAAGTTCTTCGTGGAAGATGATTGAGCATGTTAAAGTGTTGCGGTGATATCACAATGTTGAGGAGGCAACGTGGGAGAGTAAGTCGAACATGAAAGAGCAGTTTTCGCATCTGTTTTCATCAGGTAAATTTTGAGGACGAAATTTCTTAAGTGGGGGAGAGTTGTAACTCGCTGGTTTTGGGCCTAGGAGTTTTCTAAGTTGATTAGACGGTCCAGTGGACCAGATTAGAAGATTCGAGTTGGTTTTAGCATTAATTTGAAATAAATAGTTTTGAAAGGGATAAAATATGGAAAAATATCCTAAAATCATTATTTAATATGTAGATGATTTTGGTAAAATCAATTTTTATAAAATAGATTTTTGAAATTTGACATTTGGGCTAGTGACTGTTTTAGTGATTGTTTTGTAAAAGGGTTAAAACTTAGAAATTTTAAAGAGTTATTTGGCCAGATTCTAATATAATACTTTTATCCTTAATTGTTTATTTTTAGAAGGTTTTAAAGGCGTATAAATAGGCATGGATAATTAATTTTCAAAAGAAAACTTTACATAAATAACTTTTCTCTAAAAGATTTTCTCTCAAATTCTCTCCAGCCAAACACTTTTTTCTTCTTCAAAATCCTCAGGTAACTTCTTGATTTCTTCAATATTTTGTTTTCAAATGAGTTTCCTATGATTTCCTATCAAAATCTTATTGTTTTAATCTTGTTTTCTCATATAAATCCATCCAATTAAGGGGGAAAGTCAGCATTAGAGATGAGCTTCGTTCTTCTCCTCTAATGAATGGTTCTTTACTGAAATTCCCAAGTTATTAATCTTTATAAAATTTTTCTAATGAGTTTTAATGATTTAATTATGGAAAATTGGTTAAATCAAGGTTTAATTGATGAGATTGATTGATTTTTCGTATTAGATCTGTTTTGTTGTGTTCTTGATTACATTATAACATGATTTTGATGTTTTATAATGTTAATAAGTCAATTTTAACATTAGAATCTCAAAACTAGGTGAATCTTTAATTTTCTAAGTTGTTAGTTATGAGTTTTTGAGGTGTTGTGGATGTTTAATGAATGCTGGAGGTATAAGGTTGATGTAGATGTGTTTTTGGATGTTAATTGATGATAATTGTTGGATTAAACCTCTAGGTTTTGGCTGGGTTGAGTTTGGAAGGTGTTTAATGTTATTTTCGGTTGTTGTTGAGGGAAATTGATTAGAATTTGATGAGGATTTGTGTGAATTGATGATGCTGGGCTGTTGAATGCATTTTGATGCATTGAATTCTCTATTTTGTGTTCTTAAAGTAGGGGAGATTGATCCTCAAGCTTGAAGTGAGGTTTCGAAAGCCTTGGAGGCTTGGATTTGCATCGGCGATCAAAGTTTTACATAGTCGGTGAGTTAGAACGTGGTTTACAGCTTTTTAAAGATTTGAAAGTTGTGTTTGGGAGTTTAGATTAATCTTGACACGCTTGTCTAAGCTCGAAAGTAAGTAAATGATGATTTCTCCCTCATTCTCAGTTTGGCAATAGGTTTTGATGCACTTATTTTGATGACTTGATTTCTCATTGTTTTATGCATGATTTGAGCATGGTTTAATGTTGGAAAACGGTTATATAATGATGATGCATTTGGAAGTAATGCATATTTTGATAATGTTTTTGAACATTGGTTAATGCATGGTTGAATGCATTGGATAAAAGGTTTTGAATGATGCATATGAAAACAATGAGTTAATGTTAATGAAATGAATTATATTGGCAGTGATGTGGTTTAAATGTTATCGGATATAGTTGGCCAGGCATAAGATTGATATTGCACTATAAAAGTCGCCTTGGATGTTGAGGGGTTTATGTGTACCGAAAACTCTATCCAAGTACCCTAACAGTTGAGGGGTTATATGGTACCGAAAACTCCAGTTAATGGATTATGCATCTAACCGATGATTGGGGTTGTGATTATACCTGGTAGTGTATGTACCTTGAATTTCTATTGAGATGGCATGAAGTGTTGAGAGGACACATGTTGAATCCGTGTATCCAATGAAATATTTTGTAAAGTGGAACTTGGTTGATGATCACTTGTAAGCCAATATAATTGATGATGTATCATGTTGATGGATTATGTTGTATAGTGTTGGTTTATACATGTTTTACTCTTTAAGCCTTGCATTTGGCAGGCATGCATGGGAAATCTTAAATTGAGTGTAGAAAATGGGATTTTGCCGTTAATCCATGATACATGTTGCATATAGTTTAATATGCATGCTTTGGAAATGTTAAGTGCATGGTTTTCACAAGGCATGATGATTTAAAAGGTGTTTTAAAAGTGGTTTTCAAAGTGAATTGTTAAACGGTTTTAAATGCATTGATTGTGGTTTGTTTTAAAGCACTCCTCACTAAGACTAGTGTGCTTACGCGCTCTTTTTCCATCAATGCATAGAATTAAAGGGTTGGAGGTAGTGAGTAAGCAAGGAGGAATATGAGGACTTGATCTTCGAAAGTGTGGTTTCAATTTAGACTCGTAGTAATAAAGGCAATATGGTTCATTAATTTTGGGAGGGTTGTTTTTCTAAACTCTCTGTTTGTGCAAGTTTTAAATGTTGTTTTGGATTGGTTTAAGGCTTAATATGCTTGATGTGTGCTTGGATTCATGTTTCGAATGTTGAATAGCAGGCATGCATGTAGATTTGTGGATAATTGAATTAGGCTTATTAGAGTAGTTTAAATTACTTGAATAGATGTGATAAGTAATCCTTTGATGATTTATGATGTTTAGGTAAGGTTTGGTAAGGTTTAGAATGAGCGAAAATGTCCCTAGAGGTCATTACAAGCCTTCGCGTACCAGTATGGGTCCCTTGGTTTTGGTACGCGAGGTCTAGGAAGGTTCAAAACATCAAAAATTTGCAAAGGGTATCAATACGCCTAGCCACCGTATCGGTACACCTAGAGGAAAATACACACTAGTTTTGGTACACGAGTTCTCGTAGCAGTACACTCCTTTGCTACTAGAATCTGAATTTCGAAAATAATCCTTAAGGGATCGGTACGGGGCTAAAACTGTATCGATACGAGTTTACTCAACATACCATATCAATACGAGGTTCTCAATATCGGATGCAGAGGCATTATGGTAGCTGAACCGTATCGATATGGTTCTGTCTATATTAGTACTCAGTGTATCTTTTTAGGTTTCTATCTACTGAAGTTTGAAATTGTGTTTTTTAGTCCATAAATGCTATGTATGCAATTATATGAGTTCGGATGATTGTTTTGAGCTATAATTCGACATGTGAGCATGGAATTTGATTAATGAAGGATTTGTAACCTTGAATTTAATGAAGTCCTTGTAATTTGTGAAAATTACATTTTGGTCCCTAAGTGTATGTTTGAGCAATTAAACCCTATTTTGAGATCTAGTCACAGTGTTAATGTATACGCTGATGCATGTTCACCCTAGGATCTAAAACGATGCATTTAGACAAGATAAAAAGGAAAAAATGGACCCGATTTAGGTTATTAGTTTGGGTTTACTTCGGCAAACCTAATGTAGCCCTTTTAGTTCGATTTTAGTTAGACCGGGTTAAAGGGGTTACAGAGATGGCCTAATTGTTTTGTTTTGTTGTTGCATCATCATGCTTTAGAATCATATTTTTGATAATGGGATCGAGATGAGAGACGTGAGCTAACATGGGTAATGTTGTGGATGGACATAACAATGAGTTACCTCATTCACCACCGGTTCCTCCTGTTGGTGCTGGAGTAGAGGGTGGCATGCCTCAAGCAATGCAAGGATCGATTTTTGGACACATGACACCATTGATTCAGGATATGAATAGAGCGTTTCGGGCAGCTATGGCTGGAGTGCATGCACCTGCCCCAGCACCTGCAGTAGCTGTTAAAATGGGACTTTCATTGGAGCATTTGCGTAGTTTGGGTGGTATTGAGTTTAGGGGTTTAGCTTCTGAGGTAGCTAAAGAGTGGTTCGCAAGTACAAAGAGGAATCTTGGTCAAATGGAATGTACGGATGCTCATAAGTTGGATTGTATTGTGTCTTTGCTTTAGGGAGATGTCTATAGTTGGTGGTCGACTACTATCATAGGTATGTCACCTACGAATATGATGTGGGAGTTCTTTTGCGATGCTTTTTAGAAGAAATATCTGGGTTTCTGATACCAGGATGAAAAGAAGAGGAAGTTCATGGTGTTGGTTTAGGGAAACATGATTATATCAGAATACGAGGTTAAGTTTGTTCAATTGAGCCAGTATGCACCTGAATTGGTTCCCGATGATCATCAGCGATGTGATCATTTCCAATATGGGCTAATCAAGGAGGTGAAGACTTATATGCTAGTTTTCGATTATAATGATTTTGATGTCTTGGTTACTCGAGCTAAGGATATAGAGTAGAATCTAGGATTATCCTCTCGTTTGGGAAGTTCTAGTGCTGGGAAGAGGATCACCGAGTCGGTATAAAAAGCACTAGGATAGAAGGTATCGCCCTGACCAGATACGTGGTGGAGGTAGTTCTGGGTGTGGTTAGCTCAGTCATAACACCTATGCTTGAGCACCCGAGTATAGGCGATGTGGTAGGCGACGTTCAGGAGAGTGATGGGAACTCTTGGTACATGCTAGAGTTATGGTTCATGAGATCACGTAAGGCGTGATTGTCCGCAGTTGGCTAAGGATGGATAAGCTCTTGCACCTCCAGTTGTGTCGCAAAGAGGTCGTTGGCACGGTTAAGGTAATTTTTAGCATAGGGAAGAAAGCCAGAGGACTATTGCGTATACAGTGGCAGTTCAACCTGAAGATGGTGGACCCTCAAGAATCTATGCACATCACGCGGAAAGGAATGATACAGATGTGATTGTACATACTTTTACTTTGCATTCTATATCATTACTTTGTTTGATAGATTCTGGTTCTATACATTCATACATTTTGCACGAGCATGCACGTTTGCTTAATATAACTGTAGAAGTGTTAGATGTGGGTATGCGAGTAACTAGTTCTTTTGGAGAGATAATAGTTTCTGTGAGGTTATTTAGGAGATGTCCTTTGATGGTTGAAGGCCATGCGTTCGCGGTTGATTTTATGGAGTTACCTTTTCATGGTTTTAATGTAATCTTATGGATGGATTGGTTGACTGAGCATAGGGTTATGGTCAATTTTGAAACCAAATGAGTTTTGTTGAAACTTGCTGATGATTATGAAGTGGTGGTCAAGAGGAGAATGATAAATTCTTGTTCAATGTAGTTTCGGCTTTAGAGGCATAAAAGTTGTTACAGCTTGGGGGTTAAGCATATTTGGCTTATGTTATGAACCCAGATGTAAAAGAGGAGCGTGTTTAGGATATCCATACCATGTGTGATTTTCCAAAAGTGTTTCTGGAGGAATTGTGTGGGTTACCACCAGATAGGGAAGTAGAGTTTTGTATTGAGACGTATACGAATACGGATACGGTGTCGATTGCACTGTATCACATGGCACTAAAAGAGTTGAAGGAGTTGTAGATGCAACTTCAAGAGTTGCTAGATCATGGTTTTATCCTATCTAGTATGTCGCTGTAGGGAGCACCAGTGTTGGTCGTGAAAAAGAAGGATGGCACTATAAGAATGTGCATTGATTATCGGCAATTGAACAAGTTAAAGATTAAGAATAAGTATCCCCTGCCATGAATTGACGATTTGTTTGATCAATTTCAGGGGGCTACAGTGTTTTGCAAGATCGATTTGAGATATGGTATTATCAATTGAAGGTAAAGGATAAATACGTGTTAAAAATAGGTTTTCGCACATGTTAGGGGTAATTTGAGTTCTTGGTGATGCCGTTTGGGTTGACTAATGCACCCGCAACTCTTATAGACATGATGAATAAGGTATTCCATGAATTTTTGGATCAATTTGTGGTAGTGTTCATTGATGACATTCTCGTGTACTCTCATACCGAGGAGGATCATGATCGACATTTGCGGATTGTGTTGCAAGTCTTCTTGAATAATAAGCTATATGCTAAGTTGAGCAAGTGTGAGTTTTGGATTAAAGAAGTGGTCTTTCTTGGTCACATTGTTTGGGCAGAAGGTATCCGTGTAGATCCGCAGAAGATTAAGGCGTTTATGAATTGGAAGCCACCTAAGTCGCTGTTGGAGGTTCGTAATTTCTTGGGGTTAGTAGGGTATTATAGTCATTTTGTAGATGGTTTCTCGAAGGTTGCTGCTCCTTTGACTAAGCTATTATAAAAGGATGTACATTTTGAGTGGACGGAGGGTAGACAACAACCTTTTGAGAAGTTGAAGGAAGCTTTGACACAAGCTCCGATCTTGATTCAACTTGAGTCGGGGAAAGTGTTTGTAGTTTATAGTGATGCATCCTAGTTGGTTTGGGGGGTGTTGATACAAGGGGAAAAAGTTGTGGCTTATGCATCTAGGCAATTGAAGGTGCACGAGCGCAATTATCCTACGCATGATATAGAGCTTGTCGTGGTGGTGTTCGCATTGAAAATTTAGAGGCATTATTTGTATGGTAAGAAGTGTACCGTGTATACGAATCATAAGAGTTTGAAGTATTTGATGTCACAAAAAGAGTTGAATCTTAGGCAACGTAGATGGTTAGAGTTGCTTAAGGATTATGATTTGACAATTAAGTATCACCCGGGTAAGGATACTATTGTAGCCGATGCCCTGAGTAGGAAAGTTGCGGTAGATTTGAGAGCAATGTTTATTGGCTGAGTTGCAAGTGAAATTGTCATTGTTACAATTGTTCAAGGAGAAACAACCGTATGATGATTCGTTGGTGCCACATATTAAGGATATTATGGATGCTAGCTAGACGGATTTTTGTTTTAATGAGGAGGGTGTTTTGTGCTTCAAGAGTTGAATGGTTGTGCCGAAAGATGAGGGGTTGAGGTGCACTATTTTGACTGAGGCTCATTCTAGTCCTTTTGCTATGCATCTGGGAAGTACAAAGATGTATCAAGATTTGAAGAAGAAATATTATTGGGTTGGTTTGAAGAAGGATATAGCAGATTTTTTTGCTCGATGTATAGTATGTCAGTGTGTTAAGGCGGAGCATCAGTTTCCATCTAGATTGTTGCAACCATTGAGGATTTCAAAATGGAAGTGAGAGGGGATTACCATGGATTTTGTGACCGGATTGCCTTTGACACCATCGAAAAGGAATTTCGTATGGGTAATTGTGAATATATTTACAAAGTGTACACATTTCTTGGTTGTGCATACGATGTACACGTTGGATAAGTTGGCAAATATGTATATAGCGAAAATTGTACGGATGCATAGGGTGCCTAAGTCTATAGTATCCGATAGGGATCCGAGCTTTACAACGAGGTTTTGGGAGTGTTTTCATAGGGCCTTGGGTACACGGTTGAATTTTAGTACTTATTATCACTCTCAAACGGATGGTCAGTCTGAATGCATTATCCAAGTATTAGAGGATATGTTGCGGTGTTGCATCATTGATTTTCAAGGAACGTGGGAGAAGCAATTATCGTTGGTAGAGTTTGCTTATAACAATATTTATTAGGTGAGTATTCAAATGGCTTCGTATGAAGCTTTGTATGGTAGGAGGTGTCGTACGCCACTTTGTTGGGCTGAGGCATGTGAGAAGTATGTTTATTTGCCTGATGTGTTGAAAGGCACCAATGAGAAGGTGAAGCTTATTAGTGATCGGTTGAAAATGGCTTTAGATAGGCAGAAATTTTACACGGATTTGAAGCATAAGGAAGTTGAGTTTGTGGTTGGGGATAAGGTGTTTCTAAAGTTTTGCCTTGGAAGAAGGTGATAAGGTTTGGATGTAAGGACAAGTTGAGTCTAAGGTTCATTGGGCCTTACGAGGTGATAGAGCGTATTGGTCCAGTTGCTTATAAACTAAGGTTACCCGCAGAGTTGGAAAAGTTACATGATGTTTTCCATGTATCGATGCTTCAGAGGTACAGATCGGACCCACCGAGTGTGATGCCTGTTGAAGAGATTGAGTTGAATCCATATTTGACCTATGATGAGGAATCAGTGAAAGTCTTGGATTCTAGTAGCAAGGTTCTTCGGGAGGAGACCATTGAGTTGGTGAAGGTGTTGTGGCGACATCGGGGTGTAGAGGAAGCCACATGGGAAAGTAAGGAAGACATTAAGAAGCAGTTCCCTTACCTTTTTCCGTTAGGTAAATTTTAAAGATGAAATTTCTTAAGTGGGGGAGAGTTATAACGCCCCGAATTTAGTCCTATAAGTTATCTAGGTAGATTAGACGGTTCAGGTGAGCCGGATTAGGCGGTTAGAACTAGTTTCGGGAATTAATTCACAATAAATGTTTTAGCGCGAGTTAAAAATATGGAGAAATGTTGGAAATGTTTAATTAATATATTGAGGATTTTGGTAAACTCAACTTAATGAAATAATTTCGAATTAAATGATATTTTGGTTTGGTGACTAAAATATAAAGTCTTCAAAATTGTTTTGGTGACTAACTTGTAAAAGGGTCAAAACGTAGAATCTTTAAGGAGCTAATTCACCAATGTTTTTAATCAGACTTTTACCTTAATTTAGGCTATTTTTAAATGGTTTTAAAATGTTTATTAAATAAAAATAAAATAGATTTTATTAAAAAGATTTTTAAAAGATGATTTACTTTTCTCATGTAACCACTTTTGCTCTCAACTTTTCTCTCAATTTTCCCAGCAGCCAAACTACCTCTCTTGCTCCAAAATGATCAGGAATCAACTCTTCTTGATCTCATTTTGATTTCTCAATTGATTTCTGCATCAAATCTTACTTATTTTGTTGGAGATTTCACTAGAATCACGCCAATTAAGGGAGAAGCCAACTATTAGAGGTAAATTTTGTTTCTCTCCTCTAATCAAAGGTTCTTCACTAAAATTCCCAAGTTCTTGTTCCTTTACAATTGATTTTTGATGTGTGTTGATGAATAAATTAAGATTAAAAGGTTTATAGTTAGTTTTAATAAGGAATTGGTGGATCTTTGTTATAGATCTGATTTGTGGTGTTTTAATTGATGTGGATCACTTACAAGACATGTTTTAATGTTATGAGGAGAGATTTGAAAAAGAAATCCTGAAACTAATTGAATTGCTAATTTTTCTAGGTTGTGAATAGTTAGATTTTTAGGTGATTAGGATGTTAGAAGGTTGCTGGAGGTATAAACTAAAGTTGAAAGTGTTTTTAGATGTTAATTGATGTTGATTAGATGTTCAAATCGTTGATTTATGGCTGAGCTTTATTTAGGTTGTGCGGGTGATGTTTTCGGTTGTTTTAAGGAGGTGTTTCATGGTTTTTGGTGAGGTGATGTTGTGAATCAGTGTTGCTGGGATTATGGATGCACAATGATGCTTTGATCCTCTGTTATTGTGCGGTTAAAATAGGGAAGATTGATCCTGCAATGAGTGGTGAAGTTTCGATAGCTTCGGATGCTTGATTTCGTATCAGCAAGTGGAGCTTTGTGTTGTCGGTGAGTGAAAACGAGCTTTATTGCTTAAAAAGGTTTGAAAGTGATTTTGGGAGTTTAGATTAAGCATGAAATTCTTGTCTAAGCTCAAAATTAAGTATTGGACGTTCTCGCTCTCGTTTTCAGTTTTGCAAAATACATTCTCATGCACATGTTTATGATTTAGAATACCTATTGTTATATGCATGTTTTTGAATAGAAATGTGATTCAAATAATCATATATTGATGATATATGAGTATGGCAAATGATTTATGAAAAATATTTTGAGGATGAGTAATGCATGGTTTATTGCATTAAAGATTATTTGGTTTGATGAATATGTAAAACAGTGAGGAAATATGTTTTAATAGAATATATTGGCAAGTGGCAATGATTAAATGTTATCGGATATAGTTGGCATGTCATGGGGTTTAAAGTGCACTATAATATGTCACCTCATGTGTGTCAAGGGTCAAGAATGTGCCATATCTCCACCATGAGAATCGTCACGGTCGAGGGGTCAAGAATGTGCTAAATTCTCCTGCTGGTGGATTTATACATCATAACCTTTGAGGGTTGTAGTACTGTTACGTGTAATAAGTGCTACGCAAATGTGCAAGTATACACGTCGCAAGTAATAAAGTGATACGAGTATCGAGTATCGTCTCCACGGGGATTGGTTTGGGCCACTTTGCTTAAGTTACTGGACTGTGAAAATAAAAACACAATTGATAATAGCGGTTTTAATTAACGAGAAAACTAAAAGCAATAAACTAAAAGAATAGAGGAAATTAAAATAGTGTGAATAGGTCAGGTTATCATGAGTTGAGGTGTGATAGCCGACTGGATCGTCTTGGTAAAAGAGTGCAAGGGCAACTCAGTTGTTGTGGCAACTTGCACAGCGGGGTTGCCTTAGCAACTAATCGATGGTTGCCTGGGCGACTAGTTGGGCAACTACTTGGGCGGCTGGGCAGATACTTCAAGGTTCAATGGAGCGTTCTTCAATGGTTTCTTCTTATCCCTAAGTCGATACTCTAGCTACTTATGCATGCCTTGATAATACATCCCTGCGTGAATCAAGGGTGAACAACAACCAATCTTCCACTCCTCTTAGCCGTTGAAATCCTTAACTTATTCCTAAGCCAGATTAATCTTCACCATCAATAGATTGAATAAAGACCATACTCATTCGTTTCTTGAATCTAACTCTCTCGATATTAGATAAATAGATGAAGTTACAAGATGCTCTCCCAATTCACTCGCAAACAAGAATAAAAGCCAATAATGAGTAAACCTTGAATTGAAAGTGCAAACTCTTATTACCTAAACAAAATCCAATTGTTTCTCACAACAACAAAACACAATAACCCTAACCAATCAAGTTAGTTCATGGTTGGGTTCAAAAGATATACAAAGAATAATCCCCAAACCATGAATCTAATGGAAGCAAAGAAGAAGAAGAAGAAATCGAACTCTCTCCCCCTTGCTCTCTTGTCGAAATCTCTTTTTTCTTGCCCTTTGGAGTTGTCGAAAATCCTCTCCTCTTCTTCCCTTTGGATTTGACGGCATGGCCTCTAATTTATAGGGCTAGGTCAAAGTCATTCTTTGAGGAGGAAGTTAAATTGGAATTAAATTATCTTTAAAGAATATAATTCTTTATTATAATTATATTCCTTCTAGAACTTCTCCTATCTTCTTAGGATTTAATTCTTCTTTAACCACTTCATGAAAATCAAACTCCTTTGGGATTTAGCTTTGCTCCACGTCATCTTGGGCTTGTCTAGTCATCAATTTCGACTACCATATCACCTTATTCTTTGTCGACAATTGCCCTGGAAACTGGCTCGGCATATCCTTCACGCATTGCCCTGGCAACTAGCTCGGCATCTCCTTCATGCATTGCCCTGGCAACTGGTTCTAGCCTTGTTTAGGCAAGTGATTCTGCACACACACAAAAACACACCAAAGCAGTATCTTTTTCCACAAAAATCACAAAGTTATGTAATCAAGCTCAACGGTGGAATGAAATATGAATTAATGCATGAATGACTAATTATGCAACTAATATGAGCTTAAGTCTAACAATAATATGAGTAAAAAGGGTAATAAAAATAGTACTTTTGAACACTTATCACACCCCCAAACTCGAACTATTGCTTGTCCTCAAGCAATGCAAACTAACAATTACCTGCCAAGACTTTAATCATCAAAAACATGCTTCAAACTTGAATTCAAACCTCGGAACTGTGGCACAAAGTATGATCACCTTTTAATTTTTCGAATAGCACAAAAATTACTCGGAACCAAACTATAATGCTCGTGACAATGTGTGTGCGTAGTTGTGTACAAGTTGATTTTCAAGATTCTATGTGAACAATAGGCTTTTATCAATTTAATTATCAGGCCATTTATTTATTTTTTTCACTAGAGCCAATTTTCGGGCACCTCTAGCAAAGTAAGCAATTTCGGGCACCTCTAGCAAGAAAGTGCATTTACTACTAGAGCCAGTTTTGGGCACCTCTAGCAAGAATTTAACTTTTAATTTTCAATTTTAAATTTACCCAAATTTTAAGCAACCTAAGTTCACTAAGTTTCTTTCAATCAACAAGCCATAACCATGCAAAAAAATTCAGCATCATAGTAAAATTCTAAGTTCTTTTCACGCAATCATAAAATTAAAGGTTCTTTCAATTAAGTGCAGTGACAAAAATTCATCATTGGATATTCAACAAGTCTTAAGCAATTAAATCCATTTAAAGACATGGCAAGTAACATATGCAACCTATATGTGATTGCTAAAGGTGAATGCAACTAAACATGAAACTAACTAGAAACCAACACCCCCCAAACTCGAGAGAAGCATTGTCCTCAATGCATGTAAAAGTGAAACAAAATTTAAAAGAAACTAAATGAAATGAGTTAGTTAGAGAGGTCGTCACCTCGAGTGATAAGTTTCCTTCGTGCCGTTTGCTTGATTCATTTTTCAGTCGGTGGTTGAATGCTGGTACCGCGTGAATAGCATTGCTTTGATTTGATCCATGTTTCCCGATGCAGGTTCACTTGCATAGGCATCAGTAGTTGCCGAAGCCATTGTTGTTGCCTGGGCATCGCCAGTTTCTGTGGCAAGTAGTCGACAGTGAATTTCCTTAGCATGGTGTTTGTGAGTCTTGTTGTGGAAAAGAAAACCTGGACACTAAAGATAATGAAGAAAAATAAAATCTCTCCTAAAAATTCCAAAAATAAATAAAGAGAAAAAAAGATAACCGAAAATAATAGAAAGAAAAAAAATAGTTCAAAAAAAGAAAAAGAAAAAGAAAATATCGAAAGGACAGCATGCTCACGCATCTCCTAAGGTGTCAACTTCTTTATTTCGTTCTACATGGGCACCGTTGTAGTGCTTCAATCTCTGTCTGTTAACTTTGAATTCATGTTCGTCGGTAATGGGCTTGATTATCACGGCACCATGGGAGAATGGTTTGACAACTTTGAATGGTCCCGATCATCTTGATTTTAGTTTTCTCAGGAAAAGTTTCAGCCGAGAATTGAATAAGAGAACTAGTTGCCCTGGCATGAATTGCCGCGACAATAGTTTCTTGTCATGCCATTGCTTTGTTTTCTCCTTGTAGATTCGTGCATTGTTATAGGCGAGTGCACGAAATTCTTCTATCTCGTTGAGGTCCAACAAACGCTTTTGCCCGGCACTTTCCCAATCCATATTCAGGGTCTTGATTGCCCAATATGCCTTGTGTTCGATTTCCACCGGTAGATTGCATGCTTTGCCATAGACAAGTTGAAAAGGGGAAATACCTAAGGGTATTTTGAATGTAGTGCCATATGCCCAAAATGTGTTATCTAGTCTTACTGACCAATCCTTCCTAGAAGGATTTACAACTTTCTCGAGTATACCCTTCAATTCTCGGTTGGAAATTTCTGCTTGCCCATTGGTTTGTGGGTGATATTGCCCGTCCTCTGGCAACGATCACATTGCTTGTAAAACTCTTGGGCACCTTTGTATAGTGTTGGCCAATACAAACCGGATTGCAAAACTTTGGCCGCGGTACGTGTTCCTCCAAAATGTCATCCATAGGGTGAAGAATGGCATTGCTGGAGTACATTCTGCTACTCTTCTTCAGGGACACTTCGGCGTATGACCTGATCTGCACATTGTTTAAACAAAAGAGGTTCGTCCCAAAAGTAATGCTTAGCATCGTGGCAGAACCGCTTCTTCCCTTGGTGAGTAAGGCCATAAGGTAAAATACCACAAACAGGAAAATTAACTAAATCCGTGTACCAAGGTATTGCCGAGGCATGTGTTGCCGTGGCGACTGCTCCCAAGATTGTTGAGGCGTGTGTGTATCTAGAGTTACCGAGGCATGCGTATCCATGGTTATCGAGGCATGCGTATCAGTGGTTGCCAAGGCGTGCGCGTCTGGAGTTACCGAGGCGTGCGCGTCAAGAGCTGCTGCGACGTCGAGGGTTGCCGAGGCATGCGCACCCATGGTTGCCGAGGCAACTAAAAGTTGCTCATCCGGGAATGCATCACATATCTCTAAATTCGCGTCCTCCTCTTTATTGCATTCTAAACATGATAAGTGATCAGCCACTTGATTTTCTGTTCCTTTCTTGTGCGTTGGCCTAGGACTGCTCCTACCGTAAAATCACTTGCATCACACATGAGCTCGAAAGGTAGCGTCCAATCTGGTGGAACGATAATGGGTGCCGAGGTAAGCTTTTCCTTTAGGGTTTCGAATGCTTGGGTGCAAGAATCATCAAAATTGAAGACTTTGTCCTGTTCAAGCAATTTGCACAAGGGTTTAGTAATTTTAGAAAAATTATGAATGAACCTCCTGTAAAAACCTGCATGTCCAAGAAAGTTTTGAATTTCTTTAATCGAACTTGGTGGGGGTAATCTCTTGATCACGTCCACCTTGGCTTTGTCTACTTCAATTCCCTTGGATGAAATGTTGTGGTCGAGAACTATTCTGTCATCTACCATAAGATAGCACTTCTCCCAATAAATGACTAAATCGGTTTCTTCACATCTTGCCAACACCTTCTCTAAATTGCCGAGGCAACTGTCGAAGTCATTACCAAAAACGGAAAAATTATCCATGAAGATCTCAAGGAAGTGTTCGACCATGTCTGAAAAGAGTGCCATCATGCATCTTCTAATGTTACTGCATATCTGAGAAAACTTGAGGATGGTCATTTTTGATACTTCTTATAGTCCATCCGCACCCTCCATCGGGTGACAATATTGCCCAAAAAGAGTTTGGCCAATGTGCTTGCCACTACTCCCTTTTGCGTTACCATGGTGGAGGTGTCTTTCTTTCGTGTTCCCTTGTAGTCCATGCACATCTTCCACCTTGCTGTTGTTCCTGAAGGCATGGATATATTATTAGGAAAAATTATATCAACATCCAACCATTTAATTACCTCATTCTTGTCGGGCTCCATCATGGTTGGATGTAGCCTTCGTTGTCGTGGCAATTGCTGCTCTAGCCAATTTCCGTGGCAATCAGTTGCCAAAATTTGCTATAAGTCAAGGGAAGAACCAATTTTCTGAAAAGCATTACGAATCCAAACACCTTTTTCTTTTGGCCTCTCAAACATCTCTATTAGTAGAGATTTCGATGGCTTCAAATCTACCAACATCGGTTCCTCAAGACATACCTGCAATGGACGAGGTGAGTTTTTAAAGAATTCAAAAGGTTCAACCATTACCTGCTCATATTCCATTGGCAAAGTATTATCATCTCGTTGATCTTGCATGTGGTCGTGCAATTGCCGTGGCAACTGTAGATGAAAGCAATCTACAAATTCCTTCTTCAACGTCAACGTTGTAACCTTCTAGGCATCAGGTTTCTCAGAATTTGCTAAAATATTGTTGTTCTTAGCTTCATTGAGTGTTGTCGTGGCATTGCTCTGTTAAGGCTCCTCAATTATTGCCGAGGTAATTTGTTGCTCAGGCTCATCATGTGTTGGGCAGTCTTTCTCATCAACATACTCTCGACTTTGAGGTTTTAGTTGTTCCTCACACATCAGAGAGCTTTCCTTGCATTGTTCCTTGTCCTCTTGCCTTGGGACTTCAGTATCCCTAGGAATGAATTGTTGGTGCATGTTATCCATGACATATGTGGATCTCCTCAATTGATCTTATGAATCCCCCAAGGTTGCATCCCATTGAGCTATCCTCGTATCCATAGAATTTGATAGCTCTCAAATCTCTTCAATTGATCCGTCAAGTCTAGCCAAGGAAGCTAGCAATGTTTCCTCCAAGAAATTGGAATGCTCTTGAAAAGGACTACATTGCCATGGCATATCTATTGTTGCGGCAAAATTGTTATGGTAAAAAAAAATTTGAGCTTTTTGACCATACCATGAAGAATTTTGCTGCTGGTTCCCTCTATGGTCCTCTATGTAGTTATATGCACCGAAAATGTGAGGGCAATTTTCAAACACATGATGTTCTCCACACATAGCACATGATTTTTCCATGGTATATGCTCTTTGGGCTTTTCTCGGTTGGTATAGGTAATCATCAAAGGGTGGAAGAAACTCTTGATTGGATTGATTCATATATTCCAACATCAACTCTCGAATAGATCGGCTTTTATTTCCCGACATGTTGATGTCTCTTAACTTGTAGCGCACCTAATTTTTTTTTTGATAAAACAAACAAAAAGAAAAGTTAGTAAAACTAAGAGAAAAAAATACAATAACAAAAACAACTAACACCAATTGCCAATCCCCAGCAACGGCGCCAAAAACTTGTTGTGTGTAATAAGTGCTACGCAAATGTGCAATTATACACGTCGCAAGTAATAAAGTGATACGAGTATCGAGTATCGTCTCCACAGGGATTGTTTGGGCCACTTTGCTTAAGTTACTGCACTGTGAAAATAAAAACACAATTGATAATAGAGGTTTTAATTAACGAGAAAACTAAGAGTAATAAACTAAAAGAATAGATGAAATTAAAATAGAGTGAATAGGCCAGGTTATCATGAGTTGAGGTGTGATAGCCGATTGGATCGTCTTGGTAAAAGAGTGCAAGGGCAACTCAGTTGTCGTGGCAACTTGCACAGCGGGGTTGCCTTGGCAACTAATCGATGGTTGCCTGGGCGACTAGCTGGGCAACTACTTGGGCGGCTGGGCAGCAACTTCAAGGTTCGGCGGAGCGTTCTTCAATGGTTTCTTCTTATCCCTAAGTCAAAACTCTAGCTACTTGTGCATGCCTTGATAATACATCCCTGCATGAATCAAGGGTGAACAACAACCAATCTTGCGCTCCTCTTAGTCGTTGAAATCCTTAACTTATTCCTAAGCCAGATTAATCTTCACCATCAATAGATTGAATAAAGACCATACTCATTCGTTTCTTGAATCTAACTCTCCCGATATTAGATAAATAGATGAAGTTACGAGATCCTCTCCCAATTCACTCACAAACAAGAATAAAAGCCAAGAATGAGTAAACCTTGAATTGAAAGTGCAAACTCTTATTACCTAAACAAAATCCAATTATTTCTCACAACAACAAAACACAATAACCCCAACCAATCAAGTTAGTTCATGGTTAGGTTCAAAAGATATACAAAGAATAATCCTCAAACCATGAATCTAATGGAAGCAAAGAAGAAGAAGAAGAAATTGAACTCTCTCCCCCTTGCTCTCTTGCCGAAATCTCTTTTTCCCTTTGGAGTTTACAGCATGGCCTCTAATTTATAGGGCTAGGTCAACGTCCTTCTTTGAGGAGGAAGTTAAGTTGGAATTAAATTATCTTTAAATAATATAATTCTTTATTATAATTATATTCCTTCTAGAACTTTTCCTATCTTCTTGGGATTTAATTCTTCTTTAACCTCTTCATTCTTTGTCGACAATTGCCCTGGCAACTGGATCGGCATATCCTTCATGCATTGCCCTGGCAACTAGCTCGGCATCTCCTTCATGCATTGCCCTGGCAACTGGTTCTAGCCTTGTTTAGGCAAGTGATTCTACACACACACAAAAACACACCAAAGCAGCATCTTTTCACACAAAAATCACCAAGTTATGTAATCAAGCTCAACGGTGGAAAGAAATATGAATTAATGCATGAATGACTAATTATGCAACTAATATGAGCTTAAGTTTAACAATAATATGAGTAAAAAGGGTAATAAAAATAGTACTTTTGAACACTTATCAAGTACCATTTGCTCTCGTTCGAGGATGTATGTGAAGTGGTCGAAAGAACCACTTGGAAAATCTGTGTATCCGGTGTGTTTTACAAAATGGAAAGATTTGGTTTTGGGTCATTTTAATGCCAGTATATGAATCAATGTATCATTATAAATGGATTATGTTTGTATAATGGGATTTATATATGTGGTGCTCTGTAAGCCTTGCTTTGGATGAATTAGCATGTGAAGGCTTAAATTGTGGTTTGCTTGATGTTATGTTAGAAATCCATGATACATATGTGTCCAAAGAGTTTAATGTGCATATTTTGGAAAGACAAAAGGAGCATGATGTCTCTTGGCATGAGAATCAATACAAGTTTTGAAAGCAGAATGTTTTAAAAACATTGGTGAGTGTTTTTGAGCATCCCTCACTGAGCTTTATGTGCTTACGCTCTCTTTTATCATCAATGTGGAGAAGTAAGCATTCGGACAGCAAGCAACCAAGAAGCAATCCAAGGGTTGAGCTAATTCAAGTACAATTTTATAAATACTACATAGTAATAAATAGTAATGTGACCAAGTTGTAATTAGGAGGGTTGTTTAGGTTACTCCCTATTTTGGATATGTTCTATTTGGTGTTTTCGACTTGTAAATTGATATATGCTTTGAATTGGGGGTCTTGGGAAGATTTAAGCATGTGGTGTAGAAGTCATGCCTATAGATTTACTTTGATGATTGCTTATGCATCTATGATGTCTATGTTTCAATGTTCTGTGATGTTTTGTAGTTCATTAGTTAGTATGAAGTTTACATGTTGTTTGAAGCGTATTCAATTGAGCCTAAGTGTCATATGTTCGACCAAGAGGTCATTACAGACCCAGTTGTACCAGTGCGGGTCCTTAAGGATCGGTACACGAGGTCTATTACGGCTCAAAAGTGTGCAAAATTACACATGGGTATCGGTACGCCTAGATCTGTATCGGTACGCCCCTTAGAAAAATACAATAGGTGTTAGTACATGGGTAACCGTATCAGTACGCATCTTAACTACTGGAATTCCCTATTTTTATATCGAACCATTGGTATCGGTACACGAGAGGACCGTACCGATACCTTTTTCAAAATTAACTCATACCGATACTGGCACGGGGTGTGTCGGTACCAAGTCTGTTATTTCTAGTAATTGCTTTGCTGAAGTTTGAATCTTTGCAGTTTAGTCCTTGTTTCTTGTATATGCAATTAATCGAGCTTGGGTGACTATTTTATGTGTAAATTTAACCAACATGCATGTAACCTGGTTAATTAAGGTTTGGTAACTTTTTATTTTAAGTAAGTCCCCTCAGTTTTCTCAATTGTATTTTGGTCCCTAAATAGCAAATGTATTTAATTAGATGTCTAACTGACATCCGTTTCCTTCGATATTTCACCTGCTGCCAGCATGTTTACCTTAGGGATTAATTATGCATTTAGACAAGATAAAAGGAAAAATAGTGTTTCGTTCGGGTTTGTCTCGATAAACCCAATATAGCTCGCTCAGTTTGATCTGGCGTCTAGACCAGGTCAAGGGGGTTACACAACGATATACCTAATGGTCACTAAATTTGCCAATATATGAGAAAGAAGTGGAAAACTATATTTTTGCATATGGTTGTTATGCATACCATGCTTTGGAAAGGGGTTTCAAAGTGTAGCTTATACTCATGTTTTTAGTGCATTGATGAATGTGAAAGAGTGGCACCAATAAGCATATCCTACTTATGCTCTCATTCTTCTTTGCAGAGAATTGAAGATTTTGGGAGCATTGGAGCGAGGAGATCCTAAGACATCATTTGACTTTGAGTATGGTTTTAGCTTAAATCTTTTGGTAATAAGGCAATGTGTTGTCCAAGTTTAGGGATTTGTACTTTGATTGATTTTGCCTCATGGATTGTATTTTTTTGGTGGATGGATTGTTGTTTAGATTTGGGATGTGGACTGATGGTTTCATGCCTTGTTTCTATTCCTAGTATATTGGTTGAATTGTTTAGGAAGCATGCTTATAGTTTACGCATTTGTGATCGAAAATGCATATTTGATGGTTTGGTATGTTGTGGATGTTACCCTTTTATGCTAAATATGTTTAGTATGCATGATAGGATATTTGGGGCAAGTTTGTATTGATTTGAAGGTCAAAAACCAGATAAAATGGGCATTATTGGTCTTTGGGTATTGATACAGGGTTCCCCGTATCAGTACGCAGGGCAGGACCATAATTAGATCTTAGAAGTGGGAATTTGGCTTAGGTACCGATACTCAAGGGAGTGTATAGGTATGGGTTTTGGCTACTGGATTTGAGCTTTGGCCAATTAAGCCTGGGTACCGATACGACTAAGGGTGTATTGGTACGGACCTTGTGTGTTTTAACCTGGGTATCGGAACGCATATAATTGCACTAGTAATACCCTTGTTATAAAGCCTGGTATTAATATAGCTCCCTATGTACCGATACTAAAGGTTGTTATGTCAGTTATTTGGTTGTTGTTGTTTGAGATTCTTCCACTTTGGTCCCTGATTCATAAGTGTGCAAAATGTATGTATTCGATCGATTGATCTTTTTTGCCAAAATTGAACTTGTGAGCATGAAACCTGATTAATTAAGGATTGGTAACCTTAAATCTGAATCAGTCCTTATAGTTTTCTAAATTTGCAATTTGGTCCTTAAATTACAAATTCGTACAATTGGAAGTCGCTTCAACGTTCGATTCAAACGCAAATTTAACCACTGCCAATCTGAACATACTAGGTTCTAATGATGCATCTAGATAAGATAAAAATAAACCTTATTTGAAATATTTAGTTCTAGTTTACTACGAGAAACCTAATGTAGCTCGCTCGGTTCAGCCTTGCACCTAGGCCAGGTCAAGGAGATTACAAAATGTATTAACATGGGTCCTTACAAAATATCCTTATCGCTTTTGAGCTAGAGTAATAGGGTTTGTTCTGAACATTACTCTAAAATAGACTTAAAAACAACATAAAGTTCTTCAACAGTCTAATTCTTGATATCGAAACATGGAGGACAACGATGGATCAATACAGGTATATGCATTCCTTATTCTCATCAGTCCTATCATTGATGCCCATATCCCCGAAGGTAACATCGACTTCTTCCTCAATCTTTCCTTATTCTACCTTCATGGTATCAGGATATGTGAGCCCTCTTAACACAATATTGTGATGCAGAAATGGGAAAGTCATTTGGTCCTAAACAATATCTTCCATATTCATCCTTGCCTTCCTCCTTTCTTGGTGCTTTTTAAAATCCAATTTCCTTTGCAATGCATCATGCTTGTATCCCAATCCAAATTTATCCTTCTTACTGACATCAAAAAGAGGAAACGCATGTCCTTACAGCAGTCTCCCTAAACCTTTTTCGGTCTTGGCTCCTCTTCTGAGGACCTCCCTAACTTGCATCTTGGTGCATCTCGACAACTTCCACTTTTTTCTACAATGAACATGGCATTAACAAATTCCAATGTTCTGAAAGAGCATTTTATCCTCGTCAATTTCAATGTACAGCACACCAGTCGAGAGAGATGCAATGATATCTTCTTTTGCACCAATGCTTACAAGCTGGCCATCGATCACAAACTTTAATTTTTGATGCAAAGTACAAGGGACCGTACCGGCAAAGTAAATCCAAGGACTTCCTGAGAGAAACCTGTAGGTTGGTTTGATGTCCATCACAACAAAATCAATTTCATATGTGGTAGGCGCGATCAACAATGGTATCTCTATCTTGCCTAAGACAACTCTTTGGGTCTCATTAAAGGCTCTCACAATGTTATGATAAATTCTCATATGTGACGCATCCACTGGTAACTTCTTCAAAGTGGCCATTGGCAAAACATTCAGAGCAGACCAATTATTTATAGAAACCTCGTGTAGCATATGCCCTTTGTAATGGGTAGAAATGTGCAAAGCTTTGTACAAAATCCTTCCTCCCTCCAAAATTTATTCATCACTGAATGAAATGAAATTATCCATGGTAATATTGTTAACCAACTTGTCCATCTTATCGGTTGTTATCTCTTTTGGCATGGAGGTTCAATTTAAGACTTTCAAAAGTGCGTTGCAATGAGTCTCCGAGCTTAGCATCAAGGATAGCATAGAAATACATCTCGAGAGCTTATGGAGTTGCTCCACCACATTGAATTTGTTGTGCTTGAAGAATTTTAGAAACGCTAAGGCCTCTAACTCTTTTGGGCGGCTTGTGGGACTCCGGTGTTGGTTCTTCATGAAAGTTTTTTTAGGGTTGGCTACTAGGGCTTTTTCTTTTTGAGTTTTCTCCATATTATCGCCCACTAGTGCAGAATAACACATTCCACTATGAGTAAAGTTCCTGACCTCATTCACATCACTAGGAGCTGGCTTGGATTCCTCTAGGGTACTCACACTCTAAGTGTAATTCCACGGCACTTGTTTACTGTCCTTGTAGGGAAAAGAGGCAGGAGCTTTTATCACTAGTCGGGTGGGTGAGCTCCTAGCCACTTCTTTGCTTCTCTAGACTTTATCTTAATCAGCAATGGATTTATACTCATGAAATCCCTCTTTAAATGTGACTCATCTAATGCATATACCTCAGCTACCTTGTAGTCACCTGTCTTTTCAAAGAATTCTATCTCTCAACTATCCATATTTTCTATAACCAAATATCTGAAATATGGGCAACCTTGGATTTTGTGTTCCTTGGTCATATGGTACTCACAATATGGTTTGCTTTGCTTCTCAACCATCTTCGTGCCTTTCTCTAGCATTCCCATCTCTACCGTCTTTTCCCATACCCATTATAGTGGGGCTTTAACCTCTAACAAATCCTTCTTCAATCACTTCCCATTCTCTTTTATTATTGCATGTACCCTCGCATCTCTATGATTCGGAAAAGGATTTCCTAATACATTTGGCATGTCAAATTTCATCATTCCCACATTTTTCAAATTCTACACCACCCTTTTGAAAATAGTGCAGTGTTCAATGTCATGTTCGAAAATTCCTGCGTGGTATTCGCACTGGGCATTTGAGTTATAAAATGATGGGTAGGGTGGTTGCAGAGGAGTGAGATGATGTGTTACCACCAACCGCGACTCTACCAACTTTGAGAAAAGTTCACCGTATGATATAAGTATGGGCGAAAAATATGATTTCTCTTTTTTATCCCTAGAATTTTTCGACTCATTTTTGGATGGGCTCTGCGTTGTAGGTGTTGATGCTACCATATTGGTCTAACATATAGTTATCCTTTTAAAGAAATTAGAATTATAGGTGCTTGTCATATTCACCTCATGATCCTTTTTCTTGGACTATTTTTGGGTATTCTCTTATCCATCAATTCTTCCACTTTTGATAGTTGCTTTGATATGTTCACCAGTCATGACCATATCTACAAAATTACTGATAGGATTGTTTATCATACAATCATAGAGTGTCCCTTTCAAGGTATCCACAAAAATGAGAGAAATTTCATTTCAAGATGTGGGGGCTGCACCTGGCTGCCACATCCCTCTAACGTTAGGCAAATTCACAAAAACTCTCATTGTGTTTCTATTCCAAACCTTGCAACATGAGCTGATTTGGAGTCATATCGGTTATGTACTTATATTGATCTATGAAAGCCTTAGCCAAATCCTTCTATGACTTAAGCTGAGTGCGAGTTAACTTATTGTACCACCTCACAGTAGGCCCCGCTAGACTATCCTAAAAGAAACAGCTCAACAACTTTTCATTATCAATGAACCCCGTCATCTTTCTATAAAGCATGGTTATATATGTGGTAGGGCAAGTAGTCCCATACAATTTTCAAATTCTAGTGTTTTGAACTTGGGTGGAATCTCCAAGTTTGGAACCAAGCGGATATCCCTAGCATTCATTCCATATTGCCCTTCTTCTTCTCTAGTCCTAAACTTCACCTCAAGATCCTTACGTGTTTCTTCAAGCTGTCTTGAGAACTCTACCTTGACCTTGTTCAGTTTCTCCATTTCATCCAAATCTGGGACATTATCCCCAAAATGTTCTCCCTGATTAAAATTCAATCACGCTGGAGCATGGGTAGAGGCGCCCACCTGATGTGATGTTGTTCCATCTCTGTGGGAAGCTACCCCTTGTAGGGGCCTAATAGCTCTTAGGACAAAATAGGGAATATGAGGGATCCTCCATTCCATGGTTAGGATTTTCAACAGAACATTATCCTCTCTTGTCCTCCGAGTTCTAAGCCCTATTATTTGAGCCAGTTGCTTCATCATATCTTGCTGAGACTTGATTATAGTGTCTCTCAGATCTTGTTGAGCACGTTCCAATTGTACCCTCAAATTGGCTTCCAACTTGGCAAAACTGTCCTCCATTTGCCTTTTCTAGTGTTAGGAAAAGTATGAATGCATAATCTTTGATTACCAAAAATTCTACCATGGAACCCCTAACAATTAATTTTATTACTTTAGGAATTAATGTATGCAATGTGTCTTATCTATAACAGAAATAAATATTTAAAATCAAGCAATTATCAAATGCATGAACGAATACAAATAAGGCATTGATTCGCAAATAGTCCTTTAGAAAGACTTTTATTCTGAAAAGATGTTCGATTAAAAAATATTCTACAAGTATTGACTAACCATCATTCCTAGCATCTTAACTTCGCGAAGCAAAGCACCCACTCGACTTCCCAACTCTGTTTCTGGATTGACTCATGTAAATAGCTCTCTTGTTTCTATAACACCCCAAAAACCGACCTAGTTAGAATTAGGTTTCGGTTACCGAAAAATACATATCGGAAAGGTCTAAATATTGTATCAACCCTAATTGGGTCATCATTTTTATCGTATTGGACTCTAATTGAGTCAAATTATTGAACTTGGGCCTAATTGATTTCCTAAAAACCTTTTAGTGACTAAATTATGAAAATTGAAAGTTCAGGGGCAAAAGTACAAACTTTAGGAAGTTAAGGGACCACTCTCGTAATTATCCTAATTTCTTGGGTGATTCACCTCCTTGCTTAGGCAACCCCACGTGAATTCCTTGTTAATTGTAAGAAAAGATGATAGCTATTATAGCTATCCAAATGTTGAAAATGGAAATTATTTTATATAGTTTACCTATCCTTGGAGGTAAGCTTACCATTGGTTGTGTTTAAAGTGGACAAATAATTAAAATAAGCTTACCATAGCTAAAAGAAACCTTTGGTTAGATATAAAGAATTTTGAAGCAATTCTCCTAAAGTGTTAATAGCCACCGAGACCCTTTGCCATTTTCTTTCACATTTTCCTTAAAGAATAAGCAAGCACCTCAATTGTTGTCTTCAACCTAAGCTCAAGCAAGCACCTCTCTTGAAGCCTCAAGCTTTCCTTGATTTCAATACATCGTTTGATAGCTATTGTCTTGGTGAGTAAAAGCCTCAAACAATTTCAGTAGCCCATGGAAGATTGAAGTTTAATTTTCAATTGAAGTTAAGGAGCTTAAAGCTAAATCTTTGTTCTCCATTCTTAAAATCCATGGGAAGCTTTTGTAATCAGCTATTGTAAGTTGAATATTGATTTCAAACTATAGATTTGATTCTAACATGTCCCTTTTGTTTCACCTAGCTCGGGAGTTGGAGAAGGAAGGCCCATCATCCCCTTCAAAAGCTAAGAATAAGGGAATCGTTATCTGAGAGCCTTGAGAGCTTCAAAATTGAGGTGAGTGTAGTCAGAGTCTCAGGATTAGGCTAGGTGCCTATCCCGAATCATTGATTATTGATTATTGCATTGCTAACCAGTGCATTGAATTCGTGTCCGTAGCATCATTACCGTTGTCATCGAAACCATTGAAGTATTGTTATATTGAATTATTGAGCATTGGATATTTACTATTGCATATTGTTAGTGAAACATCGAAATATGCCTATTGTTACCGAATAATTATACCAAACAGTTGTTATTGAAATACCATTTTTGAACTATTCATTATTAGACCTTGGATTTGAGAGTATTGGATACAATTGGCATGCCATAGAATTCATAAGCTCATTGGTACGGGTGCTGCAAAGAGATGTTGTGATTTGGTCAAATTGGTACGACGGAGGATATATGACTAGACCACTATTGATTTTGGTGTGGAGGTGGAATTCGTGTATCCATATACCGTAAATCGATCCAAGGAAAACTATTGTTGAATGATAAGCATGTTATTGAACATGGACATTGTATTGATTTTTGTCATAGCATTGTTATTGATCATTGACACATTGACATATTGCTATTGTATTATTGATTAAACATGCATTTGAATGCATATTGACTATTGACATTGTTTATGACTACCTCACTAGGCAAAGTATGCCTAATGCATTCATCTTCCAGGCGTTTAAGGATAAGAAGTCTTAAGAGGGAGATCAGAGCTGAAGAAGGTTTTTGGGCAGGTCACTACGTTGATAAAGTAAAGTATATCGAACCTATGAACTCATAGAATGGTGACAAAGTAGTTAGATTAGTCACTTTTAGTCCTTTTGTTATGTATATGTTGCTTGTGGCATGTATAAGCCTTAAGGGCCCTAACTGACTTTATATGTTTGGCTAAAAAGGACTAAATATGCATATTTGGCTTAAAAAGGTGAAATCATACTAAATGGACACATATGAACATAAAATTTGACATGCTAGTAGAATATGTTGATATTAAATTGCTGGTAAAATCTCATTGTGTTTGGACATCATTTGATAGGTTAAATTTGATGAAAACAGACACAATTTGTCATTACAGTGCAGGGCGTATCAATACGGGTGATGGCGTATCGATACGGGTATGCATATTTGGGCTTAGTCAACATCGGTCAACATGGTGTATCGGTACGTCAAAGGGCGTATCAATACGAAAAGTCAATACTATAATTTGGAAAATTAAATGCATCGATACGGTCTTCAGGGCGTACTAAAACGGGTAAACCTGGTCCTCGTACCGATACGGTTCCCCAGCCGTACCGATACGAGTCTTGTACATTGGATTCAGATAGTTATAAAATATGCATTGCGTATCGATATAGGTAGACACCATATCGATATGGACTCATTGATCTTAAACGATTTTAACAGTCTTGACATAGGTGTACCGATGCAGCCTCCTGAGTATTGGTACGGGTTTTGGTAAGTTAGTTAATAAATCTAAAAACTTGCGAAATGATCATTGTTTATTGGAAAGATTAATTGGGCCAATAAATGAACTCTGATTAATTTAAAAATTTATAGAGATATTGTCTATTGATTGAATTTTATTGTAGTAAACCCAAATTCCAAATTGGACCTTTAATTTATCAAAATTATAGTTTAGTCCCTAAAACTTGTAAAAGTTTAAAATTGGTCCTAAATGGATAGTCACAGATTCGTATTGGATTAATCAAACTTATTATATTTTTTGTAAAGAATGACATCGTTAGTTATCGAATATTGATTAAAAATGATTGTAACGGTCACCAATTTTGTTCTGGTAACGCTTTTCGACCCGGTTCTCGACCAGGCCGGATAGGGGGTGTTACATTTGTGGTATCAGAGCTAGAGTTTAGTCGATTCTAGGACTAAACATAAGCTATTGTATTGATTATTATATTACTTTGCCACCTAGGAGTTATTTATTGTATATTGTGACATACTAGCTAATCCGATCTCTTTAATTATATAGATGGCTAACTCTAACGAGGCTCATATAGATGAGCATGTTACCGGCTCCTCAACTCATGGTGAGAAGATTAGAGGTAGAGATCCTCCAATTTTGCAAAATCCTCATGTACAGAACCCTAAGCCCGAGGTGCAAGTTGCTCAAGCCGAATGTTATAGGAACATAGCCGACATGTTCAAAGTATTCATGACTTCGATGAGGGTGAGCAAACTTTATAACCTCCTATTGTTGCTATTCCAAATGCCCGAGCTCCCATAGATAAGCTATCTCAACACCAGGCCTACTCTTTCACCAGTCGTAACGATAAAAATCCTAAAATTGCTGAGTATTGGTTAGACAGTACTCTTCGAATCCCGACCAAGCAGCTACAGTGTTCCGACGAACACAAGCTTGAGTATGCCATTTCCTTGCTGGCTGATGAAGCATTGTATTGGTGGGAAACTGTCATTCTCGCAGTTCCTGAATAAGCTGTAACCTGGGAGTTTTTCTTTCATGAGTTTCGTAAGAAATACATCAGTGAATATTTTCTAGCCGAGAGGCATGATATCTTCCTTCATTTGAAACAAGAAGGATGACCTGTGGAGTAGTACACCTATGACTTTTGTAACTACTATCGGTATGGGGCTAAATACATCAAGAAGGAGGAGGAGAAGTGTAGAATATTCATCAATGGTCTAAATGATGACCTGAACCATATGTTTACAGCATTAGGTATTACCAATTTCTAAGACCTTGTGAACATGATTAAAGCCACTGAAACTACTCAGAGAGCTCAGAAGGCCGGTGGGTCGTGCAAGTCTTAAAAGAGTTATCGAGATGACTCCCATTCTTCTGAGTCTTGCAAGAATGGAAAACATTATGATTAGAAACAAATGGAGTATTCATAGCCCTCCCGTCCTGAATACATTGTTAAGCCTCAAGCCATGACCCAGTTCTTCCCTAGTACCAATTTCGTTTAAAGTATTGATGGCTCTAGACAAGAGACCAACATTCGGTTTGCAACTTTTGCCAACATAGGCACCCTATTGGGAAATGTCGCAAGAAGTCTGGAGCATGCTTTTCTATGGGGAGATGGGACATATTATTCGTGAATGCCCTAAAAATATCGTTAAGTCCACTTCTGCATCGGTTAATCCATTATCCTCTGCTCGATCCTTTCGAGTCAAAGGAGCGAGGCAAGAATCTTCTAGAAAGCCCACTGGTTCGTCTAAGATGTCACACAAACTTGAATCTAAGGCTTTTGCGCAGATGTACCATGTGCCGGACGAGGAAGAAGAAGATGAACTCAACATCATCGCAGATAAAAAATCAAGGAGGAATTTTTCTTAAGGAGGAGATTTGTAACACTCCGAAAATCTGCCTAGTCAGAATTAGGTCTCGGTGACCAGAAAATACGTATCGAAAAGGTCCAAATATTGTATCGACCCTAATTGGGTTATCAATTTTATCATATTGAACTCTAATTGAGTCAAATTATTGAATTTGGGCCTAATTGAATGCCAAGAAACCTTTTAGTGACTAAATTGTGAAAATTGAAAATTTGGGGGCAAAAATACAAACTTCAGGAAGTTGAGGGACCACCCTTATAATTATCCCAATTTCTTGGGAGATTCACCTCCTTGCTTAAGTAACCCTACGTGAATTCCTTCTGAATTGTAAGAAAAGATGATAGCTATTATTGCTATCCAAATGATGGAAAATGGAAATTATTTTATATAGTTTACCTATCCTTAGAGGAAAGCTTACCATTGGTTGTGTGTGGGGTGGAAAAATAATTAAAATAAGCTTACCATAGCTAAAAGAAACCTTTGGTTAGATATAAAGAATTTGAAAGCAATTCTCCTAAAGTGTTAATAGCCACCGAAACCTTTGCCATTTTCTTTTACCTTTATCCTTAAAGAATAAGCAAGCACCTCCATTGTTGTCTTCAACCTAAGCTCAAGCAAGAACCTCTCTTGAAGCCTCATGCTTTCCTTGATTTCAATACACCATTTGATATCTCTTGTCTTGGTGAGTAAAAGCCTCAAACAATTCCAATAGCCATGGAATATTGAAGTTTAATTTTGAATTAGTTAATGAGCTTAAGGCTAAATCTTTTTTCTCCAGTCTCAAAATCCATGGGAAGCTTTTGTAATCAGCTATTGTAAGTTGAATATTGATTTTAAACTATAGCTTTGATTCTAACATGTCCCTTTGTTTCACCTAGCTCGGGAGTGGGAGAAGGAATGCCCATCATCCCCTTCAAAAGCTAGGAATAAGGGAATCATTATCCGAGAGCCTTGAGAGCTTCAGAATTGAGGTGAGTGTAGTCAGAGTCTCGGGATTAGGCTAGGTAAGATCTCTTCTTACCCATGAGATGATGTCCAAACCATTGAGAAAGGAGAGGGAGAAGAAAATCAAAGAGCTTGGAATCGAAGATCTCAACATTATAGCTCTTAAATCCTCCACAAGTAACCAAGAAGAATCAAGTGAGGAGGAAAGTATGGATGAAGAGATGGCCTATCTCTTTAAAGAATTTACCCGATTCATGAAGAGCAACAAAGAAGAATCCAAGCATGAATCGAAGAAGAAGATGGTGGATTCCCCCAAGTGTTCAAATTGCAAGAAGATGAGGCACGCCAAATATGATTGCCCTCGCTTCAACATGAAGGGATCATCATCAAAGAGAGTATTTGTGGCTACATGGAGTGATGAAGACTCCACCGATGAAGAGGAAGCAGCCCACCTATGCTTAATGGCCCTCACTGAGGGGGAGGTAACTTCTAACTCATCTTGTTCAAATTCAAATGCATATACTTTTGATGAGTTACAGGAAGCATATGACCAATTGGTTTTTGAGTTCAAGGCTTCATTTTTTAAAAATAAAAAGATGATTTCAAAACTAAAAATTGAAAATGGTTTGCTTATGAAAACCAATTTGGAGTTTGAAGCAAAAATAAAAGATTTTGAGCTTAAAGTTTTAAACTTACAAAATTTGCTTCAAAAGAAAGAAAAAGATCATCAAATTGAAGTAGATGATCTTCAGAAAGAAAAAGTTTTGATTTCCAATGAACTTCAAAAGAAAAACAATTTTGGAAAATCAAACTTTTATGTTAGACAATCTAGTGTCCCTAGATTTGAAAATGGAAAATGTTTTAGAAGTATTTGGGTCCCAAAAGGACTAAGTACTTTACATAAAAATGATGAAATTGAAAAATGGATTCCTAAGGGGACTAAACTATGTGCTACTAACATCATTGGATCCAAAGCAATTTGGATACCAAAATATTTGTGATTGTATTATTTTAGGCGTGATGGAGCGTGATCAACATGTGATGAAATTAAGGGGAGCTCTATACATACAAGGATGAACAATTGAAGAAAGAAGGCTTCGCATCCTACCTTTGGTTCAAGTGTGGTAAAAATTAGTTGAATTTGTTTAATTTTATATGATTTATTTTAATTCAACTAGTTTATCATAATTGTTGGACTAACATTTGAATGATGCTTGAGTAAGGGGGAGCCATATTCTAAAAACAAATATTTTTTGTCATTTTTTAAATCTCCATTGTTATGGGACTTCAAAGTTTTCAAACTAAGTTTGAATCATTTTTGATATAACAAAAAGGGGGAGAATATTTTGAAAATTTGAATTTTCAAATGAATAAAGGGGAGCTTTAACCATTTTCAAATTTTAAACTCTTATTCAAAATGTATTTTTACTAAGGGGAGAATTTTAAAAATAGTTTTTCAAGTTGGTTTTATTATATCAAAAAGGGGGAGATTGTTAGGATGTTTGTTTTAATATAATAATCAAAAAATGTTTTTGGACTAAATTAAAAACATTGAAAACTAATTTTAAGTCCAAACAACTTGAGAAATGTGTTGAAATGATTTTGGAATGTTTTTAAGTAAACAACACAATGTTTATAGGTTCAATCTGTCAAAACCTGGCCCCTGGTACCGATACTTGAACTCCGGTATCGATACCTGGAGGACCGTACCGGTACCTAGATCTCGAATACCGATACGCACTTTGCAAATGATTTTCTAGAACCATTTTTGGGGTACCGATACTAGCCTAGCAGTATCGATATCAAGAGGGGAGTACCAATACCCATGTTCAGGTACCAATACCCCCAATCAAACTTCAGCTCCACCAGCTATTTCCAAATTAGGCCGGTATCAATACCTCAATCCAAGTATCAATACCCTATGCTGCAGAATGGTAGATTTGGTTGGAACTTGATCCCCAACGGCTCCAAACCATCCCAAATTGTCACCAACAGCTAGGAAATCATTTGGGAAGATAAAAGGACCTTTCAAGCACTTGAAACAACTAATCTTCAAGTCAACAACAATATGATGTCAAAATTGTCTTAGAGCTTAATTTTCTCATTCTTTGTATAGACAACACTTATGAGCTTAAATTGTCAATGTATGCTCAAGTGGTTTAGGATTTGGGTAAGAGCTTTGGAGTGCAAACATCAACCTTGTAGAGGGATTTCAGTTTGCTTAGAATTTCTCTTGTTTAAGAGTGTTCCCAAAGCTCAGTTTGTGAGCTTTGGATGCTAGACTTGGTGAGTGAGTCTAGGATTGTAAAGGTTGCCTTCTAAGCCTAGAAAAGGGGAAGAAATTCATAGTGAATTTGGAAATCCTTAGTGGGGAAGATAAGTTAGTGGATATAGAGCTTGTTAGAAGCTTGAACCACTCTAAAATTCTTGTGTTAATTGTCCATATTTTTGCTTCCACCACATACACCCAAAAATTGACTTCTCCACCACTTGGCAAGTAATTCTGTTGAAGGAAATCGAGCCCAACAAATAAGATCATTAATATTGAGAAGCATTTCTACGCACTCTTAATTGTATTATCATGCATGCTTGTTTTATGATATTCATGAATTGCAGTAGAGCAGAAATGTACCATTGAGCTTTGTTAGCTCAGCGAGGAGAATTGTGGTTTTTCTGTGCGTAGGTTGACAGGTTTCTTTTGGAGGAACTTATCGTAGAGGATTTCCCAGTATCGAGCCAGCTTTAAAGTATAGTACTTGATGTTTTAGTTTGGACTAATTATATTCATAGGACCTTACCACAATCGAGTCAATAAATTTATTTGATTTACTATTAATTAGTCAAATGGTGTATTTTAATTGAAGCTCCTATTTTGTAAACTCGTTTACCGTTATTTAATTATGCAAATTTTTGAAAATAGATTGTTTTGAGAATTGCCAAACTTGTGGTTTTAAATGAAAAATTTTTTATGGGTCAACTTTGGGAGACTCGAATATAATGCTTAGGATCTGGATCAAGATTGGGGTGTTACATTTAGTGGTATCAGAGCTTAGGTTTAGTCAGTTCTAAAAAACCTCGGGGTGGTATAGAGGTTATGGTAAGGTGTCTAGTGAATACAAGTCTCTAAATTTGAGTTGTACTTTACAAGACCGGGAATCTTGATGTGCAACCTTGTTTCTTTATGTTTTAGAAAAGAGTTGATGGAAGGGGAAACCGGTAATAGAGAGGCGAGCCACTTCCGTGGTCTTACCTCTACCCTTTTGCAAGTGGTACAAGCTATTCTAAGGCAATCTAAGACGCCTTGCAAGACCCCTATAGAGAGGCTTCGCCGTTTTGGGCCTATAAATTTTGAGGGTTTGGGTGAAGATGACCCAATCAAGGTTGCTCAGTGGTTGCGTGACACATAAAGAATTTTGAGGCAGATGAGGGGAAGCTCGGAGGATGATCTTGATTGCATTGTTTCCCTTCTTAGGGGCAACGCACATGAGTGGTGGAAGACCGTTGAGCTGGGTCTACAGCCTACACTCTCAACATGGGATATCTTCTTGGATGAGTTTCAAAAGAAGTATATCAGTGAGGTACATCTAGATGAGATAAGGGATTAGTTCTTGTATTTTGTTTAGGAAGATCGGACGGTGTTTTCTTATGAGCAATAGTTTTTGCGTTTGAGTCATTATGCCCCAGAGTTTGTTTCCACAGAAAAGTTAAGGTGTGTGAGGTTCAGACGACGCTTGAGGTTTAAAATTTAGGTGCACGTGATAGCGGGTCCAATTAGGACATTTTCAGAACTAGCTAACAGTGCGAAGGCACTAAAGCGACTTTATGATACGACACCTGGTAGGATGGAAGATGCTGGGGGCCATGATGTGGAGACCCAGGATATCATAGGTTCATCCCAAGTTTCGCAAGGGAGGTTGTATGCTTTGAAGGGTTCGAAAAGAGTTGCTTCAAACCAGCTATCGAGAGTCGGTTTAGGATCTAGATCGAGAGTTCATAAGGGATCTTTGACTTCTACTCTAAAAGGGAGTACTGGTGGTTCTGTTAGAGTGTCACATCCACCAGCATGCGAGACATCACCTTGGAGTGTACTTTTTACTTCGGAGGGTTTGTTATAGGTGTTGGGCACCAGGACATATGACAAAGGACTGCCCAGTTATGGATGAGGATACACCAGGACATATGGCAAACGACTGAGGATATGTTAGGTAATTACGTTCTATTTTGATTCCATATGTTTTGATAGTCGTTTAGCTCTTCGGATGTGTAATGGGTTGGTTCTTGTGAATGTGTATCCTGGTAAATCTTGGGTTTGTTGTTTCTTTAGATGGTAATTAGAATTACATCTTCTACTAGATAATGTTTTACCGCAGATGGTTGTTGAGAATCCAAAGTATGTCGTAAGTTACGAGCGAGAATTTATGAAGTTTTAGATTGTTTGAATCTGGTTGTTAGTGTTAGATATGTAGAATATTAGGCTTGTTGTTTCTTTAGATGGTAATTAGAATTACATCTTCTACTAGATAAGTTTTTACCGTAGATGGTTGTTGAGAATCCAAACTATGACGTAAGTTACAGGCGAGAAGTTGTGAAGTTTCAGATTGTTTGAATCTGGTTGTTAGTGTTAGATGTGTAGAATCTTTACCTCTCTAGGGTGGACGTTGTGCTCCATGGTGATAGCTCGAGGAAGGTTCTATATGTTACGAGATGTTCTTAACTTGCGTTGTAGATGCGAGGGTTAGGAAATTTATGTCCTTAGAGTTGTGGATGTTTTGAGGGTATAGAGGTACCCTTAGTGAATGGGCAGTTTTACCGTCGGATAGGGGGTTGGAAAAATGTTGAAGGTAAGGTTGAGTTTGCTGTTAGTGTCCATCACTTCATGGTATGGGACCTAACGAACTCCTTGTTGGGGACTCACTTGTGCAAATGACCATGCAGGTGTCGTTGCAAAGTGTTTCGCCTTAAGATGTACACGCATTAGAGTGGCTTGGGTGGTGGCCTTGGATGTGTTGAGTCGTGGTCTAACGGTGGAAGATCGTTATCTGTTTCTTGAGATCGATGATCTAGCAATTAGAAGTAGAGTAATGAGGGTCTTGTATGTTTGTTTAAAGTAAAGGTACCATGTGAAGGTAAATGAAGATTGTGATAAGGATGGTGGAGTCCTTGGATGGAGCCTTAAGGGCAAGTCGTCAAGACATCTGGTCTAGCAAGTACACCTTTTGATCTAGATTCTGTGGAGTTGAGGGTTGCTCTACCCAGCGCGTGGTGAGTTGCCTTCAGGTAAGGTAAACAGTGTAAAGGTTATCAAAGTAGCGCAATGAAAATGTGGGATCAATAGCCGTGTTGTGGGTAACTGAATGGTTGTGTTGCAAAGAAATGTTATTGGAGGAACCAGTTGTAAATCCTTGAGAGCAGTTAGATGGCTTCTCGCGTTTGATAATTGGAACCGAGTAAGGGGTTGAAAGAAAATGTTTAGACCTTTGAGGATAGATTGGTTTGTTTTAGTTTCTTGTGTAAGTTCGTAAGTGAAAATGGTCATTTCTCTAAATCAAGTAGTTGAATGGTGGAATCTCATGAATCGTAAGAAGTTTTCGTTCGTGTGGGAGGCAAGTTCGGATAAAGTGAAGTTTTAAGTCTCGTCTTGGTGGGTCAAGTTCGGAGAAAAGAGCCATTAGTTCAAGGTAGATTGATGATAAGGTTTGGTTGTCAAGGTTTTGCATGTCCTTTAATGTTGACCGATGCAATATCCCAATTTTTGGCTAGTGACAAAATGTAAATTTTGAAAGTTTTGTGGCTAAAGTATAAACTTTGGAAAAGTTTAGGGACCAAAGTGTAATTTTCAAAAGTTGTGTATTTTAACCCCATAAATGAACAGTTTACCCCAAGAATGGCGTTTCCATGTTATTTGAATTTTTCGTACGGAGTTTGTATTAATGGCTATAAAGTGATAAAGTTCAGAAAAATATTCGGATAATTGGATCGAATCGAATATCCAGGATATTTTGAAGGATGATAAGCATTTTAGGGTACATGAAAAATTTGGTTGAAATCCGATAAAATTGGAATGGGAATTGAAGGTTAAAGTTTAGTGACCAAGATGACAATTTTTAAAAGTTGGTTGCTAAATCATAAAGAAAGGAAAAGTTTAAATCCATAATAATGGATTTGCTCAATAACTAATTGTATCCTATAGATGGATAAATTCGGTCAGTGAGTAAAACTCTGATATAGGTCCCGAGAATGAAAATGCAGCATAAGGTATCGAATTTTGATCGAACCCTATTATTAAGCGTGCTCTGAACAGGGAAACACTAGGAAGAGTGACCTTCGGGAAGGTCCCATAAAAGTGTTTCTGGTTGATATTTTGGACTCATTAAGAGTAGAGAATATTCGTATGGATTTCGGATAAAGGATTTTTAAGAGAAATTTTACTCGATGAGGATTTTCGATAATTATCAAAATAATAGACTAAGTTAGGAAAATTCAATCTAAGTCCCTAATAAAGGAAGTTTTTATGAGATAATAGTATTTATTTTTGGAATATGGAAATATAGAATTTTCGAAATAGATTCGATAGCTCGGTAAAGTAAGATCGTAGTAGAAGTATTTAGTGAATATCGAGAAATCGGATTGAATTGAAATTTCAGAGGTTGTTCCATAAGCCATGGAAAATCATAAAATGATATTTATGGAATAGTGGTCGGTTGAGAAGGAACTAATTTAATTAGATTATAATGGAATGGCAATTTTTAAACAAACTAGTAAATAAAGACTAGTTGGAGGGCAAAATGGTCATTTGGCAAGGATGGCAATTTTGAAATATTTTTGAAATGTTTAGGACGTTTTTGGAAGATGAAATATACATGGATTTAATCTTGACCCTTGATTTTAGATGAGATTAAATTATCCATTGGATTTAAAGGCTAAATTTGTAATTTCACTATTTAAATGAATTTAAAATTCATTTAATAGTTACAAGTGTAAAATAATAGTTAAAAGATGAACAAATGTTCATCTTTTTCCAGCCATGTATCGTGGGAGCTAGAGGAAAGAAGAAAAAAATTTCCAAGCTCCATTTAAGCCCCGAATCTCGGTTTTTAGGTAATCTTTCGAACTACAAAATTGTTCTACTCTTCAAGCTCTATCTTTTGATGTAAATAATTCATAGAAAATTTTCTTGGTTGATGAGATTTGATATGAGGAAGAAATTAGGGTTATGTGAATTTTGGGAATTTTGAAGATTTAAGAAACTATGTTTGATTTTATGTTGTTTCCATGCTTGGGACTAAATTGGATTGATGTCTAAAGTTAAGGGACTATTTTGTCCAGAATTTAAAGGTTAGGGGCTGGTGTTTAAATCTGAATTTTTAAGAGTATTTATAGATTTGATGATAATTGAGGCTTGAATTTGATGTTTGGCGGTTCAAAATCTAGTTATTTCAACTAGTGACTAAATCAGCAATTTGGAAATCTTTATGGACCTATTCGGTTTGATTGATTAATATTAGGGACTGATGTTTTTTTGTATTTAATAAGTTTTTATTGATTATATAAGGTTTTGCTAAGCATGAAATTGAAGTTGGAATGCTAAATTTGGTGTTATCTTGATTAGGGGCCATTTTAGCAATTTGTTAAATTATAAGAACCAATTCGGCATGATGGAAATTGAAAAGGATCAGTTCTGATTTTTTAGCATAATGACGAGTTTGATGAATTGACAGTGATTGGAGACTTAATTGCAAAGTTAGGAAGCTTGAATCCTTGGATTGTATTTAGTGACCAATTCGGCAATGTGAGAAAATGTAAGGACCAGCGTGTAATAATCTGGAAATCAGGGTATTTTTGTGTTAAAAATGTGGTTAAATGCTGGAAATTACATTCGAATCAAAATGAATTCGAGTTTAGGGACCAAAATGGCATTTCGGCAAAATTAGGGATTTAGGGACTAGAATGTACAAAAGTTGGAAGTGAAGAACTTATGATGAATGTTATTAGGTAAAAATTCTATTAGTGATAAATATATTGAAAATGCCATTGAAATGGAAAAGATTTTCATTTTAGTCCCTAAACCTTTAAGTGAATAAAAATCGAATGGAATACTCGAATTATGGAATTTGAAACATTTTGTATTTAGATGTTAGTTAGCAAGCTCGGAAGAATTATTGGAAGTTCAAATTGGTCAATAAGGACCATAATGACATACCATGCTTTATGTAAAAATGAATATCATTTCATCATTTATCAAAGTAAATGAGAAACTAACTTATTTCAATGGATCATGCTCGCATGTACGTATGTTCAAAGTCATAATATCAATCTTACATTATTAGTAATTAATATAATTGACATACTGGCTTGTTTACTTGCTTTTAAGCATTTCCTGGTTTATTGCCCAAAGTACAATTTCATGTGATGCTATGGTACGCGAGTCATCACGACACCGTAGTGTCTTTGACGCCTTAGTGTTTGCATCGCCATAGCAACTAAGATGAGTACGTACTCGAGGACGCCCTTTGCTCCTCATCCTAGCACATTTTGTGCCTTTTAACACCGTAGTGTTTGAACTGACTCCGTATAGTCTTTCCTGACTCTGTAGAGTCTTTTCTGCACCGTAGTGCTTTGACGCAACTGCTAGGACTCTATGGATATCCAACTATACCAAGACTTTCACACTAGTACTCGGGCATGACAACATAATATTTGCATATTCACAATCCATAAATCAATATCCAATTCATCCATAATTTGATAATGGGCAGTTCATACCCAAAAATCTAAAATCTGATTTATCTTAGATAAATCATCATGCCATGTCCATGTATTCCATTTGCCAGTTAATTTTCATGCCATTTACACAATTTAATCAATACACATTTTTCATTAATATCAAGGTCGACTTATCGCAAGTCTTCTTATTTATAACATGTCATGTATGCATATAATGCACTCACCTGGGCTATGCAAAAATACTAGGCCTCACTAAGCTAGTCCTCTACTTTTTCTTTGCCTCGTTTATTTCAGGTTTCCTTGTCCTGCTCGGATACTACATATTTATCCATCGAACATATACAATATATATGTTAGATTTTTATTTCAATCTAACACTACTTAATTATAAAGTACTAGCATAATTATTCAAATATAAAAAAATTTCTAATTTTTTTCCCTTTTCCCTCTTAGAAGCCAAATAGTTCAATTTGGTCCCTAGTGACCATTTTGCAATTTTTGCAAACTATTCAAGCCCAAATCACAACTTCTCCATAATTCTAATATTTTCCACTAATTTTTACTCAATGTCCTTCAATCCACTAACTTTTGCTAAAGTGACATTTTAGCCACTAATTCCAAACAAAAGTTGACAAACTTGTACTAATTTTTCAATCCAACACCTTTACCATTTTTCTCAAATTTTTCCTTTTATTTTGGCACTTAGCCGAATTGGTCACTACACTTTTCCAATATTGTTTTTTATTCAAACAACATTCTAACATGCTTAAAATAATTTTCCCAACATAAAATCTTCATTTCCAAAAATTCTTCTTAATTGCCGATTTGGTGTCTAAACTTCTCAAAGATTTCATTTTGGTCCTCATGCCATAATTATGCTTGTAATTTCATAATATCTTCAATTTCATCACTAGAAATATTTTTACAATATTTCCCCTATTTTTCAAAATATTCCAAAATAGTCACTTAGAAACTAATTGAGTATATTTCCATTCTAACATCAAAATCAAGCTTATAGCATCATAATTCTTCCATATTCATCCAAAATTTCAAAACCCTAAACAAAACCCCAAATTCTAGGGTTAGGGTTTATGTCTTCAAACATGAAATTAATCTAATTCTAAGCTTGATTTCTACTCCATAACACTTGATTTACTTAAATCATACTTCAATCTCATCATAGAACTTGAAACCCTAATTTCTCTCTCATCAATAACATGAACAAATCTTCATATCACCATGCAAAGTTACTATCAAAAGAAAGAGCATGAAGCATAGATTAATTTTTCTCAAAGCAACATACCTTGATTCTAAACTTAAAGCCTTCAAAATTGCCTTTGAAATTTTTGTATATTTTTTCCTATTCTTTTCCTTGGTTTCAAAAATGTTGGGGGGAGGAAGATGAACTAATTTTTCCATATTTTATCTTAATATGCCACATGTATAAGATTAAATGAATATTAAATTCATTTAATCCTTTAGGTCCAAATAACCCTCCAACTATTTCCTATTTTCAAAATTGCCATTTTGTAAAATTGTAACCAAGCCTAGCTGAAATCCAACTAGAAACATTAAAATATTCATAAAAATAATATTTTTTGAATTTTCCATGGTCTATGGAATTGCCTTTAAAATTCTAATTCGATCTGATTACCCGATAATCACTTACTACGATTTCTATTTTTTGAACTATCGAGTAAAATATGAAATCCTCTTAATTCTGATTTCCAAAAATAAATTTTTTGATATACAAAATATTCCATAATTTTGTAAAAATCAAAATCTTAAAATTTTGACTTGGTCCAATATACTGATAATTTACCCGAAATCTTTATCGGATAAATTTCTCTTAATAATCCTTTATCTGTTATACTTACGAATAATATTAACTCGAACTGATTCCTTTTTATCAGTCTCAATTACTGACATGAGACCTTCCCAAAAGGTCACCCATCCTATGACTTGAGCATGCTTAACTTTACAGTTCGATCTAAATTCTATATCTTGCACTGCTTTTTTATTCGAATCAAGTATCTGCATATCCAAATTATCCCCTAATTATTTGATAAAAATGGATTTCCACATAAATCCATTATCGAAAATCTAGTTATGCAGATCAACTTCCTGTAATCGGTACTACTTATCTATATAATCAAATATTTCATCAGAAACCTATTCTTTTCTCATCGGATTTCAACCAAACTTTGCAAGTATCAGTACGCCTTGATTCATATCACCATAACTTACATGCCAGTATCGGTACAACACCACCCGTACCGGTACACCTGGGTTAATATTGCCCAAACTGCTTATCAGTACCGGCACGACATATCCCGTACCGGTACGCTTGTGTCTGTAATGATATAATTTGTCAGGTTTTTATTCAATTAAAGGCCTTAACCTTGTCCAATGTCTACCAAATTTTACCAGCAAGCTTATTGACATTAATTTTATATGCATGCCAAATTTCATGCCAAAACGAATCCATTTACTAAGTTTTCTCTTATTAGTGCATTTTAGGACATTTTACCAACTTTGCCAAAACATTAACATGCCATATTTCGTGTTTTAACCCATTCAACGTGGTGAACCATATGTACATACAAATGGGGCTAAACTAACTTGCCTAGACCCTATGCCACCATACTAAGAGTTCAAAGGCTAGGTTTACATTACTTTAGCTTATGTGACTTACTTCAAACTCGCCTAGCTCCAATCCTTGTTCCGACACACTTTTAACCTGAAAATGCATGGAAATGAGATGCGTTAGGCTTATTTAGCCTAGCGAGGTAGTCAACAATAATAACATGTATGACAATAACATCAATAACATGGATATCAATGTAAATGCATCTCAAATCATGTTTTAACAATAGTTCCAATAACTTAATTCCTTGGGTCAAAATGTGGATACGCGAATTCCTAACCAATATCGCCGACAATGAATGGTCAATATCCTCCAACATCGCTAATAAGACCAAAACCAACAAATCCCGCCAACATCGCCAAATAGAGCCTTAGATCAAGGACTGCATTCCACTCCGTACCAATGAGCTCATAAATTCTATGGCAAGCCAATTGTATCTCATATCCATTCCTATCCAAGGATTCAATGTTTAGGCCAATAACAATAACAATAACAATAGCAATAACGGTAACGGTAACAATGACAATAACAATAACAATATCTCAATAACAATATACAATGATCAATATGGCCATTCTCAATATTTCAATGATATCAATGGCAATGAAGTAATTCAATACTACCTATATCAATGCAATATGTAACACCCTAATCAGTATCCTATATAGATACTAATTAGAGTATCACATAATTTTTTTTCCGCGTCGAATCACATTTTGAATTTTATCGTATCAAATTAAATCCGATTTCAGGCAGTAACTTGACAATTCTTTCCTATAACATATAAGGAATATAACTGCCTAAAACAAAAATCTACCCGATTTCTCTATTTAACTCTTTTCTAGTTATTACCCGATTTTAACTTTAATATAACTACTCATCGTTTGCTATAAACACAAACTAGTTTAGAAGTTAATACAAACCATATAAAAAACTAGTATGTAACCGATTAATTTTAACATATACATACCATCTAGAAACATCAAAATACATCAAAGGATGTTATTACTGATACTGTTATTATACTCTGGATAAGTAGGATGCTCGCTCTTTACTCCGGTTTCTTCTTCTTTCCTACGTGTGAAAACCATCACACGCTAAGTATATACTTAGTGAGGCAATAACAGTATTCAGTGCAATATATATTCATGCATTTTGAATCACTAGATATGTTTTACCAGTATGTCATTCAAATATCAATAATGTAAACCGGATATAATTTCTTACCAATATACTTGCCATAATTTCAAAACTGTATAAACTCTTTAACTCGTTTATTAATTATTTACTGATTTCATAGCCCAAATATAAACCTATGAGGACCCTGGGTACTCAAGTCAAAGATGCACTGAAGTGCTAATACACATAAGCTCGTGCCCACCATCCGTACAGTTATAAGGCAGTGTTAACCATACACTAAGTGTCCTTTATATACGCTATAGTGTTATCCCGGATACCCGAATATGCAGCGTGCTGCTGGACTCTATAGCATGCCAACTATACCCTGTCCCTCAATTGACTTATTTGGGCATAATTTTCGTATTTATTCCATCCATGGCAATGTATATCAATATAATTGAACATTGGCAGTTCATACCCGAAATAATATTCATAGTATACCATCATATATAACTAGTGATCCATGTATTTATGTTCAACCTTTGACATATTTAAAATATGTCAAATATATGATCAATGACATAAATATCATGCCAATATAGAAACCCGGTAGACTTGTCGCAAGTCTTACCACTGTTGTATAAAACATCCATGTATCATGTTATGCATGCATTGCACTCACCTGATGTAACACCCTCAACGTATATTCAATAATTAAATACACATTGAAGATGTTATTAAAATATTTGACTGATTTTCTGACTTGTAATTTTTTTTAAAACAAGTTTAGCAAAATATATTTTTCTTCGGGTTTCATTGAATTATAAACCTGTCTAGTAACACTCAGTTTCAACCTTGAATTGATTAAATAAATATTTAAAATAGTTATTAGCTTGAAAACAAAAATCAGGGTATAACTATGTGTGCTACTTAGACCTTTTTCTTAATTTAAAATTTCTACCCGATTAGTACAGATTCCATAATATTTACATCATATCCTATTGCTATGAGTTTAAAACCATACCAAATCCTCCATGATAGTTAGATTACAGGCCCAATGAAAATAAGTGAACTAACTTATAAGTCCATGAGTATAAAACAACTGCATATTCAAAATACGAGTACATGTCCAACGAGTCTAGGATGTAAATGTACAAACTATTGCTTATAGTCGGTAACTTGATTCCAAAAATATAGCTCCTCCTTTGGTACTATTAACCCGATCAACCTACATGTAATACGAATCACACGCTAAGTATAACTTAGTAAGGCATACTTGTAACACTATAAACATTTATCATAAATATCATAATCTTTGTAAAAATTACAAGTATAACAATATAAACCCGGTTCGTTAATATCATTATCCTTGTAAAAATGACATGCCATGCTTTATGTAATGTATAGCATTTCATCATTTATCATAGTAAATGAGAAACTAACTTATTTCAATGAATCATGCTCGCATGTACGTATGTTCAAAGTCATAATATCAATCTTACATTATTAGTAATTAATATAATTGACATACTGCATATTTATTTGCTTATAAGCATTTCCTGGTTTATTGTCCAAAGTACAATTTCATGTGATGCTATGGTACGCGAGTCATCACGACACCGTAGTGTCTTTGACGCCTTAGCGTCTGCATCGCCATAGCGACTAAAATGAGTACGTTCTCAAGGATGCCCTTTGCTCTTCATCCTAGCACATTTTGTGCCTTTTAAAACCGTAGTGTTTGAACTGACTTCGTAGAGTCTTTTCTGCACTGTAGTGCTTTGATGCAGCTGCTAGGACTCTATGGATATCCAACTATACCAAGTCCTTCACACTAGTACTCGTGCATAACAACATAATATTTGCATATTCACAATCCCTAAATCAATATCCAATTCATCTATAATTTGATAATGGGCAGTTGATACCCAAAAATCTAAAATCTAATTTATCTTAGATAAATCATCATGCCATGTCCATGTATTCCATTTGCCAGTTAATTTTCATGCCATTACACAATTTAATCAATACACATTTTTCATTAATATCAAGGTCGACTTATCGCAAGCCTTCCTGTTTATAACATGTCATGTATGCATATAATGAAATCACCTGGGCTATGCAAAAATATTGGGCCTCACTAAGCTAGTCCTCTACTTTTTCTTTGCCTCGTTTATTTCGGGTTTCCTTTTCCTGCTTGGATACTACATATTTATCCATCGAACATATACAATATGTATGTTAGATTTTTCTTTCAATCTAACACTGCTTAATTATAAAGTACTAGCATAATTATTCGAATATAAAAATTTTCTAAAATTTTTTTCCCTTTTTCCCTCTTAGAAGCCGAATAGTTCAATTTTGCATCTAGTGACCATTTTGCAACTTTTGCAAACTATTCAAGCCCAAATCACAACTTCTCCATAATTCTAATATTTTCCACTAATTTTTACTCAATGTCCTTCAATCCACCAACTTTTGCTAAAGTGACATTTTAGTCACTAATTCCACACAAAAGTTGACAAACTTGTACTAATTTTTCAATCTAACACCTTTACCATTTTTCTCAAATTTTCCTTTTATTTTGGCCCTTAGCCGAATTGGTCACTACACTTTTCCAATATTGTTTTTCATTCAAACAACATTCTAACATGCTCAAAATAATTTTCCCAACATAAAATCTTCATTTCCAAAAATTCTTCCTAATTGCCGATTTGGTGTCTAAACTTCTCAAGGATTTCATTTTGGTCCTCATGCCATAATTAAGCTTGTAATTTCATAATCTCTTCAATTTCATCACTAGAAATATTTTTACAATATTTCCCCTATTTTTCAAAATATTCCAAAATAGTCACTTAGAAACTAATTGAGTATATTTCCATTCTAACATCAAAATCAAGCTTATAGCATCATAATTCTTCCATATTCATCCTAAATTTCAAAACCCTAAACAAAACCCCAAATTCTAGGGTTAGGGTTTATGTCTTCAAACATGAAATTAATCTAATTTTAAGCTTGATTTCTACTCCATAACACTTGATTTACTTAAATCATACTTCAATCTCGTCATAGAACTTGAAACCCTAATTTCTCTCTCATCAATAACATGAACAATTCTTCATATCACCATGCAAAATTACTATCAAAAGAAAGAGCATGAAGCATAGATTAATTTTTCTCAAAGCAACATACCTTGATTCTAAACTTAAAGCCTTCAAAATTGCCTTGGAAATTTTTGTATATTTTTTCCTATTCTTTTCCTTGGTTTCGAAATGTTGGGGGAAGAAGATGAACTAATTTGTAATATTGCCATTTTGTAAAATTGTAACCAAGCCTAGTTGAAATCCAAATAAAAACATTAAAATATTCATAAAAATAATATTTTATGAATTTTCCATGGTCTATGGAACTGCCTTTAAAATTCTAATTCGATCCAATTACCCGATAATCACTTACTACGATTTTCTATTTTTCGAACTATCGAGTAAAATATGAAATCATCATAATTCTGATTTCCATAAATAAATATTTTTGACATACAAAATATTTCATAATTTTGTAAAAATCAAAATCTTAAAATTTTGACTCGGTCCAATATACTGATAATTTACCTGAAATCTTTATCGGATAAATTTCTTTTAATAATCATTTATTTGTTATCCTTACGAATAATATTAACTCGAACCGATTCCTTTTTATCAGTCTCAATTTTTGACACGAGTCCTTCCCAAAAGGTCACTCATCCTATGACCTGAGCACGCTTAACTTTACAGTTCGATCTAAATTCGATATCTTGCACTGCATTTTTATTCAAATCAAGTATCTGCATATCCAAATTATCCCCTAGTTATTTGATAAAAATGGATTTCCACATAAATCCAGTGCCGAAAATCTAGTTATGCAGATCAACTGCCTATAATCGGTACTACTTATCTATATAATAAAATATTTCATCAGAAACCTATTCTTTTCTCATCAGATTTCAACCAAACATCGCAAGAACCCTATTTTGCTTGCTCTCTATCATATGGTACTCTTAATTCTCAGAAATTCCTTTCATAGAGTCCATAATTAAAGAAATCCTAACTTTTATATTTTTTTCATTTTAGTCACTAAGTTAGCTTTTGAGCCCTTATCTTAGTGCTAAATGACTCTTAAACAACTTAGAAAATTTCGGGGTATTACAATTCTTCCCCTCTTAAGAAAATTTGTCCTTGAATTTTAGAACGTACTTGATTTAAATAGTTTCGGGTACTGCTTCTTCATTTTCTTCTCAGTTTCCCAGGTTGCCTCTTCCACTTTGTGGTTCCTCCAAAGGACTTTGACCAATGGAATTTTCTTATTCCTCAACTCTTTGACCCCAAAAGATAAAATCTCCACTGGTTCTTCTTCATATGTTAAATCAGGTTGCAACTCAATTTCTTCTGGAGCAATAACATGTGAGGGATTTGATCTATACCTTCGCAACATAGATACATGAAATACATCATGAATCTTGCTCATCTCTGGAGGTAAAGCCTGTTGATAAGCCACTGGTCCAACTCTTTTGAGAACTTCATAAGGTCCAATAAATCTAGGACTTAATTTCCCTTTTCGACCAAATCGTAATACTTTCTTCCATGGTGATACCTTCAAGAATACTTTATCCCCAACTTCAAATTCAATATCCCTTCTCTTTTTTTCTGCATATGCCTTCTGTTTATCCGTGGCTGCTTTGAGATTATTCTGAATAATCTTCACTTTATCTTCCATTTCTTGGGTTAAATCAACCCCACCTGTTTTTGGATCATTAAGAACATTTCGATCTTGTAGTTCAAACCAATTAAGAGGAGTTCTGCACTTTCTTCCATTTAGTGCTTCAAACGGTGCCATTTTGATACTTGTCTGGTAACTGTTGTTATATGCAAATTCAGCCAATGGCAAATATTTTTCCCATGATCTAGAGAACTCAATAATGTAAGCTCTCAACATATCTTCTATGATATGGATCGTTCGCTCTGACTGCCTGTCCGTCTGCGGATGGAAAGCAATACTAAAATTCAATTTAGTACCCAAAGCTTCATGTAATGCTCCCCAAAATCTCGAGGTAAACCTCGGGTCTCTATCCGATACAATCGATGCTGGAACACCATGAAGTTGTACTATTTCTCTGATATACAATTCTGCATACTTATCCATTGAATAATCTACACAAACTGGAATAAAATGCGCAGACTTCGATAAACAATCCACTGTGACCCATATTGAATCCTTTTTTATGGGCGTAACTGGTAGCCCTATTACAAAATCCATAGTCACTTTTCCCATTTCCACTGAGGAATAGAGATAGGTTGTAACAATCCAGAAGGTATTTGATGCTCTGCCTTAACCTGTTGACATGTTAGACATTTTGCTACAAACTCCGAGATTGTTCTTTCTATTCCCGGCCACCAATAGCGAGTTCTCAAATCTTGATACATCTTATTACTTCCAAGATGCATAGTTAATGGGGAATAGTGAGCTTCTGTTAAAATCTCTTTCTTCAATTCACCATTGTCAGGAATATAAATTTTTCCTCGATAGTATAAACAACCATCAGACTTGATTTCATAATCTTGCACTTCCCCAGATTCAGCTTGTCTTCTCTTTACGATACATTCTTCACCTAAAAGTTGTAAATCTTTAATCTGATTTAGAAAAGTCGGCTTAAGCTGAAACTCTGCTGCTAATGAGTCATCTTGTCCCAAAGATAGTTGTGCATTCATTGTGCGTAGAACATAAAATGTCTTTCGGCTAAGAGCATCTGCTACTACATTAGCTTTTCCAGGGTGATAATCAATAACCACATCATAATCTTTTAAAAACTTGAACCATCTTCGTTGTCTCATATTCAGATCTCATTGTGTCATCAAATACTTCAAACTTTTGTGATCAGTGTAGATATACACTTTTCACATATAAATAATGTCTCCAAATTTTCAGTGCAAAAATCACTGCTGCCATCTCCAAATCATGAGTTCGATAATTCTTTTCATGAGTTTTAAGTTGTTGCGATGCATAAGCTACAACGCGTCCCTCTTGCATTAATATACAACCCAAGCTATTATGGGATGCATTACTATACGTAATATATTCTTTTCTCGGCTCTGGTTGAATTAATACTGGTGTCTCTGTCAAAACATTCTTTAATCTTTCGAAACTTTATTGACACTTCTCTGTCCATACAAAAGAAACACCTTTCCTCAACAGTTGGGTGAGTGGCATAGCAATGATAGAGAAGTTTTGGACAAATCATCTATAATATCCAGCTAATCCCAAGAAACTTCTAACTTCTGAGATATTTCTTGGTGCTTCCCATTCAAGAATAGCTTGTATCTTCTTGGGATCCACTCTTATTCCATCAGCAGATACGACATGTCTGAGAAAAGTTACTTCGGATAGCCAGAATTCACATTTGGAAAACTTTGGATAAAGCTGTTTATCTTTTAATATCTGTAATACCATTCGAAGATGTCGATCATGATCATCTTCAGTTTTAGAATATACCAAAATATCATCTATAAACACCACCACAAAGTGGTCTGATAGGGTTAAAACACCCTATTCATCAAATCCATAAATGCGGCAGGGGCATTTGTGAGACCAAACGGCATTACCAAAAACTCGTAATGTCCATAACGAGTTCTAAATGTCTTCTTTGCTGTATCTTCTTTCTTAACTTTTAGCTGATAATAGCCTTATCGAAGATTGATCTTTGAAAACCCAACAGCTCCTCTGAGTTGATCAAATAGATCTTCAACCTTGGATACTTATTCTTTATTGTCACCTTATTCAGCTGTCGATAATCTATACACAATCGTAAAGATCCATCCTTTTTCTTTACGAATAGCTCCGGGGCTCCCCATGGTGACACACTTGGTCGAATATAGCCTCGATCTAATAACTCCTGCAATTGAGCTTTCAGCTCCCTTAATTCTGTTGGCGCCATCCTATAGGGTGACATCAATACCGGCTCTATTCCAGGATACACATCTATTCCAAATTGTACCTCTCTATCTGGAGGTAATCTTGGCAATTCATCTGGAAATACTTCTGGATATTCTCGCACGGTTGGTATATCTTCCAATTTCTTGTTTGTTGCTTGCATATTCACCACATGAACTAAATACGCTTCACATCAATTATTTAACATCCTCTGAGCTATCACTGCAAAGATTACTGACTTTAGGCAATCATTTCTTTCTCCCACTACAACTACTTCAGAACCATCCGGTCCTTGAAGTACTAATTGCTTCTTTTTACATTTAACATTTGCATCGTATGCAGATAGCCAATCCATTCCCAAGATAATCTCAAATTCATGGAATGGTAGCTCCATTAAATTTGCTGGAAATTTAATCCCTTGAATCACTAAGGGACATTTCCTACATATCCGGGTCACTCTAGCACTATGACCAAGCAAATTACTGGCAATCACATCACTACTAGTAATCTCTATAGGAATTCTTCTTTTAGCAACTAGCTTAGTGCTAATATATGAATGTGTAGAACCAAGATCAACTAAAACAAACACATGTTCACCAAAAAGTCAAAAATTACCTGCTATAATATCTGGATCATGCTTTTCCTCATCTGTGCGTATATTATATACTTGAGATGGGATTTGAAATTCCTGTGTTGATGTCTCCTCTGATCCAGCTTGGTTTAACGTTCTAGCTTGTCCCATTCCACCATGACCACGGCCTCTAGGTGGAGCTATTGTAGATCGTTCTGACTGGATAGGGTTCTCTATTTGTCCTTGCGGACATTCTCTAGCAAAGTGTCCCATCTGACCACATCGCAAACAAGCTCATATAATACTCCAACAAACCATCCATGTATCTTTCCACAGTGCTCACATTTTGTTTTAGAAGCTTTTGCTGATTTCTTCGAGCCTGTAGTAGACATTTGAGATGCTTGGGCTCTTTTATGAAAAGGATTTCCGATTGTAGATCCAGTTCCAGTCTTACTTTGTTGGCGAGAACCTCTACCTCGCTTAGACTGTGCTGATACAAATGATTCTCCAGGTCTTTTAGTTGATCGAGAGGGTTGAGCTCTAACTCGTTCTAGATAGGCCCTTTCCATAGCCTTTGCTCTATTAACTGTATCTTGATAAACTGCCAGGTTCATGCCTAACAGTATTTCCTTGGGTCTCAGATGAAGCCCTTCAATGAACCATTCGCAGCGAGATTTTTCAGTCGACATTAAATCAGCTGCATATCGACTTAACCGATTAAACTCCAACTCATATTCATAAACTGGATGGTTGCCTTGCTTAAGATCCAGGAATTGCTGAAGCATTTCCCTCTTGAATTGATCACCAACATATTTAGCATTAAATGTTTCCTGGAAAAATGTCCAAGTTATTTGTTCGCCAGGTACTAGTTCTATGGCGTTCGACCACCATATATGAGCATGTTCCCTTAGAAGAGATACAGCTCCCTCTAACTTTTCAGCATCAGAACAACTTAACTGGTCCAGCATAACCTTACATCATTTATCTACAAGTTTGTGGCCATCAGACCACCTTCTCCCTTAAACTCGGGCGCATCCAATTTCTTAAGTTCTTTAACAGTTACTGCCCTTACGAGTACAGAAGCCAGAACTGGTACGAGTGCAGGTGGTTGTAGCCTATTAATCATCACCTCTAACGCTTGCACTAACGCTCAGCATCCTTGAGCTGTAGCTTCCTGCTGTGCAGGTGTCTCAGCTGGAGCTGGAGGTGGAACATGTTACACCTCATTACTACTGTTTTGCGCCTCTTTCGGGCCCTGGTGACCCGTCGCATGACGTGATCCCTCAGCGTCCGACATTGTCTATTACAACATTTTCAAAATCATATCAGTAAAGAGCCACATCAAGTTATATAAGCAATACAACAACAACATATCATCCTAGGGGCATGTACACTTTAAACAAATCACATTTGACTCGGTTTAACCTCCATAATCGGCTAAACCTTTGCTTTGATTCCAATAAATGTAACATCCTCAACGTACATTCAATAAATAAATACACATTGAAGATGTTATTAAAATATTTGACTGATTTTTTGACATGTAATTTTTTTAAAACAAGTTTAGCAAAATATCTTTTCTTCAGGTTTCATTGAATTATAAACCTGTCTAGTTACACTTGGTTTCAACCCTAAATTGATTAAATAAATATTTAAAACAGTTATTAGCTTGAAAACAAAAATTAGGGTATAACTATGTGTGCTACTTAGACCCTTTTATTAATTTAAAATTTCTATCCGATTAGTACAGATTTCATAATATTTACATCATATCATATTGCTATGAGTTCAAAACCATACCAAATCCTCCATGATAGTTAGATTACAGGCCCAATGAAAATAAGTGAACTAACTTATAAGTCCATTAGTTTAAAACAACTGCTTATTCAAAATACGAGTAAATGCCCAACTAGTCTAGGATGTAAATGTACATACTGTTGCTTATAGTCGGAAACTTGATTCCAAAAGTGTAGCTCCTCCTTTGGTACTATTAACCCAATAAACCTACGTGTAATACGAATCGCACGCTAAGTATAACTTAGTGAGGCATACTTGTAACACTATAAACATTTATCATAAATACCATAATCTTTGTAAAAATTGCAAGTATAACAATATAAACCCAGTTCATGTATATCATGATCCATTTAAAAATGACATAACATGCTTTATGTAATGTATAGCATTTCATCATTTATCATAGTAAATGAGAAACTAACTTATTTCAATGAATCATGCTTGCATGTACGTATGTTCAAAGTCATAATATCAATCGTACATTATTAGTAATTAATATAATTGACATACTGGCCTATTTACTTTCTTATAAGCATTTCCTAGTTTATTGCCCAAAGTACAATTTCATGTGATGCTATGGTACGCAAGTCATCACGACACCATAGTGTCTTTGACGCCTTTGCGTCTGCATCTCCATAGCGACTAAGATGAGTACGTACTCGAGGACGCCCTTTGCTCCTCATCCTAGCACATTTTGTGCCTTTTAAAACTATAGTGTTTGAACTGGCTCCGTAGAGTCTTTCCTGACTCCGTAGAGTCTTTCCTGCACCGTAGTGCTTTGACGCAGCTGCTATGACTCTATGGATATCCAACTATACCAGGACTTTCACACTAGTACTCGGGCATAACAACATAATATTTGCATATTCCATATTCAATCCATAAATCAATATCCAATTCACAATACTATCATCCATAATTTGATAATGGTCAGTTCATACCCAAAAATCTAAAATCTGATTTATCTTAGATAAATCATCATGCCATGTCCATGTATTCCATTTGCCAGTTAATTTTCATGCCATTTACACAATTTAATCAATACACATTTTTCATTAATATCAAGGTCGACTTATCGCAAGTCTTCCTATTTATAAACATGTCATGTATGCATATAATGCACTCACTTGGGCTATGCAAAAATACTAGGCCTCACTAAGCTAGTCATCTATTTTTTCTTTGCCTCGTTTATTTCGGGTTTCCTTGTCCTGCTCAGATACTATATATTTATCCATCGAACATATACAATATATATGTTAGATTTTTATTTCAATCAAACACTGCTTAATTATAAAGTACTAGCATAATTATTCGAATATAAAAATTTTCTAAAAAAATATCCCTTTTTCCCTCTTAGAAGTCGAATAGTTCAATTTGGTCCCTAGTGACCATTTTGTAACTTTTGCAAACTATTCAAGCCCAAATCACAACTTCTCCATAATTCTAATATTTTCCACTAATTTTTACTCAATGTCCTTCAATCCACTAACTTTTGCTAAAGTGACATTTTAGTCAATAATTCCACACAAAAGTTGAAAAACTTGTACTAATTGTTCAATCTAACACCTTTACCATTTTTCTCAAATTTTTCCTTTTATTTTGGCCCTTAGCCGAATTGGTCACTACACTTTTCCAATATTGGTTTTCATTCAAACAACATTCTAACATGCTCAAAATAATTTTCCCAACATAAAATCTTCATTTCCAAAAATTCTTCCTAATTGCCGATTTGGTGTCTAAACTTCTCAAGGATTTCATTTTGGTCCTCATGCCATAATTAAGCTTGTAATTTCATAATCTCTTCAATTTCATCCCTAGAAATACTTTCACAATATTTCCCCTATTTTTCAAAATATTCCAAAATAGTCACTTAGAAACTATTTGAGTATATTTCCATTCTAACATCAAAATCAAGCTTATAGCATCATAATTCTTCCATATTCATCCTAAATTTCTAAACCCTAAACAAAACCCCAAATTCTAGGGTTAGGGTTTATGTCTTCAAACATGAAATTAATCTAATTCTAAGCTTGATTTCTACTCCATAATACTTGATTTACTTAAATCATACTTCAATCTCATCATAGAACTTGAAACCCTAATTTCTCTCTCATCAATAACATGAACAATTCTTCATATCACCATGCAAAATTACTATCAAAAGAAAGAGCATGAAGCATAGATTATTTTTTTCTCAAAGCAGCATACCTTGATTCTAACCTTAAAGCCTTCAAAATTTCCTTGGAAATTTTTGTATATTGTTTTCCTATTCTTTTCCTTGGTTTCGAAATGTTGGGGGGAGGAAGATGGACTAATTTGTTCATCTTTATCTTAATATGCCACATGTATAAGATTAAATGAATATTAAATTCAAGATCTTATCCATTTGCATCCGGACCTGCCTAGGAAGAAAGGCCCGTTCACCTTTTGCGTCTATTGTCTAATTATTTTCCCAAGGTTTTGGGGCACATCGACTACACTACCACGAATTTGTTTTGACAGATCAAAAAAGGGTTACTCTAGTAACAGCTATTCTAGCAGAGACCTGCCTAGGAAGAGATTTTTGGGTTATGCTCCATTGTTAGAGATATGGTTCTAAAACCACTTTTCGGATGTGAAGTACTTTTATCAGATGACCTCTCTACATTTTCTACTATAAAGTTATTTCTTTAACAGTGCTCGATCGAGGAGATGGACGAAGATCAATGGATAGTGGGTTTTCGGGACCTATAAGATGATGGTGTTAAATGGAAGGTATTGTGGTTGATCAAGAAAGAATTCTTGTACCGATGTGGTGAGTACGATTGGGTACCTCTACCCGGGATTTGGGTAAGAATTGGATCTTGTCCTCTACTTGTGTCAAGACAATTCGAATCAAGACAGTTGATCCTGGCTATAACACCTCGATCTCGATACAGATCTGAAGCATTACATTCGAGTCTCCCAAAGCAGACCCATCAAAAATTTCTCATTTAAAACCACAAGTTTGGTAATTCTCAAAACAATCCATTTTCATAAATCCACATAATTAAATAACATTAAACGAGTTTACAAAATAGTAACTCTAATTAAAATACACCATTTTACCAATTAATAGTAAATCAAATAAAGTTACAAACTCTATTGTGGTAAGGTCCTATGAATACAACTAGTCCAAACTAAAACATCAAGTACTATACTTTGAAGCTGGCTCGGTGCTGGGAAATCCTCTTCGATATGCTCCTCCAAAAAAACCCTATCAACCTACGCACGAAAAAACCATAATTGAGCACGCTGAGCTAACAAAGCTCAGTGGTACATTTCTAGTCTACCGCAATTCCTGAATATCATAAAACAAGCATGCATGATAATACAATTAAGAGTGCACAGAAAGGATTCTCAATATTAAGGATCATCTTCTACCCTACCCTAGCTAGAGTCCACATTATTTGTCTCAAGGCACCATTAAAATATAAGAGGTCTGACATGCAATCCCAGGCTTACCATACTCGAGGTCGCATAGCCCATCAAGTTGCTCGAGCTTTCACAGCCCACCGAGTTATGCATTCCATACCCTAATCACATATCCCAAGGGTAAAATAGCCAACATCAATTATCTACATAGCAATATAAATAACATACATTCCCTAAACAATGGCCAACGAAGCCCTACATTACTCGTGTTCACACAACCGTCGGGTTACCTGTGATCACATTGCCGTCGGGTTAATGGACCATATCTGGATCACCATAGCCACAGATACGTCCTAAACATACTTGGATCACAATAGCCACAAGAAGTCTTTACCTGAGGTCACTCAGCCAATCAGGTTACTCGAGCTCACATAGCCCATCGAGTTACTCGAGCTCACATGTCCCACTGAGTTTTGTTTCCTTATCTGGTTCACCATAGTCACAGATAGGCTTCTAACCGCATCCAGTTCACATAGCCCATAGATAGGTTGGATGTACTCGATCATACAGCCCAAAGTACACATCCCCTTATATAAGTTCCCTTGCACTGACTCTAGGACATCTGGATTCCTAACCAAGACACATGAGATAACATATGCTCCCCAAGCATCCATACATCTCACCAAGAGATAAGAAGCATCAAGCCAATCGTTACAAATGCCCCAAGGCATATTTCATTTGTTACAATAATTAATGTATGTCTTTTATGCTCATTCACAACATACTCATTAGATCATTTCATTATTCACAACAACTAGTCTATATGGGTGTCCCTTTAGCACACAACAAGGACCACAATCTCCATACAACATCAACCGATCCACCATGTATCATCGTGGATTATTAATACGAGCAATCCGCTCAGCAATAACCAAGCCATTAGACATTTATTCCACTTGTGGGTTATAAACCTTGATTTCTCGGTTTTAGAATTCATTTTATACCCTTAGACACCTATTGGGCCCTATACCTCGAATTATAAAAACCCTGAACGCAACCTCGAAATTCTTAGACAGTTTGCCCTGCGAGTACCGATACTTCTATATGGGTATCAGTACGCCCCATTAGGTACCGGTACTTCCCCTTCAGTACTGATACATGATTTAGGTTTGAAAGAATTCTAATCAACATCATGCATCGATACGCCAACCTTTGTATCGATACATAGTACCAGTATGTAAAGCCTCGTACCAATCCTTATGTTGTACCGATTCTCCTCCAAATACGTACTGGTACACGAAGGCCTACCTAAGGCAATAGAAAGTAGTACCGATACGCCCCTAGCGTACTAGTACGCGTAAATGCCACTGGAATCCTCATCAAGCATGGGGTACCAACACACGACCAGCCGTACCGGTATGCCCTTCACATAACGCCCTTCTTTCAAAAAAAGGCGTACAGATACAGGCCACCCCGTACCGGTACACAAGCCTAGATTTCAAAATCTGAAGCTTGAGATTTCACGATCCCAGCCCTTAACCTAATTGGTTAAGCCCTAAAATGTTCTTACATGTTATTTAAGGTATATTAGGTGGTTTACTACCAATTTTACACATTAACCACACTTGATTCTTGATCTACCATTAAAGGGGGTTTAGAGCTTCTAAAACCCAAACTTTGCAACCCAAAATCATAAATCACACAAAGCAATCATTTTAAGATCCTCATAAAATGAAGCAGTCAGAAATGTACTGAACTAAAAGCAACAATTCCCGGAATGAAGCTCTACTCAAGCTTTTGCCACCTCTTTTCTTTGCTCTATGCTTCAATTTCAACCTCCACCAGCTTTGGGGATATTCACCTTGAATGATAGATCCTTCCTTGCTGAATAAACTTCCCTTGATAACAAATCTTAGATTCTTCTCAATAAACTCCAAGATTCCAAATTTTTCCTTTGAGTTAAGTGGTTGTTTGAAGGTGAAGAAAATGAGAAGCTATGGTGGAAAAACATGACTTCATCCACTTCCCTTTAAGCAGAAGAAATAAAAGGCATCAGCCTTTGTCCAATTTTTAGGGAAATTACTCTCTTGCCCTTCATTAAAATCTTCCTCATCCAAACTCAAGCCAATATCCAAGCCCAACATCACATGAAAGCCCACTTAACTCTTATAGAACCCAACATCTCGGCTTGACAAATTTTAAACACCCAACTCGATGTGTCGTGTAACACCCCAAAATCGGGCCTAGTCAGAATTTAATTTTGTCAACCAAAAATTGTGTACCGAAAAGTCAAATTATAGTATTGCCCTTTGACCAAGTGGTCAATTATTGGATTATTAAACCCTAATTAAGTATGGATATTGTTTAGGGATCTTATTGTAAACATTGAAACTTGTCTTAGTGACTAAATTGAGAAAATTGAAAGTTTGGGGGCAAAAGTATAGAAAGTAAAAAGTTGAGGGACTAACCTTGCGATTAGCCCCTCTTCAATCGTAATCACCATATACATATGATTAGGAGAGCTGGTTCCTTCATATGAAGGAAAACTCAAACAAATAAAATAGAAAAAATAAATAAAAGAAGAAGAACATTATCAGTTAAAAGTTATCACCATCACTCCATCTTCTTCCTCCAACCATACACCTCAAGCAAGCACCTCCATTTTTGATTAAGGAAAGCTTGTATTTTCTTTGATTTCTTGATTCCAATTCAATCCTAGTGATTGGGTAAGTAATATCCCTTGCTAAAATTTGTATGGGTTCTTCCTCAAACGTTAGATTAGGTTGCAGTTCTATTGATTCAGACTCAATAACATGAGATGGATCGGATCTATACTTGTGGAGCACCGATACGTGAAATAGATAATGCATCTTGCTTAGCTCCTGAGGCAAAGCTAGTCGGTAAACCACAGGACCAACTCTTTCAATCACATCAAAAGACCTAATGAATCGAGGACTTAACTTCCCCCTTTTTTACCAAAACGAAGAATCTTCTTCCATGGAGAGACTTTCAAGAACACTTTCTCACCAACCTCATACTGTATATCCCTTCTCTTGAGATCAGCATAAGCCTTCTGTCAGTCAAAGGCGACCTTCAAACGGTCATGAATGATGGTAACCTGTTCTTCAGTTTTTCGAAGTAAGTCAAGGCCCAACATCTTGCCTTCACCAAGTTCAGACCAACATAACGGTGTTCTACACTTCCTGCCATACAATGCTTCATATGGTGCCATTCTGATAGATGATTGGTGACTATTATTGTAAGCAAACTTGATGAGAGGTAAGGACTTTTCCCAAGTTCCTTCAAAGTCAATGACACATGCACAAAGCATGTCTTCTAATATTAGAATTACCGTTTCTAATTAGCCATCAAACTGCAGGTGAAAAGCTGTACTAACATTGACTCGGGTACCCAAAGCTCTTTGTAATGCTTTCTAGAATTACAAAACAAAACATGGATCTCGACCGAAGATGATTGTCTTGGGTACTCCATAGAGTCTAACCACTTCCTTAATGTACAAGTCAGCTAATTTGGAAAGACCATAATCCATCCTGACGGGCAAAGAATGAGCTGACTTGGTAAAACGGTCAACAATGACCCAAATGGAATCATGCTTAGCTGGAGTCAATAGTAGACCACTAACTAAGTCCATGGTTATTCTTTCACAGTTCCATTGGGGAAGTTCAATGGGTTGCAACAGTCCAGTAGGGGCACGGTGCTCAGCCTTGACTCGCTGGCACGTGAGGCACCTTGATAAAAATTCTATAATAGCTTTCTTTATACCATGCCACAAATATAATTCCCGAAGGTCTTTATGCATCTTTACCGACCCCGGGTGGACTAAGAAAGGGCCACAATGAGATTTCTTAATAATGTCATCACGGAGGGATTCATTATTTGGTAGACAAATTCTATCAGGAAAACACAAGAGTCCATTAAAGTTGACTTCAAAATCAGGATTAAGATTACTCTAAAGTTTGAAAATGATAGCTTGCAGTTTAGGGTCTTGATCTTGCAATAACTTGATTCTCATCGCAATGGTAGACTGAACTTAAAGTTCAGCTATTAAAGGTTAATGTTTCCATAACTTGAAATGAGCATTGATAGATCAAGGAGCTACAATGCAATAACGATACTGTAATTCTCAATAGAATAGTCAATGCTTGAGGATTAATATTTAACATTGATACTTACCAGGCGAAGGTTTGCGGCTGAGTGCATCAGCTAAAACGTTGGCCTTACCCGGGTGATAATCAATAACAAGATCATATTCTTTAAGTAGTTTCATCCATCTCCTTTGATGAAGATTAAGCTCTTTCTGTATCAATAGGTACTTGGCGCTCTAATGATCGGTGTATAGGTAGCATTTTTCTCCGTAGAGATAATGCCTCCAGATTTTTAAGGCAAAGACAACCGCAGCCAATTCGAGACCATGGGTAGGGTAGTTCATTTCTTGTGGCTTAAGTTGTCTCGATGTATAAGCAACAACCTTACCCTCTTGCATCAATACACATCCTAATCCCTGATGTGATGCATCACTATATACGTTGTAGTCTTTACCAGACTCAGGTTGGGTTAGGACCGATGCATGAGTCAACACTTGCTTAAGCTGATCAAAACTGCGTTGTTGCTTCTTAGTCTATTCAAAAATGACATCCTTTCATAGAAGTTTGGTTAATGGTGCTGCTATTATAGAAAATCATTTAACAAATCTTCTATAATCACCAGTAAGGCCAAGGAAACCACAAACTTCACCTACATTCTTCGATGGCCTCCAATCAACTATAGCTTGAATCTTCTTTGGGTCCACTTGAATACCTTCAGCAGAAATTACATGTCCCAAAAATGAAACTTGGGTGAGCTAGAACTCACACTTACTGAACTTGGCATACACTACTTTTCCTGAACGGTTTGAAGCACGACACGAAGGTGATCTCGATGCTCAACTTGATTCTTGGAATAAATCAATATGTCATATATGAACTCCACTACAAACTTATCAAGATAGGGTCTAAAAACCCGATTCATGAGATCCATAAAGGCAGCTGGTGTATTAGTTAATCCAAAGGGCATAACCAAAAATTCGTAATGGCCATACCTTGTACAAAAAGCTATCTTGGGAACATCACATTCTTTACTCTCATTTGATAATACCCATACCATAGATTAATCTTAGAAAAGACGGTTGCATCCTTAAGTTGGTCGCACAGGTCATTAATTCTCGCCAAGGGATATTTATTCTTGATGGTGAGCTTATTTAGTTGTCGGTAATCAATGTAAAGGTGCATAGATTCATCCTTCTTCTTGACAAAAAGAATCATAGCTCCCCAGGTAGATGAACTCGGTCGAATAAAACCTTTGTTTAACAGGTCTTAAATTTGTACCTTCAGCTCAGTGAGTTCAACAGGTGCCATTCGGTAAGGTGAAATGGAAACTGGGGTGGTTCTAGGTTGCACTTCAATCCCAAATTCAACTTCACATGTGGGTGGTAAACTCGAAAGTTCATTAGGAAACACATCAGGGAATTTTTGCACAGTATTTATATCTTGCAACTGAGGTTCTTACCTACTTATAGTAGCATATAACAATGATTTCTTACTCCTAGAGTCCATGAGAGTCACGCTCTCCTTGCCAAGACCTCTAAGATACAATTTCTTCTTCGAACAATCCACCCAAGCTTGATGCTCTCCAAGCTGGTCAAGCCTCAATATAACGTCAAACTCATGAATAGTGAGGGCCATGAGATTGGCCGAAAAAGGTATTCCTTGTATCATGAGGGGACAATTTTTACATACTAGCCCAATTACAACACTATCGCCTAAAGGATTGGTTACGGTGATTTTAGAGACTACAGGCTCAGATGTTAACTTAAATTTTTACATACTGTCTCGCATGATGCCTTCTCTAACAGAAATTACAGATAGGATATTGAGACTCTCGGCCTGAACCTCCAGTGCTCTCACTGGAGGTTGTTCTTGCAGCAGATTAGGACATGGCTTGTGGCTTAGTAAAATTGCCTAACCGAGAAGGCTGTTGGTGGTATTGTTGCTTGAATCCTTGTTGCTTGCCTTTCTTATACGACAAAGGTGGGCGAGAATCACCTTGAGGCCTCTTCTCAGATCGGGTCAGCCCACTAAACCTCTATGACCTTTGAGCATATTTGGTAAAGATTGCTCAATTCACACGCTCTTGAAAATCTGTGATCTCCAAAGCAGTGAACAAAGGTCGAAGTTTATCACTTAATCCTGCTATAAACATTCTACATTTCTCCTCTTCCTTCTTAATGTACTCAGCTCCATACTTGCAATACTTGCAGAAGTCGTACATATACTGCTCTATTGGTTTACCACCTTACTTAAGATGCAAGAAGATATCCCGCCTTTCAGTCAAGTAATACTCACTAATATATTTCTTTCTAAACTCACGCAAAAAAAACTACCATGTCACAACTTCTTCGAGAACTGTAAGTATAGTGGTTTCCCACCAATGCAGAGCCTCGTCTGCCAACAAGGCTAGGGCATATTCGAGCTTATGCTCATCCGAACACTATAACTATTTATTCAATATCCTCAGGGTACAATCCAACCAATATTCTGCCGCTTTAGGATCTTCATCAGCTCTGCCTGTAAAGGTAGTAGTTCGGTGTTGTGCCAACTTATCTATAGGGGCTCAACTTGTAGATGTAGCAGCTACAGATGATTGTGCAGACTGCTCAGACTTAAGGGTAACCATGAACTGTTTGAACATCTCAGTCATGTCCTGATAACATTCGAATTGAGCATTCTACAGTCAGGTTTGGGGTTCGGTGGTTCTGGTTGAGGAATTTGTGAATTTGGAGGGTCTTTCCCCTTTTCTCCTCGTCATGAGTCGAGAAGTCGGTAGTATGCTCAACTTTTTTGTGAGCTTTCTCGGAGTCAACCGTTTTATACTATAAAAAGAAAAAGGATTGAATTAATCGCAAGTCACAATATACACAACAATAAACTCCTAGGTGACATATACAATGCAATAACAATACAATAGACTTCGGTTTAGTCCAAGAATTGACTAACTCTAGCTCTGATACCACAAATGTAACACCCCCTTCCTAGTCTGGTAGGAATTCGGGTCGAAAAGCATTAACGGTGGACAATACGGTGAACAGTTTACTAATTGTGATGACTTGAACTATAAACAGTGAATTAATAACGTTGATTTGATGCAAACTCATCCAAATTATACTTAGGGTTCCATTTGATAACATATACAATTTAAGGACTAAATTGTAAATTCTTGCAAATTTTAGGGACTTATAAATAGTTAGGGTTACTAATGTAAATTCCATGCTCAATTATCTTGTATATAAAATTTCTATAAATTCGGAAACCAATTACACTTTCAATTAGTCCGTATTTGATTCAATGACTATTTTGCAAGGTTTTTAAAACCATGTAACTAACTTAACTAACTCGCATGTATCGATATCGGTACTCATGAGGCCGTACGGTACGCCCTTAAAATATTTTTTTTGAACCTAAATCCAGTATCAGTACGCAACATACTATACCGGTATGAGGATTCGATGCCCTTTGTATCAATTTGGAAACAAATTACACTTTCAATTAGTCCGTATTTGATTCAATGACTATTTTGCAAGGTTTTAAAAACCAGGTAACTAACTTAACTAACTCATATGTATCGATATCGGTACTCATGAGGACCTACCGGTATGCCCTTAAAATAATTTCTTTCGAACCTGAATCCAATATCGGTATGCAACATACTATACCGGTATAAGGATTCGATGCCCTTTGTATCGGTACTGGTCTATCACCGTACCAGTACGCTAACCCTAAATTCCCAAATTGAGCTGCTAATTGTTACAATTAAATTCCAGTGTTGATTTTGCGTACCGTTACCCCTGTAGCAGTATCGGTACGCCTTAATTCATATTACCATAATTTACATGGCAGTACCGATACGACATCACCCATACCGGTACGCCTGGGTTAATATTTCCAAAAACTACTTATTAGTACCGGTACGGTACCACCCGTACCTTTACACCTATGTTTGTAATGACGTAATTTGTTTGGTTTTTATCCAAATTAAAGGCCTTAACCTTGTCCAATGTCTACCAAATTTTACCAGCAAGCTTATAAACATTAATTCTATATGCATGTCAAATTTCATGCCAAAACGAATCTATTTTCTAAGTTTTCACTTATTAGTGCATTTTAGGCCATTTTACCAACTTTGCCAAAACATTAACATGCCATATTTCATGTTTTAACCCATTCAACATGGTGAACGATATGTACATACAAAATGGGGCTAAACTAAGTTGCCTAGACCCTATGCCACCATACTAGGAGTTTAAAGGCTAGGTTTACATTACTTTAGCTTGTGTGGCTTGCTTCAAACTCGCCTAGCTCTGATTCTTGTTTCGATGCACTTTTAAACTGAAAATGCATGGAAATGAGATGCATTAGGCTTATTTAGCCTAGTGAGGTAGTCAACAATAATAACATGTATGCCAATAACATCAATAACATGGATATCAATGTATATGCATCTAAAATCATGTTTTAACAATAGTTCCAATAACTTAATTCCTTGGATCAAAATGTGAATGTGGATACGCGAATTCCCAACCAATATCGCCAACAATGAATGGTCAATATCATCCAACATTGCCAATAATACCAAAACCAACACATCCCGCCAACATCGCCAAATAGAGCCTTAGCTCAAGGACCATAGTCTACTCTGTACCAATGAGCTCATGAATTCTATGGCATGCCAATTGTATCTCATATACATTAGTATCCAAGGATTCAATGCTTAGTCCAATAACAATAGCAATAACGGTAACAATGACAATAACAATATACAATGATCAATATGGCCTTTCTCAATATTTCAATGATATCAATGGCAATGAAGTAATTAAATAATACCTATATCAATGCAATAAGCTTACCCAAGCTTACCAATAGTACCTCCTACGAGGTTTTGATGTAACCATACCTTGAAATCAATGATGGGAATGCAATAAACAATATCAATGAAATCGGAAAAGGAACTTAGCCAATCCCGAGACTCTGACTACACTCACCAATAATTTAGAGGCTTTTAAAGCTCTCGGACGACAATTCCTTTGTTCTTGAGCTTGTTGGAATTTGATGGATTTGGTGATTCCTCACCTTGATTCTCTTGAGCTACAAGGAAATAGGAATTACAAGGATTTCAATATCGATAATTGGAAAGATAATTGAACGGTGGTCAATCTATTAGAAGACAACTTGACCAGAAATGCGTAGATCCCATTTGAAAAGTCACCAAAAGTTGACTAATGCTTCAGCCTTGCAAAACAATTTATGTTTCTTGTCTAAAATGTATTGTTTTAGACCTCCTATGAGAGCATCATTTTGGACCTTGTTGTTTGCATCGAACAACTTCAACTTCTTATCTAATATGAATAATTTAACCCCTCTCATGCATGTATCAGGCCTAAAAAGGTTACCGCTATACGGACAGAATTTTGGCATGGCTCTAAAAGGTGGGCTCTTATGATCCACTATATGTGGTTCAGTTCTAGAGTAAAAGGTACTCGAACTGTTGCTAGGACATCAATTCGGGAGGATACGAGCCCTTATACCATACGAAGGCGAGGACCCCATAAAATATAAGGATCGTATCCCGGAAGTGAATCACAATCCCATACAGAGGTGAATACCCCACGAAAGAAAGTGATCACTCCCACTTAGCAAGGAAAGGAGCCCGAGAAGAAAGCTCATGCATGAATGACAATTTATATCAATCACCGGGTAAAAGAAAGCGGTAAACAAACAATGTTAGGGATTAAAAATAAAATTAAACTGAATTTAAATTTTCTTGATAAATATGATATGAACCCAACTATGGCTTGACTCTATTTTTTGTAAAAACAAAAATTGAGCTCCCCAGTAGAGTCGCCATGTTGTCAAAACTAAAATGCGTCGATGTTTTAGAAAAAAATCAATCTTGAATTAAAAAGGGGAGTTGCCACTGGTCACTTGGATAAGGTAGATCGGATACCAAAAAAGAAACCAGAGTAAACTTGGGGTTTGAGAGTCAGTTACAAGTGGGGAAGGTTTTGCACCCCCACCACACCCAAAAATTGGTACCTAAGGGTTCGTATCGTATTTACCAAGTAAAATTGAAATTTGATATAATTTAAATATCTAATCCCTAAAAGTGCATGAATACATGGCCGTGTGATATGAATATAAAATCTTGCAATTTACAATACCCAAAAAAAGATGACACTCCCAATAGGATACCTAAATTTAGAGAGATAAATCTAAACATAAAATGCTATCAACATAAATATATGCATGTACAAATATATATGCTCACAATAAGTACAAGACATGAATATAAATAAATAAAAATTAAATTAAAGATAATCAATTCAATAGACAACACATATCGAATATAGCAATAGCATTATAATAAAACAAACAATACAAGGATTAAATTGCAATAAAATAATAAAAATAGTGTTGAAATTAAAAGACAATAAAATTACAACGCATAATCATAAACTGCATGAAACCATGGGGCATATATTAAATAAAACAGAAAGATCAGGGGACAAAAGGGCGAATATACCACTAGATTTTGGACTATACTAAAACAAAATTAAAATTTTAGGGCTAAATTGAAGGAAAACATAATTGAATCAAGAAACAAGGACCAAATTTAAAGCTTTTAAAAAACATGAGGGACTGCAGAAGCAATAAACAAAAGCAGAAGGACCATAGAGGGGATTAACTTAGGGCGAAGGTCCTTAAAATTAGATTAGCCTAGTTTTAGTTTAATACATAGTATAAAACTCATTTTTAGATCAAAAAAAGCCTTTTGACCAAACACCCCTTATCTCTCCAACATTATTGAATTTTTTATGAACATCCCTTATGTTCTTCGTGTTCATGATGAATACGAAGAACAAAACTCAAAAAAATCTTCGACCACCGTGATACCCAGAACTCGACGGGTGATCTGCCGTATCAGACGCCGCTACTCGATGTTAAATTTTTTTTTAAAAAAAACTCGATTTAAACCCCTTTCTCCTCTAAAATACCAAAATCAAAACCTGATTTTAGAAAACCAAATAAAAACCCTTCTTTTCTTAAAAATCAGATTTGAAAAACACCCTCTTTTGAAAATGAAACCTCAAAGATTCTCAATCAGTTCACCGCGTGCGGCCATAAAAAGACTAAGAGGCTTGTCACCGACGAGACTCGTCTTTTATAGGGAAGATCCCTCAGATGGAAGGAAAATGAAACAACTGCTGGTAAAAAACTAAACTCTAATCCTTAAATGCTTTGAAAGAAAAGAGCTACCTTGAAACTTGTTTTTTTTCTTTTTATTTCTTGAAAATTGCGTAACTGATTACAATTGTTCTCTGATTTCGGTTTATATATCCGAGTATATATTTATTTGCAAAAAAGGAAAAAAGATTACAAAATTTTTATTGGTTATTTTTCATCTTTTGTTTGTATTCATCTGATGTTCTAATTTTGTGGGAAATGTCTCTAACATTCTTTATTTTTGTTCCCTTGCATGTGATGTGGGCGAGTGATAGAAGAGGGGACCAGAGGGAGAAAGTGCCTCTATAAGTTGATGTGGAAATATATTTGAAGGCTACGATGGTTCGAGGATGAACCGCCAAAATTCAATAGTAACCTTTGATCAAACATCCAAAACTCTTTAAGAGCTTCCTGAAAAACATGGAAATTTGATAGTTGAGGGCGTGAGGCGCGTGAAGAACTGAAGGGTCAGGCAGTGACTTCATTCGACAGCTAAAAGGACTTCTTACATCTGATCTAGACCATCAGATCTGGTAAGATCTAACGATAGTGGTGTGGCTGCACAAAAAGGATATCAAATTAGGGTTCCATATGTTAGTTAGGTTTTGAGCCAAATAGGTTGTATATGTATTTTGGGTTTCAAATTCATGTAATCGGACTGTTATGTAATAGACCATTTGTGGGTTTTAATTTAGTTGAAGGTTTTTTGTTTGTATTTGTTAGGATATTTGTTTTGGTATAATAATTGAAAAATAGTTTTGGACTAAATTGAAAATATTGCAAAAATGATTTTAAGCCCAAACAACTTGAGAAATATGTTTAAAATGGTTTTGAAACATTTTTTTACTCGAATCTATGATTTCCAAGTTCAAAATAGTCGAAAATGGCTCCTGGTACCGATACCTAAACCTCGGTATCGATACCGAGAGGACCGTACCGGTACCGATACCCTCAGTACCGATACGCGCTTTGTAAATAATTTTCCAAAACCATTGTGGGGTATCGATACTGCCCTAGCAGTATTGATACTACCATGCAGGTACCGATACCCCCTCACAGTTTTGCTCCAATGGCTATTTCCAAATTAGGACGGTATCGATACCCTACCCGAGTATCGATACCTTATGCTACAGAATTACAGGTTTGCTTGGAAAATGTTCCCCAACGGCTCGAATTCATCCCCAACAATCACCAACGGCTAGGAACTTGTTTGGGAGGATAAAAGGACCCCTCAAGCACTTGGAACAACTAATGCTTCTATTGTCAACAACATTATGATGCCAAAATTGTCTTAAAGTTTTATTTCTCATTCTTTGTATAGACAACACTTATGAGCTTTAATTGTTATATTTGCTCAAGTGTTTTAGGATTTGGGTGAGTGCTTAAAGAGTGCAAACATCTACCCTGTAGAGAGGATTTCTTGTTTGCTTTATTTATTTTATTTGTGAGGATTCCCAAAGCTTCAGTTGTAAGCATTGGATGCTAGACTTGGTAATTGAGTATAGGTTGTAAATGTTGCCTCTTAAGCCTTGTTAAAATGGGAAGAAATCTTAGTGGATTTGGGAAATCCTTAGTGGAAAACTAAGGTAGTGGATGTAGAGCTTGTTAGAAGCTTGAACCACTATAAATCCTTGTGTTCATTGTCTATCTTTTTGCTTCCACCACCACCACCCAAAAATCATCTTCTCCACCACTTGGCAAGCAATTCGGTTGAAGGAATTCGAGCTCAATCAAACTCAACAATTGGTATCAGAGCGAGGCTCAATTGAGAAGGTTTAACCACCTATTGAGGCGATCCGGCAAGCTCGACCAAAAAACAAGTCAACTGAATTCCATGGCGTTATCCATCGACAAACCGTCATTCTTCAACAGTGATCACTATGCTTGCTAGAAGCATAGAATGATGTTCTTCATGAAGAGCAAAGACTACCGTCTTTGGGACATAGTTGAAGATTGATCGTTCGTGCCAAATCGAAGCAAAACAGAATGGAACGTGGAAGATCGCAAGAAGATGGAGCTCAATTGCAAGGCTTTGCACATTCTATTTTGAGCATTGTGCCCGGATAAATATGTCAAAGTATTTTCTTGTGAGAGTGCCAAGGAGTTTTGGGATAAACTTGAAGCAATCCATGAAGGGGAAAATGAGGTGAAGGAGACAAAGATTGGTCTACTCAACCTCGAATACAAAAACTTCAAGATGGATCCATATGAAGACATCAAGAGCATGTTCAACCGGTTCTCTACAATCGTCAATCAACTCAAAAGTCTTGGATAGGAGATTTCGGAAGAAAAACTCATTTGAAAGTTGATTTACTCACTTCCCGAATCATGGGAGAGCAAGAAGATGGCCATCATTGAAACCAATGACTTAAAGAAGCTCAAGCTTGACGAGCTCATAGGATCTCTTCTTACCCATGAGATGATGTCCAAACCATTGAGAGAGGAGTGGGTATCGATACCACTCCATGGGTATCGATACCCCTCACAGTTTTGGCTCCAACAGCTATTTCCAAATTAGGACGGTATCAATACCCCTACCCGAGTATCGATACCTTATGTTGCAAAATTGCAGGTTTGCTTGGAAAATGATCCCCAAGGACTCCAATTCATCTCCAACGGTCACCAACGGCTAGGAACTTATTTGGGAGGATAAAATGACCCCTCAAGCACCTGGAACAACTAATGCTTCTATTGTCAGCAACATTATGATGCCAAAATTATCTTAGGGCTTTTATTTCTCATTCTTTGTATAGACAACACTTGTGAGATTTAATTGTTATATTTGCTCAAGTGTTTTAGGATTTGGGTGAGTGCTTAAAGAGTGCAAACATCTACCTTGTAGAGAGGATTTCTTGTTTGCTTTATTTCTTTTGTTTGAAAGGATTCCCAAAGCTTGGGTTGTAAACTTTGGATGCTAGACTTGGTAATTGAGTCTAGGTTGTAAAGGTTGCCTCCTAAGCCTTGTTAAAAGGGGAAGAAATCTTAGTGGATTTGGGAAATCCTTAGTGGGAAGCTAAGGTAGTGGATGTAGAGCTTGTTAGAAGCTTGAACCACTATAAATCCTTGTGTTCATTGTCTATTGTTTTGCTTCCACCACCAACACCCAAAAATCATCTTCTCCACCACTTGGCTAGCAATTCGGTTGAAGGAATTCGAGCTCAATCAAACTCAACAGTATTAATGTTTGATATTATAATATTATTATTATTATTATTAGACATAGTATAATAGAAATAGTAATAATAAATGAAAGCATAATAGTAATGATAATAACAATAATAATAATATCGGTAAGAATAATGATAATATTATGAATATAATAACTTATACTATAAACGGGTTATGTGACCCAAATTAAAATTAGTGATTACAACAACAATAATAATAATAATAATAAGATTGAAAGATTAGAACTTAATTTTATTGATTTCAGAATTCAATTAACCCGGAAAAAAATAGAAACCCAAACTTACTTTCATTGATTTTAAAACTAAAAAACCTAAAGAATAATTGTACCAAAAAGGGGTGGGTGATGCCCCTCCCAACATAACCCTTATGCCCCCCTTCACTTACCAAACAACATTCCTTTCCTCATATTCCTTTAAATAATCTTAAAACATGTATCAATCCAGCAAAGAAAAAAAGGGTAACAGAATCATATATTTTGCATCTACTTCTGTCTGATTAGGAATTTCGCATCAATCGCCATATCTCAGGGCATTCTAGTCGATATCCAGCTGAGCGGTTTTAGCACACTTGTTTGAAACTCAAGTCATTGCAACAAGATGCAAGTGTTGATTCATGTATGCTTGCTTTAGCCACTTTAGCGCTTCATGTGCAGCATGTAAAATATGCTTTAGGGTATAGCTCTTCACTTGGTTCTCATCAAACATTCTGCCGGTAATCCATAGTCTTTGTTTAGGTAACCACTTTGCTTCCTCCAAGGATCATTATGTAACTTGTAGTGCAAAACCTAGTTATGACACAAATGGGGGGGGGGGGGGATACATATGGCCATATAGATTAAGATAATCCAAACGCCATTGTCATGAACTCCAAGTAAGGACAATGTTCAACACTTCAAAGCATAAATAAAAAAGCATATGCATCGTATGTTCCCTGGTGATCAAATTGCATATTCAAGCTACAGAGAGAACACAACATTCCACAGGAATCTACAACCTGGGAAAAAATAGAATTTCAGATACTATATTTCTTAATTGGAATCTGTGAATGGATGTGGTCAAAAAAGCTGCTACAAGAACTGGAATTAAATTCCAGTGAACAGTTTGAATTGCAAAGTGATAGTCAATCTGCCATCAACATTGCAAAGAATCTTGTCCATCATGAAAGATCCAAACTTTGTTCCTGCACAAACAAATTGCTGATGTACCCACAAAGACCCTTCCAAGAAGTACCTTTAATGAGTTCACAAGCTTGAGGGGGAGTGTAGATTGGAGCCGTGTAAATTAAGGAATTAGAACATGTGTTTTAAGTCTCTAAATTAAGGAATTAGCTAATTCCTATGCAAATACTAGTTAGCATTTATATTAGTCTCTAAAATAAAGTAGAAGTAGAAGACTAATTAGACTAGTTCCATTCCTATTAGAACTGTTGTAAAGCAACCTATTTAAAGGCTTTACCCTGCATTATTTCAGAATAAGAAAAATCAGAGAACACTCTCTTCTTTGTTCAAAAGCCTCTCAGAAATACCTATTTTCTACAAATTCAAGCATGCACCTACAGTTAAACATTGAATAGCTTGAGAGCATATTCTATGTTACTTGAGAGTAACTTCTGGCTCGGCATAATGCTCAACAATCATGGGCATACTTGCATGGAGTGTTTTACAAATGTTGATTAGGTCGAATAAAAGATTGATAGGTGGTCTGCTACTGAATATTTTGTTTTTGTTGGTAGAAACGTAGTATGATAAAGAAACAGGAAGCAAAATGTTGTATCTCAATCCAAGGAGAAATAAAATTACAGAGCTATGGCATAGGTCCATGTGAAATCATGTGGATACATTAGTATTGTTAACCAATTCATGTTTGCACCTACAGTTAAACATTGAGTAGCTCGAGAGCAGATTCTATTTTACTGAAGATAGCTTCAAGGCTTGGCATAGTGTACAACAATCATAGACATACGCATTGAGTGTTTTGCAGACGTTGATTGGGTGGAATCCAAGATTGATAGGTCTACAACTGAATATTTTGTTTTTGTTGGTGGAAACATAGTATCATAGAGAAGTAAGAAGAAAAACGTTGTAGCTCGATCAAGTACAAAACTGGAGTGCATAATTGTGGATACATCATTTGTTAACCAAAATTGGGTTGGAGCATTCATCACCATCAAAACATCAATGTGATAACCAAGCCGCTCTATATATTGCCTCAAATCCAATTTATCACAAAAGAACCAAATAGATTGAGGTTGATTGTAACTTTATTCATGAGAAGATTTTGGACAACTTAATTTCCACTGGAAATGTAAAGATAGATTTATTCACAAAGCCAGTGGATTGAAATCAAGTTGATTATCTATATAATAAGCTGGCCATGATTAACATCCATGCACTAAATTGAAGGGGAGTGTTACAGACTGTAATAGTACTACACATGTAAGTTAGCATAATCTTAAGCTAATTGCTATGATTAACTTTAGGAATATGCTTGATTTACTTACCTTAAGCTTGTGTAACTAGTATAAATGAATTTTATACTTCCAAGTTATCTATGTCCATATACACCTTATTGGCCAAAGAAAAAGCTCATGCTCTTGGATCTTGGATCTTACTGGAAAACTGTTTATTAAAGATTTTGTTTGTTGAATAAGACCTTAACTACCGTTAAGCTACACTTTACCGAGAAATAAAGTAGGTGGAACATAAATTCAACAAATATGTGGATAAAACTACTAGAAGAGTCAGTTGTAAGAATGCATTAGATATTTATTTACCTTTGGTCTCTCTACTAAAACCACTGAAGGAATAAACCCATTTCAAGATATAGATGTTTTATACTGGTCATATAGCGGGATGTAATGCAATCCACAAAATTAGCATTTGTTATTGAATAAGATCAGGGAATAAAAGAGTTCTATATTTAGTATAGAAGGAAGAATACCAGTAAAAATGTTGTAAAGACATCATCTTCAGTTTGCTGCAAGAATTGAACTGCCCAATCCTCCACGTTACCATAACCAGTTTTTTGCCTCTCATCCTCTAGCAAAATAGAATCACGATAGAGGAACCTCTGCCATATTTTCTGTATGGTGGCCAGCTTGAATTCTATTTCTGTTTCACTGATCCCCTGCAAGATTCGAAGGCCCCAAACCATCATCTAAAAATGTAACTTTCAGCTTTTTGGTTTCCCTGTTTAACAGAAAAGCCTAAAGAGACGATACCCGAAGAATCTTTATCACATTTGGAATTTCATCTTCATGTATTCTAACAGCAAAGCTCTCATAGTTGAGTATATTCTCATAAGGTAGCAAGATCCCATCCTATACAAGCAGAAATAAAAAAATAAAAAAGGAACAAAGCAGAAAAAAGATGATGAAACATCCCATTGTTTTAAGGGAAAGATAGAAATTAAACATTAAAGATGAACAAGTGCCCTAAAACTGTAGGAGAAACCATTCAACCGTACTTGCAACAATATGATCTATATAATTGCCATTGAATTCGATCTCTCTGAGCCTTAACCTATCAATGAACATCCCCCCTCAAGCATGATGAATGTGAACCATAATCTCAACCTAATGTTTTTAAAGGTGCTAAAGACAATAACCAGATAAGGGTGATAAAGATAATATTCATGTCGCAGTAAGGGAGAGAGATGTTAGCCACTTCAACTAGTTAGATATCTACTTAATTATCAAAATGAAGTTACCCTTTTCTCTTATAGCAATACACTTTTCGGATAGCATTCAGGAACTCAATACAGCAGCCTCCAAGTGCAATAGTAAGATTTAGAGGGATGAATTGCTGTCCAACAACTTCACCAATTTATCAATGCTCATAGGAAATCTTGGCCAATACTTGCAGCACCATGCACTTTTCTCATTTGAAATTAATCTTGAGACAACAAAAGCCTACCAAATTCAGGATGCGTGCTCATGCAAAGTGCTGTTTCTTGATAATTAATGATAATATATATATATTTAATTATCATGATCAATCAAACTCTTAGCACATTATTTTATTATTCATGAGTCGTCAAACTGCACATTTGGCAAGCCACATTGCTTCGACAACTTTGTTACATTGACAACAGTTCCACCTAAGTCTTTTGAGCCACACTTGGTGATCAAGCTAACCAACAATAGTAAGATCACATCTAATAAATCTCATATAGAATAAAGCTTTGTTTCCTAAATATATGCCTAAGGGAGTCAAACGTGTTTAAACATTGCCCTCCATAAGGTAACCTCAGGTGGCAAGGGAAAATGAATTTTGAATTTAAAGTCTTATATTTTTTATTGCCAAAATATCTTGAGATGTTAAAGCAGAGATCTGAAGCCATAAATCACCAAATATGAAAATTGCTTATGATGTATTAAGAATTCCATTTGCTACATTTAATGCGGAAGTAATGTCTCAGTGCAGAATCAAAAAATTAAATGCTTCAAGCTAGAAAAATACTTCTCTAGACCCACAATCTGGAAAGATCAGGTAGCTAAGTGAGGTAAAACATGCATTAGAGTAATACCTGAATTACCACGGGTATACATCCTTGCAAAACGCTATCTTCCATTCGGCCACTCCAACCACCTCCAGGCAGCACACCACAGAAAGTTGAATTGGCTATATCTGCATGATAGTTTTCAGAACGAAGAGGAGTCACAATCACATCTTTTGCATATTGTTTCCCTAGTTTTCCCTCCTTGTTAGGGGTTGATCCAAACTCATTAGCAAGTTTCTGTCTGATCCCCATGCTATACCTGCATGAACGCCAAAAACCATCCATCAGTAGTGTCCAAAACAAATTTTGAAACTCGTTAAATGCATATCAGTTGCCATGTGATAACTGAAAACCATGACACAGTGATGGATTTTAGATCAATCATGTTTCTTAATAACCATATGTCAACATCTGAGTTCCAAAGTGAGTACTAAGGAAGTTCGCTAAACAGCATTCTCAAATAAAGAAAAAAAGATCAGAAAATGGCTCATTTTAGATGATGCATATACAAGAGATGGAAGAAAAGCAAAGAACCAAAAAGAAGGTACTGATTTTGGGGATCCTGTGAGCAGATCGTCTACATTTCCTTTAGATGTAACTTCCGTAATCAAGTTATTTTCCATACTAACATGTAGTCAACTTACGTAGCTTCTGGCCTTCCTCTTGTGTAAGCTGATCCTAGATTTCCATTGAAGTAAAAAAGTATCTTCCGCTTCTCCCGAGGCCTAAAATAAAAATCAAAGAGTTCAGATTTTCTTAAAACCCTTGTGAATATGTTTCAAGTTTGAGAAACATAAGTATTTTAGATGTTATATAAGGTGTTTTAAATGCAATTAATAGGACATGTACCTAGACCATAGCCTGGCATTTAAGACAGTAACATCAGGGCGTTTCCAAGCAGGAAGCACAAGATCTTTTGCAGGATCAAAACAAAGAAGGTTGCCTCTTCTATCAGCTGGAATATTATCCCAGTTGTCAAGCAAGTAGGCTGTCGTTGAGTGATTGTGCTTAGAATTCGTATTACCCCAATGAACCAACATCATGCTATTCCATATCTCCTTAGGGGCATAGCAAGCACCTTCATCCCATGAAAAAAACTACCTTCAGATATAGAAGGGAGATGATTAGCATACATACTGCAAAATGCGCACATAAAATGCATGCATATAGATAGGCACACAGAGACGTACGCAGAGAGAGTTCAACAATCATTCTCTCCAGATCTCTATATTAGCATCAATGAGACATTTCATATAATACCCAAATATGGTCTCTTCCTGCTGATCTGTTCCAATAAGGATATGTCTCAACAATATGATCATATGCCTTCCTATAAAATTCCAGAGTGAGAGAGCTCCTCAAGCCAATATGGTTCTGAAATCAGAGAGTAATAAGTACATATATATGTGGAATTTGGATTGAAACTAAAAGTAAATTAAGTCATTTGGATGTTTGTGCATTAAACAAAGTAGTGCCGCTCATACACAAAAAAGTACACATAAAGCATGATAAAAAGGATAATTTGCTTAGAGGTGAAGACATATTACCGACTGACAGTTATTCAATTATTGACCCTTAAAAACACCGAGTACTCCAAAACCAAATGTAAAATTTTTGTTGGAAGAAAATATATGATGGAGAGCATCAACAATGATGCCCAATAGACTCAGTTTTTTCTCAATTCATAGAAGTTTGATTTTAAAAAATGCTAAAATGAACCCTCTATTGACATCTGCAAACTTCATCTCAAGAATAATCACATTATTATCTATAGTTTTAACTGACAATTATACAAGAAAATTAACATAGATTAAAGTCCAAAAGATAGAAAGCAATCGAGATTAAGATAATCCATAATTCAGTAATATCATTTTTACAAGGAGGATAGAGACTAAATATGACGATTTATGAAGTTTACCTCCAAGCTCAAATGGGGTGCATCAGCAGCACGTGTTATGATGCAAGCATCGAGAACAGGAACGAAGAAAAAATCTGCTTCTTCACCATTTAATGTTCTATGTGGACTAGCTAAAATACTCTCATAGAGTGCTATCTGGAAATTAATAGAACCAAAGAAAATATTCTCAGAAATTATCAGGTTATAAGTAGCTTTGCGATAATAGTAGTTTGAACTTTGAACAATACTTGTGAGCCATACAACTGATCAGTCCACAATGTTGAATTCTTGTCATCTTACATTCTGTTCACACATTCAAACCGAAAATGCCGACCCTAAAATTGCCAATCAGGTGAGAAATATACAAACATTTCTCTTGTGAGTATCAGGTAAAGAAAACATTGCTCAGGCTTACCTCAAGAAGTAAACTATTGAACTTTGGAGGTAAATCATAAACATAGATGAGAGGCCTTTTCTTTCTCATTGCAGCATGGAGCTTTACAAGTCTACCAGAGAATTCATTACTAGGAATATCAACATGAGCAGGTCGAAGCCACTTAGGCCATTCCACTATTGGAGATACAACTGAAGGAATACTGCAGTCTGTCCCATACCATCCATTATAACACTGAAAATAGCATGATTTAGTTTTGAATAAAGCCAAGAAAGGCTCAAGTTTATTCAACATACATTTTGAAAATCAGATTAGTCATCAATTGAATACGGAAGATTATTCAACACAAATTTTATTTTGTACATTTTAGCGAGTAGTGAATGCGGTCTCAATACTGAAAAGAGAGAATGCAAACCAATAACACTTCCTACTTATTCTAAAGATTAGTCCATACCATAGTTACCCGGAACACAATACGATACAAAAATGGGAACGCGGAACACTACCTTACCAAATCCGGTACGACAGAGATGGGCTACATAATTAATTATACTAATTAATATAATAATAGTTATAATATAACAATAAATTTTGAATTTCAGAATCAAACTGAAGTTACTAAATCCTTGGATTAAATTGAATATTTGTAAAAGTTTTGGGTCATTTCTATGTACTCTAGAGTGTTCAAGGGCTGTTTACCTAATTTTCTCCCTTGAATTAAGCCTAAAAAAGAGGGCCCATATATTTGGGTTTATTTTATTTTTAAAACTTGTTGTTTTAAAACCCCATTAGCAGCTAGGGTTTGGGTCATTTTAAATTTCTGCCGTTTCTTCTTCCTTCCTTCGATCTCTTTTCTCCTCGTCACTTTCCCCCAAGCCGACAACAGTTCTGAGTCACGCCCCACGCCGTTTCGTTCAACGTTTTGGGTCGGTGGGCCGTTCCCATTCTTGGTAACTATGGTCCATACCAATGGGACAATCCTCATGATAAAAAATTAGCCTTCTAGACCATAAAATATTACAGTCTACAGGAACACATATGATTAAGTCAGCTCCTAAAATTTCTAAATCGTTCAAATAAAATATTATCTTTGCCTAAAAATAAATTTACCAGGAAGGAAGACTGTTGACCAGTTTTTCCCTTTCAAAAGCAAATCATGCTCCACTATTAATAGAAATCTACAAGTATATAGCCAATACCTGACAAAACCCACCACGGCAATGGCCATGTCCGGAGCATTGATTGATACAAACACTTTCAACAGGCACTTCACAGAAACGTCCCCAAAATCCATCGTATTTACAAACACATTCCTCTTTGAAGTGCACTTTTGAAGCATATGCTGCTTTTGGGTCTACATTACACCATCCTGGTTTGCTACCATTTGTTGTAAAAATATTATCCAGATCAGCTTTTGTCCAATCTGTTAGTTTGGTACCTTCAGGTTCGGAAGGTAACCTAAATAAATGCAACAAGGTGGGTGGCTCATAATACTCAGGATTGAAGAGAAATACCAACAAGCAGATTTTAGGATTCTGCCTATAGCTTACTTCACTTGAAACCCACATGCCTCTGCCACAGGACGATTTGGATATTTTGTTCCTTCTCCACAAAAGCACATGGCTCTGGTAGTGTCACAATGAGCAGGACATATTGAGACAACCCAATGCCCATATGGTAGCTCTGGTGTTTTAGGGTAATTGCAACTCAAATTTAGCCTCTCAAAGCATTCTTCTCCTGTTCCATCAGATAAGTTATTTAGCAACCCAAGAGTAAGGGTGGCAATAATATATTATATTCTTTTAGGAATTATTTTTGAACTTAAAGTATAATGCTGCCAATTTTTAACAACAATTTATTGCTCTGTAATCACCTAAAGTTGCCAAAAGCATTAACATGTATTAAATTTCAAATTTGTTTGTGTTTAATTGATCATCCTAGGTGAAATAACTAATAGTAATAGAGCAGAACTACTTGTTACATGAAAAAGTATTAGTACTTACTGATATTAACACAAGATAAACAATATAAGTTGGAAGGAAAACACACAAAAAAAATTATTGTGCAAGTGCTCTGCTTTTTATCAAGTCTGTAATAGTCTACCAGATTTATCAAGTTCATATGTACAAGTGTTTGAAATAGTTAAGGCTTTGCTTTCAGCGAAGATTCTTATAGAACTTTGATTGAAACAAAATCACTGAAAGGACAAAAGTACTGACCACTAAACCCATGAAAGCATCTACATTGGCCCAACTCGTGATTGCAAACACCTTGACCACTACAGTCATCTTTGCAGTGCCTGCCACCTATTGGCTAATAAAAGGAACATAGTTATGGTGAGAGTCAAGATGATTTGATGCAACATTAAGTTAGTCTTGGTTTATGAAATTACGAAACATATACCCACAAGTGTGGATAAAAAAATAATCTTCCTAAAAGAGTAGAAGTCTTGAAATAAAGATGCCCCTTACACACAGAAGAGTAAGTGATCCAAGATGGACTAGGCCTCTCAGGAGGACAAGTAGGATGCATCATAGTTACCTCATTTAAGTTGATTTCCCTAGCAATTGCATCACAACCAGAAAGCCATCGCCCAATCTCTGCCTTCCATGGTGCATTATTATAAACAATTGCATTATGCAAGTCAGAAGGAAAACTGTGATCTAAATCAAGACTCTGCTGTATATTTTTGCAACCATGTGCAACACCCTGTTCAACTGAGGCATTTATCGAAACACATTTGTACGGAACTTGCCGAGCACTGAAGTGATCAAACGAAGGGACAACACGGAACAAGAATAGATGAACTAGTGAAAATAGCACTATAACAGAGGTAACTGCAGCCAACAAAGACCACGAGCATTTCCACTTCTGAACAGAAAACATCATCTCCAACGCCTCTTATACCACAATCGAGAAGCAATCAGAAAATCAACAAGTTTCACATGAAAATTTTGTATCTTTAGCCTTCCTCTATCCAAGCACCAATAGAATCAATGAGGAAGCAATTTCAGAAAACAAGCACAATAACTACATACTTTAGTTGAAAAGAAATTTCATAGAGTAAATTTGGATTTGATTCAGTTTACAAATTATGAGGATGAATGCATTCATAGATATTTCTGAAATTCTCTTCCTTTAATTATGTATTATGAATTCACTATTCCATTAAAATGTAACAAATCCATGAATTCGAATGTAATCATAAAACTCAAATGCTGAGAGTATTGGCACTGAAATTATAGTACATTTGACATTTAAATCACTTCTTTCAATCTAAGTTGACATGGAAAACCTTAAATCATGTTCAGAATTACAATTTTAAAACCCAAAACCCAGTTGTAATCTCTATTGATAAAATCAAACAAAAATTCATAATTCTGTTACGGGCTTATTTTATAAATAAATAAAATTGTATTGTGGGCTTAGTTGGGTCACTAGAAAGGCCTTGTAATTAGTTTCTATATAATATTAGGGCATATTTTGCAAAGGTATAAACAATATGAATGAGAAAAATATGGAATGAATTGAATTTTCTGCCGTTCTCCTCTTCAATGTTTTTTGATTTTAGTCTCTAACAAAGTCATAAACTTAAAATATATAAATATATATAACTAAAAGAAATCAACATCAAACAAGCCCTAGCGTAACGAAAATTACATTATCCCCATAGCAGTTAAAAGGCAATACTTTCACATGATTGATAGGGGAAAAGTATAATCCTCTTGAACAAAGATTATATTTTGGTGCTAATAACTTATTAAAAGAAATCAATGACTAGCCTTAAAACAGATCAGGATTTGCAGATTTGATTAAAAAATTAACAGGCACGAGTTTCAGAAAATGAGAAAGAGAATTTAACACTGCAAAAATCATTGTATTTACGAAATTAATGAAGATTTAAGAGAGTTTACCGGTGGGGTAAGGAGCTTGTTCTAAGGGTTCCAATTAATCCCAGAATATAAAAGGGGATTTTTTATATAAAAAAAGGATTAATTGTTAATAAAAATAAATAAATACTGATTTGGCAACTGAGGAAAGAAAAGCCGCCAAGCCTCACGCTGGGAAGTTTGAATGCCGGCATTTGGCGGTTAAATTTACCGTAAATAATTAGGCTATTTTTTTATCGTTAAATAAAGAGATTTTATATTTTTAAACAATTTTTGTTTAAAGGAAAGAGAATTTTACTCTTAATATGTATTGAACTTACAATTTAGGAAAATGTGTCAACTGAGAGCTTTAATCACTCAGCCAATTAAATAAAGAGCTTTTACATTTTAAATGCAAATTTTAAGATTTGAATTCATAAAATATGAGATAATATGAACATTTTTTACCACTCAACTAATTAAAGGATTTCAGTATCTTAGGCCATTTTGATATTACTTTTAAAAAGTTTTTTAAAAAAATATTTTTTGAAAATCTTTTAAAGAGTGTTTTCAGAATAATTGTTTTAGAATTGAAGTATTTGATACTATTATTAAAAAGGTGTTTTTTAAATAAATAAAATACTTAACTTAGACATTAATTTATAAAATATAAAATATAGTAATATAAATGAAGACAAATTAATAATGTTATTAAAAGGTATTTCTTATAAAAATAAAATAAAAAACTTAAAAGTTTCAAAATTTTGAAAACATTTTTCAATACATATTAAAAAATTAACCTGATAATTACACAAATTACATTACTTTTTTTCCCAAACATAAAGAGAAATTGGCTTGATATTGTAGTTGAAAAAAATTCAACCTATTGCACAACTTGAATTATTTTTTAATCTATTACACTTTAAACAGTGTTCATGAAGATGATTATTTTTCTTTCCGACTTCATATATATTTTTAATTAAAAAAATGAAGATGATCCACTTGTGATCCAACTTCATTAATTTTTTAATTAAAAAAATATGAGGATGACGTAGAAGTGTTCCGACTTCATAAATACTTAAAAAAACATGAAGTTGATACACTTATCTTCCGACTTCAAAGATGAACCTGGCAGGCGCGGCAGGCGCGGCAGGGCAGTGCAGGATTTCTCTAATTACGTGCAAAGAATCCTACTGCATGCAAGGTGACATGCATGTCTTGGATTCGAGAATAGGGTATTGGGCGGTAGGTGTTATTTAATATTTTTGTTAAATAGGGTGGTTGGGATATTAAAAAATATTAAAAAATATTTTAAATTGTATAAGGGTAGGAAATTTGAATGTTAAATGGTTATTAAAAGAGAGGATAAGGGTAAATAACGAGAAAATTTTTGTATTGTTTAGTGTGTTGGATTTTTGTGTTAAATAGGTGAGGTTAAAGGTAAAGTGTGGAAGGAAGAAGAATAAGAAGAAGAAAAAAAGAGAGAAAATTTTTTGAAGAAATTATAGTAAGTTAATTTTTGAAATTTATTTTTAATATTTAGATTATTTGTTAAGGAGTTATAATTAATTTTATTTTAGAATGTTGTTATATGTAGATATCCATTTATAATTTTAATTTTATGTTATTGTTTAGGTTTTTAGTGGTTTTGACGTAGATGGTAGAAAAAATCGTAGTAATATAATATAACAGTATGATAATTGAACAAAAAATAATTTCGTAAATAAGTTCGTATGTTCATATATGGTTTTGATTTATGTATTTTGATTCAAAAATATATATGGTTTTGAACATGCATAGACAATGAGTAACATGTTTATGACGGTTGTCTATTACGATGGACAAATTGTGAAAATTGATATCGGTGTTATATTTGAATCTGAAAGCACTATAAAGATGATGCTTGCAAAGAATATTACCCTTCGAGAATTGAAGACTGACATAGAAATGAAAATTGGAGCTGCGATTATTGGTTTGCGGTACAAGTGGAAGACATGTCACGATCCAATCAGATATTCTGTAATAGCTCTTAAAGATGATACTGATGTTGGAATCATGATTGCAGAGCATGATTCAACAGGTATTCGAAGTGTTGAGTTATATGCTGAGGTTTGTGGGAGATATGACGTTCTCGGCTCATCCAAAAATGTATTTGGAAATTCTTCTCAAATGGGTTTCGATGGTAGGGTTGAGGACCAGCCATATATGTTTGGAGACAGTTTTGTCGCGATGTTGGAAAATGGGACATCGAGTGCATTTCATCCATATGTTGGGCTTTCGACGTACGCAACATTATATGAGTCGATCAACATACTGGTGATGACCTTGGGACATCGAGTGCATTTCATCCATATGTTGGGACATCGAGTGCATTTCATCTAGAACTGACTGTTGACGTTGAAAATCTTCAAAGTTGATGGGGAGAAACGCTTGTTGATTCTAACGAAGATGAAAAAACTATGAATCTCGATTTGACTGGTGATGACCTTGGTGATGAGCCTAGTTTTGGTGGTGGTGAATTTGTTTCGGCCAGGGATGACATTACATGGTATGAACCTCCCACTCACATGAACTTAATAGATTACGATGCGATGAGGGCACCTAAATTATCGGTCATGCCACAATTAAGCTCAGGTCCTATGATAAATTATCGGTTAGGATTCATTTTGGAGAAAAGGAAGAATCTACATTGGCAATTAAAGAGTATTCCATCAGAAAGTATGTGGTCTTCATTGCTAAAGATTTCGGTCTGAGAACTCTATTAGCAAATTGTGTTAAATATGGAGAAGATTGTAATTGGAAGATCCGAGTGTCTAAAATTCAGAGGAAAATGCTTGGTTGATTACAAAGTACAATGGTTGCCACACATGTTTAAGGAATTCCATCAACCAAGACCACCGCCAATTGGACTCGAATATAATATGTCACCACATGAAGATGTTGGTTAAACCAAATTCAAGGGTTACTGTTTCAACGATTATGGCATCTATTAAGCAATAGTTTGAATATCAAATAGAATATGGCAAGGGTTGGCATACAAGGGATAAGGCATTGAAAAAGGTGTACGGTAATTACGAGCAATGGTATATTTTATTCTAGGTACCATAGTGAGGTATAACACCTTGGATGCATACAACCGAGAAGGTCAACTTCTTCAAGGGAAGCAAATATTCCACCAACTATTTTGGGCGTTTAAACCATGCATCAAAGGCTTTCTATTTTGCAAACGTATGGTCTAAGTCAATGGTATATGGTTGTATGAAATATACAAACATGTAATGTTGATTTCTCTTACACAAGATGGTGATCGAAATATCTTCCCGATTGCATTCGCAATTGTTGATACGGAGTAGGAGAACTCTTGCCATTTTTTTTGAGTAATTTATCTAAGCATGTTGTTCGAGAAAATGGGGTTTGTTTGATTTTCGATAGAGGGAAAGGCATCTTAGCAGCAATTCAATGATCAAGAGGCCGTTAGAAACCTCTGTACGCATATCCTACGTACTGTGTACGCCATATTGGCAAGAACGCTATTGAAAAATGGAAAAAACCTACCTTTGCAACGCGATTTTAGGCATGGGTAAGTAATTTTCATTTTGTCAGACTCAATTATTTATGTGTTATGGTTTTTCTCAATGCTAACAACATATATTATGAAACAGGATACAAACTACTACGACCAAATTTTTAGAGGAAGTTAGCAAATTTGATGGAGTACGGCGAAGATGTTTGGGCATGGGCAAATAGTATCGAAAGGGAAAGATAGTCCCAATAGTATGATAAAGGTCGACGATATGGGAAAATGACAACCAACCTTGTGGAGTGCATAAATGGTGTATTAAAGGAACACGCTATCTCCCAATAGCAAGCTTGGTGAGAAAGACGTATTACAGGTTGGCTAAGGTTTGGTCTAATAAATGGTCAAAAATCCAAGCTATGATAAATAGGGGACAAGTTTGAGCTCTTAATCTTATGAAAAAATAGAAAAGAATGTGGAACCGACAAGATTGATGGATGTTCATAGGTTCAACCTAAATCAACAGTTTTTTTATGTTGTTGATTTTGTACGCAACAATGAAGGAAGCCACCGCCAAACATTTTGGGTCGATTTTAGGCAAAGATGGTGTGCTTTGGTAAGTTTCAAGCATGGCGATATCCATGTGCCCATGCAACTGCAGTATGTATGTTTATAGGGGTTGACTCGTACACTTTTGCAGATAAATACTTTAACTTGCATAGAATAATAAATATTTATAAATGTGAGTTCCCACCAATTGCGAATCCATAATATTGGTCACCAGTAGAGCATGAAGAATATTTATTGAATCCAGCACTCCATAGAGAACCAATGGGCTGACCTTCATTGACTCGCATCCATACCAGTATAGATCTTCAATACAGGGAGGTAGGATAACCAAATAGATGTACGAGATGTAAGGGTATATGACATTCCAAAAAACAAATGTCCAAATTGACCGACTTATATGGACATGCCTCAGTAATTTCATCAAACGCTGGATTAGCTTCCGAGCTCCCGCCCATTGTTGGTTGTACATTTTTGGCTGGGGAAGTATCAACATACATATCCAGTGTATTAGATTTACTCTGATATTCATCCACTATATGAAGAGTGTAATACCTGAATTTTGCTCGGGTATGGGTATATATATATATTTCTCTCATAAAAATAAATAATAAGTAAATAAATAAAATATATAAAAAATAAACTCAATTTAATCCATATAGTGTCCATTATACATAAAAGCCCATTTTACACTTTCAAAGGCCCAATTTTTAATTGTTTACATCCTATTTCATTACTCTTACAACCCATTTATAGCTCATCTACAACCCATTTTGGGTAAAAACTAGCTCAACAAACACAAATATCATCAAAAGGTCCATTTTCCCGCTTAAACTAGACACGTGTCGCCTAGCCATTGGTCCGGTGACCAACACACATATATGTATTTCTTCAGATATCCCTTGGATCCATCTGGCACTAACGTCTCAAGATGATGTCAGCATGACGTCATCCTAGTAAGCCCCTATAAATACTAGGAGGGAGAATGTTAGTGGGGAATTAATAACTAATAATTAAAAACTAATAATAATAAATATAATAATAAAGATGAGAGAGAAATGTCACCTCGAGAGCTGAATTGCTGCTGAAGTTAGAGGGTCGTCAAAAGCTCTAACTGACGTTAGAGAAGTCGTTCGTCACCGGAGAAGATGACCGAGATAGTGATTTCATCACCATGAAGGTAACTTCCTTCACTACTCCTTAAAACCTACAAAAAAACAAGCAACGATATTATTTTATTTATATATAAAATGAAATAAAAATGAAATTGAAAAAGCAAGCAAATCTGAGTTGTGAAATGATGGCCGAAAGTGATTTTTAAATGATATCAGAGTTGGAGTGGCTTGGGAATAGGTAGTTTAAGGCTTAGGTGGTCAAAGATGGGCGGCTCTATCGAGCCAGGATTAGATTTAGGTATTTTGGGTGAAAAAAATAAAGTTTTTAGAGGTTTTTTTAGGTTCAAACGGTAAATGGGATGGCGGTCAAAAATCGCTCTATGGTGGCCAGAATTCGTACCATAGTGGCCAGCAATCGCCTACAGCGGCTGGGAGTTGACTCTCGGTGGTAGGCAAATAGTGGCTATTGGCAGAATTTAGTCGGAGTTGGATTGAATGGCGGAGGTGATGACGGGGTGTGGTCGGAATACTTGATGTTCATCATGAACAACGATGAACATTAAAGAAAAACTCATTTTTTGATCGGTTTTAGGGCTTAAATCTGGGAAATAGAGTGTTTGTTGAAAGAGAAATAGGAGAGTTTATATAACCCCCTTAACTCGGTCTAGCCAAAATTGAGCTAAAAGGACTACATTAGGTTTGCCGAAGCAAAACTGAACTAATAACCTAAACCAAGTCCATTGTTTTCTTTTTATCTTGTCTAAATGCATCGATTTAGATCCTAAGGTGAGCTAGCATTAGCGGATACGTTAACATTGCGATCATATTTCAAAATAGGTACCGTGGATAAATGTGAATGGATAAAAGATAAAACTTGATAACTAAAGGTACCGTGGCGTCTTTGGAGATTTAAAGAGGACCAAAATGTGTAATGGGTCAGAGGACCACAACTGAGTTGTCATGATAGATGTGACAATGTGGCCCCTAGAAGCACTTGTGTCAAGTAGGATCAAGACAAAAAAATTGACATAGCCATAGGGTGTTTCCTGGGTGTGCCAAGATATCGAATGTGCGGTTGTTATGCATAATTAAAAAGCTCACTTTGTTCTCGTCAACGAGGGCATCAGAAAATAGAGTGAGGGAGGATTGCCAAAGTTACACACGTAATGCTAGATAACATCAAAACGACTTGGCAAATGGTGAAGGTGGAAACAAGCAAGAAGAAAGCCTCACAAGTGAAAGATAATATATTGTGGGTGCAGACAATTATCTCATCTTTACATAGCCAAAACACATGAGGAACACATAAAGAGATGCACCAGGATTGGTGATTACATAAGGCAATATGGGCCAACCATGTATCATACAAGACTTGTGTGAATATGTTATCACATATGTATTTGATTGTATGTCTGGTAGCACATGAAGTATAGAGAAAGACAAGGTACATTTATGTACTGTGGTGGCAACTAGAGGTCATTTTACATCATTAAGCAACTAAGTACAACATGAGCATGTACTTACGCGCTTGGATGATGGCTATATGGTGACACATTCAATGCTTTAAAGGTCTCACTATAAGGTGGGACATAGTTTTCGAATATGCTTAATACCGAGGAGCAAGCTATTGTGTGATAGGTTATAATCCATTCGACGGTATATGGCCAGGTATGTTACTTTTCTGTTTTGCAGGTCTATGGCCAGATCGTGTGGCACAAACGAATTACAAGGCACAGTTCAAGTGGGTTAGTGGTTCATTACTTATGTTTTTCTCGAGCCATAATCAGAGTTAAAGTAGGGGAGCATGAATCCAGCAGTTGAGATTAATGAAGCAAAACCATGTCAAAACGGGTTCATGATCGGTCTAGATAGTCACACATGTGCAACGTAGTCATAAGAGGATTAAGAGAACCTAGGATCGAGGCTTGAATTATTTGCTTGGATGCTCAGATGATAGGACTAGAGAAATGTATAAAAGCAAGCACAGATTGAGGATGAGCTACCACCGAGGTCTATATTGACCCATCAGGTGATAAAGAACTGGTCTCAACATTGATAAGGAAATCGATAGAAGAAGTGGAGGAGAATTTCATGACCATACCTTATTGGACTATATCGATGAGGACATCAATAGAGGAAGAGAGAGAGAATGTCAGGACCATCCCTTATTGGACTAAATTGATGATGACATCGATAGAGAAAGTGTAGGAGAATGTCAAGGCCATCTCTTATTGTATTATGATTTTGCCTTGACAATCCCATTCTAGACCGTATAGATGTAAATATGAGCGATGATATGAGCAATCCCTAAGGAGATACCAAGTCAAGATGCAAGTTGGGATGCTTTAGGAAAGCCATGAAGACCCTATCTAGAAAGTGTTCTCGTTTGGGACATTTCAACATCTACTCGCGTCATACTTGGTAAGTTTATTTAGCTCTTTAGAGGGAAGTGGTCTGGTGTTGGGTCTCCACCATCCCCCTCGCCATGAGCTAGCAGCCGAGCTACCTTGCTGTTAGTGACTTTCTCCTAGGCTCATGTGGGGCCTAGGTGTGTGGGCATTGAGGCTAAGCGGATGACACAACGTCTCTCTATGATGACCTCCTAAGGACTGTATGGGGCCAAAGGGCCCTATATCCCACTCGTTATAGAAGTCAAGGGTTGGCAGCTAGCATTTGCTATGCCCCGTGAGATATGGTATTCAATGGGCGCATTGCCTGAAGGATCATGAGACGATGCTATCGAGATAAGCCCTTGGAAAAAAGACGCGATGAAGGCTAACTTATCTGGGATGAGTCCCTTTCAAATGTCATACGACATACCAATCCGAGCCTGGACGGCATGGCCATAACACCCTACACCTTGGCCCGCCCCTGCCTGTCGGGCCTGCCATACAATTGACCGAGCAGTTGCAATATTTTTTATTAAAATTGATGAAGTCAGAAGTAAAGATTTTTGTTTTCAGTTTTCTAATTAAAAAATTGATGAAGTCGGAATACAACTACATCATCTTCATCTTAAAAAAACTAAAAATGTATGAAGTCGGAAGGAAAGTGAATCATCTTCATGAAACACTATTCAAAGTGCTATAAATTGAAAAATAAATGGAGCAGTGCAGTAGGTTGAATTTTTTTCAACTACAATATCAGGCCAATTTCTCCCCCAAAGATATCTTTGAATCCAAAAGCACTTTTAAAAAATAATGAAAAACAAAACTTTAACCAATGTTCATTTCATATCAATCATGTATTGCCTATAAAATTAAAAAAAACTTGCTTAAACACCACAAAATGAGGATGAGATTAAACTCTCCTCTTTTATCGTTAAAAAACTTTACATTTCTAACTTTAATCTCAGTCGTTAATTTATAGTCATAAATTAGTGTAACACTAATTAAATTTTACACAGTGTTAGTAAATTTTATCCCTATATGTGTATATATATACACACACGATAAAATAGGTTTACATTTGCATTTATACTTATCAGCTTATTTTACACTATTTTAAGCTTTTTCCCAAAATTTTGTTTTTCGCTAAATCTTTTTATCAGTTTCTAATGAAGGGAAGATAAATTTAGGAGTCCTTAGAGATCAAAAAATGTGAATAGTTTAGAAATGTATATTTAAGACAACAAAATTAAGGGTAAACTATATTGGGTGTATCTCAATTATTAGTAAAGTTATGATTGGCCATGATAACTCTCAGATATGTACATATCTATGCATCCTATTTACTTAGTTTTTTTGCTTTGTCTGTTTATATTTTTGCCTTTTACTTGTGTTTTCATGCATTTGACAGCATATAAAGAATATTACCTTGGTCTGTTGATACATTGTATCTTTTATTGGTCTGTCACAAATGTGCCCTTGAGCTTTATAAGATCAAGGATGTAACACCCTGTTCCCGATCAGATCCAAAACGCTATATTCGGGTCATCTGAATCTGACCCAACAAATTTTCCATTTTAAAACCATAGATTTAGCCATCTCATGAAACATTAAAACATGCATAAACTCATATAATAAATTAAATAGTAAAATCAGTTTACAAAATAGGACCTCCGAGTTTAAAACATCATATAACAAAATAATAGTTCAAATAGAGCTACAGACTCCACACTTGTAAGGTCCTATGAATTCAATAGCCCAAGACTAAACATTAAGTACTGTACTTTGAAGCGGAACTGTGCTGGGAAATTCCTCCATGATGTGCTCCCCGATCACGATCAACTTACTAACCTGCGAACGAAAACAACGATTTCGAACACTGAGCTTACAAAGCTCAGTGGTACATTTCTACTCTACCATAATTCTTGGTTATCATAAAACAAGCATGGAAGATGATCATAGTCTAGAGAGCATAGATATGGCTTCGCTATCTATGAGTCCTCTTCTAGCCTACACAAGCTAGAGTTCTTAGATCACATATCTCAAGGCATCATTAAATCTATAAGAAGTCTTACATGTTCTGCAATGCTTTGCAAAACTCGAGATCACTTTCCCATCGAGTTAATATATCTGCTAGCTATCATATATGGCATATAAGGCCCAATCATACCCTAGATCTCATCAGATCATCAAGGCAAAAGCACACAAAGTCATAACCACAAACCTGGAGTGAGGCTTAGTGTCACACAACCTCGGAAACATATACTCTGCGTGAGGCCCTATGTCACAACCTTGGGAGCGTACACCCATACTCGGTATCCCTCCTCGAGTATCTTCAAATGAGCCCAGTGTCACAAAACCTTGGGAACGTACATTTGGTATCTCTGACCATAGCGTTGCAACACTCTCTCACTAGGTATTCGGATCCCATCAATCAACGACTCTACCAAGCAAATGCTTACCCGACATACAAGCAACGTAATCCCAAGGATCTCCCTACTATTGTTAATCTCCATCACATCATTTATTTTACATTACCGAGTTGTTAATACATTATGGAGGAGTATATAATTAATCTCATTCATTATCTCCATCAATCCATGTATCTTATTAATCAAGGTGACTCAACCAAGCAAGTGCCCATATGGATCACAACGTTATCATGGTTACCAACCTCTATGGTTACTATCATAAACAAGCCACACATTAAATTTACCAGGTCATTACACATTACGCTCTCGTTTAAGAGTGAAATCTCGATTCTCAGTTTTATAAGTCATGTTATCTCTTTAGAAACCCATGGGACCCCATTATACCATTTTAAGCCCTTTAATCTCATTCTTAATATTATGTGTTGGGCTCGAAATTGATTAACCAAATTCGTTAAGAGGGTTGAAATTGCTTTCAAAATGAAATGGCTAGAACTAAAAAATAGTGGACAATATTGCATGATGATTTTAGAGTGGATCAACTGCTCAACCTAGTCTACATCCATTACCTTAGCACACCACTAAGGATTTCCCAATTCACTACTACGAATTCTTCTTTTTTACAGGCCAAATGGGTAACCTTTACAACCTTATTTTTTTAATGGCTAAGATAGAACCACTCTAGTTTTTCATTAGGCTAAACTAGAACATATCCCTTTTATAAGGTAAATTTGTGTAAACAATAAAACCTCACAAGGTGGGTGTTTACAAGATTGAAGCTCACAAGAGTGTAAAGAATAAAAACAATTAAAACTTTCTATACACTATACAAGAGAAATAAGGAAATAAGACTTGAAAGTTAATTTCTCTTGATCATTATGCTTGGATGTGTTCTCTGACCACCTTCAAGTGTCCCAAGTCTTCTTTTAAAGTGTAGAATGAGCTACTAGCCATTTATGGCTATTGGGGGTGGTTTGGAGCCGTTGGGGACTTAATTCCGGCATTAAATGCAGTTTTGCAACCTTGGGTATTAGTATGTGACTTCAGGTATTGGTACTTGCCTTAAAATAGAAAGAGTCGTTACAACATTTTTGCATTGGGTATCGGTATGTGATATTTCAGTATCGATACATGCCCACACATATCGGTACGAGCTTGGCCATATCAGTACAACATTTGTTTACTAAAAAACTAAAACCCTTGGAGAAATAAAGCGTGTATCGATACTGGCTGCTCAATATTGGTACAAGGACATCTGTACCGGTACTCAAAGCTAGTTTTTGACGTTTTGGCTATTTAAAAACAGTTAAACATGTCAAAACCCCCTTTGAAAACCTTTCAAACATATTGTAACACCCTGAAATGTAGCTTGGAAGTATGTTATCAATTTAATTATGACTTAAGTGCATTCGAGATATCTTTAGAATTGAAATTTAATAAGCTAAAGAACAAATTATGAAGTTTGTATAATATCATAGTTATTTTTGAAAGGACCAAATCATGGTTTTTGTTTGAAAAGAGAATTTCATGTAAATCTCCAAGGAAGTTAAGGACTCATACATGTGTCATATGTAGATGAAACAAGTGGGGAAAGGAGATAGGGTCTCGGCTTAGTTGGAAAATGGGGGATTCGGTTACGAGGTTGGTCAAGGAAGATCATCTTCTTCCTCGATATCACCCAAAGTAAAAGCTTGTGAGAAAGAGAGAGAGAGAGAGAGAAATCTTCATGAATGCATGAAGATCTAAGCAAAAATCTGGTTAAATTCTTGGAGAGAAATTCGAATAAGATTCAAGGGGAAGGTAAAATACTCTTCCCTTCACCCTTATAAGCCGAATTGTTAAGATGCTCCATGAGAATTAGATTATATTGGATGATACTTGTAGGAATGCTCATGTTATAGTTTGATTTGGTTGAATTGCATGAATTTGAATACTAGAGTAGTTTGAGATATTGGTATATTTGAATGGTATACATGCATGGATGAACTTACTTGAATCGTTGGAGAATTAAATCCATATTATGAGTTATAGGCTCAATCGAACAATATATATGTGTATACAATGATTCTTGCTATGATTTCATGAAACTTGTAATATGAAATGTTTAAGGGTTGTTTTAGAAGTTCAAGGGCTGTTATGCATGTGTATAAGGATGATAAGGACTGTTTTGGGTGTTCTAAAATCAAGGGAAATCTGTTTTGGTAATAAGTGAACTGTTTTGTATAAAGAATGTTATAAAATGGAATGTTTTACAAATGTATACGTATATAATGAACTGTTTTGAATAATTAAAATAGGGAAAATATTTTAAAATACATATAGAGACTGTTTATAAGTTTAAGGGTTGTTTTACATGAATAAAAATGCTCAGTAGATTGTTTTGATAAGAATAAAAGATTATGGGACTGTTTGGCATTTGTATGGTGTTGTTGGACTGTTTTGACAAGAGGAAATGGGTAATTTTATCTACTAAAACAGAGGATTGATTTATAAAAGGAATGAGGACTATTTTGATTTTTTTTAAACAAAGAAGACTATTTTAAAAAGGTTCAAGGACTAATTTTGGTAAACTGAAAATAGGGGAGGCAGTTTTATTATCAAATGGGACTATTTTATTCCAATATAATCATCTTAGGGACTGTTTTGTGTATTTACTTGTACACTAATGCAATTGGGACTGTTTTATAAGCCCATGGGCTGTTTTGAAGTATTTAAGCATGAATGTTAATGTATGGATTGTTTTGTGTGCATATGTGTGATTATATGTATGTTAAGGATGTCTTGCATTGGTATGAAGATTAGTGGATTGTTTTGTATAAAAATTTTATGTAATCATAAAGAATTGGATAGTTTCAAGTAAGCAATTGTTATGAGTGTTTCTAATAAATGATGCACTCTTTGTCATATTATATCAAGAAGAAATTGAAGGTATAAGGGCTAAAGTAGATCAAACTGTAGATAAACAGAAAGTGATCGTGATTCGTGATCAAAACTAGCTCGGAGTAATATATGAGTGTAGTTTAAAGCCTCGGGATAGGCTAAAACCTTTCTGAGCATTTCTTGGTAATTTAATTACATTCTTTGTTCTAAATTATTATGAGCATAAGCAAGCTTGGATCCTAGGTAAGTACCTAATTATTGGGTGTGTTTTGTTATGAAATGCTTGACTCGATGAGATACTTGTAGTTAGATCTATATGTGTTGAATAAGAAATCTTGCCATGCTACCATTTGAATAAGAAAGGAATGATAATTTGAGAACCTATAAATGAACTTTGTGCGTGCTTGTTGAGATGGTAATAATTTATGCTCATTCAATATTCTGAATAAAGAGCTATGCTCAGTTTATCTCTGATATGATAAGAATAAGATTAAAGCCTTGATGGCATGATAGCAAGAATATGGAGCAATGCTCATTCTTGATAAGAATATGACAAGTTTATGATTTTATGAATAAGGAGCTAAGCTCAACCTTGATTCTAACAAGATAAAATTATGTGAAAGCCTTGGTTCTGAGTCAGTCATATGTATAGTTGGTATGCCATAGAGTCCATAGAGCTCGTGTTTGGGGTGGACTACGTTCCTTATTTGGCGACAGTAGGACGGAAGTGTTGTGGTCACTTGGTGATAGTAGAAGGGATTGACCGGTACTGTAAGTACCATTTTATTTGGCGACAATTGGTTGGGGATTCGTGTACCTAGGCTGTTACTTGATTCTCAAGGCTATGTTAAAGACAAAATGAAGAAATTGCAAATAAATTAAAGAATTACTTGATATCTTATATAACAAGTAACTTATGTTTGCATATGCTATGTTTGATGCCATGCAAAAAGGGAAATAATGAAAGTTATAAGTTAAATCAATAGACTACCTTGATATCTTGTATGACAATTAATAATTGTCTATATGATACATGCATTATCTTTTGATTCAAGCTATAATGTTAAGTTCGAAGGCTGTAAGCATAATGATTGTGCTAATTTGACAACTTGTATGTTAAGTAATTAATGTCTTCGAGATACTATGTTTGATAATTTGTGTGACAAGCAAAATTATAGCTATGAAATATGAAGCTTGGAATTTTGTGACTATGCTAAAAACAATAATGGGATTTGAAAGTAAAGCTAGCGAATCTTCTTAATAACTTATGTGACCAGTAACCATGTTTAGGTAATGTTAAGTTTGATGTCGTATGTGACAAATAATTCATACCCACAAAACGTTAGGTTTGATACTTGAAAATTTTAAGATAGTTAATGTCTGGTAAAAAAGGGGGTCTTTTACATGTGTTCTTGATTACTTGGCCAATAAGTTATGAAGTTTGTTTATGAAGGAAATATTAGTTGTATGATGCTAATGACACATGCATGTAGTTGTGTTTGGCTTAAGCTTAAAACAACTTAATCTTAGGGTCTCGAATCTAAAAGAATATTATTGCCTTAAGCATGTTTCAAGAGGTCGCACCCTACTTTAATGAATTCTATAGATCTTTATATTTGGATTAACATGGCTGAACCCTGTGACCCTTGTCTCTAGCTGGACCTTAATCCCAACTTGATATTACATGTCATAAATTGAATAAATGGAAGTTACGAACTAAGGTTAGTTCTAAAAAGGGACTTATATGGTTATAAGTTATTAGAAGTTAAAGGATTTAGAAATTTGTCTATAAAATTAAAGGTCTTAATTTATTTTTGAGAATCAAGCTAAATTAAAGTATCATTTTGATATTTTGTACAAAAAGTAATACTTGCTAGTAAGATACTTGAGTGTTTATAATGAGACTATGAAATATTACTAAGTTGGAAACCTTGTGGTTATAATGACTTAAATGTGATCAAGTCTATTATTAGCATATATCTGAATGAGTTAGAATTAATGCTATGTCCGAACCCCATGAATAAGATGAACTATGTTCGACCAAGCTTGCTGCTTACCTAGATCCATATGAACTTGAGAAAGAATATAGTTCTAACGTAGAAACTTCGATTTATGTATTTTTAGTTGCTTTGAGCTACCTCACTAAACTTATGCTTACTTTATCCTTTCAATACGTTTTAGGGTAATGTGCCTTCGACTTCTCCCGAGCTTGGATGTGATCACAATGATCTAAGTATGATATGAATTAATATCTTTAGAACTCCTAGATAGTGGCAAATAGTTGTTAAGTTTCATAACGCATTTAGACTTTATTTTTACTATATATGTGTATAAGTTTGATAAGTATCAAATGTTTTGTAATGGGCCTTTAATTACTTCATGGTTGTTGCTTACCTTATATGATTTAATAGTTAGTGAGGTTGTGTGTTTGTTAAATATTTATAGGAACCTTAAGTTGATAGATCACCTTGACATCATGTGTGTTGCAAGCTTATACATAAACATTATCATGTGTTAAACCCTAAATAAAAGTGGTGTAGTTCGAATGACTAGTTTAATGGTTAAAATAAACAAATGGTTGGATGTCAATGAACTTTGTATTTGGTCTTGCTATGCGAAAGCTATATGCGACTGGCTAGGATTGGTTTAAGCTTCGAAATAATTTGATATTAGTAATCAAAGGTGACTATCACCTTTTGTAAACAATCTATTAAGCTTCATGATAGCTTAATTTAAGTTAGATATGATGTTCAAATGATTGCTTGCATGTGAAGCTGTGTTAGGCATAAGTTTTTAATGCTTGTTGCTAAGGATACATGTTTGGTAGTGATATGTGTTGTTGAGTTGGTAATCTTGGATAATAAGTCTTGATATTAAATAGTACAACATGAAAGTTTAAAGATTATTATAAAATGATTCATTGTTAACTTGAATGATCTTAATCATAGATTGATATGTCCTAAAATGATTAGAGGTATGGAAGCTTATAATCGAGTTAAGATTAATAGTGTGTATGAATGAAAAGGAATCTTATGTGTTAGTAGAAATATTGTAACAAACTTTGTGATTTGAAGAACATAGAAGATAAAGGCATGCTAAGAACTAGTGTTTGATGTGTATTGTCTATGGTATGTAAATACATGTTTGTACTCTTGGAAGTTGACGTTAGACCTATAAAAAGAATTTTTAAAAAGGTTTTAATTACTTTGTCTTTTGAAAGCATGCTTAGTTGGTCGTATTAAGATTTTCATGAATGTTAGTATATTTGTTTGGTAACACGTCCTAAGCCAGTTTATCTTCTACACCAGGTAGAGGGTGTTACACATTTTTTTCAAGTTTTATGGACTTTTGAATTATTTTTGTAAATTAGATTAAGTCCAAAAACATTTTTCATTTTAAGTTATATCAAAATCACTATCTCAACATTTTGGGCAGAGTGTCCAGTTAGTATTGGTACTAGCCCCCACGTACCTATACGGTACCCTTAGGTACGGATACTCACACGCGTATCGATACCAAAATAGCTCACTACAATTTTTCAAGCCTTTATGTACCTGTACAGATCGACCCGTACCGATACAGTGTCAATTGGTGTACCAGTACAGGTTGAACACCGTACTAGTACCCCTCTAAAAGCTCATCCTTGTTCATTTGTGTTATGCAACCAAAACACTAGGGTACCGGTACGGGCTCCCTGCGTACTGGTATCAAAGCCCAGAATTGGCTTTCTAGGCTCGGGAAATGGTTGCCAAAGCCGCCAAATCACTCATATCAACCCTTTAGCTTGATCCTACATTATATGGAAGTTATTAGGGTGATTTACTACCATTTTTACACATGTTTAACATTAAATCCGAGTTTTAATCATCACTTTAATTTCCTAAGGCAAGCTTACCCATGCAACACCCATATAACTATAAAATCAAACAAATCAATCACTTTATGATCTCCAAGAATACATAGGAGTCAGATATGTACTAACCTTTAGCAAACAAAACCCGAATTTAAGCTTTCACACTATCTCCTTTAAGCTCTCCTCTTAACCCAAGCTTGAAGAAGCTTCCACTCACTTTCCCTTGCCACATATCCATGGAAAAAGAATTAAAACTTGAAACAAGGATTTAGGAAGGATTCACTACGAATTTCCATCCTTGAAAATCAATATAACGCACTCCTCAAGATTTAAACCACCAAAAACCCATTAATGAAATCCTTACCCATTTTCTTCATGAATGACCTTTTGTTGAAGCTTGAGAGGTGTGGATTATTATACTTGAATCTTGAGACTTGGATGAAAGAAATAAGGTTGAAAGTTTAGATCTTTAAGCTTTGGTGGCTATGGAGTTTGGAGAGGAAGGATGATGGAAGAGGGTAAAGATACAAAAGTGTGGTATCATTCACCCACACTTTGTCCCCCTTTAAATCACGCGAGACAAGAGAAAAGGGGATGTGATCAGCCACTTTTTCTTTAAAGTGGTATAATTGCCACATAAAACCTCCATATTTCATCATTGATGCAAAAATGTCACTTTTTAAGCCTATATAACTCAATTCCCATCCAATAACTCCCAAAATTGTCCCACGAGGTCCAATTACCCAATCCAACACGAAGGTCCATGTTAACTCCTCAAAAATTTTACATGCATTTATTGCCATGCAATTGCTTGACTTTAGGTACATATTAGTTTATATTGCCAGTAGTTTCATGCATTTGCATCTAGGAGTTGAGGAATGCTTAGTTTATATTGGCAGAGTAAAGGGGTGCTTTCTAGTTGTGGTGTATAGGATTGGCGGGATTTAAACAAATGGATGCAGGACAGAAATGCTGAGAACGAATGGCAAAGTAGTGTGGGAGGAGAATGACAAGCATGGATGGAAAAAGAAGGAAGGATGATGTCTGAAAAAATAGCACCGAGTTAGAGCCAAATCAACCCTAATTCTATAGCACGGGAACGTACCGTTGCTGAGAATTGTGGCACCAAAATCTCAGGACTTTACCCTAACCCTTATTAGGGCTTAGCCTACGCCTATATAAAGGACTTGAAGAAGAGGTGGCAGGCAAACTGGAGTCGCAAAGAGAAGAGAAGGGTAGAAGCAAACAAAGGCTCAACTGTACAGTTTTGCCGGGAGCTCTGGATCCATTGAAGGCTTGCATCAAAAGAACTCATTCTTTTGTTCATATCTCTTGATTTATTTTTGGTTGTGTGATGATGATTCAAAATGATAATTTGTTGTTGGTTTCCCCAACCATGAACTAATCTTTTAATTTGGCTGGGGGTGTTTGAAATGAATGCTAAGTGTTTTTAGATTTTAGTAATTAAATGCTTTGGCTTTATTGTCTTTTTCGCATGTGGTTATTGTTAACATATTTTATGCCATACGATAGTTGGTATTTAATGCTTATTATCCCCTAATATCTTAACGGACTTAGGAGATAAGGATTAATTGCCTAATACTAAGGAGAGAAACTAGTTTGAGAGAACTAGATTAGGCAATTCGAGCTAGTTTTGGGAATAAAATTTTAATAAATTGTTTTTGGCTAAAATAAAATATGGAAAATGCTAGAAAATACTTAATTAATATTCTAAGTGTTTTGTTAAATTCAATTTGAAGGAATTAAATCGGATTTTGGGACATTTTGGTCTGGTGACTAAAATGTAAAGTTTTCAAAATTGTTTTTGGTGACTAAATCGTAAAAGGGTCAAAACTTAGAATATTTAAGGAGCTAATTAAACAAATTTTTTCATCATATTTTCCCTTAATTTAGGTTATTTTTAAAAGGTTTTTAAATGGTTTAAATATTAAAATAAAATAGAATTGATAAAAAGGATTTTAATTAAACAAATTTATTTTCTTACGTAACTACTTTTGATCTCAAGTTTTCTCTCAACTTTCTCAGAAACCAAAATATCAATTTCATTCCAAAAATCCATAGGAATCAATCTCTTTTAATTTCTTTTTGATTTCCTATTTGAATCCTTTGATTTCTACATCAAAATCTACTTGATTTCTTGAAGTTTTCATTCAATCTTTGCCAATTAAGGGATAAATCAGCAATTAGAGGTAATTTTTGTTTCTCTCCTCTAATTAAAGGTTCTTTATTGAAATTCCAAAGTTTTTGATCCTTTATAATTGATTTTTTATGGATTTATGATTAAATCATGAATATGGTAATTAAATTGAGTTTTGATGTGAAAATTTGATGAACACTGTTATGGATCTGTTTTTTATTGAATCTAATTGATTTAGATCTCTTATAAGATGTGTTTTAAAGTTGTAAGAAGAGATTAATTAAAGGAATCCTGAAACTATGTGAATAGCTAATTTTCTAGGTTGTAAATAGTTAGATTTTGAGGTGATCTTGGTGTTGTAAGGTTGCTGGAGGCATAAGGACGTCATTAATATGTTTTTGGATGTTAATTGATGCTGTTAAGATATTAAAATCAATAGGTTTGGTTGGGCTTTGTTTAGATGAAGTTTGGTGATGATTTTGATTGTTTTAGAGAGGCTTTGATGGTTTTTAGTGAGACGAAGTTGTGTTTGATGGTTGCTGGAAATTAGAGATGCATGGAAGTGCATTAATCCTCTATTTTTGATTGGGTAAAGCAGGGGAGTTGGATCATTTAGATTTTGGAGAGGTTGCGAAAGCTTCAGAAGCGTGATTCTTGCAATGGCAAGAGGGTGTTGTGTTGTTGGTGAGTGGAAACGTGATTTACTACTTTTAAAAGGTTTGAATGAAGTTTTGGGAGTTTAGATTAAGTTTGAAACACTTATCTAAGCTCGGAAGTAAGTATTGGTTGATGTATCTCTTGTTTTCGATTTTACAAAATACAATCTCATGCACATGTTTATGATTTTGATTACCTACTGTTGTATGCATGTTTTAGAAATGAAAGATGTTGCAAATGAATCATATATGATGATTATTGGGAATGATAAATGATTTATGAAAGCATTTTGAGAATGCTAGAATAAATGGTTTAATGTATTGGAAAATAATTTGAATTGATGCATATTTAAAACAATAAGGTAATGTGTTTTTTATTGAGTATATTGGCAAGTGGCTGAGATAAAATGTTATCGGATAAAGTTGGCTAGCCATAGGGTTTAAAGTGCACTATAATAAGTTGCCTCATGTGTGTCGAGGCGTTAAATGTACCGTTTTCTCCCGCTGGTGGAGTTATACGTTATAACTGTTGAGGTCTTCTCCAGTTCGAGGACATATGTGAAGTGGTCGAAGGAACCACTTGGGAAATCCGTGTATTCAATGTGTTTTTATAAAATAGAATGAAACTTGGTTTTTAGTCACTTGAATTCCAATATATGAAATGATGTATCATGAAAAATGGATTATGTTTTGTATAATGTGGTTTATACATGAGATGCTCTTTAAGCTTGCTATTTATAGACTTTGGCATATTAAGCTTAAATTGAGCTTTATGATAAAAATCCATGATACATGTGTTGTAAATGATTTAAATGTTCATACTTGGAAAGAATTTAGAAGCATGAGATGGTTTTGGCATGAGCATGTTATACTTGATTTGAAATAAAATTGTTTTAAATGCATTGATGAGTGCTTTTGAGATTCCCTCACTAAGCTTATAGCTTACGCTCTCCTTTCTCATCAATGCAGAGAAATAAGCACTTACGGACAGCATGTAAGCAAGAGGAGATCCAAGGAGCAACGTATTTTCAAGTATGGTTTTACAAATACTTAGTAGTATTAAGAGGCAATGTGACCAAGTTGTAATTGGGAGGGTTATTTAGTTACTCCCGGTTTGCACAAGTTTTAATTGATGTTTGGACTTTTATGGTGCTTTATATCTTGTTTTGAGGGGTTGGGATCCGTAATGCATGCTTGGGTAGAGATCATGCCTATAGGGATTGGTATGATTATGCTATGATGTGAATGATCCTCTACCATGCTTATATGATTGTGAAAATGATGTTTGAGGTGTTATATGATGATTAGGAAGTGTTTAAAGTGTGTTAGATTAAGCCAAATTGTCTAATGTTTGACCAAGAGGTCATTACAGGTCTGTCCGTACAGGTACGGGTCCTCAAGGATTGGTACACGGGGACCTATCTCGGCTCAATCTGGGCAAAAATGCCTAGGTGTACCGATATGCTTGGTAACCGTATCGATACGTATAGTTGAAAATTTGGCTTGGTGTCGGTACACGGGCACCCGTACCAGTACGCCTTTTGGCTACCAGAATCCCTTATTTTGAATATTGAACAATCATACCGGTATGCTTGAGGATTGCATCGGTACACTTTTGAATTTATACCCGTATCGATATGGGGTGTTAGTGTACCGATACGCAGCAGTTATTTTCGTTAAAATGCCTTCTAAAGTTTGAATCTTTTCAGTTTAGTCCCTATTTCTTGATCATGCAATTAAATGGGTTTTTTCAATTATTTTACGTCGAAATTTGACCGGATTGTATGAAACATAACTAATTAAGGATTGGTAACTTTAATTTTAAAGAAGTCCTCATAATTATCTATAACTACAATTTGGTCCCTAAGATGCCATTCTGTGCAATTGGATGTTAAATCGACTCTCGATTGAGTTGTAAATTTCACCGTTACCAGCATGATCACCTTAGGACTTAATTATGCATTTAGATAAGATAAAATAAAAAATGGACTATTTTCTAGGTAATTCTTCTGGGTTTGTCTCGGCAAACCCAATGTAGCTCGCTTGGTTGGGTCTGGCAACTAGATTGGGGCAAGGGGGTTATATTTGTTGGTATCAGAGTCAAGTTATGATTGTTGGGAGATGGGTTATGATTGTTTGATGTATTGTTGGTGTATGATTCTATTGTTTTGTATGCAAGATGTATGATTTTGTGAGTTTATGTTTGAAATGTGCCATGATGGAGTGTTTAGCTTGGGGACACATTGCCTTATTACTACTAGTGAAAAGTGATTTTTTTTAAACAAGAGCAACTTGGATTCTTGCTGCAAGCTGGTCTAATTAATTTTTTATTGCATTATCATGTTTTAGACTCATATTCTTGCGAAATGGGACTAAGACGGGAGACGAAAGCTTATATGGAGAGTGTTATGCATGGACAAAATGATGAGTTGCCTCCTCTTCCACTGATTCCTCCTATTGGTACTGAAGTTGAGGGTGTTGTGCCTCAGGCACCGCTAGGACCTATTTTTGGTGATATGACATCGTTGATCCAGGCAATGACTAGAGCATTTCAGGCAGCCATAGCTAGAGTGTAAGTACCTGCACCAGCACCTACAACAACTATTAATACTGGGCTTTCGTTAGAGTGTCTATGTATCTTAATAGGTATTGATTTTAGGGGTTTAGCTCCAGAGGTAGATAAAGAGTGGTTTGCTAGCACAGAAAAGATTCTTGGGAAGATGGAGTGTACGAATGTTCGCAAGTTAGGCTGTATAGTTCATGGCACCTGCTGATGTGACCTGGGAGTTCTTTTTTACTGCCTTCCGAAAGAAGTATTTGGGTTTTCGATAATAGGATGAAAAGAAAATGAAGTTCATGGCATTGGAATAGGGGAACATGTATGTAGCTGAGTATGAGATTTAGTTCGTTCGGTTGAGCAGTATGCACCTGAGCTATTTCTTAATGAGCGATAATGATGCGATAGTTTTCATTGTAGGTTGGTTAAAGAGGTGAAGACTTACATGTTGGCTATCAATTATACGGTTGTCTTCTAGAACGGGTAATTTTTCTATGCGGAAAAAGAACGTTGAGTCGGATATTGGCAAAGATCGATACAAGAAGTATAGAGATAGGAGGTATCATCTGGATTAGAGATACGGAAGGAGTAGTGCTGGGTATGGACATCATGGTCAGGGTACCTTTGTTCGAGCACCTGAGTGTGGGCGACGTGGTAGGCGACATTCGAGAGAGTGTTAGGGTACCTTTGGTACATGTTGGAGCTGTGGATCGTGAGATCACATTAGGCGTGATTTCCCGCAGTTGGCTAGGGAAGGACAGACTCTTGCACCGGATGTTTTACCCTAGAGAAGACGTGGGTGCGATTAAGGTCGGTTTCAACGTAGGGAGGATGGTCAGAGGACTGTAGCTCATACCGTGGAGGTTCAACCTGAGAGAGGTAGACCGGCTGTGATACCCCAAAAATTACTAATTTGATTAAGGGTCATTTAGTACTAAGATAATAGCTTAAAAGCTAACTTAGTGACTAAAATGACAAAAATGCAAAAGTTAGGATTTCTCTAATTATGGGTTTTGAAAAGGAAATTTCTAAGGTTTAAAGGTCTAATGTGATAGATAGTGAATTGAATAAGGTATTCTTAAATTTTGGTTGAATTCCAAGGAAAATTGGAATGGGAATTGAAGTTTAAAAAGTTAGTGACCAAAATGTAAATTTTGAAAATTTTATGGCTAAAGTATAAACTTTGGAAAAGTTTGGGGACTAAAGTTGTAATTCTTAAAAGTTAAGGGTTTTTATTTCATCAATTAATAGATCACCTAAGGGAGTGGATCGAATGTGAAGATTTTGGTTCGATCTGATATTTCGATTATTGGGAAAATCGCAGTTAAAGTTTAAGTAGAATTCGGATACCTGGATCGAACTGGAAAATTTTGAAATTTTTCCATATGATAGAGAAAGGTTATAAAAGTCATTTCCAAGTGTTGGAAATATTTTTAGTTTGATTCAAGATGAATCCTACAGTTTATTTCTGAGTAAAGGATTATTTATTGGTATATTGGATCGAATGGAAATTTTGGAGACTGATCCAAAAGCTATGGAAAAGTCATAAAATGTTATTCTATGAATATTTTATTATGGTTGGTTAAATTCTAACTAGATTTAGTTAGATTTTAATGGAATGACAATTTAGAAACAAACAAGTAAATAAAGACTAGTTGGAGGGCAAATTGGTCATTTGGCCTCAATGGCAATTTTGAAATATTTAAAAATGTTATAAGGGCAATTTTGGAAAGAGGAAATGGAAGATTAAATCTTGGCCATTGATTGATGATAAAATCAATCTCGAATTCATTTAATAGATATATGTGTAAAATAATGGTGAAAAGATGAAAATTAAAATAATGGTGAAAAGACCAAAAACGTGAGGGCTAGGGAAAGAAAGAGAAAAAAATTTCCAAGCTCGATTCAAGCCCGAAACTCAGTTTTCAGGTAATCTCTTCAACTACAAAGTTTTTCTACTCTTCAAGCTCTATCTTTTGATATCAATAATTCATGGAATCCATTCTTGATTGATGAGAATTTACATGAGAAAGAAATTAGGGTTTATGGATCAAATTGAGATTTTTGAGATCTTATGATTCCATGATTGAATTCAAGTTGAAATCAAGCTAGTATGATGTTAAAATCATGATATTCAGTTGGGATTTAAGTTTTACATGTTTTGATTATTATGAATATGATTAGGTTTTATGTATTCAAGTTTAATTTAGGGTTTGTGATGTTGAAATAATGATCTAGTAAGCTTGAATTGTTGTTGGAAGCAAAACCCTAAGTTAAATTGTGTAGGGGCCATTTCGGCAAATTGAAAAGTTGAAGGACCAAATCTAAATTTTTAGAATTTGGAGTGTATTTATGTTATTAATGATGTTAGAGACAAGAAAATGAAGTTAGAATGCTAAATTGATGTTGAATTGAATTAGTGACCATTTTGATAAATTGTCAAAGTTAAGTGACCAAATCAAAATTGAAGTTTTTTATGGGGGATAAATCTGATTTTTAGTTGTAATGCTGGAATTAAGGTAGTAATTTTGAATTTAGTACTAATTTGCAAAGTTAAGAAGCTTGAATCCTTATCTTTGCATTTTAGTGACTATTTCGGTAAAGAATGAAAATTAAGGAGAATTATTGTGAACAATTATTTTATGAAGAAGGTCATAATATGGTGGTTTAAAGCAAGTAATTGGACTAAATTGAAAAGTAGAGAAGTAAGGAGAAGTTACTATAAAAGTTGAAGTTGTTTATGGAAGTTGTGTAGAAAAACTGGTTTATGGCAGTAACTTTGAAAATTCACCATAAATTCTAAAAAAATGGTTAGATGGTGAATTTTATACCGATGTAAAGATTTGTTCATCTAATTTCGTCTCCAACAAACGGAAACTGATTTCGAGTTCCGAGTCAAAAGATATGAATTTTTAATTGACGAAAGGTCAGAAAACAGAACACCAGTCTGTTCTGAATTTCAGCATTATAACTGATTTTGAAAATTCGCCATAAACCGTACAAGATGAATTTGGAATATTAATTTATATGGGTGAAAAGCTTATCAAATCTAGTTTCTTTCAAAACAAATGGAGTCGAATTCCGAGTTGTAGATTATTTTATAGAAATATTTCTTTGGAGTTACTGCAAACTGCCAGAAAATGAGAATTGACACACTTTGTATCTAAGGTTGATTAGTAAGCTTGAAAGGGGTTAACAGAAGTTCAAATTGGTCACTAAGGACCATAATGTGTTTTTGAACAATACAAGGAAGAAAGGAAAACGTTTGGAAATTTTTATATTCGAATGATTATATTGGACAATATGTCTAAGATATTGTTAGATTGGGATCTAACAAATATTTCATTTATTTGATTTATGAAGTTCAAGTTCGAATCACGAGGGGTTTGAGGTGTAATGAAGAAAAAGATTAAAGAGGACTTAGTGAGGCATACAAATAAATGGCCCAGGTGAGTGCAATTGCATGCATATCATAATACATTGATATTTATGTCATTGAATATATGATTGATATAATATTAATATGTCAAGATTTGAGAAATAAAATGCATTGATCATTTGATTACTTACATTGATGAAATTGAAATGTTATTTCGGGTATGAACTGCCCAATGTTGATATATATATTGATATATGTGCCATTGATGAAATAGATTGATGATATAAAGCCCAATGTATGATATAGAGATTCGAAGGTATAGTTAGATATCTATAGAGTCATAAAAAGCTGTATAAATATTCTAAGCACTTCAGGTAAAGTGCAAATTAATTCTAAGCACTTCATGTAAAGTGAAAATTTCATTAATGGTATGCTCCGGTAAGTATACCGAAGCACTTCGGTGCTAAGCACTCCCGGTAGAGTGCAATAATACACTATACTCAAGTAAGTATAGGGGATGGCTCGTGTACATAGAATCTCTTAATTCGATACCTTGGGCTAAGTAAATTGAAATGAATCAAAGAAACATAATGATAAGCTTGAAAGCTTGCAGATAGAAATGAAAAAGGTATTGGTAAGCATTGAAAGCTTACGGAAGGAAATGGCAATGGTAATTGGTAAGATCTAATCTTATCACTTTGATATTCATATATGCTGTTACATATTTATTTATGTTAATGAGCATGACATGGTACAATGATCATATGCATTATTATTTATTTACATTGATATTTATGTCAAATTGCATTTGACTATGAATTATTGCCTCACTAAGTAATTACTTAGCGTGTGACTATTTCACACGTAGGAAAGAAGAAATGGATAGAGTAAGGAGCATAAACGAACATCATCGATCAATAACAGGTACATCAGTACCAGTAAGATATCTTTTGACCCTATTTGATATTTACTAGTTGGCATGTATATTAAAATGCTATGCCTGCTCTAATAGAATTTGTAATTTATTTAGAATCTGGATGAATTTTAAATTAGACAGTTTTAGGCAGTTTCACTAATTATATAAAGTCGAATTAAATTGATAAGTTGCTGCCTGAAATTAAACCTAATTTGAAGACGAAAATATAAATTTTAAACTTTACACGATTAATAAGATTTGTAAATAAAGACTAAATTGTAATATTTTTTTTAAAGAAATAAATTTCTACTGAATTCTAAATATAGATGGTTTTATAAATGTTTTGTGACATCTCTGTCTCCTATTCAATGATGGATACGGGAAAAGGGGTGTTACATTGTTTGGTATTAGAGCTACAGGTTTAGCCGGTTCTCGGCCTAAATGGAAGTGGTTTTATGTTAAAAAGAGTATACATGCCACTAGGATATCAATGTTATTGATCTGATGTTTTTATGTTCCGATTGATGTCGCTGCTTACTAATGTAATTTGGGGAGGAATTATAAGAAATAATTGAGTCAAGAAAGTGAGATAAACTAGTAAATTGGATGCTTTGGAAGGAATCAAGAGTAGTAATAATAAGGTTAATGATGACCCTTCGGATAAATCGAAACAAGAAAAGGGCACTGGTACATTAAGGAGTGCCTGTGCTGGATTAAGGAACTAAAAAGTTCGTGAACATCTGAATTGAAAGGAGAAGCCGATGATGGTCCAGTAATTGTTGATTTATAACTGAATAACCTAAGGATTACACTGGACGAATTTTACTACTTGGATGCAGAGGAATTGGATGGAGCTGTCTTGTTGCTCTGAGTTTTAAGCTAGATTTGAAAACCATCTGAATTTGCTTCATAGCCAGGATTGCACATATCAGTCTGAGTTTATAACATCATGACTGATAAAGATTGGGATGATCCGAAAATCATAGAAGGTACATCTCATCTTTTTGGATAAACCTGTATTGATGTTGATGGGTCCTATCTTTACACATTCGTATATAAGTACGAAGTTGAGTGGTGAACGAGATATCCTCTTAGAATCCATTTCAAGTAATATAGCGGTCACAAATTCGTTGGGTTGTAATGTAAGGGTAAGTTGAACATGTGGTATTTGCTCGATAAAATATAAAGAATGGAGTTCCCTATAAACTTAATGAAATTATATTTCGATGAGTTCAAGATGATTTTTGGGCATAAATTGGTTGTCTTCCTATCATGTCATGGTGAATTATCGCATAAAGAGATTATTATTGAAAATCACGGAAGGTACAAAAATAGTAGTAGTTGGCGAAAGGGTAAATCCCTTCTCCAATGTAATTTCAATTTTATTAAGAAAATTGTTTCTATATGGTTGCCAGTTTCCTTAGTAAATGTAGTGGATACATGGGCTGCTGAAGTTAAATTGGAAATAAATCGACTGTCCGAAAATATCCAAATGTATTCCCAGATGGGTTACCCGAAATTACCTCTAGATTGAGAGGTGAAATTCAAAATAAAGATGTTACCAGGCATTGTGCCTAAATTAATGGCCCCGTATAAAATGACTTCGACCAAACTTCGAGAGTTAATGGTATAGTTGTAAGAAATGTTAGGTCGAGGTTTTATAAAGCCAAGTGTGTCACCTTGGGGTGCACCAGTGTATTTTTGAAAAAGAAAGATTGATCTATGTGATTAAGTATAGATTTCCATCAGCTAAATAAGGTGACGATGAAGAATAAATATCCTCTTTCGAGGACTGGTGATCTTATTGATCAGTTAAAAGGTGCATCTATGTTTTCTGAAACCAATCTCCGATCGGAGTATCGTTAGTTAAAGACCAAGGAAGAAGATGTTCTAAAGATAGTTTTTAGAACTCGATATGGATAAATGAGTTCGTAATAGTGCCAGCTGGTTTGACAAATGCTCCTGCAGCATTAATAGACCCGATAAATTGAGTATTTCAACCTTACTTGGATCAATTTTTGGTAGTGTCCATTGAGGATATTTTGGTCTATTCAAAGGCAAAGGAAGAACAAAATGTCCATCTTCGAATTGTTCTTCAGATCTTCCAAGAAAGGAAGCCATATACTAAGTAGTTAAAGTGTGAATTTTGGTTGTTGAAAGTTGTTTTATTGGTTATGTGATTTCAGCAGAGGAGATAAGTGTATATCCCAAGAAAACACAAACTATAGTTGAATGGAAACCTCTGAAGAAAGCTTCCGAGGTTCGAAATTTCTTGGGATTTGCTAGTTATTCTTGAAAGTTGTAAAAAATTTCTTGATGATTGTCTCCTCACTAGTCAAGCTATTGAGGAAAGAAATGACATTCAGTTGGGCAAATAAACACCAAGAAAATTTTTAGACATTAAAGAAGATCTTAATAGAAGCTCCGGTACTAGTACAACCAGAATCGGGCAAATATAATGTGGTTTTTAACGATGCTTCTCATAACATTTTGATATATGTAATTATGCCAGAAGGAAAAGTAGTGGTCTATGCTTGAGACAAATTAAGATACATAAGAGAAATTATCTTACTTATAATTTGGAGCTGGTAATGGCTATATTTACTTTACGGATGTGGCATTATTATTTATATAATGAACGATGCTATATTTAAGTAGATTATAAAAGTTTAAAGTATATGTTGATTAAAAAGGAGTTACACCTGAGGCAAAAAAGTTGGATCGAGCTTTTTAAAGATTATGATGTGGTCATTGACTATCATCCTGGAAAAGATAATGTGGTAACTAACACCCTCAGTCGAAAGACTTTTGCTGCTTTAAGAGCTATAGATACGAGATTGGGGTTAAAAGAAGATGGTACTTTGATTACCACGTTAAAAAAATAAAGTCTATTTCATTGGACCGAATAAAAGATATTTAGAAAAAAGGTGAGAAATATTTGTCAAGGTTCAAACAGGTAGAAAAAGGGTGAAACCGAAGACTTTGAAGTTAAGTTTAATAGATATTTGTATTATCAAGGAAGAATCTATATCTTAAATAATGGAAACTATCTATGAATCTAAAAGAAAAGATATTTGATATAAAGTTAAGGATAAAGTATTCCTTAAAAGTTTCACCTTGAAAGAAGGTGTTGTGGTTTAGATAAAAAGAAAGTTAAGTCCAAGAATTATTAAACCATAAGAAATTGGGAAAAGAGTTGCTCCGGTAGCTTATAAGCTAGTTTTATCTTCGGAAAAGAACAAGATTCATAATGTATCGATGCTCAAGAAGTATTAATTGGATCTCTTGCATGTCATTATCCCAATGAAAATAGAGATTCAACCAGATTTAATGTATGAGGAAAAATCGGTAAAGATCCTAGCATATGCAGTCAAAGAACTGAGAAACAAGGTAATCTTGCTTGTCCAACTTCTTTGAAAAAATCATTAAGTCCAGGAAACAACTTGAAAAAGATTATGAGAATATATGAGAAAGCAGTTTCCTCACCTTTTGAATCAAGTATACGTTGAAAATTCGAGGACGAATTTTCTTAAGGGGGAAAGAATTGTGATACCCCAAAATTTAATAAGTTGGTTAAGGGTCATTTAGTACTAAGATAATAGCTTAAAAGCTAACTTAGTGACTAAAATGACAAAAATGAAAAAGTTAGGATTTCTCTAATTATGGGTTTTAAAAAGGAAATTTCTAAGGTTTAAAGGTCTCATGTGATAGAGAGTGAATTGAATAAGGTACTCTTAAAGTTTGGTTAAATTCTAAGGAAATTTGGAATGTGAATTGAAGTTTAAAATGTTAGTGACCAAAATGTAAATTTTGAAAATTTTATGGCTAAAGTATAAACTTTGGAAAAGTTTAGGGACCAAAGTTGTAATTCCCTAAAAGTTAAGGGTTTTTATTTCATAAATAAATATATCACCTAAGGGTGTTGATCGAATGTGAAGATTTTGGTTCGATATGATATTTCGATTATTGGGAAAATCGCAGTTAAAGTTTAAGTGGAATTCGGATACCCGGATCGAACTGGAAAATTTTGAAAATTTCCATATGATAGAGAAAGGTTATAAAAGTCATTTCCAAGTGTTGGAAATATTTTTAGTTTGATTCAAGATGAATCCTACAATTTATTTCTGAGTAAAGTATTATTTATCGGTATATTGGATCGAATGGAAATTTTGGAGACTGATCCAAAAGCTATAGAGAAGTCATAAAATGTTATTTTATGAATATTTTATTATGGTTGGTTAAATTTTAACTAGATTTAGTTAGATTTTAATGGAATGACAATTTGGAAACAAACTAGTAAATAAAGATTAGTTGGAGGGCAAATTGGTCATTTGGCCCCAATGACAATTTTGAAATATTTAAAAAAAACGTTATAAGGGCAATTTTGGAAAGAGGAAATGGAAGATTAAATCTTGGCCCTTGATCGATGATAAAATTAATCTCAACCATTGGATAAAAAGGGCAAAATTATAATTTCACTATTAAATGAATTTAATATTCATTTAATAGATATATGTGTAAAATAATGGTGAAATGTTCATCTTTTCCAGCCAAAAACGTGAGGTCTAGGGAAAGAAAGAGAAAAAAAATTTCCAAGCTCGATTCAAGCCCCGAAACTTAGTTTTCAGGTAATCTCTTCAACTACTAAGTTGTTCTACTCTTCAAACTCTATCTTTTGATATCAATAATTCATGGAATCCATGCTTGATTGATGATAATTTACATGAGAAATAAATTAGGGTTTATGGATCAAATTGGGGCTTTTGAGATTTTATGATTCCATGATTGAATTCAAGTTGAAATCAAGCTAGTATGATGTTGAAATCATGATATTAAGTTGGGATTTAAGTTTTACATGTTTTGATTATTATGAAGATGATTAGGGTTTATGTATTCAAGTTTAATTTAGGGTTTGTAATGTTGAAATAATGATCTAGTAAGCTTGAATTGTTGTTTGGAAGCAAAACCCTAAGTTAAATAGTGTAGGGACCATTTCGGAAAATTGAAAAGTTGAAGGACCAAATCTGAATTTTTAGAATTTTGAGTGTATTTATGTTATTAATGATGTTAGAGGCAAGAAAATGAAATTAGAATGCTAAATTGATGTTGAATTGAATTAGTGACCATTTTGATAAATTGTCAAAGTTAAGTGACCAAATCAAAATTGAAGTTTTGCATGGGGGCTAAATCTGATTTTTAGTTGTATTGATGGAATTAAGGTAGTAATGTTGAATTGAGGACTAATTTGCAAAGTTAAGAAGCTTGAATCCTTATATTTGCATTTTAGTGACTATTTCGGTACAGGAGGAAAATTAAGGAGAATTATTGTGAATAATTATTTGATGAGAAGGTCATAAGATGGTGGTTTCAATCAAGTAATTGGACTAAATTGAAAAGTAGAGAAGTAACGAGAAGTTAGTATAAAAGTTGAAGTTGTTTATGGAAGCTGTGTAGAAAAACTGGTTTATGGCAGTAACTTTGAAAAATTACCATAAATTCTAAAAAAATGGTTAGATGGTGAATTTTATACCGATGTAAATATTTGTTCGTCTAATTTCGTCTCCAACAAACGGAAACTGATTTCGAGTTCCGAGTCAAAAGATATGAATTTTTAAGTGACGAAAGGTCAGAAAACAGAACACCAGTCTGTTCCGAATTTCAGCACTATACTTGACTTTGAAAATTCGCCATAAATCGTACAAGATGAATTTGGAATATTAATTTATATGGGTGAAAATCTTATCAAATCTATTTTCTTTCAGAACAAACGGAGTCCAATTTTGAGTTGTAGATTATTTTATAGAAATATTTCTTTGGAGGTACTGCAAACTGCTAGAAAATGAGAATTGACACACTTTGAATCTAAGGTTGATTAGTAAGCTTGAAAGGGGTTAATAGAAGTTCAAATTGGTCACTAAGGACCAAAATGAGTTTTTGAACAATACAAGAAAGAAAGGAAAACGTTGGAAATTTTTATATTCGAATGATTATATTGGACAATATTTCTAAGATATTGTTAGATTGGGATCTAACAAATATTTCATTTATTTGATTTATGAAGTTCAAGTTCGAATCACGAGAGGTTCGAGGTGTAATGAAGAAAAAGATTAAAGAGGACTTAGTGAGGCATACAAATAAATGGCCCAGGTGAGTGCAATTGCATGCATATCATAATACATTGATATTTATGTCATTGAATATATGATTGATATAATATGAATATGTCAAGATTTGTGAAATAAAATGCATTGATCATTTGATTACTTACATTGATGAAATTGAAATGTTATTTCGGGTATGAACTGCCCAATGTTGATATATATTGATATATGCTGCCATTGATGAAATAGATTGATGATATAAAGCCCAATGTATGATATAGAGATTCGAAGGTATAGTTGGATATCTATAGAGTCATAAAAAGCTGTATAAATATTCTAAGCACTTCAGGTAAAGTGCAAATTTATTCTAAGCACTTCAGGTAAAGTGCAAATTTTATTAATGGTATATTACGGTAAGTATACCGAAGCACTTCGGTGCTAAGCACTCCCGGTAGAGTGTAATAATACACTATACTCAAGTAAGTATAGGGGGATGACTCGTGTACATAGAATCTCTTAATTCGATACGTTGGGCTAAGTAAATTCAAATGAATCAAAGAAACAGAATGATAAGCTTGAAAGCTTGCAGATAGAAATGAAAAAGGTATTGGTAAGCATTGAAAGCTTACGGATGGAAATGGCAACGGTAATTGGTAAGATCTAATCTTATCACTTTGATATTCATATATGCTGTTACATATTTATTTATGTTAACGAGCATGACATGGTACAATGATCATATGCATTATTATTTATTTACATTGATATTTATGTCAAATTGCATTTGACTATAAATTATTACCTTACTAAGTAATTACTTAGCGTGTGACTATTTCACACGTAGGAAAGAAGAAATGGATAGAGTAAGGAGCATAAATGGACATCATCGATCAATAACAGGTACATCAGTATCAGTAAGATATCTTTTGATACTATTTGATATTTACTAGTTGGCATGTATATTAAAATGCTATGCATGCTCTGAGAATTTGTAATTTATTTGGAATTTGGATGAATTTTAAATCATGCAGTTTTTAGGCAGTTTCACTAATTATATAAAGTCGAATTAAATTGATAAGGTGCTGCCTGAAATTAAACCTGATTTGAAGACGAAAATATAAATTTTAAACTTTACGCGATTAATTAGATTTTTAAATAAAGACTAAATTGTAATATTTTTTTAAAGAAATAAATTTCTACCGAATTATAAATATAGATGGTTTTACAAATGTTTTGTGACATCTCTGTCTCGTATTCAATGATGGATACATGAAAAGGGTTGTTACACTGGCAAGGGTTTTCACGCATCGTGTAGGAAGGAATGATACTAATATTATTACTGGTACATTTACTTTGCAGTCCATACCATTGCTTTCTTTGATAGATTTTGGTTCTACACATTCATACATCTTGTGCGAACATGCATGTTTGCTTGACATACTTGTAGAGGTGTTAGATGTTGGTATGCAGGTAACTAGTTATTTTGGTGAGACAGTAGTTGCTAAGAGGTTGTATAGGAGATGTCCTTTGATGGTTAAAGGTCATGTGTTTGAGGTTGATTTGATGGAGTTGCCGTTTTATGGTTTTAATGTAAATTTTGGGAATGGATTGGTTGTCTGAACATAGGGTTGTGGTTGATTTTGATACCAAGAGAGTTTCGTTGAAACTTGCTGAGGATTATGAAGTGGTAGTTGTGGGCGAGAATGTTAAATTCTTGTCCAATATTTTTCGGCTTTAGAAGTGCAGAAGTTGTTATAATCTGGGGGTCATGCATACCTAGCTTATGTCATGAATCCAGATATGAAGGAAGTGCGTGACCAGGATATTCGCACCGTTTGTGATTTTTCAGGAGCGTTTCTGGAAGAGTTGCCAAGATTACCCTCGGATAGAGAGGTAGAGTTTTGCATTGAGACGTACACGGATACGGCTCCTTATCTGATCGAAAGTTTGAAATTTTTATATGGGTTTTATCCTCTGCGTTCTGGATAATTCTGCGGATACTGATGTATTTATCCAGATTTATACAAATATGCCGCAGCAATCAGCTTCTCCCTACTTGCCACGGTAACCTTGTACTACACAAAATAGAGCAAACTAGCAGTGAATTTTCCACAAAAACCAACAAAATGCAATACCAAGATCAATGACCAAGGAAACTAGCAAACTATGCACGAATGCCTATCAATGCAACTAAAATCAGCCTAAGTCTAACAATAATATGAGTAAAAAGGGCACGAAAAACAGTACTTTTACACACTTATCAACGGTTCGAGAGAACTGAATTAGGCAATTCGAGCTAGTTTCAGGAATTAAATTTTAATAAATTGTTTTTGGCTAAAATAAAATATGGAAAAAAGTTAGAAAATACTTAATTAATATTCTAAGGGTTTTGGTAAATTCAATTTGAAGGAATTAAATCGGATTTTGGGATATTTTGGTCCGATGACTAAAATGTAAAGTTTTCAAAACCCTTTTCAGTGACTAAATCGTAAAAGGGTCAAAACTTAGAATTTTTAAGGAGCTAATTAACCAAAATTTTTCATCAGATTTTCCCCTTAGTTTAGTCTATTTTTAAAAGGTTTTTAAATGGTTTTAATATTAAAATAAAATAGAAATGATAAAAAGGATTTTAATTAAACAAATTCATTTTCTTACATAACTATTTTTCTCTCAACTTTCTCAGCAGCCAAACTATTAAATTCATTCCAGAAATCCACAGGAATCAATCTCTTTTAATTTCTTTTTGATTTCCTATTTGAATCCTTTGATTTTTACATCAAAATCTACTTGATTTCTTGAAGTTTTCATCCAATCTTTGCCAATTAAGGGAGAAATCAACAATTTAGAGGTGATTTTCATTTCTCTCCTCTAATTAAAGGTTCTTTATTGAAATTCCCAAGTTCTTGATCCTTTACAACTAATTTTTGTTATAGAATTATGATTAAATCACGAATATGGTAATTAAATTGAGTTTTTATGTGAAAATTTGATGAACACTGTTATAGATCTATTTTGTATTGAATCTAATTGATTTAGATCTCTTATAAGATGTGTTTTAATGTTGTAAGAAGAGATTAATTAAAGGAATCCCGAAACTATATGAGCTGCTAGTTTTCTAGGTTGTAAATAGTTAGATTTTGAAGTGATCTTGGTGTTGTAAGGTTGTTGGAGGTATAAAGACGTTATAAAGATGTTTTTGGGTGTTAATTGATGTTGTTAAGATGTTAAAATCAATAGGTTTTGGTTGGGCTTTGTTTAGATGAAGTTTGGTGATGATTTCGATTGATTTAGAGAGGCTTTTGATGTTTTTTATTGAGACGAAGTTGTGTTTGATGATTGCTGGAAATTAGAGATGCATGGAAGTGCATTAATCCTCTGTTTTTGATTGGGCAAAGCAAGGGAGTTGAATCCTTTAGCTTTGAAGAGGTTGCTGAAGCTTCGAAAGCGTGATACTCGTAACGGCAAGAGGGTGTTGTGTTGTTGGTGAGTGGAAACATGGTTTACTACTTTTAAAAGGTTTGAAAGAAGTTTTGGGAGTTTAGATGAAGTTTGAAATACTTATCTAAGCTCGGAAGTAAGTACTGGTTGATCTCTCTCTCATTTTTGGTTTTGCAAAATACAATCTCATGCACATGTTTATGATTTTGATTACCTACTGTTATATGCATGTTTTAGAAATGAAAGATGTTGCAAATGATTATACATGATGATATTTGAGTATGGTAAGTGATTTATGAAAGAATTTTGAGAATGCTAGAATACATGGTTTAATGTATAGGAAATTGATTTGATGCATATGTAAAACAGTGAGGTAATTTGGTTTTATTGAGTATATTGGCAAGTGGCTGACATAAAATGTTATCGGATATAGTTGGCTAGCCATATGGTTTAAAGTGCACTATAATAAGTCGCCTCATGATTGTTGAGGGGTTAATTGTGCCGTTTTCTCGGAAATCGAACTGCAATAGTCTAGGGGTTAACTGTTCCATTTTCTCCCGCTGGTGGAGTATACGTTATAACTATTGAGGGCTGCTCCATTCGAGGACGTATGTGAAGTGGTCAAAGCAACCACTTGGGAAATCCGTGTATCCGATGTGTTCTTTGTAAAATAGAATGGAACTTGGTTTTGAGTCACTTGAATACCAAAATAAGATATAATGTATCATGAGAAATGAATTATGTTTTGTATAATGTGGTTTATACATGAGATGCTCTTTAAGCTTGCTATTTAGAGATTTTGGCATATCAAGCTTAAATTGAGGTTTATCATAGAAATCCATTATACATGTATTGCAAATGATTTAAATGTGCATATTTGGAAAGAATTTAGAAGCATGAGATGGTTTTGGCATGAGCATGTTATACTTGATTTGAAATAAAATGGTTTTAAATGCATTGATGAGTGTTTTTGAGATTCCCTCACCAAGCTTATAGCTTACACTCTCCGTTCTCATCAATGCAGAGAAATAAGCACTTACAGACAGCAAGTAAGCAGGAGAAGATCCAAGGGGCGACGTATTTTCAAGTATGGTTTTACAAATACTTAGTAGTAATAAGAGGCAATGTGACCAAGTTGTAATTGGGAGGGTTATTTGGTTACTCCCTGGTTTTTACAAGTTGTAATTGATGTTTGGACTTGTATGGTGCTTTATATCTTGTTTTGAGGGGTTGGGATCTATAATGCATGCTTAGGTAGTGGTCATGCCTATAGGAATTGGTTTGATTATGCTATGATGTGAGTGATCCTCTACCATGCTTATATGATTGTGAAAATGATATTTGAGGTATTATATGATGATTAGGAAGTGTTTAAAGTGTGTTAGATTGAGCCAAACTGTCATATGCACGACCAAGAGGTCATTACAGGTCTGTCCGTACCGGTACGGGTCCTTAGGGATCGGTACACGGGGACCTATCTCGACTTAATTTGGGCAAAAATGGCTAGGCATACCGATACGTTTGGTAACCGTATCGGTACGTATAGTTGAAAATTTGGCTTGGTGTCGGTACATGGGCACCCATACCGGTACGCCCTTTGGCTACTAGAATCCCCTATTTTGAATATTGAACACTTGTACCGATACGCTTGAGGACCATATCAGCACGCCTTTGCAGTTATACTCGTATCGATACGGGGTGTTAGTGTACTGATACACAGTCAGTTATTTCTGTTAAAATGCCTTCTGAAGTTTGAATCTTTACAGTTTAGTCCCTATTTCTTGATCAAGCAATTAAATGGGTTTGGATGATTATTTTAAGTTGAAATTTAATTCGATTGTATGAAACATGACTAATTAAGGATTCATAACTTTAATTTTAAAGAAGTCCTCATAATTATCTGTAATTGTACTTTGGTCCCTAAAATGTGATTCCGTGCTTTTAGATGTCAAATCAACACCCGATTGAGTTGTAAATTTCACCATTGCCAGCATGATCACCTTACTTAATTATGTGTTTAGATAAGATAAAATAAAAAATAGACCGTTTCCTAGGTAATTCTTCTTGGTTTATCCCGATAAACTCAATGTAGCTCGCTCGGTTTGATCTAGCGACTAGACTGGGTCAAGAGGGTTACAAAATAACTCGCCTCAAGTACAAAGATCTGCTGAACACTCTAAAGGATTACATGCAGCATAATGATACAACTATCCAGAGTTTAGCAGCATCTATGAGAAACATGGAGGTTTAGCTAGGACAGATTGACAGCGCACTTAACACCAGAAAAACAACCAATTGTTTGCCAAGATAATAAATCAGTACCGGTAGAAAGAACTGAAGAAGCTGAGAAAGGGGAAGCAAGCACTAGCAATGCCAGATTTCCATATGATGCCAACAGCTCCTCGGAAAAGCCAATAGATCCAACATTTGTCTACCTACCACCACCTTTTCCACAAAGACTCTAGAAACACAAATAACATCAGCAGTTCAAGTGATTCTTGGAAGTCCTGAAACAACTGCAAATTAACATACCATTAGTGGAGGCTCTTGAACAAATACCCAACTACGTCAAATTCATGAAAAACATCTTGTCCAAAAAGAAGAGACTGGGTGATTTCAAGACTGTCTTACTTACTAAAGGATGCAGAGCAATGATATCCAAATGATTTTCACCAAAATTAAAAGATCCGAGGAGTTTCACTATTCCATGCACCATTGGTAATAAATTCAAGGGAAAAGCACAGTGTGATATGGGAGCCAACATTAATTTAATGCCAATGTCAGTTTTCAAGAAACTTGGTATTGGAGAAGCAAGCCTACCACAATGACACTTTAACTGGCAGATCGATCTTATGCACACCCCAAAGGTAAGATTGGGGACGTGTTGGTAAAAGTAGATAAATTCATATTCCTTGTTGATTTCATTATTTTATAATATGAGGCTAACACTGACGTCCCAATAATACTGGGAAGACCATTTCTTGCCATGTGTAGGACATTAATTGATGTCCAAAAAGGTAAGTTGACTATGCGTATGAATGACCAATAAGTTATGTTTAATGTTTTCGAAGCTCTTAAATGTGCAGATGAACATGACGAATGACAAGCTGTTGAGCTAATGGAGTCCATTTTTAACATGAATATAGCACGAATCTGCCAAGGAACATATGTTGATGCCATGGAGTAGGATGATAAAGATATAACGAGTGAAGAATTCGAAGAACTAGCTGTGCTAAGTGAAATCATGAGCTATCACAGGAGACCTGAGTCACTTGAGTTAGTGGGCAGAGAAATCAAAGCACCAGAACCATCTATTGAGGAGCCACCGAAACTAGAACTGAAACCATTGCCAAGGCACCTTAAATACACTTATCTGGGAGACGAGTCCACTTTGCCAGTGATAATTGCTGCTAATTTGACTGAGGACGAGGAGAAAAGATTGTTGGAGATGTTGGAAAGCTACAAGAAAGCCTTGAGGTAGACCATAGCTGATATCTGAGGGATAAGCCCAACAATTTGCATTCACAAAATCATTCTGGATGATAACTACGACAAGACAATTGAGGCCCAGAGGAGACTGAATCCCAGCATAAAGGAAGTAGTCAAGAAAGAAGTCTTAAAATGGCTAGGCACCAGGATAATCTATCCCATTTTTTATAGCTCGCGTGTTAGCTCAGTTTAGTGTGTGTCGAAAATGGTGGAATGACTATAGTTCAGAACCACAAGAATAAACTGATCCCCTCAAGAATCGTGACGGGCTAGAGGGTGTACATGGACTATAGGAAGCTAAATAATGCCACACAGAAGGATTATTTCCCGCTGCCATTTATCGATCAGATGTTGGATAGATTTGTAAGAAAGGCATTTTATTGCTTTTTGGACAGCTACTCGGGCCACAATCAAATTGCCATTACGCTAGAAGATCAGGAGAAGGCAACGTTCACCTGTCTGTATGTAACATTTGCTTTCAGAATGATGACCTTTAGATTGTGTAACACCCCAACAACGTTTCAACATTGCGTGATGTCCATCTTTTCGGATATGATCGAGAATTACTTATAAGTCTTCATGGATGACTTCTCCATCTTTGGAAAAAGCTTTGATGAATGCCATCAAAATTTGGAACTTGTCCTTCAAAGATGCATTGAAACCAAATTGGTTCTGAATTGGGAAAATGCCACTTTATGGTGAAAGAAGGCATAGTCGTAGGGCATAAAGTGACTAAGAATGGATTGGAAGTGGACAAGGCAAAGGTAGAGGTAATCAAACAATTGTTACCTCCCACAAGTGTCAAAGGTATTAGAAGTTTTTTGGGACATACAGGTTTTTATCGTTGCTTTATTAAAAACTTTTATCGAAAATTTCTAAACCTTTATGCTTACTTTTAGAACAAAATACGGCTTTTACTTTTGATGGCTCTTATTTGAAGGCTTTTTAGGAATTGAAAGACAGGTCAGTCAATGCCCCAATCGTCATGGCACCAGATTGGAATGAGTTATTCAAGCTCATGTGTGATGCCAACAACTACGCTGTCGAGGCAGTGTTAGGACAAAGGCATGGTAAAATTTTCCATACCATATATTATGCCAGTCGTACATTGAATGGTGCCCAACTTAACTACACAACAACTGAGAAAGAGTTCCTTGCAATTGTCTTTGCGTTTGACAAATTTAGACCCTACCTTGTTGGTAGTAAATTTTTGGTGTACACGGACCACTCGACAATCAAATACCTCATGGCCAAGAAGGATGCCAAGCCCAGATTGATCCGATAAATGTTTTTGTTATAGGGGTTTGATCTCGATATATGAGATAAGAAAGGAAGCAAGAACCTAGTAGCTAATCACTTGTCCAAGTTAGAGCTCAGCAATGAGGATAGCAATCCTGCCTTAATCAGAGATGACTTCTATAAGGAACAGTTACTTGTGACCATAGCCGTTATTTGGCATGCTGACATAGTCAACTACCTAGTCAGCAATATATTGCCACCATACTTATCAAGCAATGCTAAGAAGATGTTTCTTAGAGATATTTGGCAATATTATTAGGATGAGCCATTATTGTTTAAACATTGTGTTGATCAAGTCTTTTGTCGTTGTGTGCCAAAAGATGAACAACAGAACATTCTTTATCTGTGTTATTCGGCACCATATGGAGGACACTTTGATAGAATGAAGATAGCAGCCAGGGTGTTGTAGTTAGGATATATTTGGCATACATTATTTAAAGATGCCCATTGTTATGCCAAGTCATGTTACAAGTGCCAAATAATAGGAAACATTTCCAGCAGGCATCAATTGCCACTCCAAAATATCATGGTTGTTGAATTGTTTGACGTATGGGGGATAGATTACATGGGTCCCTTTCCCCAATTGTTTGGCAATTTGTACATATTGTGGTAGTCGATTATGTATCAAAATGGGTTAAAACAATTGCCCTCCCAACAAATAATGCCAAGGCAGTGGCCAAGTTCCTGCATAAGCATATCTTTACTCGATTTGGTGCTCTTAGAGCCATTATACACGATGAAGGCACGTATTTTAAATGCCATCTCATTACTAATGCTCTGTGCAGGTATGGAATCCAGCAAACAATTGCCACTGTCTACCACCCACAAACGAATGGACATGCTAAGATTTCCAACAGGGAGATAAAGAACATCCTAGAGAAGATCGTGAATCTAACTCGAAAGGACTGGTCACTGAGACTAGATGATGCATTTTGGGCATACAGAACAACCTTCAAAATACCATTAGGAACTTCTCCATTCAAGCTTGTATTGAGAAGTCATGCCATCTTCTAGTAGAGTCAGAGCATCGAGCTTATTGGGCAACCAAGCAGTTGAACAGGGAATGGCAGACTGCGGGAGAGAAGCATTTGTTAGAGCTTAACGAATTGGAAGAGTTTAGAGCACAAGCGTATAAAAATGCCAATCTCTATAAAGAAAAAACAAAGAGGTGACATGACAACAAAATATTGCCAAGACAGTTTGAAACTATTCAAAAAGTGTTGTTATTTAACTCGAGGCTCTAGTTGTTTCCCGGTAAACTTAAATCCAAGTGGTTAGGACCCTTTGAAGTTATCAAGCCTTATGTTCATGAAGTAATAGACATCAAGAACCTTAGTGCAGGGGTGACGTTCAAGTGAATGGCCGAAGGTTGAAACATTATTAGGAAGAAAGTCAGAATAATACCACAACCTCGGGGGTGTAATCACTTCTTGAAGGCCAGCCTGATGCCAACCACTCACAATGACATAGTGATTGAGGATAGGATGGCTTTGTTACATTCAATCATGATCGGATGGAAAATCAATGTCAAAAAGTTGATCATAGAGGAAACTTATAAGTATGCTGGCAAAAATTGTGGGAGTCTGATTTTTCCTTCCCTCGTCTCCACCATTTGTATTCAACACAAAGTGCCCACTCTTGAGTCCAACAATGTCCAGCAATGTAAAGGAATGATTACTTATGCTTCTTGGGAGTAACTAATTGCAAGGGAGGCCAAGGAGAAAGGCAAAGGAAAGATTGCGCAACCTAACTCTGCTACCAAGAAAATCAAAGTAGAACCTTCTACTACATTTCCAGTTGATATTGCGGCATTACTTTCCCAACTCTATCAGTTCCAAGAAATCCTCTTATAGAAGTTCAAACAAGCCAAAGATCGAATATTGGCATTCAGAAGGTATATTGGGGCCAGAGACAGTGCCATCTGAAAGACACTTAAAGCGGTGTCCCCTCATACTTTACCAACACATCCAGAATTCCCGATTGAACTTCAAGAACCAAAGGAAATGCTCGCCAATGCCCAACCCAATCCTATTTGAGTCCATCCATTTGATGCCATTACTCCAGTATCCCCTACTCAAAGAGATTCTGCCAAGACTGAGACCCAGCACTTTAACGCTGAGTTTGAATCTGAAGTACCTGCCAAACATACCATGATTGACCTAATGCCTATAACATCAACTTCTTCAGCCTCTCCACATGCACCAACCTCCTTCGTTGCTCCTGTTGTAGCAGCTACCTCAGAGCCGACCAAGGTGATCGATGATTTCTACAAGCTATGAAGGATGATGCTATGCCGGCCATTTCAAAGCCACATATGAAGAAAAAGAAGCCAATGGCACCAAAAAGAGGACCCCTCACTAGAAGAAAGATCCGATCATCTCGTCAAGATTATTCCTTAGGGGAGTCATCATCCCCTTAACTCATTCATTTCCTGTTTTTGCTTTCAACATGCATTGTATTTGTATATATGTGTTTTCATACATTAAGGACAATGCATACCTTAGGTTTAGAGGGGTGTGTTGCCTCGCATTTATTGCCATGTCTATGTTTCTGTTTGCATTATGCCATATAGATTTAGTAGAACTTTGCATACCAAACCATTAAAAAAATTGCCAAGGCTTTGAACTGAATTTGTTGCCAAAGACATTGCTAGCATAGTTAGATTCGGCCTTAGTTTGTCACTATTCGATGATGAATTTAGAATCTCTAGACCTATTAAGAGCCAGTAGACTTAGTAGGGACAAGTTGCTTGGAAATTAAACTCTAACCTAGGGAAATTTAGTTTCATACAAATACGTAGTATGCATCTAGTTCCCAACACAAACTTATGAATTTTGAAACTAAATTCAGAAAAGATAAATACTAGGGCAAACGTAAGGAATAGGGCAACAATGTTTTGCCATAGGTTGAAAAATTAGAAGACTCATCTGCCTTAGAGAAAATACGTAACTTGGGGCTTCGTGGTTTGCTCCCTCTTAGTCCCCAGGCTAACAAAAACTTAAGGGAATGAGTGTAATGGGTAAGCGTAGTGATGTCGTCTGGATTAACTTGGGGGTTTGTGGTATGCTCACTCTTACTTCTCACGCCGAATAGCATTATGACACAAACCCTAAAAATAATGCCAAAAGAAAAGAAAAAAACCCTTGGTGAATAAAAAATTACTAAGTTTGGGTAGTAAATTTGAGTAAGTGAGTTGAGGGATATTGGATGCAAACTACTTGTGCTTCATGACCTTAGGTTAGAGTTATATTTCTGCACTTGAAATTGCTTTGAGTTTTGTTGGCATTACTATTGCGAGATAACTGAGAATAGAACCAGGGCCAGATTTTGCTTGCTAGCTTATGTTATTAATTAGAAATATTTTGCCGAGGCATTTTTATAGTTTTTAAGTTTTTAGTGTTGCATTACCCGAGGACAAGCAATAAGCCAGGTTTAGGAGGTATTAACTCCTCAAAAGATGTATTTTTCATGCTTATATTGCCATGTGATTGCTTGACTTTAGATACATATTAGTTTAATTTTTTGGTAGTTTCATGCATTTGCATCTAAAAGTTGAGGAATGCTTAGTTTATATTGCCAGAGTGAAGGGATGCTTTCTAGTTGTGGTGTACATGATTGGAAGGATTTGAACAAGTGGATGCAGGATGAAAATGCCAAGCACAGATGGCAAAGTAGTGCAGGAAGAGAATGCCAAGCACGGAGACCAAAAGAAAAAATGATAATGTTTAAAAAAATAGCACCGAGTTAGAGCTAGATCAACCCTAACTCTATAAAGCGAGAACACGCCATTGCCGATAATTATCGCATCAAAAACTTAGAACTTTACCCTAACCCTAATTAGGGCTTAGCCTACGCCTATATAAAGGAACTAAAGAAGAGGCCATAGACAGGCTGGAGCCGCAAAGAGAAGAGAAGGGTAGAAGCAAACAAAGGCTCAACTGTGTAGTTTTGCCGGGAGCTTTGGATCCATTGAAGGGCTGTATCAGAAGAAATCCTTCTTTTGTTCATATCTCTTGATTTATTTCTAGTTCTATGATGATGATTCAAAACGATAATTTGTTGTTGGTTTCCCCAGCCATGAACTAATCTTTTAATTTAGCTAGGGGTGTTTGCAATGAATGCTAAGTGTTTTCAGATTTAGTAATTGAATGCTTTAGCTTTATTGTCTATTTCACATGTGCTTATTGTTAACATATTTTATACCATACGATAGTTGGTATTGAATGCTTATTATCCTCTAATATCTTAACAGACTTAGGAGATAAGGATTAATTGCCAAATACTAAGGAGAGAAACTTCGACAGAAGCTATCGAAGTAGATGAAACTTACACCTAAAGTAAATATACCCTTTAGGAGTATAGATTGATTCTTCATCAAGTTAAATACTTGAAAATTTACTATAGACATATAGGTGTTGAGAGTAGTTAACTTAGGGTATTACTATCAACGGATGCAATACTAACTTAAAATCTGCTTGGCAATAGAACCAAAGTTTAATGTTAATACTTGCTATCTTTACTAGTGTGAAATCCAAACATCCCTCACCAAGCCTTCCGATCATCGTTACATTAGTTGTTTGCCAATCTACTTAGATCTTCACTTTAGTTTCCTTAATCAATTTAATTAAACCCTCAATCAATTGTCATCATCTTTATTTTAAACTTCACAAGTATTTATCATGGCATTTAATTCCTGGACAATCCTTGTGGATACGATACTTTCTTACTTCTATATTACTTGCTGACCGTGTACACTTGAATGTAAAAAGAATTACTCTTCGCATTATTTTCTTGCATAATTACGCAGAATCGTCAACCTTTTGCCAAGCATTATTTTGTTAATAGTTCATAACCGACTAAAGGCCCAATCATTGATTTAGAAATTTGGGTCGTTACAAAAGAGCTGTCTTTATATTTTGGGACCACACGATAACTGCTTGCACGAGAGAGCTCAAGACCATTATTGCAAGTTAGCCTTCACGGGCGCTCTTATACAACCATACAAAAGTCAGGCGATGTATGGACAAGCTGGACCATGATGCGACAGATGTAAAACCTCAAAAGGTACTAAGTTGATTAAGGGTCATTAAGTACTAAGATAATAGCTTAAAAGCTAACTTAGTGACTAAAATGACAAAAATGCGAAAGTTGGGATTTCTTTAATTATGGGTTTTGGAAAGGAAATTTCTAAGGTTTAAAGGTCTCATGTGATAGATAGTGAATTTAATAAGGTATTCTTAAAGTTTGGTTGAATTCCAAGGAAAATTGGAATGGGAATTGAAGTTTAAAAAGGTAGTGACCAAAATGTAAATTTTGAAAATTTTATGGCTAAAGTATAAACTTTGGAAAAGTTTGGGGACTAAAGTTGTAATTTCCCAAAAGTTGAGGGTTTTTATTTCATAAATAAACAGATCACCTAAGGGTGTGAATCGAATGCGGAATTATTGGTTCGATCTGATACTTCGATTATTGGGAAAATCATAGTTAAATTTTAAGTGGAATTTGGATACCCGGATCGAACTGGAAAATTTTGAAATTTTGCCATATGATAGAGAAAGGTTATAAAATTTATTTTCAAGTGTTGGAAATATTTTTAGTTTGATTCAAGATGAATCCTACCATTTATTATTGAGTAAAGATTATTTATCAGTATATTGGATCGAACGAAAATTTTGGAGACTAATCCAAAAGCTATGGAAAAGTCAAAAAATGTTATTTTAAGAATATTTTATTATGTTTGGTTGAATTCTAACTAGATTTAGTTAGATTGTAATGGAATGGCAATTTGGAAACAAACTAGTAAATAAAGACTAGTTGGAGGGCAAATTGGTTATTTGGCCCCAATGACAATTTTGAAATATTTAAAAAGTTAAAAGGGCAATTTTGGAAAGAGAAAATGGAAGATTAAAACTTGGACCTTTATTGAAGATAAAATCAATCTCAACCATTAGATAAAAAGGGCAAAATTGTAATTTCACTATTAAATGAATTTAATTTTCATTTAATAGATATATATGTAAAGTAATGGCAAAAAAATAAAAAAAGATGTTCATCTTTTCCAGCAACAAACGTGAGGTCTAGGGAAAGAAAGAGAAAAGTTTTTCCAAGCTCGATTCAAGCCCCGAAACTCGATTTTCACGTAATCTCTTCAACTACAAAGTTGTTCTACTCTTCAAGCTCTATATTTTGATATCAATAATTCATGAAATCCATGCTTTATTGATGAGAATTTGCATGAGAAATAAATTAGGGTTTATGGATCAAATTGGGGCTTTTGAGATTTTATGATTCCATGATTGAATTCAAGTTGAAATCAAGCTAGTATGATGTTAAAATCATGATATTGAGTTGGGATTTAAGTTTTACATGTTTTGATTATTATGAAGATGATTAGGGTTTATGGATTCAAGTTTAATTTAGGGTTTGTGATGTTGAAATAATGATCTAGTAAGCTTGAATTGTTGTTTGGAAGCAAAACCCTAAGTTAAATTGTGTAGGGACCATTTTGGCAACTTGAAAAGTTGAAGGACCAAATCTGAATTTTTAGAATTTGGAGTGTATTTATGTTATTAATGATGTTAGAGATAAGACAATGAAGTTAGAATGCTAAATTGATGTTGAACTGAATTAGTGACCATTTTGGCAATTTGTCAAAGTTAAGTGACCAAATCGAAATTGAAGTTTTGTATGGGGAGTTAAATCTGATTTTCAGTTGTGATGATGGAATTAAGGTAGTAATGTTGAATTGAGGACTAAGTTGCAAAGTTAAGAAGCTTGAATCCTTATCTTTACATTTTAGTGACTATTTCGCTAAATAAAGAAAATTAGGGAGAATTATTGTGAATAATTATTTGGTGAATAATGTGATGAGTTGGTGGTTTAAAGCTAGTGATTGGACTAAATTGAAAAGTAGAGAAATCAGGAGAAGTTAGTATAAAAGGTGAAGTTGTTTATGGAAGCTGTGTAGAAAAAAATGGTTTATGGCAGTAAATTTGAAAATTCACCATAAATTCTATAAAAATTGTTAGAAGATGAATTTTATACCGATGTAAGATTTGTTCATCTAGTTTCGTGTCCAACAAATGAAAACTGATTTCGAGTTCTGAGTAAAAAGTTATGAATTTTAAGTGGTGAGAGGTCAGAAAATAGTATAGCAGGCTCTTCCGAAATTCAATACTGGAAATTGACTTTGAAAATTCCCCATAAATCGTACAAGTTGAATTTGGGATATTAATTTATATGGTTCAAAAGATTATTGAATATAGTTTCTATCAAAACAAATGGAATCGAATTTCGAGTTGTAGATTATTTTATAGAAATATTTATTTGGAGGTACTGCAAACTGCCAAAAAATGAGAATTGATACACTTTGTATCTAAGGTTGATTAGTAGGCTTGAAAAAGGTTAACGGAAGTTCAAATTGGTCACTAAGGACCATAATGAGTTTTTGAACAATACAAGGAAGAAAAAAAAATGTTTGGAGATTTTGTACTCAAATGATTATATTGGACAATATGTCTAAGATATTGTTAGATTGGGATCTAACAAATATTTTACTTATTTGAATTATGAAGTTAAGTTTGAATAAAGGGAGGTTCGAGGTACAATGAAGGAAAGGATCAAAGAGGACGTAGTGAGGCATACTAATACATGGCCCAGGTGAGTGCAATTGCATACATGTCATACTACACTAATATTTTATACATGATTGGGATGGCTTGCGATGAGCCTACCCTAAATTATTGTTGCTATGATATTTATGTCATTGAGCATATGATTGACATATCGTAATATGTCAAGAATTGAAATATAAAATGCATTGATCATATGATTACTTACATTGATGAGATTGAAAAATTATTTCTAGTATAAACTGCTAAATGTTGATATATATATATATATATATATTGATTGATATATGTTGCTATTGATGACATAAATGATGAAATAAAGCCCAATGTATGATATAGAGGTTCGATGGTATAGTTGGATATCCATAGGGTTATAAACAGTTGTATAAAAATTCTAAGCACTTCGGTGCAATATTCATAAATACTCATTGAGGGTATACTCATGCAAGGTTTGGGTATGCGGAAACACTTAGGGTGATAAGCACTACGGTGCAATTTTATTAATACTCAATGAGGGTATACTCATGCAAGGTTTGGGTATACGGAAGCACTTAGGGTGCTAAGCACTACGGTCCAAATAATACACATACTCAAGAAAGGTTGGGTATGGAGGGATGACTCGTGTACATAGAATCTCTTAATTCGATACCTTGGGCTAAATAAAATGAAAAGAATCAAATAGAAACAGGAAGATAAGCTTGAAAGCTTGCAGGTAGAAATGGAAAAAGGTATTGGTAAGCACTAAAAGCTTACAGATGGAAATGGCAACGGTATTGGTAAGATCTAATCTTATCACTTTGATATAGTTATTTATTTATGTTAACGGGCATGTAATGGTAAGGTGATCATATGCATTGTTAATCATTAATATTGATATTATGACAATTGCACTTGAATTTGAATTATTGTCTCACTAAGTAAATACTTAGCGTGTAACTGTTTACACGTTGGAAAGAAGAAATCGTTGGTGTAAGGAGCATATACAAACATCATCAATTAATAACAGGTACATCAGTATCAGTAAGATATCTTTTGATACTGTTTGATATTTACTAGTTGGCATATATTAAAAGTGACCAAATTGTAAATTTTGAAAATTTTATGGCTAAAGTATAAACTTTGGAAAAGTTTGGGGACTAAAGTTGTAATTTCCAAAAAGTTAAGGGTTTTTATTTCATAAATAAATAGATCACCTAAGGGTGTGAATTGAATGCGGAATTATTGGTTCGATCTGATACTTCGATTATTGGGAAAATCACAGTTAAATTTGAAGTGGAAGTCGGATACCCAGATTGAACTGGAAAATTTTGAAAATTTTCCATATGATAGAGAGGTTATAAAAGTCATTTCCAAGTGTTGTAAATATTTTTAGTTTGATTCAAGATGAATCCTACCGTTTATTTTTGAGTAAAGGATTATTTATCGGTATATTGGATAGAATGGAAATTTTGGAGACTGATCCAAAAGCTATGGAAAAGTCATAAAATGTTATTTTAAGAATATTTTATTATGGTTGGTTGAATTCTAACTAGATTTAGTTAGATTGTAATGGAATGGCAATTTGGAAACAAACTAGTAAATAAAGACTAGTTGGAGGGCAAATTGGTCATTTGGCCCTAATGGCAATTTTGAAATATTTAAAAAGTTATAAGGGCAATTTTGGAAAGAGAAAATGGAAGATTAAATCTTGGCCCTTGATTGATGATAAAATCAATCTCAACCATTGGATAAAAAGGGCAAAATTGTAATTTTACTATTAAATGATTTTAATGTTCATTTAATTGATATATGTGTAAAGTAATGGTAAAAAGATGAACAAGATGTTCATCTTTTCCAGCAACAAACATGAGGTCTAGGGAAAGAAAGAGAAAAAAATTTCCAAGCTCGATTCAAGCCATGAAACTCGGTTTTCAGGTAATCTCTTGAACTACAAAGTTGTTCTACTCTTCAAGCCTTACCTTTTGATATCAATAATTCATGGAATCCATGCTTTATTGATGAGAATTTACATGAGAAAGAAATTAGGGTTTATGGATCAAATTGGGGCTTTTGAGATTTTATGATTCTATGATTGAATTCATGTTGAAATCAAGCTATTATGATGTTAAAATCATGATATTGAGTTGGGATTTAAGTTTTACATGTTTTTATTATTATGAAGATGATTAGGGTCTATGGATTCAAGTTTAATTTAGGGTTTGTGATGTTGAAATAATGATCTAGTAAGCTTGAATTGTTGTTTGGAAGCAAAACCCTAAGTTAAATTGTGTAGGGACCATTTTGGCAACTTGAAAAGTTGAATGACCAAATCTGAATTTTTAGAATTTGGAGTGTATTTATGTTATTAATGATGTTAGAGATATGAAGATGAAGTTAGAATGCTAAATTGATGTTGAATTGAATTAGTGACCATTTTGACAATTTGTCAAAGTTAAGTGACCAAATCGAAATTGAAGTTTTGTATGGGGGGTTAAATCTGATTTTTAGTTGTGATGATGGAACTAAGGTAGTAATGTTGAATTGAGGACTAAGTTGCAAAGTTAAGAAGCTTGAATCCTTATCTTTGCATTTTAGTGACTATTTCGGTAAATAAGGAAAATTAGGGAGAATTATTGTGAATAATTATTTGGTGAAGAATGTGATGAGTTGGTGTTTTAAATATAGTGATTGGACAAAATTGAAAAGTAGAGAAATAAGGAGAAGTTAGTATAAAAGTTGAAGTTGTTTATGGAAGCTGTGTAGAAAAACTGGTTTATGGCAGTAACTTTGAAAATTCACCATAAATTCTACAAAACTGATTAAAAGGTGAATTTTATACCGATGTAAATATTTGTTCGTCTAGTTTTGATTCCAACAAACGGAAACTGATTTCGAGTTTCGAGTAAAAAGATATAAATTTTTAAGTGGTGAAAGGTCACAAAACAGTATAGCAAGTTGTTCCTAAATTCAATACTGGAAATTGACTTTGGAAATTGACTTATTGAATCTAGTTTATATCAGAACAAACGGAATCAAATTCCGAGTTGTAGATTGTTTTATAGAAATATTTCTTTGGAGGTACTGCAAACTGCCAGGAAATGAGAATTGATACACTTTGTATCAAAGGTTGATTAGTAGGCTTGAAAAGGGTTAATGGAAGTTCAAATTGGTCACTAAGGACCATAATGAGTTTTTGAAAAATACAAGGAAGAAAATAAAATGTTTGGAGATTTTGTACTCAAATGATTATATTGGACAATATGTCTAAGATATTGTTAGATTGGGATCTAACAAATATTTTACTTATTTGTATTATGAAGTTATGTTCGAATCAAGGGAGGTTCGAGGTACAATGAAGGAAAGGATCAAAGAGGATGTAGTGAGGCATACTAATACATGGCCCAGGTGAGTGCAATTGCATACATGTCATACTACACTAATATTTTATACATGATTGGGATGGCTTGCGATGAGCCTACCCTAAATTATTGTTGCTATGATATTTATGTCATTGAGCATATGATTGAAATATCGTAATATGTCAAGAATTGAAATATAAAATACATTGATCACATGATTACTTACATTGATGAGATTGAAATATTATTTCTAGTATAAACTGTCAACTGTTGATATATATATATATTGATTGATATATGTTGCTATTGATGACATAAATGATGAAATAAAGCCAATGTATGATATACAGGTTTGATGGTATAGTTGGATATCCATAGGGTCATAAACAGCTGTATAAATATTCTAAGCACTCCGGTGCAATATCCATAAATACTCATTGAGGGTATACTCATGTGAGGTTTGGGTATACAGAAACACTTAGGGTGTTAAGCACTACGGTGCAATTTTATTAATACTCAAAGAGGGTATACTCATGCAAGGTTTGGGTATACGGAAGCACTTAGGGTGCTAAGCACTACGGTCCAAATAATACACATACTCAAGAAAGGTTGGGTATGGGGGGATGACTCGTGTACATAGAATCTCTTAATTCGATACCTTGGGCTAAATAAAATGAAAAGAATAAAAAAGAAACAGGAAGATAAGCTTGAAAGCTTGCAGATAGAAATGGAAAAAGGTATTGGTAAGCACTGATACTGTTTGATATTTATTAGTTGGCATGTATATTAAAAGGGTTTGTCTGCTCTGATAGAATTTGTATTTTATTTGGTATGTGGATGAATTTTAAATCGGGCAGTTTTTAGGCAATTTTTTTAATTATACCAAGACAAATTAAATTGATAAGTTGCCACCTGAAAATAAACTCGATTTGAAGATGAAAATATTATATTTAAACTTTACGCGAATAACTAGATTTGTAAATAAAAACTAAATACATTGTAATATTTTTAAAGAAAAAAAAAACTTTATCGAATTACAAATATAGAGGGTTTTACAAATGTTTTGTGATACCTTTGACTCGTATTCAGTGTTGATACGGGAAAAGGAGTGTTACATTTATTGCTATCAGAGCTACATGTTTAGCCGATTCTCGGCCTAAGTGAAAATGGTTTTATGTTAAAAAGAGTATACATGCCACTAGGATATCAATATTACTGATATGATGTTGGTATGATCCTATTGGTGTCGATCCTTACTAATGTAAATTAGGAGGAATTATAAGAAATATTTGAGCCAAAAAAGCATGATGAACTGGTAAATTGAAAGCTTTTGAAGGAATCAAGAGTAGTAACAATAAGGTTAATGATAACCCTTCGGATAAATCAGAACAAGAAAGGGGCACTGGTACAACTAGAAGTGCCTGTGCCGGATTAAGGAACTGAAAAGTTCAGAAACACCTGAATTGAAAGGAAAAGTAGATTAAGGTCCAGTGATTGTTGATTTATAATTGAATAATCTAAGAATTACACAGGACGGATTCCACTGTTTGGATACCAAGAAATTGGATGGAATTGTCTTGTTGCTCCGAGATTTAAGCTAGATTTGAGAACCATTTGAATTTACTTCATAACCAGGATGGTACATATCAGTCTGAGTTTATAACATCAGGACTAATAAAGATTCGGATGATTCGAAAATCATAGAAGGTACATATTATCGTTTTGGATAAACTTGTATTAATGTTGATGGGTCCTAGCTTTACACATATGTATATATGTACGAAGTTGAGTGGTGAACGAGATATCCTTTTAGAACCCATTTCAAGTAATATAGTGGTCACGAATTTGTTGGGTTGTAATGTAAGGGTGAGCTGAACATGTGGAATTGCTCGATAAAAACATAAGAAATAGAGTTCCCGATAAACTCAATGGAATTATCTTTAGAGGAGTTTAAGATGATGGTGGGCATGAATTGGTTACCTTCCTATCAGGCCATGATGAATTATCGCATAAAGAGATTAGTATTGAAAAACACGGAAGGTACAAAAATAGTAGCAGTTGATAAAAGGGTAAATCCCTTCTCCATTGTAATTTCAGTTATATTATTAAGGAAATTGTTTTTATAAGGTTGTTAAGTTTTCTTAGCAAATATAGTGGATACTCGGGTTGTTGAAGTTAAATTGGAAAATAACTCGACTGTCCAAAAATATCTGGATGTATGCCCAAATGGGTTACTCAGAATTACCTCTAGATTGAGAAGTGAAATTCAAAATAAAGATGATACCAGGTATTGCGCCTAAATTAATAGCGCCGTATAATATGGCTTCGACCAAACTTCGAGATTTAAGGGTACAATTGTAAGGAATGTTAGGTTGATGTTTTATAAAGCCAAGTGTGTCATTTTGGGGGCGCACCAGTGTTAATTGTGAAAGAGAAAGACTGATCTCCATCAGCTCGAGAAGGTAATAGTAAAGAATAAATATCTTCTTCTAAAGACTGATGATCTTTTGATCAGTAAAAAAAGATCAAGGAAGAATAAATTCTAAAGACAGCTTTTCGGACTCAGCATGAATACTATGAGTTCGTGATGATACCTACGACATTTATAAGCCTAATGAACCAAGTATTCTAATTTTTCTTGGACCAATTTTTGGTATAGTTCATTGAGTATATTTTGGTTTATTCGAAGGAAAAAGGAAGAATAATATGCCTATTTTTGTATTGTTCTTCAAATCTTTCGAGCAAAGAAGCTATATGCTAATTTGTTAATGTGTGAATTTGGTTTTCAAAAGCTGTTTTATTAGTTATGTTGATTTGGCACTGGGAATAAGAGTAGACCCCAAGAAAGTACAAATTATAGTTGAAAGGAAACCTCTAAAGAATGTTTTATATGCTCAGAATTTCTTGATGATTACCTCCTCATTAACCAAGCTATTGAGGAAAGAAATGTCATTCAGTTGAACAGATCAATGCTAAGAAATCTTTGAGACATTAAAGGAGATCTTAATAGAAGCCACGGTACCAGTACAACCAGAATCGAGTAAAGATTATGTAGTATATAGCGATGCTTTTCATAACGGTTTGAGATGCATACTTATGCAGGAAGGAAAAGTAATGATCTATGCTTGAGACAACTTAAGATATATTAGAGAAATTATCTTACTTAGGATTTGAAGCTAGCAATGGTTGTATTTGCTTTAAAAGATATAGCATCATTATTTATACAGTGAGCGATGCTATATTTATATAGGTTATAAAAGTTTAAAGTATATGCTTACTAAAGAAGAGTTAAACTTGACGCAAAGAAGTTGGATTGAGCTTTTCAAAGAATTATGATATGGTCATTGACTATTATCCAGAAAAAAGCTAATGTGGTAGTTGAGCTCTTAGTCAAAAGACAATTGTTGCCTTAAGAGCTATGAATGCAAGATTGGCATTAAAAGAAGGTGGTGTTTTGATTGTCAAGTTAAGAATAAAATTTACCATATTGGATTAAATAAGATATCTTTAAAGAAAGGATGAGAAATGTTGTCAAGGTTCAAACAAGTAGACAAAAAGAAAGTTAAGTTTAAAATTTATTGGGCTATAAGAAATTGTGAAAGGAGTTAGTCTAATAGTTAAGCTTAATAGTTAGCTTTATCTTTGGAAATGAACAAGATACATAATGTATCGATGCTCTGGAAATATTGATTAGACCTCTCACTTGTTACTCCGGAGAAAATAGAGATTCGGCCAGATTTAAGCTATGAAAAAGAATTGTTAAAGATCCTAGCACATGGAGTCAAAGAACTAAGAAAACAATACAATCTTGTTTGTCAAAGTTCTTTGACAAAAAAATCATAAGATTAAAGAAATGATTTGAGAGAAATAAGAAGAAAATATGAGAAAATAGTTTCCTCACCTTTTGGAACCAAGTACGTATTGAAAAATTCAAGGACGAATTTTCTTAAGGGGAGAGAATTGTAAAACCCCAAAATTTACTAAGTTGATTAAGGTCATTTAGTACTAAGAGCTTGAAAGCTAACTTAGTGACTAAAATGACAAAAATGCGAAAGTTGAGATTTCTTTAATTATGGGTTTTGGAAAGGAAATTTCTGAGGTTTAAAGGTCTCATGTGATAGATAGTGATTTGAATAAGGTATTATTAACGTTTTTTGGAATTCCAAGGAAAATTGGAATAGGAATTGAAGTTTAAAAAGCTAGTGACCAAAATGTAAATTTTGAAAATTTTACGGCTAAACTATAAACTTTGGAAAAGTTTGGGGACTAAAGTTGTAATTCCCAAAAGTTAAGGGTTTTTATTTCATAAATAAGTAGATCACGTAAGGGTGTGAGTCGAATGTGAAATTATTGGTTCGATCTGATACTTCAATTATTGGGAAAATCATAGTTAAATTTAAGTGGAATTCGTATACCCGGATCGAACTGAAAAATTTTGAAAATTTTCCATATGATATAGAAAGGTTAGAAAAGTCATTTCCAAGTGTTGGAAATATTTTTAGTTTAATTCAAGATGAATCCTACCGTTTATTTTTGAGTAAAGGATTATTTATTAGTATATTGGATCGAATGGAAATTTTGGAGACTGATCCAAAAGCTATGGAAAAGTCATAAAATGTTATTTTAAGAATATTTTATTATGGTTGGTTGAATTCTAACTAGATTTAGTTAGATTGTAATGGAATGGCAATTTGGAAACAAACTAGTAAATAAAGACTAGTTGGAGGGGTAAATTTGTCATTTGGCCCCGATGGCAATTTTGAAATATTTAAAAATTTATAAGGGCAAGTTTGGAAAGAGAAAATGGAAGATTAAATCTTGTCCCTTGATTGATGATAAAATCAATCTCAACCACTAGATAAAAAGGGCAAAATCATAATTTCACTATTTCATTTAATAGATATATGTGTAAAGTAATGGTAAAAAGATGAACAAGATGTTCATCTTTTCCAGCAACAAACTTGAGGTCTAGGGAAAGAAAGAGAAAAATTTTTCCAAGCTCGATTCAAGCCCCGAAACTCGGTTTTCAGGTAATCTCTTCAACTACAAAGTTGTTCTACTCTTCAAGCCTTATCTTTTGATATCAATAATTCATGGAATCCATGCTTTATCGATGATAATTTACATGAGAAATAAATTAGGGTTTATGGATCAAATTGGGGATTTTGAGATTTTATGATTCCATGATTGAATTCAAGTTGAAATCAAGCTAGTGTGATGTTAAAATCATGATATTGAGTTGGAATTTAAGTTTTACATGTTTTGGTTATTATGAAGATGATTAGGGTTTATGGATTGAAGTTTAATTTAGGGCTTGTGATGTTGAAATAATGATCTAGTAAGCTTGAATTGTTGTTTGTAAGCAAAACCCTAAGTTAAATTGTGTAGGGACCATTTTGGAAACTTGAAAAGTTGAAGGACCAAATCTGAATTTTTAGAATTTGGAGTGTATTCATGTTATTAATGATGTTAGAGATAAGACAATGAAGTTAGAATGCTAAATTGATGTTGAATTGAATTAGTGACCATTTTGACAATTTGTCAAAGTTAAGTGACCAAATCAAAATTGAAGTTTTGTATGGGGGGTTAAATCTGATTTTTGGTTGTGATGATGGAATTAAGGTAGTAATGTTGAATTGAGGACTAAGTTACAAAGTTAAGAAGCTTGAATCCTTATCTTTGCATTTTAGTGACTATTTCGGTAAATAAGGAAAATTAGGGAGAATTATTGTGAATAATTATTTGGTGAAGAATGTGATGAGTTGGCAGTTTAAAGCTAGTAATTGGACTAGATTGAAAAGTAGAGAAATTAGGAGAAGTTAGTATTAAAGAGAAATTAGTAGGCTTGAAAAGGGTTAATGGAAGTTCAAATTGCTCACTAAGGACCATAATGAGTTTTTTGAACAATACAAGGAAGAAAAGAAAATGTTTGGAGATTTTGTACTCAAATGATTATATTGGACAATATGTCTAAGATATTGTTAGATTGAGATCTAACAAATATTTTACTTATTTGAATTATGAAGTTAAGTTCGAATCAAGGGAGGTCCGAGGTACAATGAAGGAAAGGATCAAAGAGGACTTAGTGAGGCATACTAATACATGGACCACGCGAATACAATTGCATACATGTCATACTACACTGATATTTTATACATGATTGGGATGGCTTGCGATGAGCCTACCCTAAAATATTGTTGCTATGATATTTATGTCATTGAGCATATGATTGACATATCATAATATGTCAAGAATTGAAATATAAAATGCATTGATCATATGATTACTTACATTGATGAGATTGAAATATTATTTCTAGTATAAACTGCCAAATGTTGGTATATATTTATATTGATTGATATATGTTGCTATTGATGACATAAATGATGAAATAAAGCCCAAAGTATGATATAGAGGTTCGATGGTATAGTTGGATATCCATAGGGTTATAAACAGTTGTATAAAAATTCTAAGCACTTCGGTGCAATATTCATAAATACTCATTGAGGGTATACTCATGCAAGGTTTGGGTATGCGGAAACACTTAGGGTGATAAGCACTACGGTGCAATTTTATTAATACTCAATGAGGGTATACTCATGCAAGGTTTGGGTATACGGAAGCACTTAGGGTGCTAAGCACTACGATGCAAATAATACATATACTCAAGATAGGTTGGGTATGGGGGGATGACTTGTGTACATAGAATCTCTTAATTCGATACCTTGGGCTAAATAAAATGAATAGAATGAAAAATAAATAGGAAGATAAGTTTGAAAGCTTGCAGATAGAAATGGAAAAAGGTATTGGTAAGCACTAAAAGCTTACGGATGGAAATGGCAATGGTATTGGTAAGATCTAATCTTATCACTTTGATATACATATTTATTTATGTTACCGGGCATGTAATGGTAAGGTGATCATATGCATTGTTAATCATTAATATTGATATTATGACAATTGCACTTGAATTTGAATTATTGCCTTACTAAGTAAATACTTAGCGTATAACTATTTTACACGTAGGAACAAAGAAATCGTTGGAGTAAGGAGCATATAAGGACATCATCAATCAATAACAGGTACATCAGTATCAGTAAGATGTCTTTTGATACTGTTTGATATTTACTAGTTGGCATGTATATTAAAAGGGTGTGCCTGCTTTGATAGGATTTGTTTTTTATTTGGTATCTGGATAAATTTTAAATCGGGCAGTTTTTAGGTAGTTTTATTAATTATATCAAGACAAATTAAATTGATAAGTTGCTGCCTGAAAATAAGCTCGATTTGAAGATGAAAAATATTATTTTTAAACTTTACGTGAATAACTAGATTTGTGAATAAAAACTAAATACATTGTAATATTTTTTAAAGAAAAAAAACTTTACCGAATTACAAATGTAGAGTGCTTTACAAATGTTTTGTGATACCTCTGACTCATATTCAGTGTTGGATACGGGAAAAGGGATGTTACAGCAGAGGCCACAGGCTGTCCCATACATCAAGACAGATCGCCAAGGAGAGGCCACCAAACAATTCCTAGAGCTGTAGGATGGCAGATGCATCAAGACAAATGCATTTGTTGGCACAGGACCACAAGGAGGAAAAACACTTGTTACATTCTTATTGGTTAGCCATTTCATCCTCATCCGCCTATAGAAAGAGAAGAGCACTTTTCAAGAAAAGAAAGTATGTTTGGGGAGCTTATTTTCCTAGAAATTTTTTTCTTCCTCTTTCCTAAGAAAATAGCCACGTCCATAGAAGCTTAAGGAGCTTTGAGGTCTTGGTGCTGAAGATAACAACATACAAGCCAAAATTTTCATGTATAGATAAGTTGCAGTAGTGTTCACACTAAGGCTCGTGTGTCTAAGAGGATACGAGTATATTTACCCAAGAAGGAGTTGTTTTTTTGCCTCTAATCTTGCGTGATTTTATAAATATTGGTGTTATCTTAACTTCATTTATATTTTATGGATTTGTAGAACTTAATACTTTATTTAATGCAATTTACTATTTGTTGGATATTCTTTGTTTTTATATCTTGTGTTTCACTCAAACTTTTATAGAAATATAAGGGTTGCATTTGACATGCTCGAAAGAGATGTTAAATGGTTTAAACACTATTGAATAACGAAAGTTATTGTCCAGTTGAGAGAAATCTCCATGGGTGGTTGTATCGACACTTGAATTGTTAGGTTTGTTCTTAGACTATAGTGATAGTAGTCTGGGCAAGCTTATTTGAGAGGGACTTGAAAGAGCATCTCCCATCAACTATGTTAGTATCATGACAATGCAAATGTCGGTACAACTTATCTACATTAGATAATTTTATCTGTTGGATCAAAACTTGTTGGTTGCCCCTAGAAGTATCATGATCATCTCTTCCATTTATACAAGTTATCTCTCAATTTTCTTACACACATTCTAGACATATCATCAAACTTATTACAACTATTTACACTCAATAGCATCTAATAACATTACACAATCCGTGTGGGTTCGACAACCCAACACACCTCGTGTGTGTCTACTTTATTACTTGGATTGACAATGTATGTTTTCACTATTTACGTGTTAGAACACATACACCAAGTTTTTGGCGTTGTTGCAGAGGAATGTTTTTGGTGCTAGTAGTTGTTATTGTTTTTAATTTTTAGCTTATTTTATTGGTTTTATTTATTTTCTTTTGCAAGTGTATGGCTTGGAGCACCCGTGAAGAAATATTTCCAGCACATCCAGAACTGAAAAGATTCTTTAGAGGAAGATGCCAAGAAATACAACAAATAATGGCAACCATAGAAATATCGGTCAGAATTGCCAAGCAAACAAGCAACAACAATAGGAACAAAAGCCATGTCGTGTACGACATAGATAATCCAATCAATGACCACGTTGTACCGACACTAGATGGTCTGAATCCAAGTATTGTCCGTCTAACGATCAATATTTCATATTTTGAGCTGAAACATGTTATGTTCCAAATGCTACAATCAATAGGACAGTATTGTAGAATGCATCATGAGCATCCTCAGGTTCATTTGACCTCATTTATTGAGTTTCATTCATCCAACAAGGAGTTCTACAAAAGGTTCCAAATGCTAAAATTGTTCTCGTATTCACTTAAAGACATAGCTAAGGAGTGGCTAAGTTCTCTACATCTAGGACCTGTGTCTACATGGACTGACCTTACTTATAAGTTTTTGTTTCGCTTCAGCCCTCTAACATTGAATGCTAAGTTGAGGAGTGACATTACTTCATTCAAGCATCAGGATGATGAGAATATCCATGACACATGAGATCGTTACAGGGGTTTCTAAGTAAATGTCTGATGCATGGTTTTCCACCATGGACTCAGATGAAGATATTTACAATGGCATGAATCTGCAGTAAAGGATGTTTGTCGATGCCTCTGCTAATGGAACTTTATTTGATAATAGTTATATTGATGCTCTTGATATTATTGAGAGAATCGCTAAAAACGCTTGTCAATTTCCAAACACGAGAATGTCTCAAGGTTGCCAGTACGACACAAGCTGATACTTTGTCGGCACTTGTGAAACAAGTATTGACATTGGCATATATGGTGAAGAGCATACATCAACCAGTACTAGTTCAAGCTATACAGACATCCGTAAATGTTTGTGTGTTCAGCGAAGGACAACACTCATATGAAGAATGTCCCCAAAATTTCGAATGTTAGAGTTGCAATCCAAATACTTTTAGGATTTGGTTTAACATAAAAATCTTACTTTTAGTACTTTACAATAATTAAAGGTAGGAAACCCATGTTGAGTAGAATTATTTTCTATGCAAGTTTTCTTTGGAAACAAGCAACTTATCCCTATAACTAGATACTAAAGATTAGGGTTTTAGACACAACACAAGATACAACATGTAGATTAAAGATTATACATAGCGTCAAGCCGTAAATAGGTTGTAATCTTTTATTCTTCATCATAGTGAAAGTTTTCATCCTCTACCATGATTTTTCATGTTTTGAGTTTTCTATGTAAATCTTTGTGTTATTTATTTTCTTGTTTTGTTTGCGATCACCATCTTCGTTTGTTTCGTTGTTATCGCTCATTGTCGATATATCCCTGATATTATATCGAATCTATTTGTTACATAGGGAATTCAAATCACATGGATACCAATGTCTAGAGGAGTACGTACAATCCAAGTTGGAGGACGTATCCTAATCTATCCTATGGGAATGCCAATATCGGTATACAAGGGCGGAACAACAATTACAATCAACAACAACACTTTAATCAGCATGCTTACCAAATCCAAAATAGGTTTGCTCAACAACTTATGTACCAATAAGAGCAACAACCCATAAATACATTTTAACCCCGAAAATCACTCCAAACATGGATCTAATCACCTATACATGAGTCATAATAATCACCAAAGCTTACTAAGCCACAATAGAGCATCTAAGAATCGTTTATCCTATTTCTAACATCAAATTCACTATTTAGATCACCAAAGACATGTTTCACATATTCAACACCCAAAATACTATAAAATTAAGGAAACCATTATTTTTATGATATTCAGAAAGCATTCGAAGTTGGCGATGTACTGACCTTTGAAACAAACCCAAAATTGAGCTCTCACATTGGGCTCCTTCAATCTTTCTCTTTTCCTCTAGCTTGGAAAAGCTCTCCTAACCCTTCCACTTGCCAAACAAACATAGAAACGAATTTAAGGGTTGGACTAAAGGTTAAGAAGAGTTTAATTTAGAATTTATAACATGAAAATGGAAATGGAAGCACTTAAAACCCTAAACCCTTCAAAAAAAACCCATCAATGACTACTCAGCTTTTCATCACAAAAATGATCTTTTCTTGAAGCTCTTGGAATGAAGATTTACAATCCTTCAATTTTGAATCTCAAAATAACAACTTGATAGATAAAGTTGGCTCATTTAAATCAAAGTGGCTAAGGTACTCTTGAGAGGAAAAGATGAAGAAAATAGTGTGGGATGGTGATCTCTCCAAATAGTGTTTTGTCCCCTATAATGTCACGTCCAAACAAGAAGCAATAAAGAGAATTCAACCTTTTCTTTAAAAATTGATTAATTGCAAAATAAAATTTCCAAATTTCTCATCTTTCACAAATGATCATTTTTTGAGTCTTCATAACCCAATTCTCATCCAATTAACCAATGCAACTTGACAAGATGAAATACGAGTCACGTTCACCCATTGACTCGGAAATTTGGGTCATTACATTTAGTATTGCTTATGGATTCATGAGCGATTTTGACTAAATTTGTTGTAATTGTTATATTTAGTATTTCTTATGGTAAAATATGTTACACCATTATTCAAAAAAATATTTCACCATACCATAAACAATACTTTTGATATAATTATTAAATAAAATAATTTAAAAAATACTATTTAAGAATCGAATACAAAATTAATAAAATTGTATATAGCTCTTTTATTACTCAATCTATGTTTATTCGTTGAATAAATTTGTACAAATATATATTTCAAATGAAATATTTTCTTTCACATGTATGGTAAACATGATAAAATTAATAGGTTAAATTGCACCATTAGTCACCAAACTATTGCATCTTTCTTATTTTGGTCACTGAACTAATTGTTTTGGGAAGAATCGTCACTAACATTATGTTTCATTATTATTTTTGGTTCTTGACCATCAAAAAAATTAACGGTGATGATGTGGATTTTTAATTCATTTTTTATTTTCCATGTTATTTTCTCTCTCCTCTTTATCATCCGACATTTCATTTTTAATTATTTTATTTGACCAATATAGTCATGACAAATGGCACCACCTTATTGTCCAACTAAAACCAAAGGAAAGAAAATATAGTTGAGTGTTAAGGAGGGGAATTAAACCCCCAACCCTTAGGGTGCGGCTAAAATGAGGCGGCCCTACACAAATTCTTAAATCTACATTAATTCTTACTCAAATGGTAAGAATTTAGGTTATAATATAAGAATTTGTGTAGTTACACAAATTCTTACATAGTTGATAAGAATTTTTAAAGTTACACAAATTCTTGCCTAGTTAGTAAGAATTTCGGTTCTACCTAAATTTTTACCCAGTCCTACATAAATTCTTACAAAAATGATAAGAATTTGTGTAGGGCCGCATTTTAATCGCACCCTAAGATGTCGCACCTTAGCATATCCCACTGAGCTAGGCTACATCAATGTTAAAACTTTACTAAAACTTTTATCTAATGTATATTGTGTCACAATTTCAAAATTATATTATAATAAAAATGAAGGAAGGGAAAGGGATTAAAACAAACTGATGATATTGTAATACCCAAATTTTGTCCAAGACCCATATATATTATATTTTTATTATAAATAAAATCAAAAATATATAAATAAATAAATAATAAGCTCATAATAAATAAATAAATAAATCTCATAAACAGTCCAAAAACCCATGTTATAATGTCCAAAGTCCAGTTTCAATTGCAAAAGCCCAAATTACATTAGATGCCAGCCCATCACAATTGTTTACAGCTCATTTTGATCCAAAACCAATTTTGAACAAAAAATTCCTTTTCCTACCCAAATTGGTCCACTTGGTAGCTTCGGATTGGCACAAAGGGTTTAGACGCGTACCTATGCTTTGTCCCGCTTAGTTGGCTACAACTTGAAGCTGCTGTCACTTGTGCGACGTCAGCGATAATGACGCAATCCACCAACCTACAAATAGGAGGAAAAAGAGTGCCAAATTATTAATTACAGTCATTAATAAAAAATAATTACCATATTAAATAATAATAAAATAGAGAGAGAAGATATCTCGGGTACTAAACTGCCGGGAACCGAATCGCCGCTAAAGATACGAATAGACATTAGAAAACACGAACAGACCTCAAAACTCGTCAAAGAAGACGATCGGAGAAATCGTCATGAAGGTATAACTTCGTTTTTACTCTTTATTTCTTGCAAAAACATGAAAAAAGCATTAATTCATATATGAAAACATATAAAATAGAAAAGAAAGTAAAAATACAAAAGCATAGATCGAAGTACTTATCTTGGTAACCGGACTGGTTTTAGGCCACGACGAAGTCAAAAATGGATGTTAGGAGGGTAGTTAGGATTAGGATGGTGGAGATGAGTGGCTTTATCGTGTCGGGAATAATTTAGATTTTTAAAGTTCAAAAATTATTTTTTTGAGATTTTAGGGTTTCGACAGACGGTGGTCGAGAGTCAACACCCAGTGGCCAATGAACATGTCAAAGTTCGGTCAAAGATGGCGGGTTGGATTGATGGACGGTGATGATGGCGATTTGTAGTTGGAATTCTTGGTGTTCTTCAAGTTCTTGATGAACCATGAAAAACACCAAGCAGAAGCTTGTGTTTTTTTTTATCTTTGAGGGGGGAAATTTTGAGTTTGGGGTGTTTCTAAAGAGGGTTTCAGAGGGAATTAAGAGAGAAGTAGGAGGAAAGAGAATGCACAATCAGAAAAATGAAGAGCAAAAGGAAATTTCCGGATATAAGGGCTTTATATAGCCCAACTGAAATGACACCGTTTTGGTGTCGGGTCAGGAGGGTCTACGAACTCTATTCGAGTTGGATATTCGATCCGCGCCTCTCACTCTTGAGCTTTTATATTTTGGGCTGTTAATTTTGTATTCCTTCCAATTTAGTCCCTAAAATAAATAAAAATTAATTTCTAGTTTTTAATTTGTGCATTTCAGTCTTTCTTATTAAATTATTTAATTAAATTGCAATTTAATTGTTTATTGAATTGCAAATTTTAATCAATGCATATAGATTCATTTTAGGTGATTTAAATTACTTAGTTTAATTAATATTTTTTGGGCCTTAGTCTTAGGTTTTTTATTAGACTTTTAATAATTAAGGAGATAATTGTAGAAAACTAATGAATATTGAATGAGAAATTTTAGACTTCAAATTGAATGGTGTCCCAATGTAATGGGATGCTATTTAAGATGGACTTTTAAGTAAAATATTCAATGTTCATTAAAATCTTAGAAATTGATAAAAAAAAAACTAGACTGTTAATTAGAGCTTTAAATAGGATTAGAACTTTAATAATTAGTTTAATTAATTAATTAGGGAATATTATCTATAATTTTGGGGTTTAGATATGATGGTGCCCAAGTAATTGGGTGCCGTCTCATGTAAACCTTTAAATTAAATAATGTTCATAGATTTAAATAATACATGATTAAATTAAAGCCTTTTTAGATTAGCACTTAAAATAAACAAGACCATAATTAATCATGCATTAAAAACTTTTTATATGAGAAATGTATTTTTGGAATATGAATAGAGGTGACCTGAGCGTATAGGGGTGTTTCCAATTTATATTCGAAGCAAAAATATATTTCCTTATAAAAGGCATACTTCCATTTGAAACATAAACTCAGTTAATAATTAAAAATTAAATTCGATTTGTTTTTCTTAAAATGCCAATATGTCACTCAAAATTAAAGGCACCGATATTGGGTGTTTGTAGGTGCTAATCCTTTCCCACACGTAATCGATTCTCAAACCCTAATTTTAAAAGAATGAATATGTGGTTATTTTTATGGTGTTCGGTCTGCCAAAGTGACCAGTGGCGACTCCAATTCATTTTCAAAATCAAATTAAAAAAAAAACTAATTTTCAAAGATTAATCTTCTAAGCTATTTTCACCGGTTAAAAATAGTTTCGACAGATATCAATCGGGTTTTTCCACTGTTGAAGAGAGCTCCGACGCTATGACCCAAAACATAGCAGTTTGAGGAATCAAAGTTAGTTGGCAAACCACATCTTCCTTCATAACACGAACTAACTTACTAATCCAATTAGAAATATACTTTATCGGTCAAGTTATTTAGCGCAAAGGTTTAAGCCTAAAAAAATAAATATTTTTTAACATATAATGATTAGTACCCAAAGAAGTGTGATTCCCTTTAAAATTGTCTTCATAAGAACCTTTATGTTTTCTCTATTTTATTTTCGCGATCTAGTGGTATTAAAAAACAAAAATAAACATTGTGAATTGGAAATCTTGAAATACTTCAACAAACAAAGTTAAAGAGAGGAACATCATTACAAAGTAATTACATTGTAGATTATACACGGTAGATTATAGAGTTTAAATTATTGTAAATATTTATCCCTTATCCTAGGATTCTTATCTCTTATCTTATCTCCTAGGTTTAATTTAATTTCAATTTAGAGTAGTGTATTTATATCATAACTCTTTGTAATTGACCTATAAAAAGATCTTACCTGTGTTATTTGATATCAAGAAAAACTGGACAGAGTATCTCATTGAACTCTGCCTCTAAACGTTTAGTTTCTACATGGTATAAGTCTAGGATTCTCGATCCTATTTTTGAATTCCAATGGCTAGCAAATATTGGAAAATTCATGGTAAGCCAGCAAATTTGGCTGCATCCGAGAGCAACTCTGGTGGCCGATTCAGCACACATCAATTTGAAGAATTGTCACACCTAACTGCAAAGATGACCACATCATCTAATTCTCAGGCTGCCTTTACTGAACATGACGGTATTATTTCATTTGCTAATGTTGTTGATTAAAAACATTTTACGACATGGATTGTGGATTTTGAGGCCTCTGACCATATGGCAGGGGATTGTTCAAAGAGTTTATTAGAATTAGAACCAAATCCAACGTCAAGACAACATATGGTTCTTTGGCAGCCATTGAAGGGAGTGAGACTATTCATGTAATACCCCCAAAATTTGCTAAGTTGATTAAGGGTCATTTAGTACTAAGATAATAGCTTAAAAGCTAACTTAGTGACTAAAATGATAAAAATGCGAAAGTTGAGATTTCTTTAATTATGGGTTTTGGAAAGGAAATTTCTAAGGTTTAAAGGTCTCATGTGATAGATAGTGAATTGAATAAGGTATTCTTAAAGTTTGGTTGAATTTCAAGGAAAATTGAAATGAGAATTGAAGTTTTGTATGGGGTTAAATCTGATTTTTAGTTGTAATGATGGAATTAAGGTAGTAATGTTGAATTGAGGACTAAATTGCAAAGTTAAGAAGCATGAATCCTTATCTTTGCATTTTAGTGACTATTTTGGTAAATAAGGAAAATTAGGGAGAATTATTGTGAATAATTATTTGGTGAAGAATGCGATGAGTGGGTGGTTTAAAGCTAGTGATTGGACTAAATTGAAAAGTAGAGAAGTAAGAAGAAGTTAGTATAAAAGTTGAAGTTGTTTATGGAAGTTGTATAGAAAAACTGGTTTATGGCAGTAACTTTGAAAATTCACCGTAAATTCTACAAAATGGTTAGAAGGTGAATTTTATACCAATGTAAATACGTATTCGTCTAGTTTCGTTTCCAACAAACGGAAACTGATTTCGAGTTCTGAGTAAAACGATATGAATTTTTAAGTGGTGAAAGGTCAGAAAACAGTATAGTAGGCTGTTCCGAAATTCAATACTGGAAATTGACTTTGAAAATTCGCCATAAATCGTACAAGTTGAATTTGGGCTATTAATTTATATGGTTGAAAATCTTATTGAATCTAGTTTCTTTCAGAACAAACGGAATCGAATTCTGAGTTGTAGATTATTTTATAGAAATATTTCTTGGGAGGTACTGCAAACTACCAAAAAATGAGAATTGATACACTTTGTATCTAAGGTTGGTTAGCAAGCTTGAAAATGGTTAATGGAAGTTAAAATTGGTCACTAAGGACCATAATGAGTTTTTGAACAATACAAGGAAGAAAGGAAAACGTTTGGAAATTTTTATATTCGAATGATTATATTTGACAATATGTCTAAGATATTGTTAGATTGGGATCTAACAAATATTTTACTTATTTGAATTATGAAGTTAAGTTCGAATCAAGGGAGGTTCGAGGTACGATGAAGGAAATGATCAAAGAGGACTTAGTGAGGCATACTAATAAATGGCCCAGGTGAGTGCAATGCATACATAACATTATACATGCATGTTTCATACATCACCGGTAGGACTTGCGAAGAGCCTACCTGGTTTATATATTGTCATAATAATTATGCCATTGATCATATATTTGACATATTTTAAATATGTCAAGGGTTGAAAATAAATGCATTGATCACTAGTTATTGATGATGGTATAATATGAATGTTATTTTGGTTATGAACTGTTAAATGTTGATATATATTGATATATGTTGCCATTGATGACTAAACGATGAAATAAAGCCCAATGTATGATATAGAGGTTCAAAGGTATAGTTGGCTAGCCATAGAGTCATAAACAACTGTATAAATATTCTAAGCACTTCGGTGCAATATTCATAAATACTCATTAAGGGTATACTTATGCAAGGTTTGGGTATACGAAAACACTTAGGGTGTTAAGCACTACGGTGCAATTTTATTAATACTCAATGAGGGTATACTCATGCAAGGTTTGGGTATACGAAAGCACTTAGGGTGCTAAGCACTACGGGCAAATAATATACATACTCAAGAAAGGTTGGGTATGGGGGGATGACTCGTGTACATAGAATCTCTTAATTCGATACCTTGGGCTAAATAAATTGAAAAGAATAAAAAAATAAACATGAAGATAAGCTTGAAAGCTTGCAGATAGAAACGGAAAAAGGTATTGGTAAGAACTGAAAGCTTACGGATGGAAATGGCAACGGTATTGGTAAGATCCAATCTTATCATTTTGATATACATATTTATTTATGTTAACGGGCATGTAATGGTAAGGTGATCATATGCATTGTTAATCATTAATATTGATATTATGACTATTGCACTTGAATTTGAATTATTGCCTCACTAAGTAAATACTTAGCGTATAACTGTTTTACACATAGGAAAGAAGAAATGGTTGGAGTAAGGAGCGTATACGGACATCATCAATTAATAACAGGTACATCAGTATCCGTAAGATATCTTTTGATACTATTTAATATTTACTAGTTGGCATGTATATTGAAAGGGTATGCCTGCTCTGATAGAATTTGTATTTTATTTGGTATCTGGATGAATTTTAAATCAGACGGATTTTAGGCAATTTTATTAATTATATCAAGACAAATTAAATTGATAAGTTGCTGCCTGAAAATAAACTCAATTTGAAGATGAAAATATTATTTTTAAACTTTACGCGAATAACTAGATTTGTAAATAAAAACTAAATACATTATAATATTTTTAAAGAAACAAAATTTTACCGAATTACAAATGTAGATGGTTTTATGAATGTTTTGTGATACCTCTGACTCGTATTCAGTGTTGGATACGGGAAAAGGGGTGTTACATGGTTAGAAGGTGAATTTTCAAAGTTACTGCCATAAACCAGTTTTTCTACACAACTTCCATAAACAACTTCAACTTTTATACTAACTTCTCCTTACTTCTTTACTTTTCAATTTAGTCCAATCACTTGTTTTAAACCATCCACTCATCACATTCTTCACCAAATAATTATTCACAATAATTCTCCCTAATTTTCCTTATTTACCGAAATAGTCACTAAAATGCAAATATAAGGATTCATGCTTCTTAACTTTGCAATTTAGTCCTCAATTCAACAGTACTACCTTAATTCCATCATTACAACTAAAAATCATATTTAACCCCATACAAAACTTCAATTCCCATTCCAATTTTCCTTGGAATTCAACCAAACATTAAGAATACCTTATTCAATTCACTATCTATCACAGAGACCTTTAAACCTTAGAAATTTCCTTTCGAAAACCCGTAATTAAAGAAATCCCAACTTTCGCATTTTTGTCATTTTAGTCACTAAGTTAGCTTTTAAGCTATTATCTTAGTTCTAAATGACCCTTAATCAACTTAGTAAATTTTGGGGTATTACAATTCAAGTTAATCAGGACATTGAATTAAATTCGATTCTTTATGTTCCACGCCTTGCATGCAACTTGTTGTCTGGTAGTAAATTATCTTTTGATCTGGGATGTTGTGTTAAGTTTGATCTAAATGGTTTTGTTTTTAGGTAATGGATTCGGGGAAGATGATTGGCAATGCTAGCTTGTATGGTGGACTTTACATACTTTAGGGTTCTCTTCCTCCACCATTGCAAGCATACTCCAGTTCCATCTCACAACCTCTTTCCATGCCAGATCACAGTAAAATTATGTTATTGCATTTTCGACTAGGCCATCCAATTTTCTTTTACCTTGCAAAAATGTACCCATATTTGTTTCTCCATAAAAATATAAAGACATTTCATTGTGACATTTGCTAGTTTGCTAAACATCAGAGAACATATTTTTCTTTATCCACCTACAAATTGTCAAAACCATTTTTCCCATCCATGATGATATTTGGGGACCTTCTAAGATTAGAAATGTTAGTGGATCTCGTTGGTTTGTTACTTTTATAGAGGACCACACTAGAGTAACCTGGACCTTCTGAATGAAAGACAAATCTGAAGCTAGTGGGATCTTTAAAGACTTTTTTAGTATGGTCAAAAATCAATTTCAAAGTTATATACAAATCCTTCAAACCGATAATGACAATGAGTATTTTTCCAAAAATTTAGAGTCTTTCTTTCGGGAAAAAAGTATAATTCACATTAGCTCTTGTGATGATAGTCCCCAACAAAATGTGATTATCGAGCACAAAAATAAACATCTTTTGGATAGCTAGGTCTCTTTTGTTCTCTTCTAATGTTCCTAAATACCTATGGGGAGAAGCTGTCCTTACTGCAATACATCTCATTAATAGAATGCCCAGTAGAACCCTTAAATTTCAGTCACCCAAGGATGTTCTACTTGCCAAGTTTCCTTCTTTCAAACCTATGTCTTGTAACCATCCATTAAAAGTCTTTGGGTGTTCAACTTTTGTTCGCATTCATGAGCAACATCGGTCTAAATTAGATCCTAGGCCCCTAAAGTGTGTTTTTCTAGGATACTCACGCACTAAGAAGGGCTACAAATGCTATTCCTCAATCACTAAAAAGGCTTATGTCTCTATGGATGTCACATTCCTTGAACATCAACCATTTTTTCCCAAAACCGAAATTCAGAGGGAGATTCATATTGAATTTTAGTTTCCATTCCTTGATAGCCTTCAGAATTTGGCTAGTTTACCCTTGTCTCCACAACCTACACCAAATCCATAGGTATTATTAACCTCACCTTCTTCAAGTCCACATGTATTATTACCCCTCACCTACTTTTTCACCTTTACCACCTAATTCTCCTCCACCGAATTCTAGTCCACCTTTAACCCCACAAAGAGATCATACTTTACCTTCTAAAACTTCATAAACAAAAGAATAGAACTAGTGTTTATAAAAGAATAGAAAGTCTACCATACAAGCTGGACGTTGCCAAGAGTTGGAACTAAATCCAATTACCATAGAAAATTTGGAAGGTATAAAATCTCCTCATAATGAAAATCATGTTCCTATTATTTATATTGATGATTTACTGATTGCTTAAAGAAAAGGTGTAAGGAGGTGTACAGCTCATCCTATACAGAAGTATGTGGCATATAGCAGATTAATACCTTCATTCAAGGCTTTTACAGCAAATGTTGATAAAGTAAAGATTCCTAGAACAGTGGAGGATGCTCTAAAAAATCCTAAGTGGAGGAAGGTAGTTGAAGAAGAGATCAAGGCCCTCGAGAAAAATAAAACTTGGATCTTGACTGATCTACCTCAAAGGAAGAAACCAATGGGCTGTAAATGGATTTTTAAAGTTAAATGCAACTCCGATAATAGTATCAAAAGATTTAAAGAAATGTTAGTAGCAAAGGGGTTCACATAGTCTTATGGTATAAATTACCAAGAGACCTTTGCTCCAGTTGCAAAATTGAACACGGTGAGTCTTGTTATCCTTGGCCGTAAATCAAGATTGGCCACTTTTTCAGTTATATATCAAAAATTCCTTCTTGAATGGCAACCTAATTGAGGAGGTGTACATGGAGATCTCATCAGGTATGAAGTAAACTTAAAACAACTCATAAAGTGTACAATCTGCAGAAGTCTTTATATGGCTTAAAGCAATCTCCACGGGGCTAGTTCGACAGATTTGTCAAGGTTTTTAACGCCCCAAATTTGGTCCTAGATGTTAGCTAGATCGATTAGACGGTTCAAGGGAACCGAATTAGACGATTTGAGCTAGTTTCAAGAATTAATTCATAATAAATTATTTTTGGCTAAAATAAAATAAGAAAAAATATTAGTAAATCTTTAATTAATCTATTAAGAGTTTTGGGAAACTTGATTTGAAGAAATAAAATTGGATTTTGGGACATTTTGGTTTGGTGACTAAAATGTAAATTTTTCAAAACTGTTTTGGTGACTAAATCTAAAAAGGTCAAAACATAGAATCTTTAAGGAGCTAATTTACCAAAGTTTTTAATCAGACTTTTCCCTTAATTTAGGCTATTTTTAAATGATTTTAAAATGGATATTATATAAAAAATAGATTGGATTAAAAAGATTTTTAATAGCTAAATCATTTTCTTACGTAACTACTTTTACTCTCAACTTTTCTGTCAACTTTCTTAGTAGCCAAACTATCAATTTTACTCTAAAATGCTCAGGAATCATTCTTTTTTATTTCATATTGATTTCTTAATTGATTCTTTTGATTTCTACACTAAATCATATTTGCTTTCTTTGAGATTTCACTCAAAACGTGCCAATTAAGGGGAAAGTCAGCAATTAGAGGTGATTTTTATTTCTCTCCTCTAATTAAAGGTTCTTTACTGAAATTCCCAAGTTCTTAATCCTTTACAATTAATTTTTCTTATGTGTTAATGATTAAATCATGGCTAAAAAGGTTTTAATTGAGTTTTGATAAGAAATTTGATGAATCTTGATAATGGATCTGATTTGTATTGATTCTAATTAATTTAGATCACATGTAAGATATGTTTTAATGTTAAGAGAAGAGATTAATAAAAGGTATCCTGAAACTAAGTGAATTGCTAATTTTCTAGGTTGTAAATAGTTAGATTTTAGGGTGTTCTTGGTGTTGAAAGGTTGCTGGAGATATAAGGTTGATATATTGTTGTTTTTGGATGTTAATTGATGGTTTTTTAGGTTATGGTTGGGATTTGTTTAGGTTGAGTTTGGTGATGTTTTCGGTTGTTTTATGAAAGCGTTTGATGGTTTTTAGTGAGGTAAAGTTAAGAGTAGATGTTCTTGGGATTAGAGATGCATGGAAATGCATTAATCCTCTATTTTTGTGTTGGTAAAATAGAAGAGACGAATCATTCATCTTTTGGAGAGGCTCCAAAGAATTTGGAAGCTTGATTTTGCATCGACAAGTGAAGCGTTGTGTTGTCGATGAGTGGAAATGTTGTTTACTGCTTAATAAAGGTTTGAAGGTGATTTGGGGGGTTTAGATTAAGCTTGAAATGCTTGTCTAAGCTCATAAGTAAGTAATGGATGTTCTCGCTCTTGTTTTTGGTTTTGCAAAATACAATCTCATGCACATGATTATGATTTGGATTACCTACTGTTATATGCATGTTTTGAAATGAAATATGATGTAAATGATCATATGTTTATGCTATATGAGTTGGGCAAATGATTTAAGAAAAAGGATTTTTAGAATGAGAAATGCATGGCTTATTGCATTGAAGATTATTTGGTTTGATGCATATGTAAAACAATGAGGTAATGTGGTTTAATGGAATATATTGGCAAGTGGCAATGATTAAATGTTATCAGATATAGTTGGCATGACATAGGGTTTAAAGTGTACGATAAAAAGTTGCCTCATGTGTATCGAGGGGTCAAGAGTGTGCCAATTCTCCCACTGGTGGATTTGTACATTATAACTATTGAGGGTAGTAGTACCATGCTCCAGTTCGAGGATGTATGTAAAGTGGTCGAAGGAACCACTTAGGCAATTCGTGTATCTGGTGTGTTTTTATAAATAGAATGAATTGGTTTTGGGTCACTTGATTGCCAATATATGATTTAATGTATCATGAGAAATAGATTATGTTTTGTATAATATGGATTATACATGTGGTGCTCTTCAAGCATGCTATTTTGAGGTTTTAGCATGAGAAAGCTTAAATTGAGGTTTATGCTAGAAATTCATGATACATGTGTTGCAAATGTCTAAATGTGCATATTTTGGAAAGATAATAGAAGCTTGAGATATTTTGGCATGAGATTTAATACTTGTTTGAAAACAAATGGTTTTAAATGCATTGATGAGTGTTTTTGAGAATCTCTCACTAAGCTTCATAAGCTTACGCTCTCTTTTCTTATAAATGCAGAAAAATAAGCATTTTGGACAGCGAGCAAGCAAGAAGCAATCCAAGGGCGAAGCTATTTCAAGTACGATTTTATAAATGCAACGTAGTAATAAAAGGGCAATGTGACCGAGTTGTAATTAGGAGGTTTTTTTTTGGTTACTCCCTACTTTGAGCATGTTTCATTTGATATTTTGGACATGTATGAGGTTATATGACTTGTTTTGAGAGGTTGGGATGTGAATTGCATGCTTGGGTAGAGATCATGACTATAGGATCTTTGATTAGAATTGCCATTGTTTGAATGATCTTCTAGAATGCCTGTTTGGTTGTGGAAATGTTGTTTAAAATGTCATATGGTGTTTGTTTGAGGTTGGAAGCAAGTTAGATTAAGCCAAAGTGTTATATGTTTGACCAATAGGTCATTATAGACCCAGCCGTACTGGTACGGGTCCTTAGGGATTGGTACGCATGGCCTATCTCAGCTCTAAATTGTGTAAAATTGCACAAGGGTATCGGTATGCCCCTCAAAAAATACATTGGGTATCAGTACACGGGTAACTGTATCGATACGCCCTTTAGCTACTAGAATTCATTGTTTTGATATTGAACAACTGGTATTGGTACGCCTAAGGATCGTACTGATACCCATTGCAAAATGTACCCGTATCGATACGGGAGAGGGGTGTATCAGTATGCTGACTATTATTTCTGGTAATACACTTTGCTAAAGTTTTAATCTTTACAATTTAGTCCATATTTCTTGATCATGCAAATTGAATAAGTTTGGATGATTATTTTAAGTTGGAAGTTAACCGGCTTGTATGTAATATGATTAATTAAGGTTTGGTAAATTTGGATTTAAGTAAGTCCTTTTAGTTTTCTAAAATTACAATTTGGTCCCTAGAGTACGTTCTCAACCAATTGGATGTCAATTTGACACCCGATTTAATTATAAATTTCACTGCTGTGAACATGATCACCTTAGGACTTAATTATGCATTTAGACAAGATAAAAGAAAAATAGACCATTTTCTAAGTAAATCATTTGGGTTTGTCTCGGCAAACCCAATGTAGCTCGCTTGGTTCAGTCTAACGTCTAGGCCCGGTCAAGGGGGTTACATTTGGTGGTATCAGAGCTAGGTTATGATTGTTGAGAGATGGGTTATGGTTGTTTGAAGTATTGGTGTGGTATGAATCTGTTGAATAGCTTGCATGGTGTATGATTCTGTGCTTCTATGTTTGAAATGTGTTATGTTGAGGTAAAAGCTTGGGGACACATTGCCTTATTACTACGGGTGTGAAATGGTTTTTGTTTTGAAACATGAGCCCCTTGGATTCTTTCTTCAAGCTGGTCTAATTGCTATTTCATTATAATTTCTTGTTATAAAATTTATATGTTTGATTATGCTATCGAGACGAGAGCTGAGATTAAATACATCTACATATCTTGGAGAGAAGGATGAGATGTGGATCTATCTAAGGTTGAGGTTGTTCTGGATAATAGGACTGAAAAGATGTTGAGGTTCATGTTGCAAAATTATCTTTGTGTATGTTAATAAATCAGGGGTTAAGGATGTTTGGATTTTGGAAGTTTGTGTTGTTGGGGATCCTTTCTCAGAATGCTTTGGAATTTTTTATCAGGGTTGTCTTGTGGGTGCGAAGTTAAGTTCGATGTTGAGACGTACCATGGTACGGCTCTTAAACCTTTTTTGTGTCGTGTTAGCGAGCATTAAGGAAGTGCGAGACTTGATTATGTGTTTGCAAAGTGATGGGTTTGTGGATATGTTGTGTAGAAGGTGAATGCACTAGAGGCATTCGAGGTTGTGGTGAGATGAGTATTCAGTGAATACTTGGTTTCATGAATAGCAAAAGTGGTAGAATTCTCGTGTGCAGTGATACCGAGATGAATCTTGACTGATAATCAAGATGTGCTAATATGTTTCGTAGTGAAGCATCTGTTCATAATTGAGGTAGGTGGAAGTTTTGGTAAGCTGAATGAGCTGTTCTGAGGAAGTGACTAGGTTGTGTAAGTTTGGTCTGAAAATGTTGTGGGTAAGTTTGAATTGTTAATCATACACAGTACAAAGCATTTATGTGTATATTTTTAAATATTCCATTACATGCATACATTTGGCCAAGACATTATAGATTTTGCATACATGTCTATAGGCATCTATGAGGACATTTAAGTAATCATGCATACATATGTTTACACTTACGAATGACTTTTCGAAGATCGATGAAGTTATGATGAAAGTTAGCCGTAGCAAGGATATTCTTTATGATGTCTTTGATTATGGGAAGTGTTTAAGGTGGATTTTTGGAGGATGGATTTATGCTAGAATAGAAGTGACCAAGGTTAGTGATAGGAGTATGTGGTTTTCTTAAAATCAATTGAGTGCTATCAAAGTTTGTTGAAGAATTTTCTTAGGTTTTTACACCGTTAGTGAAGTTGTGACATTGGAGATGTCATGTGGTTTGTGAGATTGCATAAGACGTGGTTGTTCGTAGTTGACTAAGGATGGACATGCACTTGCGCCTACTGTTGTGCCATAAAGAGGTTGTAGGTGTGGTTGAGGTAATTTTTAGCGTAGGGTGGAAGGCCAAAAGACTGTTGCTTAATACACCTGTAAAAGTTTTAGATATAGGTATGCGAGTAACTAGTTCTTTTGGAAAAGCAGTAGTCACAAGGAGGTTGTTTAGAAGATGTCCTTTGATGGTTCAAGGTCACGTGTTTGCAGCTGATTTAATAGAATTGTTGTTTCATGGTTTTGATGTAATCTTATGGATGCATTGGTTGACCGAGAATAGGGCTATGGTCGACTTCGAAACCAAGAGAGTTTCGTTGAAACTTGCTGAGGATTATGAAGTGGTGGTTGTAGGCGAGAATGTTAAATTCTTTTCCAATGAAGTATCGGCTCTAGAAGCACGAAAGTTGTTAGAGCTTAAGGGTTAAACATATCTGGCTTATTTTATGAACCCAAATATGAAGGAAGTGCGGGTCCAGGATATTAGTACCGTTTGTGATTTTCTGAGGTTGTTTTCAAAGGAGTTGCTTGGGTTACCTTTGGATAAAGAAGTAGAGTTTTGTATCGAGACGTATGCGGATACGGCTCCGTTGTCGATTGCATTGTATTGTATGGCACTGAAGGAGTTGAAGAAACAATTGCATGAGTTTTTGGATCGTGGTTTCATTAGACCTAGTGCGTCACCGTGGGGAGTACTGGTGTTGTTTATAAAAAAGAAATATGGCACGATGAGATGTACATCGATTATCGATAACTGAACAAGTTGAAGATTAAGAATAGTTATCATTTTTTGAGAATTGAAGACTTGTTCTATCAATTCTCGGGTGTTATGGTGTTTTCCAAGTTTTATCTGTGATCTAGGTATTATTAGTTGAAGGTAAAGGACAAAGACATACCGAAGACAACTGTTCGTACGCATTATGGGCATTATGAGTTCTTAGTGATGTTGTTTGGGTTGACTAATGCTCTCACAGCTTTCATGGACATGATGAATCAGGTATTCCATGAATGTTTGGATCAATTCGTGGTAGTGTTCATTGATGACATTCTCGTGTACTCTCATACTGAGGAAGATCACAATCGACACTGACGGAGTTTTGTTAGATAATAAGCTTATGCCAAGTTGAGCAAGCATGATTTTTGGATTAAACAAGTGTTCTTTGTTGGTCATGTTGTTTCGGCAGAAGGTATCCATATGGATCCGCAAAAGATTGAGGTGGTTGTGAATTAGAAGCAACCTAAGTCGGTGACGGAGGTTCGTAGTTTCTTGGGGTTAGCAGGGTATTATCGTCGCTTTGTGGATGTTTTCTCGAAGGTTGTTGCTCTTTTGGCAAAGTTGTTTCAAAAGAATATAAATTTTGAGTGGATGGAGAGTAGACAACAAGCTTTTGATAAGTTGAAGGAAGCTTTGACGCAAGCTCCAATCTTGATTCAACCTGAGCTAGGAAAGAGTTTGTAGTTTATACGATGCATCCTATGTTGGTTTGGGTGGTGTTGATGCTAAGGGAAAAGTTGTGGCTTATGCATCTAGGCAGTTGAAGGTGTACGAGCTCAATTATCCTACGCATGATATAGAGCTAGCCACGGTGGTGTTTGCGTTAAAGATTTGGAGGCATTATTTGTATGGAGAGAAGTGTACTGTATATACTGATCACAAGAATTTAAAATATCTAATATCGCAAAAGGAGTTGAATCTTAGGCAACAAAGATGGTTGGAGTTACTCAAGGATTATGATTTGACGATAGAGTATCATGTAGGTAAGGCTAATATTGTAGCCGACGCCTTGAGTAGGAAGGTTGCAGTGGAGTTGAGGGCAATGTTTGCTCGGCTGAGTGTGACGCAAGATGGTGGTTTATTGGCTGAGTTGCAAGTGAAGCCATCGTTGTTGTAGTTGATCAAGGAGAAACAACTGTATGATGATTCGTTGGTACCACATGTTAAGGATATTATGGACGATAATCAGATGGATTTTTGTTTTAATGATGGGGGAGTTTTGTGCTTTAAAAGTCAAGTGGTTGTGCCAAATGATGGGGAATTGAGGCGCACTATCTTGAATGAAGCTCATTCGATTATTTTTTCTATGCATCTGGAAGTACAAAGATGTATCAAGATTTAAAGAATGAATATTTTTGGGTTGGTTTGAAGAAAGATATAATGGATTTTGTTGCTCGATGTATGGTATGTTAGCGTGTTAAGGCTGAGCATTAGTTTTCTTCCGGGTTGCTGCAAATGGAAGTGGGGTAGACTTACTATGGATTTTGTAACCAGATTACCTTTGACGCCATCAAAGAAGAATTTTGTATGAGTGATTATGGATAGGTTTACGAAGTGTGCATATTTTCTGGTTGTGCATACAACATATACTTTGGATAAGTTGACAGGGTTTTATATTGCTGAGTTTGTGAGGTTGCATGGGGTGCCTAAGTCTATAGTATCAGAAAAGGATCTGCACTTTATAGCAATATTTTGGGAATGTTTGCATAAGGTTTTGGGTACGCGGTTGAATTTCAGTACTTTGTATCATCCTCAAACGGATGGTCAGTTTGAATGCGTTATCCAAGTGTTGGAGGATATTTTGTGGTGTTGTATCATTGATTTTCAAGGAATGTGGGAGAAACAACTACCATTGGTGGAGTTTGCCTATAACAATAGTTAACAGGCTAGTATTCAAATGGCTCTATATGAAGCTTTGTATGGTAGAAGGTGCCGCATACCATTTTATTGGGCTGAGGCAGGTAAGAAGTATGTTTCCTTGCCCGAAGTGTTGAAGGACGTCAATGCAAAGGTAAAGCTTGTTAGTGATCGGTTGAAAGAGGCTTCAAATTAAAAAAAGTCTTACACTGATTTGAAGCGTTGGAAGATTGATTTTGTTGTTAAAGATAGAGTGTTTCTAAAGGTTTCGCCTTGAAAGAAGGTAATGAGGTTCGGACGGAAAGGCAAGTTGAGTCCAAGGTTCTATGGGCCTTATGAAGTGTTAGAGTATGTTGGTCCAGTTGCTTATAAGCTAAGGTTACCTATGGAGTTGGAGAGGATACATGATGTTTTCCATGTATCGATGCTTCGAAGATATAGATCGGACCCATTGCATGTGATGTCTATTGAGGAGATTGAGTTAAATCCAGATTTGACCTATGATGAGGAGTCAGTGAAATTCTAGATTCTAGTAGCAAGGTTCTTCATGGAAAGACCATTGAGTTGGTAAAAGTATTGTGGCGATATCGTGGTGTAGAGGAAGCCACATGGGAAAGTAAGGAGGACATGAAGAAGCAGTTCCCTTATCTTTTTCCGTCAGATATATTTTGAGGACAAAATTTCTTAAGTGGGGAAGAGTTGTAACGCCCAGAATTTGGGCCTAGATGTTAGCTAGATTGATTAGACGATTTTGGCTAAAATAAAATAAAGAAAAATATTGGAAAATGTTTAATTAATATATTAAGGGTTTTGGGAAACTCAATTTGAAGAAATAAAATCAGATTTTGGGACATTTTGGTTTGGTGACTAAAATGTAAAGTTTTTAAAACTGTTTTGGTGTCTAAATCGTAAAAGGGTCAAAACTTTGAATCTTTAAGGAGCTAATTTACCAAAGTTTTTAATCAGACTTTTCCTTTAATTTAGGCTATTTTAAATGGTTTTAAAATGGTTATTATATAAAAAGAAAATAGATTTGATTAAAAAGATTTTTAATAGCTAAATTATTTTCTTACATAACAACTTTTCTCTCAACTTTCTCAGCAGCCAAACTATCAATTTTACTCTTAAATACTCAGGAATCATTCTTTTTTTATTTCATCTTGATTTCTTATTTGATTCTTTTGATTTCTACACCATATCCTATTTGCTTTCTTGGAGATTTCACTCAAATCTTGCCAATTAAGGGGAAGTCAGCAATTAGAGGTGATTTGTGTTTCTCTCCTCTAATTAAAGTTTCTTTACTAAAATTCCCAAGTTCTTGGTCCTTTACAATTGATTTTTGTTATGTGTTAATGATTATATCATGGTTAAAAAGGTTTTAATTGAGTTTTGATAAGAAATTTGATAAATCTTGATAATGGAGTTGATTTGTGTTGATTCTAATTGATTTAGATCACATGTAAGATATGTTTTAATGCTATGAGAAGAGATTAATAAAAGGAATCCCGAAACTAAGTGAATTGCTAATTTTCTAGGTTGTAAATAGTTAGATTTTGGGGTGTTTTTGGTGTTGAAAGGTTGCTGGAGATATAACGTTGATATATTGTTGTTTTTTTATGTTAATTGATGATGATAAGATGTTAAAATTGTTAGGTTATGGTTGGGCTTTGTTTAGGTTGAGTTTGGTGATGTTTTCGATTGTTTTAAGGAAGCGTTTGATGGTTTTTAGTGAGGCGAAGTTGAGGGTAGATGTTGTTGGGATTAGAGATGCATGGAAATGCATTAATCATTTATTTTTGAAACACCCATTTCATGTACTGAATACGAGTCAGAGATGTCACATTACTAATGCCTTATCTTGTTTTGTCCATATACGTTTCATCATCAAAATTGATTAATTCTCTATGGTTTAGTTTATTTTCATGCATCATACTCTACTAGTAATTATGTACTTACATGCCCACTAGAGATTATCATAAGCTAGAAAATCTTACTGGTGTTTTGCAGATTGAAGCTTGATCAACATGCTCAACTCCTCTTCGAGTACTCCACCTTAACCTACGTGTGAATCAAACACACGCTAAGTTTTCACTTAATGGGGAAATAAACAAAATTAATAATAATTTAAACTTATTAAACTTTATGGCTACATTTATATAGCATGATATATTCCAATGCATTAACTTTTATGTTGCATTAGTGATAGCTTACTATATGCTAATATCATAATATTTTATTGTTTGTTCATTTATCATAATATGTCATTTATACCTCAATGCATGAACATATATATATCATGTTACAAGCTAATGAATGTGCTTGATCTATTCCTTTAACATCATATCACTACTTACCATTAATGTTAAACTTTTAAGTTTAACTTACTTACCATTTTCATGCCTAATAACATAAGTTGTCTCACATGTACTAACATATATCAAAATTTTTCCTTAGTCATGTAACCTGTAAAAATCAACATCTCATATACATGTGTTAGGCATGGTAAGTCAATTCAATATTCTCAATAAATCTCTTGTTTCCCTTTTGAATCATTTTAAGATTACTGATACCAATTCTATATACCTTTAGCCCAAGAATTTTATATAGAGAGAAACTTAAGTATGCGAGATTAGTACTCCCAGAGTACTAGTCACCGAAGTGACGATAAACATATAGACACATAAAGTGTCGGTAACATATAGACACAGAAGTGTCGGCATCATATAGACACATAAGTGCCAATAAACATATAGATCTGAATATCAGTGTGTAGCTACACGCAGTTCCTGACTGGTAGACCTCTAATGGCATGCCACTATACTGTAACTCTCTATCGTAAACTTGGGAAATAAATCCATATCAATAACTTGCCATAATAGAACATAATAGGGCAGTTCATACTCTATCATGTACTAACCTTTTTCCTTTGCTTGTGAAGCATCATATAACTTATACAAAACCATGTTATCATTTCAATAAAATCAAGTAAATAAAATTCTTAAAAGTCTACTAAAATACATTTCAAAACAAATAAATGCACTCACCTGGGCCATTTATTACCTTGCCTCACTAAAATCTATTCGATTCTTTCTTTCATAGTACCTCGAACCTTCTTTTGATTCAGATTCAAACTTCATTAATCACACGAACGTAAACAACATTTGTTAGATTCAAATCTAACAATTTCTCAAACATGGTATCAAATCTAATCATTCGAATATGCAATTTTCCTCTTTCCTTCGTTATACTGTCCAAAACTCATATTGGTCCTTAATAACCATTTAGAACTTCCGTTAACCCTTTTCAAGCTTACTAATTAACCTTAGATACAAAATCTATCAATTCTTATTTTCTGGCAGATTGCACTACTTTTAAAGAAATATTTCTATAAAATAATCTACAACTCGGAATTCAATTTTGTTTGTTCTGAAAGAAACTAGATTCAATAAGCTTTTCAATCATATAAATTAATATCCCAAATTCAACTTGTACGATTTATGGCAAATTTTCAAAGTCAATTACAATGCTGGAATTAGGAACAAACTGGTGCTCTGTTTTATGACCTTTCGTCACTTAAAAATTCATATCTTTTGACTCGAAATCAGTTTCCGTTTGTTGGAAACGAAACTAGACGAACAAATCTTTACATCAGTATAAAATTCACCATCTAACCATTTTTTGTAGAATTTATGGTGAATTTTCAAACTTACTGCCATAATCCAATTTTCTGCACAGCTTCCATAATTAACTTTAACTTTTATACTAACTTCTTCTTACTTCTCTACTTGTCAATTTAGTCCCATTATTTGCTTTAAACCACCAACTTATCACCTTCCTCATCAAATAATTATTCACAATAGTTCCCTCTAATTTTCCTTCTTTATCGAATGGTCACTAATAATGCAAAGGTAAGGATCCAAATTTCTTAACTTTGCAAATTAGTCCTCAATTCAACATTACCACCTTAATTCCATCATTACAACTAAAATTCAGATTTAGTCCTTATCCAAAACCTCATTTCCGAATTGGTCACTTAACTTTGACAAATTGTCAAAATGGTCACCAATTCAATTTAACATCGGTTTAGCATTCCAACATCAATTTCACATCTCTAACATCCTTAATAACATAAATACACACCAATTCCATACAAATTCAGATTTGGTCCTCTAACTTTTAAGATTGCCGAATTGTTCTCTATCAAATTAACTTAGGGTCTTGTTTCCAAACAACAAATCAAGCTTACTAAATCATCAATTCAACATCACAAAGCCCAAATTAAACTTGAATCCATAAACCCTAATCATTTTCATAATAATCAAAACATGTAGAACTTAAATCCCAACTCAATATTAAGATTTTAACATCATACTAGCTTGATTTCAACTTGAATTCAATCATAGAATCATAAAATCTCAAAAGCCCCAATTTGATCCATAAACCCTAATTTCTTTCTCATGTAAATTCTCATCAATCAAGCATGGATTCCATGAATTATTGACATCAAAAGATAGAGCTTGAAGAGTAGAACAACTTTGCAGTTGAAGAGATTACCTGAAAATCGAGTTTCGGGGCTTGAATCGAGCTTGGAAAAAATTTGTCTTTTTTTCCCTAGCTCTCACATTTTTGGCTGGATTTTGTTCAGCTTTGCACCATTATTTACACATATAACTATTAACTTAATATTAAATTCATTTAATAGTAAAATTACAATTTTGCCCTTTTTATCCAATGGTTGAGATTGATTTTATCATCAATCAAGGGCCAAGATTTAATCTTCCATTTTCTCTCTCCAAAATTGCCCTTATAACTTTTTAAATATTTCAAAATTGCCATTGGGGCAAAATGACCAATTTGCCCCCAACTAGTTTTTATTTACTAGTTTGCCATTCTTGTAAAAATTCAACTAAATCTAGTTGGAATCCAACAAACTATAATAAAATATTCATAAAATAGTATTTTTTGACTTTTCCATGGCTTTTGGATTAGCCTCTGAAATTTCAATTCGATTCGATTTCCCGATATTCATAAAATACTTCTACTATGATTTACCTTTTCCGAGCTATTGGATTTATTCCGAAAATTCTATATTTCCATATTCGGGAAATAAAATCTATTGTCCCATAAAAACTTCCTTTTCCAAGGACTTAGACCGAATTTTCCTAACTCAGTCTATTATTCCGATAATTATCGAAAATCTTCATAGAATAAAATTTCTCTTAGAATTCCTTTATCAATAATCCATACGAATTTTCTCTACTCTTACTAAGTTCAAAATATTGATCAGAAACACTTTTATGGGACCTTCCGGAGGTTACCAATCCTAATATTTCCCTGGCCTAAGCATACTTAACAATTTTATTCGATCCAAATTCAGTACCTTTTACTGTATCATTATTCTTAAAACAGATATCAAGGTACTCATTTCGATCCGATTCACTCTTAAACTGAATAAAATTACTTATTGGGGAAATTTACACTTTAGTCCCCAAACTTTTCTAGTTTATACTTTAACCCCAAAACTTTCAAAATTTACATTTTGGTCATTAGCCAAAATTTTGGGATATTGCAGTTTTTGTGCGAGTAAAATAGGGGAGACAGATCCTTCATCTTTTGGAGAGGCTCTGGAGACTTCAGAAGCTTGATTTCGCATCGACAAGTGGAGCATTGTGTTGTCGGTAAGTGGAAACTTGTTTTACTGCTTAATAAAGGTTTGAAAGTGATTTTGGGGGTTTAGATTAAGATTGAAATGCTTGTCTAAGCTCGAAAGTAAGTAATGGGTGTTCTCACTCCCTTTTTCGATTTTGCAAAATACAATCTCATGTACATATTATGATTTAGATTACCTACTGTTATATGCATGTTTTGAAATGAAATATGATGTAAATGATCATATGTTTATGCTATATGAGTTGGGCAAATGATTTATGAAAAAAGGATTTTTAGAATGAGAAATGAATGGCTTATTGCATTAAGATTATTTGGTCTGATGCATATGTAAAACAGTGAGGTAATTTGGTTTAATGGAATATATTGGCAAGTGGCAATGATTAAATGTTATAGAATATAGTTGGCATGTCATAGGGTTTAAAGTGCACTATAATAAGTCGCCACATGTGTGTTAAGGGGTCAAGAGTGTGCCATACTCCACCATGAGAACCGTAGTGGTCGAGGGGTCAAGAGTGTGCCAATTCTCCCGTTGGTGGATTTATACATCATAACTATTGAGAGGTAGTAGTACCATGCTCCGGTTCAAAAACAAATGGTTTTAAATGCATTGGTGAGTGTTTTTTAGAATCCCCACTACAAAAAACTTACCTATACTGACAGTGTGTAACACCCTCAACGTATATTCAATGATTAAATACACATTGAAGATGTTACTAAATTACTTAACTGATTTCCTAACTTGAATTTTTTTTTAAAACATTTAACATAAAACTAGTTTATAAAATTACCATTTCTCAACTTTCGAAGTATTCATAGCCTATTTGCATATTACGAGTTTTGACCTGAATTGGTTTAAAAAACATATTAATCAGTTATTAAAATAAGTATGTAACTCAGGGTGAAAACTAGGTATACTGCCTAGGCCCTTTCTTGAATTTCAAATCGTTACGTGATATACGATAATTAAAAATTTTACCTTTAAAACAACCAACGAATAAATTGATACATGCCCACTAAAGAATATCATAAATTAAAATGTCTTACTGATGTTTGGCAGATTGCAGCTTGATTAACATGCTTGACTCCTCTTCTAGTAAGTTTCCTATAACCTACGTGTGAAACAACACACGCTAAGTATTCACTTAGTGAGACAACTATAATTTAAAGTAAAGCGCTTCAATATATAGAATCATATAAAATAGACTTATCAAGTCATTCCTCTGTCATATAACAGTGCAATACATTTCCTGCAAAATGGTAACTGATTCCAGTACAACTTATATCATATCATAAAACAAGTATAAATTTCATGTTCTTAGAATTTATTAGTCATCATATAATCATTTGCAATATAGCCTTCCTTTATAAATAGCCCAAAGTATATAATATGAGATCAAGGTACGTGAGTCATCTTGATAAGACACCATAGTGTCTAACATAACGTGAACATGAGTACGTACTCGAGGACGCTCTTTGCTTCTCATAAAAGCACCTCGTCAATGCCATTAGCAATGTGGGCTTGGATCCCCAGGGTGAACACCAAGGGCTTGGGTCCCCAAGGTGGAAGTGACACCGTAGTTCCTAACTTGAACATGATAGATGAGTACGTATATGAGGATGCTCTTTGCTCCTCATTAAAGCACCTCGTTAGTGCCATTAGCACTATGGGCTTGGATCCCCAAGGTGCAACACCAAGGGCTTGGGTCCCCAAGGTGTATGTGACACAGTAGTAGTCACAAAACATGAAACATAACATAACTTGCATGATGTTGTTGCTAATGACTCTATGGATATCCAACTATACCATGAACTCTCATATAATAATACTTGGGCATTTCCTTTCATTATCAATCAATCATTATCATTCATGTTACGGGCAATTCACATCCCTTATTTCATCATAATTCTTTATATGTACTTGCCATTACTGCATTATGCATCAATGTAAATCATATAGTCGATATTAGACAGTTCATACCCAATATCTAAAATCCGACTTATCTTAGATAAATCTTTATGCCATATCAATGTATCACATATGCCATTTACATAACTTTGATCAACATACTTTTTCATTAATATCAAGGTTGACTCGTCGCAAGTCTTCCTCATATCATATATATAAAATAGGTAAAGATGCAATCACCTGTAGTGTTGCAAAAGTAGCCTCACTAAGCTTATTCGGTAACCTTTTCTTTTCCTCTAATACTTGTGTCTCCCTTAGTCTCCCTCGGAAATGTAGAAGACCAATCGAATATATATACATTACCATTCTTTTGTTAGACTCAAATCTAACATTGCTAACTTAATTTACAAAAACACAATTATTCGAATATAAAATATTTCTAAAATTTTCTCCCAATTTCCATGTGATTGCCGATTTGGTCCTAAGGTCCTTAGTGACCATTTTGGACATCAAACAATTGTTCAAGCTCAAATTAGAACAATTCCATTACTACTTGTTCACTTTGGATTTTATCCCTTCAAGCTTCAAACATTACTAAAGTGACACTTTAGTCACTAACTTCACAAAAGTACTTGAATTCATTCATTAACCAACTAACCTAACATTTCTAAAATTCTACCAACTTTCCCTTTAATTTAAAGTATTGGTCGAATTGGTCCCTTACAAACAATTTCCATTCCGAAATGGTCTTTCACCATTTCTTTTCTTGTCTTTCAATCCTTCACTTCAAAATCAACATCTAAATCACTCAAATAAATTTTCCAACATAGTACTCTTCAAATACATAATTGTCATATTTCAACCCTTTGTTCGCTAATTTGTCGAAATTGTCACTAATTTACAATTCAAGGATTCTAGCTTTAAAAATTTTCAATTGGGCCCCCAATCATCAACTTTACATCATAATCATCACTTAACATAAAAAAGTCTGAATTTGTCCTCTTCTTATACATCACTGCCGAATTAGTTATCCACTTTTGACAAATTGTCAAAATGGTCACTAGCTCGAATAATCATCGATTTAGCATTCTAACTTTATTTTCATGCCTCAAACATCATTAACAACATAAGTGCATTTCAAATTCTAAAAATCAAAATTGAACCCCTAACTTTAACACCTTGCTGAATTAGTCTTTTAGGGTTTAAATTTAGGGTTTTGATTCCAAACAACAAATCAAGCTTGCAAGATTACTAACTCATCATCACAAACCCTAATTTAAGGTTGGATACCTAAACCCTAATCTTTTTCAAGGTTGCTAAATTGTTTAGGGTTTAAATCACAACTCAAAAACATAAATCCAACATCATTCTCGCTTGATTTTAACATAAAATCATAAACCACCAAATTTGAACATAAACCCTAATTTCTTTCTCATATCAAATCTCACCAATCAAGCATGAAATCCATGAATAATTTACATCAATAGATAGAGATTGAAGAGAAGAACAACTTTGTAGTTCGGAAGATTACCTAAAAACCGACTTTCGAGGCTTAAATTGAGCTTGTAAGATTTTCTCTTCTTTCTCCTCTTTATCCACGGTTTGGGAATGAATTTTTGGATGATAACTCTTCATATATCATATATTTATGCCACTTGTATAAATAAAAATGAATTTTTAATTCATTTTATTCCAATTTACCAAAATGTCCCCCAACTGAATTCATATTTACTAGTTTACCATTTTATAAAATTCTAACTAAACTTATTTGGATTCCAACCAACCACTATTCATCCATTAAATAAATATCAAAATTCCTTCCATGTCCCTTTTGGGTGAAAAGACCAAAATACCCTTTACCAATCAACTTTTTTTACAAAATTGCCATTCTAGGCAATTTCAGTCAAATAAATTTAATCAAAACATTTAACTCTCCAAATATCCATAAAATAATATGTTATAACTCTTACAAAGTCTATTGAAACATCTCTAAAATTTTAGCTTGATTCGATTTATCGATAAATGCCGAGAATTTTATCGGTTACTAAATGAATTCCTTAATCAAAATAAATCATAGGATTCATATTGAATTGAACTAAAAATATTTCCAAAACTTGGGAATGATTTTTATATCCTTCTATCATATAGTAAAATTTCATAAATTTTCAGTTCGATTCGGATACCCGAATTCTACTTAAACTTTGACTATTATTTCCCAATAATCAAAATATCGGATCAAACCAGTTATTCCACATTCTATTCACAACCTAAGGTGCTCTATTTGTTTATGAAATAAAAACCCCTAACTTTTGGGAATTTACAACTTTAATCCTTTAACTTTTCATATTTAGTCTTGTACCACACAAGTTTTGACTACTTATCATTTTGGTCACTAAATTTTGAAACTTCAATTCCCATTTCAAAATTTCCTCAGATTTCTACCAAACTTTGCAAGTACCCTAATTAGTTTGCCTCTATCATCTGATGCTTTAAAATCTTACAAATTCCTTTACCATAACCCATAATCAAAGAAATCCTAACTTTTGCATTTTTGTCAGTTTAGTCACTAAGATAGCTTTTAAGCTATTATCTTAGTACTAAATGATCCTTAATCAACTTAGTAAAAATTTGGGGTATTACATAGTGTGCTATATCAACAGACGAAAAATGTCAGTAAAAGGAGTATATACTGACGAAAAATAAACTGTCGGTAAATGTTATTGCTTTTACCGACGGATATATTTTATGTCGGTAAAAACTATAGCTATACTGATGGATGACAAAAAAATATCGGTAATAATTGTATCTATAATGACAGTTTAGGTAAACCTTCGATAAAAACTACATCTATATTGAGAACCATATTATCCACCGATATAGGTGAACCATATACCGATAGCTTTTTGTGTGTGTCGGTATAGATGTCATTTTTACCGATGGTTTACCTGAACCATCATTATAGATACAGTTTTTACTGACGAAAATATTTACCACCGGTATAGATTCCTTATATTGATCTGTTGCCTAAAGCAAGGGATCTATCCCATAAAGGAAGGGATCGATCCCTAAATTGACAGTAAGATTTTCCTTTTCACGATGGCTTAACACCAAAATAAGTGTCCAAACTATCCATTTTCCCCTTTTAGGTGCCTAAACTACTTTTGTCCCTTTTAGGTGTCTACCGTTTCATTCCATAACCATTTTAAGGTCTTACTCTAACTTCCGTTAAAAAAAATGTGGTACCCAATAGAACAAGACATGTGTCAACATTTTTAATTTCCTTTTTATTTCTTTAAAAACACACAAAATTAAAAATCAAAAATTAAAAATTAAAAATTTTAATCCATTAACCTTACCTTTTTATCGTCCAATCTCAAGAAACAACTCACAGATAGCCCTAACTCCTCTTTTTCTATTTACTCGTCTTCTACAGCAGGCTGCTCTTACCAATCTTCTCACTGATAGTTAATTTAGGGTTTTTCATTCATCTCTTAACCAAGTGGAGAAACCATTTTGTTAAAGGTTGAAAATACCTAAACTTTGATTATTTGTGATCATAATATGTTATTATATTTTTTTGTTAATGGTATTTTCTCATTTTGCTTCTTTGGACATGTTACCATTTCAATTTATGCTCTTTTAACATCAAACCATTTTATTTTATGCTCTGTTAATACTAATCCATTCATAATAAAAATGCTTTGTTAACTCATTTTATGCTCTATTAACAGCTTACAAAGATTTACACCGGTGTATATTCAGCCTAGCAACCAGTAACAGATTACAAAGACTTACACTGGTGTAAGTCTTTGTAATCTATTAGTAGGCAAGGACCCCAAGTGCATAGGATTCATGCCCATGTAATCTGTTACAACGCACAATGAATCGGATGCCTTCTCCATTGCCACAAGGCCATTTCATGGGCATGAATCCAATGCACTCGGGGTCCTTGCCTACTAACAGATTACAAAGACATACACCGGTGTAAGTCTTTGTAATCTCCAGCATGCTCTTTACCATTCTTCTCATTGATAGTTAATTTAGGGTTTTTCATTCATCTCTTAACCAAGTGGAGAAACCATTTTGTTACAGTTTGAAAATACCTAAACTTTGATTATTTGTGATCATAATATGTTATTATATTTTTTTGTTAATGGTATTTTCTCATTTTGCTTCTTTGGACATGTTACCATTTCAATTTATGCTCTTTTAACATCAAACCATTTTATTTTATGCTCTGTTAATACTAATCCATTCATAATAAAAATGTTATGTTAACTCATTTTATGCTCTATTAACAGATTACAAAGCCTTACACCGGTGTATATTCAGCCTAGCAACTAGTAACAGATTAAAAAGACTTACATCGGTGTAAGTCTATGTAATCTGTTAGTAGGCAAGGACCCCAAGTGCATAGGATTCATGCCCATGTAATATGTTACAATGCACAATGAATTGGATGCCTTCTCCATTGCCACAAGGTCATTCCATGGGCATGAATCCTATGCACTCGGGGTCCTTGCCTACTAACAGATTACAATGACTTACATCGGTGTAAGTCTTTGTAATCTGTTACCTAATAGTGGTCGTGGCCCATCAGTCTGATTTGGGGAAACCTCTATTTTTAATGTTTTGCAAAAATTAAATAATGTACAGACTAAAATTAAATAACTTACAAAGTTCGGGGGACTAAATCTACAATTATACCACTAGACTGGGATGAAATTGAAAGGCGCCAAAAGTTTGAAGGACAAAAAATTGCGAATATCCCATTTAATATTGATTAAATTCGATTTGGGGATGAGATTGCAAAGCTTTCAAAATTCCCAGGGACTAAGAAGAGAACTTCCCCATGCGTAAGACCCAAAGTGAAAATTATTTTAGGACAGAGGGACTTAAGTGGTAATTTCCCCATTAAAATTAGATTAAATTAACATAGGAACTAAATTGAAAAATATTTTAAAACATTGGGGACTTCTGACGTGATTTCACCATACGGAGGGACTAAAAAGCAATTTTACCCATTTTGTTTAAAAACACGCGAATCCTCCCTAGGTCGGGTTACCACATCGGATATAGCATGAAACGACGTCGTTTTGGGCCATAATTCGGACGCCCAAAACGACGTCATTTAATGGGCTTATAAATTTGATTTTTTGCCCAAAAAATCATTTTTGCACTGATCCTTAAAAAACACCCAAAAGCTCTCAACTCGTCCTCGGCCGTCGTCCCCTCGTCTGCCGTGTGTCGTTGTTCGCCGTCATTGGAGAACCACCGCGAACGGCGGTTGGAGTATATGCCAGGGCACCGACCGACTCGATTTTGAGTCTTAAATATGAATCTAAGGTTCGTTTCTTCAAAAAAAAACCTTTCTAATAATGTAGATCTAATGAAAACCGAATGCACGTTTTATATTTTGTAACTGAAAAAGAAGTTTTTTTATTCGAACCGTTTCATTTTTATTTCTTGTAAAAATCGTCGTCGTACATGAGATTTTCTGGGTTTAAATACCTGAAAAAGTAGGTTTACAAGATGCCATTGGATGGGTATAAAATAAAGATGTTCTTGTTTTTGCAGGTCTGATGACAGCTTGGGCGGTGAACAGACGGCCGGTCAGAGGGTGGTAGTGATACGCGTGGCAGCCACACATGTGAAGATGGATGGTTTTTTTGGGTGTGGCGGTAGAAGAGATAAAGATGCTAGGGTTTGTTTATTTTAGGGTTAAGTTTAAATATTAGGGTTTTATTTTAATTATTTGGGTCTGATATGGGTTTATTAATTGGGTAGGTAGATTTGGGTTATTTGGGCCCGTTGGGTACTGTAATTGGGTTTGGATATTTGGGTTTGCAATGGGTATGGGTCTGGTTTAATTGTAATGGGTTGGTCGATTGGCTGATAATAAAATATGGGCCCAGACCAAAATAGGTCACAACAGTTGCCCATTTTTGCTAATTGTTGTGTAACAGGGATAGAGCAAAGACAAAGGAGTGGTCATTTTGATCCGGGTATGTTGAGGGTTCTTTTCTGACCATCGCCTGCTCTTTGATCCTCAGTTGATCTGTTCGACTGCTCTTGGAGGCAAAAACCTTCAAAATGGAGTGCTCTGCTGGGAAGAAAAAATCTTCGAATCAGGAGATCGAGGTCACAAGCTCTTCCTATATAGACCTATTTTTTCTTCCTCAGCTGAAATCCTAGAGATATCTTTAGGCTACAAGTCCTTCCTCTATAGAACTTTTCACCTTCAAGTCTTGAAGTTGCAGGTTCCTCCTATATAGAATCATTTGCATTCTGGGTGAATTCTTAGGGCTTAGAGTCCTTCCTCTGTAGAACTTCTATCAACGCCAGGGATTTGTAGGGCTGAGAGTCCTTCCTCTATAGAACTCCCATCAATGCCAAGGATTTATAAGGCTAAGAGTCCTTCCTCTATAAAACTCCCATCAAAGCCAAGGATTTGTAGGGCTAAGAGTCCTTCTTCTATAGAACTCCCATCAAATATAGGGATTTGTAGGGCTGAGAGTCCTTCCTCTATAGAACTCCCATATAAGCTATGAATTTGTAGGGCTAAGAGTCCTTTCTCTGTAGAACTCCCATTAGAGCCAGGGATTGTAGGGCTGAGAGTCTTTCCTGTATAGAAATCCCATCAAAGTCAGGGATTGTAGGGCTGAGAGTCTTTCCTGTATAGAACTAGTCCTTCTTGTATAGAACTCTCATCAAAGCCAGATATTGTAGGGCTGAAAGTTCTTCTTGTATAGAACTCCCATCAAAGACAAGGATAGTAGGGCCGAGAGTCCTTCCTGTATAGAACTCACATCAAAGCGAGAGATTGTAGGGCTGAGAGTCCTTCTTGTATAGAACTCCCATCAAAGCCACGGATCGTAGGGCTGAAAGTCCTTCTTGTATAGAACTCCCATCAAAGCCACGGATCGTAGGGCTGAAAGTCCTTCCTATATAGAACTCCCATCAAAGCCAGGGATTGTAGGGTTGAGAGTCCTTCCTGTATAGAACTCCCATCAAAGCCAGGGATTGTAGGGTTGAGACTCCTTCTTGTATAGAACTCCCATCAAAGCCATGGATTGTAGGGCTGAGACTCATTCCTATATAGAACTCCCATCAAAGCCAGATATTGTAGGGCTGAGAGTTCTTCTTGTATAGAACTTCTATCAAAGCCAGGGGTGGAATCTTCAAGTTGGGGGTCCTTTCTATGTAGAGCGCTTCATCTTGAAGTTTTAAAAAGTTGGAATTTCATTCTCTTTTGGGGTAGTGCTAGTACCAGCAATAGATGAAAATCTTTGAGATGATGCCCTAATTTTTTTTATCATTTTAGGCATGAAATAGCATCTTCTAAAGCAGTCAGGTCTGAGTAAGGGTTCTTGCTCTAACCATCACTTCTTCCTTGGACTTCACTTGATCTTCTTTGTCATTCTTGTAAAAAAAATCTAGAGAAAATTTGAACTAGTTGTAATACTGCCAAAGAGGCATGGTTTGCAAAACTTGATCCAGCTTCAATATTAACGAAGGGCAAGATCGAGTGAAGGTTTGGACATTTGATTCTACAGTTAGATTTTTTTTTGCATTTTTTCCAAATACACAGGGATCAACGGTTTTGAGTTGCCTTCACTGGTAGTCGTTTGCTCTGGGCTAGCTATACCATTCCCTAGGTACAATCAGTTTATACCAATCATGACATTGGATTTTTCCAAATGATTTATTTTCCTTTGAACATTCATAAAAATAGATTTTTGATGGATATTTGAATTATCCATTATCTTAAACTTTTCCGTGTTTAAGCACGTTGCGCCAACATTTCTGTCAGACTTGCCAAAATAGCTTCGATCCTGCTGCCACACTAATGAAGAAACGGGATTGAAAGATAACGATTCTTATGTCTGATCCAGCTACAACTCTGACGTAGGGATAGGATCTGAAAGAGTAGGTTTGGCCCAGCTACAACACTCGACGAAAAAGTAGGACTAAAGTATAGTTCGACCAAGCTACAGCACCATCAACAGAGGGACAATGATTAGATAACAAAATGGAATTTACTGTACCATCAACGGAAGAGCAGGATTGAACAACAACTTAGATTTTTCTTTTGATTGATTTCTTTGATTTTTGATTATTTCTTCTTCTTTCTCCTTTTTGATTTTTTATTTGACTCTTTTTTTGATTTTTTTATGTCTAATTCTAAAGAAATGATTCTGAGAGAAATATTTGGCCTAGTCACACCGAAATAAGACTTGGCAAAAATTTTGATCTAATGCACCATTAGTGACAAAGCGAGATCTGGAAAATGGAGGATCTGGTACATTATTAGCGAAGAGGCGAGATTCCAAAAGAAAGTTTCAATATGTTGCACCATCAATGAAGGGACAAGATTTGGGGATCATGTAATATCCCAATTTTTGGCTAATGACCAAAATGTAAATTTTGAAAGTTTTGTGGCTAAATTATAAACTTTGGAAAAGTTCAGGGATTAAAGTGTAATTTTCAAAATTTATGTATATTTACCCCGTAAATGAATTGTTTATCCCCAAGAATGACGCTTTCGTGTTACCTGGATTTTCATACGGAGTTTGTATTAATTGCTATAAAACGATAAAGTTCAAAAATTATTCGGATAATCGGATCAAGCTAAAATTTCAGAGATAGTTCTATGGACCTTAGAAGACTCATAAAATATCATTTTATGGATATTTGAATGTTAAAAAGATCTGGGAAAATTTAAGTCGGTCGAAATGACATGGAATGGCAATTTTGTGAGTAAGTTGATCAGTGAAGGGCATTTTGGTCATTTTGCCCAAAAGGGACATGCAGGGAATTTTTAGATTTCTTTTATGGATGAATAGTGGCTGATTAGAATCCAACTAAGTCTAGTTGGAATGTAAAAAAAATGGCAAATTAGAAATATAAATCTAATTAAAGGGTATTTTTGGAAAGTGGAATTTATTGAATTAAAAATTCATTTTTATTTATACAAGCGTCTTAAATATATGTAATATGAAAGAATTATCAGTAAAAATACTCTCCAAAACGTTGGTGAAGAGAAAAAGAAGAGAAAAATTTTACAAGCTCGATTTAAGCCCCGAATCTCGGTTTTTAGGTAATCTTTCGAACTACAAAGTTTTTCTACTCTTCGAGCTCTATCTTTTGATGCAAATAATTCATAGAATACTTGCTTGGTTGATGATATTTGATAAGAGAAAGAAATTAGGGTTTATGAACAAATTGGGGCTTTTATGATTTTATGAATCCATGGTTGATTTTAAGTTAGAATCATGCTTGTATGATGTTAGAATCGTGTTATTGAGTTTGGATTTAAAACCTACATATTTCGAATTGTATAGAGAAGATTAGGGTTTATGGATTCAAGTTTAACTTAGGGTTTGTGATGTTGGATTAATGATCTAGTAATCTTGATTTGTTGTTTGGAAGCAGAACCCTAAGTTAAATACATAGGGACCATTTCGCAAGCTTCAAAAATTAAGGGACCAGATCTGATTTTTATGAATCTGATGTGTATTTATATTATTAATGATATTAGAGACATGAAAATGAAGTTAGAATGCTAAACCGATGATTAATCACATTAGTGACCATTTTGACAAATTGTCAAACTTGAATGGTCTTTTCAGCAAAGAGGATATGTAGAAGGAGTAAATCTGATTTTTAGTTAAAATGATGGAATTAAGGTAGTAATGTTGATTTGAGGACTAATTTGCAAAGTTAAGAAGCTTAAATCCTTATATTTGAAATTTGGTGACCACTTCGACAAAACAAGAGAAGTTAGAGAAGTAAAGTTTTAAGCTTATTTTGATGAAGGATGTAAAGAGAAAATATGAATACAATCTTTATTCTAGTCATTTGAAGTAAAGTGATGGGACTAAATTGACAAGCAGGGAAATAAGGAGAAGTTGGTGTAAATTAGAAGTTATTTATGGAAAGTTATGTTGGAATTTGAATTATAGCAGTAAGTTTAAAAATTCGCCATAAATTCTAAAAAATGGTTAGATGATGAATTTTATACCATTGTAAAGATTTTTTAGTCTAGTTTCGTTTCCAACAAATGGAAACTGGTTTCGAGTTCCGAGTTAAAAGATATGAATTTTTAATCGAATGAATGTCAGAAAAATTACAGAGCAATTTCTGCTTGGACAACTATGTGGCGTGAATGTAAGGAATTTTCATAATTTTTGTAGATTTTATTAATTTATGTGGTTTATACCCTTAGAACCGTTATCGAATCTAGTTTTTCCAGTATAAAGGAAATTAAGATTCAGTATGTATTCTGCCTTGTATAAGTAAATCTTTGAAGGTAGCGCAAGCTATCAGAAAATAGAATTTGAAACATTTTGTATTTAAATGTTAGTTAGCAAGCTCGGAAGAATTATTGGAAGTTCAAATTGGTCACTAAGGACCATAATGAGTTTTTGAACAGTAAAAGGAAGAAAGGAAAAATATTTGTAAATTTTATATTTGAATGATTATATTAGACAGCATGTTTAAGGTATTGTTAGATTTGAATCTAACAAATATTTTATTGTATCCATGTGATTAATGAAGTCAATTCTGAATCAAAGAAGGTTCGAGGTACTATGAAAGAAATGATTGAACTAGGACTTAGTGAGGCATTTTGTTAAGTGGACAAGGTGAGTGCATTTTTACCTATTATATATATGATATGAGGATGACTTGTGATAAGTAGACCTTGATATTAATGAAAATGTATGTTGGTCAAAGTTATGCAAATGGCATGAAATATTAAATGGTATATGTGATACATTGATATGGCATAATGATTTATGTAAGATAAATCGGATTTTAGATTTTGGGTATGAACTCCCTAATATCGACTTATATGATTTATGTTGATGTTTTAAACATGGAATGTTGATTTTGCCCAAGTACTATTGTGAAGTCTGTGGTATAATTGGATATCCATCGAGCCCTAGTAGCTGCGTCATAGCAATACGGTGCGAGATAGACTCTTCGGGGTTGAGTTAGACTCTACGAATTCGGTTCAAACACTACGGTGTTACATAGCACAAAATGTGCAAGTATGAGGAGCAAAGGCGTCCTCGAGTACGTACTCGTCATTAGACGCTAGGGTGTCGGTTATGATGACTTGTGTACCAAAGTATCACATTATATTGTACTTCGGGCTATAATACATGAAATGCATTTATGCAGGCAATTAAGGTAAAAAGCTTAATGTATATTTGATTAATAAAATAAAGGTTTGATGATATGATATAAACTGCAATTGGGACTCGCTTGCCATTTTGCAGGAATTGTATTGCACTGTTACATGACAGAGGAATGACTTTGATAAGTCAGTTTTATACGATTCTATATTTTTATATAATATACACAGTAATTTGTTTATTTATGTTATTTCTATACCTTGAAATGTTTTACTTTAATTTATAGTTGCCTCACTAAGTGAATACTTAGCGTGTGCTATTTCACACGCAGGTTATTGGGAACTTACCAGAATAGGAGTCAAGCATGTTGATCAAGCTGCAATGTGACAAACATTAGTAAGACAATCTAATGTATGATATTCTCTAGTGGGCATGTATCAATTTATTCGTTAGTTGTTTTAAAGTTATAAGTTTGATTCATAGTCAGATAAATATAAATTATTTGTATGGTTAAAGAATTATTGGTAATGATATTTAATCGGGTAAAAAAATTATTTATCGTTTATCGCATAATGATTTTGAATTTAAGAAAGGGCCTATGTAGTGTACCTAGCTTTCACCCTGAGTTACATACTTATTTTAATAACTGACTAACATATTTTATAAACCAATTCAGGGTCAAAACTAGCAATCTGCAAATAGGCTATGAATACTTCAAAAGTCGAGAAATGGTTATTTTATAAACTAATTTTATGTCAGATGTTTTAAAAAAATTTACAAGTCTAGAACCCTATTAATAATATTGTGACATCCTTAATGTGTATTCGTAGTACGAGTATACGTTAAGGGTGTTACAGATCCACTACACCAATATTGGAGAGATGAGATCTGGAAGAAAATTTGATCTTGTAGCACCACTGTCAGAGAAGCGATATCAGGAAAAAATGGGATTCGTTATATCATTGGAGAAGAGACGAGATCCAGAGGAAAATTTTGATCTAATACACCATCAACGGAGGAATATCTTTAAAATTTTAACCTGCTATACCATCGACGGAAAGGCAAGATCTGGAAAATGCAGGATCAACTACATCTCTAATAAAGAGACAAAGTCCAAAAGAAAATTTTGATCACCACTAACGAAGGCAAAATCGAGAAAAAAATTGGTTTTGCTACTCTATGGCGGGAGTCATGACCTACAAATGAAAAAAACACTAGTTAGTAATTGTTCAAAAAGTGTTAATGTTGTCATCTAGATGCTTGAGCTTTCTGCATATCTGGCATCCTTCAGGGTTAAACGTTGATCATCACATTGTTTCCCCCTTAGTTGAGTTCCTTTGATCTTTCTTGTGTGTCACTCCATGGTGGGATTCATGACCTGAAAATGAAAGAAAACATTAATTAGTGATTGTTCAAAATTTTATCGTTGTTATCTGGATGTTTGAACTTTTTTGCGTATTCAGCCTTCTTTGGAGCTAGAGGTTGATTATCATGTCGTTGCCCCTTTAGTTGAGATCTTTTGGTCTTTTCTTGAACCTGTTTGTATATTCAAAATGAATGCATGATGAATGAATGCATCTAATTTTATGCCTAAATGTATGTACTATGTCTAATGCATGGAAACTTGAATGGATGTATGACGCATGCACTTGATGTTAAATGAACTTATGAATGTGTGAATGTTTTTTATTTTCCCCTCAAAGGGATGCCCCTAACTCTATATTGGTCAGATCTAGTTCCCAGTCTTTATTAAGTCAGTAGAGGTCTGAGTGGTATTGTTTATCAGGCGATCAAACAATTTCCCCCTTAGAGTATTCACAAACATTGGGGTAATCTCGTCTTCAGGTATAGGTGGAAGAATCTGGGCTGCCACATCACGCCATCTTTGGGCATATTGACGCAAACTTTCATTCGATCACTACTTCATCCCTTCTAACATGGCTCGACTGGGAGTCATGTTAAAAAATATGTTTGTAATGTTCAACGAAGGCTCGGGAAAGATATTTCCATGATTTGACATTATCTCGTCTAAGTTGGGTATACTAGCGAATTACGGACCTAGTCAAACTATCTTGGAAGCAATGAATTAACAACTTTTCATCTTTTATGCAAGGTGTCATCTTTCGACAGTACATTGTTATGTGAGCAGAAGGCCAAGTGGTTCTATCATACTTGTCAAATTCTGGTGTCTTGAATTTTGGCGGGAGAACCAGATCAGAAACAAGACTCAGATCGCTAGCCTCATTCCGCTATTTTTCCCCTTGGCTATGAATTGTTTTTCAAAAAGACAAAATTTCTCTTCATATTTGCTTTCTATTTTGGCTTTGATCTTTTCCACCAAGTCGAGATCCAAAACTTCTTTCTTATAGCCTACTTCCAGATCAATTGGTCGCTTAGTGGCCGCCACTTCCTAATGGCTAGCAGATGCCCCATTGGTGTTGACGTACGCTCTTTTTTCGGTAATATGTGTGTCCGATTGAACCTTGATGTGAGATGCAGTACCTTCTGGCTCTTTTTTGGTATTATCCTTATCATTTCTGAGTAATGCAGATATTTGAGCCAAAATTACAGCTTGTGACTGGGTGATCTGTTCGTTGATATTTTGTTCAGCCCTATCAAAATGGTTTTCCAAGTTCTTTTGGCCTCATTCCAATTTAGCCACTCGATCTTCCATTTTTCATGCTTGCAACCGGGTACCGTATTGATATGGAATGATTGTAATTTGATATTAAACTTTCTGCCATGATATTTTTATAATTAATTCAATTATCCTTAATAATGTATGCAAATTATAATGTACAACTAAATAGTTAAATGCCATGTCAAATGAATGCAAATGAAGTGTTAATTCACATGTAGCCCTTAAAAAGGCTTTCATTAGATGAAAAATTCTGATTACAAAAGGCAAAGATAACGCGTTTACAGATAGCGTCTAGCTTCTATCCCTAATACTTCAACTTCTTGAAGTAAAGCATGCACTCGGAACCCTAGCTCTGATTCTAGACTGACGCGTACACGTAGCTCATGTGCTTACCTGGCTAAGCCTTGGATATATTGGGTTGCCCCCTATGCTTGCACCATAATGTTTGTCATCATTTTTTGTTGATCTCTGATTAGCTGACCAGCTTGCTGAAGCCCATATACTATCCAACGATTATTCTCTTGCAAAGCTCCTTCAAAAGATGCAAGCCTTTCTTTACAATTGCGAAGGGTGTCCTCAAGTTCAGTTACCTTGGCCTTCAACAACATATTCTCTTCTCGAGCCAGACTTAAGGCAGCAGCATTATCTTGGTTATGGTATTCCTATAGAAGTTCATCTAGCTGGAGAATTTGGGTTTTAAATTCCTTATTTTGAGCTCTTAACCTTTGATTTTGAGCTCGACCTGCGGCCAACTCTTGAGTGACAGCTTCTATCTCCTTCGCCTTTCTCTCTGCCTGTTTCTGACTAGCTTCATATCTTCGAGCATAGCTATCTACCCTCTTTCTTTCTTTTAGCAGCTTAGTGGTCAGTTTCTTAGCGGTGGTGCCTAAGTTATTCCTTGGCAGGTTCTGTTTTAGCTCCAAAAAATCTTTCCTCAAATCTTCAAGATCACCCTCGAGAACTTTTTCTGTTTTAAGATGTCTTTCTCTTGCTGCTTGTATTTTTTACATCTACAGAGGCTAGATAATCTACTGCTTCCAAGTTAGCGATGTGCTTTCCTAAGGCTCGTACTTCCTTCTGGTGTGGCCTTTTGACCTTTTCCAAGTTTGAGGGAGCGTCTTTTATGTGTTCCTTCATGGGTCGGGCACTTTCTTAATTTACAGGAAGGATGGCATCATTGATCCGGCCTAGTCTCCACTATTCGTATCCTGGGGTAAAAGGAGAATCATCTTTCTAAATCCCGGCCATATACATGTGCTTCCAAGAACGACTCATCTTCTGGATCTTCGTTTTGTAGCCACCACCTTTATGTTCAAAACTGGATACGCTCAAATCGTGAGTGGCAGGAATAAATTACATCGAGCCATACTATCGTGCCACGAGCAAAGGGCAATATCCGATTCCTTCTCAAACTTCGGGCAGAGGTACCCAATCAAATTCTCTGTAACGGTAGAGAAAATTACTCAAAATTAGCCATGGTACATTCCATATGATAGTATCATCTTGGAGGTCTTGGAAACCTGCCTTTTATTGGTCTTCGGTCATGGTCTCAGCCTGATATTCATGCAAAAAGTTTTTACGATAGATAAGGTGGTGAGACACATCTGATAAGAATACTTCAAGTCCCATCAGATCTCCAGTAGTGGCATGTATCCCAAGAAGCTGCCTTTTCCCATCTTTCTACACGCATTCAGCGATCGAAAGGTCTCTGCTAAAATGGCTGGTGTTGGATTGATCCCCTTTTTAAGCTTATCAAATAGATCCGTCGTGGCATAGTCTATGTATCCCAAAGCTTTTGAAAAGATAACCATCCCATAAATATTGAAAGCAAATAGGTACATTTTCTTTGATGAATCAAGATGTCAGTGAATTAGGTCTCGAATGTGTGCCCAGGCCAAGTAGTCAGTCTTTCCTTTCCTCGAGATCTTCCCCTGAAACCATTCCTTGCTTATCCCGGTGATATTAATCAAATTCTCTAGGAAGGATGGTGGAAGTCATCTTGCTTAGAAACTATCAGAGTGGGCCCAGTAATACATGTTCTGCTGTCAGGCTATGTCCTTTTTCATCTGTATTTGCTCAGCCCATCCCCATACTGTAGCATTATCGCTTTTGACATTACAGAACCCTCTTCCATATCTGAACGCCTTCTAAAATGGATTCCTCTTGAATCAACACCTATGTATGATATGATATGCAATGCGAATGCAGAAAAAAAAAAGAAAAAGAAAAAACAACAGAGAAAACGAGTCAGTGTAATAAAATATACAGACAATATAAACAATAAATAAAAAAAGCAAAACCTGAAAAAAGATTATTCCTAAATAGGCAGAGTATCGGAGTGGTCTAAGGGTGGACACTACGACTCATTATATGCGGTTTGGATCTAAAGTAAAAGGTACCCGAATTGTCGCTAGGACATCGATTCGAGAGAATACGACTCTTATACCATTCGGGGGTGAAAACCCCCCACGAAATATAAGACCGAACTCCGGGAGCACATTACAACACTATACGGAGGTGAAAACCCCACAAAGTGAAGTAATCTCTCTCACTTAAGGATTCTAAAACTAATATATGATGACAGTTTATATCAAGCAATAATCAAACAAAATTTAGAAATTAAAAATTAACTTAAATTGAATTTAAATTTTCCTTAATAATTATAATGTGTGCCCAACTAAGGCCTAACTCCTCTTTTTTTCAAAAAAGTGAGTCCCCAGCTGAGTCGTCAAGCTGTGATAAAGGTTTTTACTAAAAATGTATATTAAAATACTTTACGACATCAAAGGAGATGACATCCGAAGACCAGGTTGACACTCCAAATAAAATACCGTAAAAATTATACAAATGAAAGGTGGAGTTGCCACAGGCCACTTCGGTAGATCAGACACCATTAAAAAAATAACCAAAGATTCAAAACGTTCGAGTTCGGGAGTTGGTTACGAGTGGGGAAGGGTTAGCACCCCAACCACGCCCAAATATGGTACCTAAATGGTTCGCATTATTTTTATTAAGGAAAACAAAATTTCAATTTAATTTAATAATTAATTTCCAAAATGCATGCATGCATGACAGTTCAAGATCTGCCTTGGTATTCACGACGTTTAGAGGAGATAACACCCGGAGGCCAGGATGACACTCCCAATAGAAACACCGGAATAATAAGGCTTAAAACTATATAAGATAATTAATATGCATGAACAAATAAATAGCTTCGCGAAAACAAATAGACAATATAAACATTAGATAATTTAATACATACGATAGTTCCAAATTTGCCTTGATATCCACGACATTCAGAGGAGATGACACACGGAGATCGGGATAACACTTCTAATAGAAATACCAGAACAATGGGGCGAAATACTATATACGAAATTTATAAAGTTTATAGAAAATAAATAATATAAAGATAAGATGATAAAATATAAATGAACGAAAACACTATATAATATACAATATATATACTAATATATACATGTAAATTTTATACATATTATAAATATACAATAATACTATATACATATCTTATACATAAATATACTTATAGCAATATATAATATAAATATTATATATTATAAATATATTATACATACATATTACATAAATATATATGCGTATACGTATTACATTATATATAATATAATACATGGCATATACATTATATATACATATACTATATATACATATATACATACTAAATAACATTTGCATGTTATATATATTAATATAATAAAGAGACAAATAAAAAAAACATATCGAATATAATGAAAAATACATAAATAAAGGACTAAAATTAAAGAAGATAAAAATGGTGCAAAAATTAAATAATTTACATGACTAAAATTAAATAATTTACAAAGGTCTGGGGACTAAATCCACAATTATACCACTGGAGTGGATGAAATTGAAAGGCGCCAAAAGTTTAAAGGACAAAAACTACGAATATCCCATTCAATATTAATTAAATCCGATTTGGGGACGAGATTGCAAAGCTTTCATAATTCTCAGGGACTGAGAAGAGAATTTCCCCATGCGGAAGACCCAAAGTGAAAATTATTTTAGGGCGGGAGGGACTTAAGTGATAATTTCTTCATTAAAAATTAGATTAAATTAATATAGGGACTAAATTGAAAAATATTTTAAAATTTCAGGGATTTCTGATGTGATTTCCCTATGTGGAGGGACTAAAAAACAATTTATCAATTTTGTTTTAAAACGCGTAGATTCTCCCCGGGTCGGGTTACCGAATCAGATATGGCATGAAACAACGTCGTTCTGGGCTATAATTCGGACGCCCAAAACGACGTCATTTAATGGGCTTATAAATTTGAATTTTTACCCCAAAAAATCATTTTTGCACCGAGTTTTAAAAAACACCCAAAAGCTCTCAACTCGTCCTCGGTCGTCGTCCCCTCGTCCATCGCACGTCGCCATGTGCCACCATTCGTCGGCATTGGAGAACCGCCGCGAACGGCGGCCAAAGTACATGCAAGGGCACCGACCGACTCGGTTTTGAGTCTTAAACACGAATCTAAGGTTTGTTTCTTCAAAAGCCCTTTTTAATAATGTAGATCTAATGAAATCTGAATGCCTTTTTTATATTTTTGTAATTGAAAAAAAGTTTTTTATTCGAACCGTTTTGTTTTTATTTCTTGTAAAAACCGTCGTCGTACATTAGATTTTTCTAGGTTTAAATACTCGAAAAAAATAGGTTTACTAGTTGTCATTTGATGGGTATAAACTAATGATGTTCCTATTTTTGCAGGTCTGACGACGGCTTGGGCGGTCAGAGGGTGGCAGTGATACGCGTGGCTTCCACGCGGGAGTTGAAGAGCCGCACGTGGTGGCCAAGCACGTAAAGATGGATGGCTTTTTTGGGTACAACGGCAGAAGAGATAAATATGCTAGGGTTTGTTTATTTTAGGGTTTTTGGGTTATGTTTAAATATTAGGGTTTTATTTTAATTATTTGGGTCTGATATGGGTTTATTAATTGGGTAGGCAGATTTGAGTTATTTGGGCCGGTTGGATTTGGGTTTGGATATTTGGGTTTGCAATGGGTATGGGTCTGATTTAATTGTAATGGGTTGGTCGGTTGGCTGATAATAAAATATGGGCCCAGACCAAAATGGGTCACAACAAAACGTTAGGCACCTAAAAGGGACAAAAAATAGTTGTAAAACCTATATTCGATTTTGATATAACAAATTGTTTGAGGACCAAATTGTAAAAGAAAATAAATTTTTAAGTATTCAAAAGTCTCACAAAATGACAAGGAAAAGTTTTTCTAAGTCCAAGACTTAAACCCAAAAATATTTCTAAGTATTTCAAGCCAAATTCAACAAATACGCCTAGGGCGTATCGATACGGCTATGCTCGTTTCGATACGGATTTTAGCTACTATAATTTTATTTTGCAAACTGTTTCGATACAGCTACACCCGTTTTGATACGGATTTTAGCTACTAGAATTTTATTTTGCAAACCGTTTCGATACGGCTAATCCCGTTTCAATACGACCTTCATCTGGGCCTGCATTTTAAGCTATGCGTATCGATACAGTCACACCCATTTCGATACGGCGTTCATCTGGGTTTAACTTATTACTTACCCGTACCGATACAGTCACTACCGTTTCGATACGGTATGTCGAGATCTTCAAGATATTTGCATTAAATTTTTTGACTGTTGCCTTGTTAGTTATTGGAATCATAAATTTTTTATTTTCAGTTGCCGTATCAATACGCCTCTAGGTGTACCGATGCATTTTTTCAACTCAGATTCTAGTGAGAAAATATCGTACCGATACGGCTTTGCTATTTCGATACGCTCCTATTTTTACTCTATGATCGTTTCGATACGCCCATATGCGTATCGATATGCTATTGCACAACAGCTCTTTCTTCTTTTGACAGGTACCGATACGGCTATTCGCATACCGATACGGTTGGTCACGAAACAACATTTATTGGGGGAAAAATGATCCTCAACGGCTATATTGATGACTTCAACCACCCAAACAGTTAGAATTCAATGAGAGGGTATAAATACAAGTCTCCAAAGCTGCTACAACAACTACTGAACATTCATTGATCAACTCACAAGCATTCAAGCAAAAATCCAACCACTTTGAGCTTTTAGAGTTAAACCCTTGTAAACCCACTTGAGTGAACAAATTTGTATCATTTTATTTGTCAATTTTGGGTTGTGTGATCTTGTAATCTAGGCAAATATTTACCTTGTGAGGATATTATTCATTTGCCATTTTCTTTCTTTGTAAAAGAGTGAATCATTCAAAGTTTTGGGTCGAAAGCTTTGGACTTGTAACGGTTGCCTCCTAAGCCTAGAAAAGGGGAAGGTTTCATAGTGAAATTGTTGAAATCCTTAGTAGAAAGCTAAGGTAGTGGACGTAGACCTTGTTAGAAGGTTGAACCACTATAAATCCTTGTGTCCCATTATCCATTCTTTCTTAAATTGCTTCCAAATTTTTAATTAGCCAATTCACCCCCTCTTGGCCACTTTGTCAATTAATTGATCATCCCAACAATTGGTATCAGAGCCACACTCAATCGAAGGTCTAACAACCGTTGAGGCGATCCTTGAAGGTGATTTAATCAATAGAAGACCAAGCAATGGCATCTACTTCCGGTAACCACCTATATGAGTCTCAATCCATCACCAAACCTCCATTCTTCAATGGGGATAACTATCCCTATTGGAAGAATCGCATGAGGCTCTTTATCAAATCCCATGACTACTTCCTATGGGATGTAGTAGAAGATGGACCGGCTATTCTGATGAAGAGAGAAAGTGATCGGCTCGTTTTGAAGTCCAAGCACGAGATGACCGATAAAGATAAGAAGAAGCTTCAAATCAATGACAAAGCTATGCACATGATCTTTTTCTTACCCATGAGATCATGAAGAAAGAAAGAGAAGAAGAAAAGAGGAATAAAGAGATGAAAGTCGAAAAGAAGAAAGTGAAGAATAAGAAAAGTGGAATTGCTCTCAAAGCTTCACAAGAAGAGAGTAATTCGAGCGAGGAGGAAAATGAGGAATTGGCTATGCTAGCCAAACGATTCACTCGACTTATGAGATCCAACCGGGGAAGAAAGTTTAATCGAATAAGGAATTTCAAGAGCAAGAGCAAGGAAAAAGAAAATGATCCTATTGTGTGCTATGAATGCAAGAAGCCGGGACACATGAAGATATATTGTCCCCAACTCAAGAAGAAAGGCTTCGAGAAGAAGAAGAAACACAAAGCCCATTTAGCCACTTGAAACGATGAAGAATCGTCAAGTGATGAAGAGAAAGAAGTTGCAAACCTATGTCTCATGGCCTTTGAGGAGGATCCTAAGGTAACCTCCAACTCATTTAATGATCTTACTTATGAGAAATTATTTGATGATTATAATGAGTTGCAAGAGGCTTATGACGAGTTAGTTTTGAAATACAAAGAATCACATTTGAAAAACAAGAAAATAATTTCCGATTTGAAAAATCAAAATGATTCTTTGGTCAAAACTAATTCGGAACTTGAAAAGAATGTTTGTGATTTACAAGATAATCAAAAAAATATTTTGAAAAAGAAAATGTTGATTTAACCAACCTTCTTTTCGAGATTAATTATCACTACCACAATGAGGTAAATGATCTCAAAGCTTCCTTGAACAATGTTGGGAAATCTAGTTTTGAAAAAGGACAATCTTCAAATCCCAACTATGTAAAAATGAACTTTGGTAACCACAAACAAAGAGGCTTCCAAAGGCCCTCTAAAGGTAAGAGAATTAGGAGTGTTTAGGTTTCTAAGGAACTTGTTACTTCTAACAATATTAAGGCAATTGCATCTTGGATTCCCAAAGGAACCAAGTATTTGGGAGCTAATACTCATGAACCCAAAATGATTTGGTACCAAAAATCAAGACCTAATCTTTGTTTGTAGGGGGCATTGCTACAAGGCCAAAGCTTCAAGTGCAAATTCGTGGTTCCTTGATAGTGGATGCTCAAGACATATGACCGGAGACAAGAGTAGATTCTTGGAACTAGAGCTAAAGAGAGGGGGATTAGTGACATTTGGTGACAACTTCAAAGGTCAAATTGAAGGAATGGGTTCCATTGGTAATCACTCTTCCATACTTATTAAAAATGTATTATATGTCAATGGTCTTAAACATAACTTATTAAGCATAAGCCAACTTTGTGATAAAGGTTTCGTAGTGATTTTTTATACATATGGTTGCAAAATTATAAATGTCGAAACCCACAAAATTGTGCTTTTTGGTCATCGCATAGGAAACATATACATGGTGCATTTAGATGACATTCATATTTCTAATGCATGTTTTGTTGCAAATGATAAACATGACTCATGGCTATGGCATAGAAAATTAGGGCATGCAAGCATGAGTGTTTTAGAAAAATTGGTTTCAAAAGATATAATACGAGGTTTGCCAAAAATTAAGTTTTCTCTTGATAAAATTTGTGATGCTTGTGCAAAAGGAAAACATAAAAGAATTTCTTTCAAACCTATTAATGATGTTTTAACTAGTAGAGTTTTACAATTGATCCACATGGATCTTTTTGGTCCTATTATAACTACTAGCTTGGGTGGAAAATCATATGCATTTGTTTTAGTTGATGATTACTCTAGATACACTTGGGTTCTATTCTTAAGTACCAAAGATGAGGATTTAGAAAAATTCATCACATTTTCAAAAATTACTCAAAATGATGTTGGTCAACTTATTTCTCTCATTAAAAGTGACCATGGTACCGAATTTCAAAATTTAGGTTTTGAGGATTTTTGTAACTCTAATGGTATAAGCCATAATTTTTCAGCCCCTCGAACACCTCAACAAAATGGGGTTGTAGAGAGGAAAAATCGTACTTTAGAAGAAATGGCTAGAATCATGCTTTGTGAAAACAATTTGCCAAAGTATTTTTGGGCGGAAGCCACTAATACCGCGTGTTATATTATAAATAGAGTAATGATTAGGCCAATTTTAAAGAAAACTCCTTATGAGATTTTAAAATCCAAAAAGCCTAACATTAGCTATTTTCATCCATTTGGATGCAAATGTTTTGTTTTAAACAATGGAAAAGACAACTTAGGCAAATTTGATGCAAAAAGTGATGAAGCTATTTTCTTAGGGTATTTTTTAAACTCTAAAGTCTATCGAGTATTTAATAAAAGAACTTTGGTTGTAGAAGAGTCAATACATGTGATTTTCAATGATAACCTCCTTCCGAGGAAAGATTCTTGTGATGGTGATGATGTAGGAATTTTTGATGCCATTGATGGAGGACAAACATCAAAGGTGGATGAAGTTCCAACCAAAGAAGAAGAAGCACAAGATCTACCTCTAGAAGCCTTGAGAGACATGAATCTAGAGGAAAAGGAAGTGAGCTACCCAAGGGAGTTCAACTATGTCAAAGATGGTGAGATTTTGGGTGATCCATCCAAAGGGGTAACCACTAGACTTTCTCTTAAAAATGCTTGTAATGTTGCATTTCTTTCATGCATTGATCCTAAAAATATCAAAGAAGCATTAAAAGATGATTATTGGATATTGGCTATGAAAGAAGAATTAAATCAATTTGAGAGAAGTCAAGTATGGACATTAGTTGATAGGCCTAGTAATAAGTCTACTATAGGAACTAAATGGTTTTTTAGAAATAAGCTAGATGAAAGTGGTAACATAGTGAGAAACAAGGCTAGTTTTGTTTCTCAAGGTTACACAAAAGAGGAAGGAATCAATTTTGATGAAACATATGCACCCATAGCTAGAATGGAAGCTATTAGGATGTTTCTTGCATTTGCATGTTATCATGAATTTAAGCTTTTTCAAATGGATGTTAAAAGTGATTTTCTAAATGGTTTTATTAATGAAGAAGTGTATGTAGAACAACCACCTGGTTTTGAAGATCCCAAATACCCAAACCATGTTTTTAAACTTTCAAAAGCTTTATATGGTTTGAAACAAGCTCTTAGAGCTTGGTATGAAAGATTATCAAGTTTTTTAATTGAAAAAGGTTTTAACAAAGGAAAGGTGGATACTATACTCTTTACTAAAAGAAATGGCAAAGACATTTTAATAGTTTAAATCTATGTAGATGATATAATTTTTAGTTCTACTAATGAATTGTTTTGCCAAGATTTTGCTAAGTTAATGCAAGGTGAGTTCAAAATGACCATGATGGGGGAGCTCTCATTCTTCTTGGGACTCCAAATCAAACAAAGGAAGGATGACATCTTCATCAATCAAGCAAAGTACATCAAGGACATGCTCAATAAGTTTGGCTTGGAGAATGTTAAACCTCAAGACACACCAATGAGCTCTTCTATAAAGCTTGACAAAGATGAAGGAGGTAAGTATGTTGATTTAAAGATTTACCACTCTATGATTGGATCATAGCTTTATCTTATCGCAAGTAAACCCGACATTATGTTTAGTGTTTTCTTGTGTGCTAGATTTCAAGCTAGTCCTAGAGTATCACACCTTATAGCTGTTAAGAGAATCTTTAGATACCTTAGAGACACACATTGTTTAGGCCTTTTGTATCCTAGAGATTTCTCCTTTGATTTGCATGCTTATTCGGATGCGGATTATGGAGGGTGTAAGATAGATAAAAAAAAAGTACCTCTGATACTTGTCAATTCCTAGGTAATATGCTTATATCTTGGTTCTCTAATAAACAAAATAGTGTAGCACTATCTACCAACGAAGCGGATATATATTGGTCGACAGTTGTTGTGCTCAAGTCCTTTGGATGAAACAACAACTTTTAGATTATGGAATTGATGTAGGAACCATCCCTCTTAAGTGTGACAACACTAGTTCCATATGTCTCACTAAGAATCCCATCCAACATTCTAGAACCAAGCACATAGAAATAAGGCATCATTTCATTAGAGATCATGCCTTGAAAAATGATGTTGTTCTAGAATCTGTAGACACCTTGAATCAACTAGCCGATATTTTTACCAAACCCTTAGATAAAGAGCATTTTTGGTCTTTTAGGAGAGAGTTAGGTTTAACTAGCCGATCTTGAGCTTTAGAGCCCTTTTAGGTCTTAAAATTTGCTTAAATTTGATTGATTTCATTGCTTATGTGTTTTTGCTCCTTTATGCATCTATGCTTGTTGCTAGGGGGAGTATGCATCTATTTATGCTCATACATAATGTTCACATATCATATACATGTATTTTGATTCGAGTCAAATCGAATTTTTGAGCAACTTGCTGCCAAAAATGACATTTTTGGCACAAGCGTATCGATACAGTGTTCCGCGTATCGATACGGGTTGACGAACAAGTTTTGGTACAGTTTTACCTGTACCGGTACAAGATCGCGTATCAGAATTGATGTTAAGTGTTTCGGTACTACATTTCAATACCCCAGGTGGCGTATCGGTATGCGCAGTCGCTGGGCAGATTTAAGGGCATTAAAAAGGGTTTCCAACTTAAAATCAAACTCTTATCTTTATTCGCTCAAACCCTAGGCCAAATTTTGGCTATAAAACCCCCTCAATCTCTTCTATTTTCTCACACAAAACCTAAAATATTTTGAGGGCTTTTGATTTTCTCTTCAAACCCTAAGCAATATCATCAAGTTGTGCATCATCATCTTCCTATTCATTCTAAATCCCTATTCAAGGTATAAACCCTAACTTTCTTTTCTTTTAATTTTTGTTCATATCTATATACTGTTTTTGAATCAAAAATCGATATTTAGAATGTACATAATATTGTTATTAAAGTTTTTGTAAAAAAAATCAAATCTGAAAATTTTCTGTTCGAATATAAAATTATACCGTATATTTTTTAAAACTATTTTTCAAGTTTTATTTTACAAAAAAATCTTTTTATATTTGTATAGATTTTTAAACTATATTATATAGATTTTTAACAATGCCTTGATCATTGGATTAATTATTGGATTGAATGTGTTAATTTATGTATACATTGTGTTTTGGTTTGATTTTGTTTTCAGATAATGGCCCATAAGAAACGAGAACGAAAAGATATGGCCTCTAGCTCTATTCCTCTTCCTCAATATCCCGAACCTAACGGTAATCGACCCGATCTTGCCCATATTTATCAAAATTGTTTTAATAAACCGAGATATCCAAATGTCATGGACAATTTTAAAAATTACCAAAGTTACAAAATTTGTCGAGAGCGTACTGTTTCAATTCATTTTCTATCCTCGTAAAGATTTCAATTCAAATATCTTGATTTAACGCAACACTAGAAATTTATGCAATTTTTGAGTTTGCCCAAGATTTTATATCGTAACCTTGTTTTGATTTTCTACTCTAATGCTTGGTATATCTATAATGAAAACAAAACAGAAGTTGTTGCTATTGAATCTTATCTCATGGGCAAGAAATTTAAAATTGATTCATTCGTTTTAGCTCTCTATTTGGGTCTTGAGAATACGGGGATTGATAATGAGGACTCTTTAGGCCATGTTCTTAATGGATACATGACCGTGCTAGATCCCTATGATCGTATCCTACACCTCATGATCACTTGGTGGTTCTGTCCATCCGGTGGCAAGTTTTCTACGATCCGACAAGTCGATGACTTTTGGATTCGTTGCTTTTGTGAGGGTAAGCGACCAAACCTTGCTCAAATCATGTTTCTGAAGATCGTCTACCTTGTGCAACATCGCCACACGACTCTTGTCACATCCTTCACATACAACATCGTCTTGAGCTTCATATTTCACAAGATAAGAGTTGATTGTTTTTATAATTTTCCCGAACCGCTCACTGATTCTATTGATGACCACTCCCTTCACCGAGCAAAGTTCACATACTACAATGGAGAATGGGTTCGGAATATCAATATTCCCAGTGGTATTCAACCCGAACAACTGGCGGCTCCTCAAGAGGTTCCGGTTCCACAAGCCCCGGTGGCCCAACCTAATCAAGATGTTCTCATGGCCTACCTCAATGAGCAATTTTCATCTTTGGGTACCTCTATTGCCTCTTTGAATATGACCATGAATTCCGGGTTTCCCGCGATTGACACTCGGTTCACTTCTTTGGAGGAGAAAGTGACGGCTATTCAAAATCGCCAAAACTCAATGGATATCACTCTTACGGCTTTTCATGGCGAGTGGCGTCAATCTCTTGGCACCCATGCAAATGATGAAGGTGAAGATAAAGAGGATAAAGAAGATGGGGACGATGGAGACGCACCTTAGGAATATTGCACTTTATATCATATCATATTAGGATTAAGTTTATGTACCTTTGTTTTTTATGTTTTATGGACTCTTATGCTTTAATTTTCTTTTGGTTTATATTTTAGGATTTTAGTTAGATTTGTTTTATTAGGCTTTGAATTATGCTTAATGAATATGTTGTTTGCTTTAAATTGCTTGGAGTTTATTCATTGCTTATATCCATTGCCTTAAGTTTTATATCCTATTGATTTTGATCTAACAAAAAGGGGAGAAGAAATTGAGTTAAATTTTTTTAAAATTTTCAAAGTTAAGCTTAAAGTAAGGGGGTATTTTCAAACTTTTCAAAGATACTTAAAGATTTTACTTATGTTTTTTTATATCAAAAATGGGGAGATTGTAAAACCTATATTCGATTTTGATATAACAAATTGTTTGAGGACCAAATTGTAAAAGAAAATAAATTTTAAAGTATTCAAAAATCTCACAAAATGACAAGGAAAAGTTTTTCCAAGTCCAAGACTTAAACCCAAAAAATTTCTAAGTATTTCAAGCCAAATTCAATAAATACACCCCAGGCGTATCGATACGGCTATGCCCATTTCGATATAGATTTTAGCTACTGAAAATTTATACTGCAAACTGTTTCGATACGAATTTTAGCTACTAGAATTTTATTTTGCAAACCGTTTCAATACGGCTAATCCCATTTTGATACGGCCTTCACCTGGGCTGCATTTTAAGCTATGTGTATCGATACGGTCATACTCGTTTCGATACGGCATTCATCTAGGTTTAAGTTATTACTTACCCGTACCGATACAGTCACTACCGTTTCGATACGGTATGTCAAGATCTTCAAGATCTTTGCATTAAATTTTTTGACCATTGCCTTGTCAGTTATTGGAATCATAATTTTTTTTATTTTCAGTTACCCATATCGATAAGCCTCTAGGCGTACCGATGCATTTTTCACTCAGATTCCAGTGAGCAAATATCGTACCGATACAGCTTTGTCGTTTTGATACACCCTCATTTTTACTTTATGACTGTTTTGATACGTCCATACACGTATCGATATGCTATTGCATAACGGCTCTTTATTCTTTTGACAGGTACCGATATAGCTCTTCGCATACCGATATGGTTGGTCACCATACAACATTTATTGCGGGAAAAATGACCCCCAGCGGCTATATTGATGACTCCAGCCACCCAAACGGTTAGAATTCAATGAGAGGGTATAAATACAAGTCTCCAAAGCTGCTACAACAACTATTGAACATTCATTGATCAACTCACAAGCATTCAAGAAAAAATCCAACCACTTTGAGCTTTTAGAGTCAAACCCTTATAAACCCACTTGAGTGAACAAATTTGTATCATTTTATTTGTCAAGTTTGGGTTGTGTGATCTTGTAATCTAGCCAAATATTTACCTTGTGAGGATCTTATTCATTTACTATTTTCTTTCTTTGTAAAAGAGTGAATCATTCAAAGCTTTGGGTAGAAAGCTTTGAACTTGTAACGGTTGCCTCTTAAGCCTAGAAAAGGGGAAGATTTCATACTGAAATTGTTGAAATCCTCAGAAGAAAGCTAAGGTAGTGGACGTATACCTTGTTAGAAGGTTGAACCATTATAAATCCTTGTGTCCCATTGTCCATTCTTTCTTAAATTGCTTCCAAATTTTTAATTAGTCAATTCACCCCCTCTTGGCCACTTTCTCAATTAATTGATCATCCCAACAATAGTTTAGGCACCTAAAAGGGGAAAATGGCTGCACTATTTCCTTATATACTAAAACACGCGCCACATTTATTTTTTAAACACCTCCCGCTCTAAACCTCCCAAAATCCTTCCTCTATCTTACCCAAAAATCTTCATCTCCAACTGATTTTTGAAGGATTGAAAGTAATTTTCTTCGATTTCTCATAACAAAATCGAAGTCTCCTCTTCTTCACTCATAGATTCTTCAGAATCAAATCCTTGTTAAGTTCTATAAACCCTAACTCTTTAAATTTGAATTTTTTGTTAAATGTTGGGTTGTTGGATGATATTAGGATGTTAGACAACTTACAAATTGTTATAAATCTTTGTTTTCATGCAGGAAGCTTCAAAATCACATCCTTGATAAGTTTTATAAACCCTAACTCTTTAAATCTGATTTTTTTATTAAATGTTGGGTTGTTGGATGATATTAGGATGTTAAAGAACTTATAAATTGTTATAAATCTTTGTTTTCTTGCAGGAAGCTTTACCTAAAACATTTTATTGTCAAAACCCTTCATTTTAGTTCTACATTCACAATGTGTTCGACAAAATTCCTCGACCATTTTTTCCCGTTTAAATTATGCCCAAAACTATATTCTAAGATTAAAGTGTGTTTCAAAAATACTTTGTAACTTATCATTGATGGATAAGACGTGGATCAATCTTAGATCAAGGGCAAGTGAAGAATACATTAGAGGGTTACTAGTTTTTAAACTTTGCCTTTGAGAGATCTGAAGATGGAAAATTTTGGTGTCCTTGTGTGAATTGTATAAACACTAATAGAGTATCTAGGAGGAATGCATTTGATCACTTAATATGTGATGGCTTTCTTAAGGGTTATGTCCGTTCGATTTTTCATGGGGAGTGATGTGATGGATCTATGCCACAAATTCAAGCTAATGTAAAAGAGAGAGAGTTTGAACACGACATTCATAACCTCGTGCATGATATGATGGCAGAGCGAGTTATGAATAATAATGAACTTAACAATCCTTAGGTAGATGCAAGTGCAAGGCTTGGGGATCATAATCATAGACTTCAAGGAGACAAGTTTTATGATTTACTCAAAGATGCAGAGGTGCCACTTTATCCAAATTGCAAAAAAATTTCAAAGTTTTCCTTTATTATTTATTTGTTCCACATTAAATGTTTGAATGGCATCTGCGCAACTTCAGGAGAAATCTTAAGCGCAACAATCACAACAATCTGAGGAAGTTCAAGAGTAGGTGGAGAACAATCCCATGAATCACAATTACAACCCTCATCAGGTATGATATGATCACCTCAAATCAAAGGTTTAAATATAATTATTTATTTAAATGTCATTTAAAATTATACATTTTTCGTAGACAACATTAATCGTAAGAAACTTCCAATTGTCAACACTTATACCGGATATTTGGGAGTTGCCTGAGGGACAACGCATTAATGTCAAAGTTAACAATTTATATCAACCCGTCGGTAAAGAATCAACATGTTTATGTCGATTCATTGGAACGATGGTGCGAAAGGCTGAGTTTGTGCCAATTAGTTATCTCAATTGGCGTGAGATACCAAACAATAAGAAGGAAGAAATGTGGTCCACGATCGAGGTATGTTTTCTTCCATAACACTCATAATGCTTAATTATTCCAATATTAATGTGTGTATGGCCTTTTATTGATACCAATATTTGATATGGATTGAGGTTAACTCTAATCTAGATTGAGGTAGTGTTTAGTTGCATATGATATAGATTGAGATGAGGGGGATGATTATAACAATTTGAATTATTATTGTGATATAACATGTCGTTAGTTTTATGATTTTATGTCTAATATGATTTTATGGTATGTTTATTGTTTTTGGATTTAACATTCATGTCTTATTTTGTTAATAAAGTTAAAATTTCAATTTCAACTGTTTGATTTGGAGGAAGGCGTTGACAAAGCAACATTAAAATATGTTAAGAAACGGGTTCTCACGGATATGAATACCAAATGGAGGCAGTGGAAGAATGAATTGAAATCTCAAATATTTGATGAGAACCGAACTGTAGAGCAAATCATTAAAAATTTTAAGGATCTGCAAGTGAATTTGGATCAATTGAAGACGCTTGTTGAATATTGGTTATCCTCAAAGGCGATGGTAAAGTGCTACAATTTTATAATTTATATAACTCTAATATTTTAATTTTTATTAATAATTTATTACTTATAATTCGAATATGGACAAAGTGCCACAAATAAACCAAATAGGTCAAAGTTAGATGAACTGCATTGCATAGGAACAAGATCTTTCCCAAGGATTGTTGAAGATTTGGTGTATATAATTTTCTTTATTATTACAATTGATTCGAATAATAGCTATTGTTTCACGAATAAATATATGATTTGTACTATCTCACGTTGTTTTCTTAATGTCGGACTGCAGAATCTAGTGGAATCCCACCAACACGAGCTGATGTCTATGTTAGATCTCGTACACGAAAAGATGGAAGTTTCGTGAATTCCAAGGACGTTGTTGTTGTGGTAATTTATTATTATTAATTCTTGTATACATGTTTTGGAAAAATATGATATAGATATGATATTATATGTTTAGCTTGCTTATATTTTAGGAACGTATTCATGAGAAGAAAAATGAAAGCTCTTGTTCTGAGAATTTATCACAAACTTCATGGTCTAATAATGTGTTCGCTCAGGTTAAAGGATCAGAAAGAAGATGGTGTGTTTGTTGTTTAGGGGTTGTTAACATGACTTGTTCTTATAAGGAATCTAGACCTTCACAACCAATCCAAAATGCTGAAGACATGCAAGGGTTTTAATCTAAGGTTACAAAATTAGAAAAACTTTTTCAAAATTGTTTTCTACCCTACTTTCACCAACAACTTCCAGATCTACATGTACCTGATATGGATGCTTTGCTTCGTATGGTTGATACAGAGGTGCAATATATTTTACTTTCTTATTTACTCAATTCATTTTTTTATTTAAACTCGTTATTTTCATTGCTTTTAATAGTCACCTCCTGATGCTGGTAGTGCTTCAGCGGCAATTAATTCTAACAATAAAGCCTTGCCTTCAACAAATCAACAGAATACATGTAGAAATGATCGGAGCAACCAATAGAGGAGGATCTTCGAATTATTTTTAACTTTCATTATGTATGTTATTTAGAAACACAAACATTTGCTTGCACTTTTCTTTTCTTATGCTTCTAATAGACTCGTACATGTTGTACTGGTTATGTATTACATACTTTTTTATTCAAATATCAAATATTTTTTCCTTTAAAAAAATTGAATATCGAATATTACTAATATTTTTAATTTTTAAAATAAAAATAATATTAAGAAAATAATAGTATTAATAAAAATATTAAATAAAAACTAATATTAAATTTGAATATCGAATATTACATACTTATAACGACGGACACAACCGTAGATATAAGTATTTTATACAAATAAACATTATACCTTTACCCACGGGTTCTATCCGTCAGTAAAAGTCTGAATCCATTGCAACGGTTTTTGTGCGTCAGTAAAGGTCTAACTTATAGCGACGGACAAACTGTCGGTAAAAACTCGAACCTATACCGACAAAAAGTGTTCATCGGTATAGAGCTCATAATTATTGGATAAGGCCTTGCCTATACCGACGAAAATCACCATCGGTAAAAGCTGTACTTATATCGGTAGATATTTTTTGTCGGTATAGGTATAATAATTGTATCGGGTTAGGCCGTACCTATACCGGCAGTTTTGTCTGTAGGTATATGCTTCCAACATATATACTAATGGTATGGTCCGTCGGTATAATTTTATATCGACTAGCATATTAGTGACGACTAATTGTCCATCGATAAAAGCCCTATGTCCGTCAATAAAGCCTTCTGGACCCTATAGCGACGGAAAACATGACTTTTACCAACGAATTTTCGTTCGTCGGTATAGGTAAGTCTTTTTGTAGTGCCCTCACTAAGCTTCATTAGCTTACGCTCTCATTTCTCATCAATGCAGAAAAGTAAGCATTTCAGACAACGAGCAAGCAAGAAACAATCTAAGGGCGAAGCTATTTCAAGTACGATTTTATAAATACTACGTAGTAATAAAAGGGCAATGTGACCAAGTTGTAATTGGGGGGTTGTTTTGGTTACTCCCTGCTTTGAGCATGTTTCATTTGATATTTTGGACATGTATGAGGTTATATGACTTGTTTTGAGGGGTTGGGATGTGAATTGCCTGCTTGGGTAGAGATCATGCCTATAGGATCTTTGATTAGAATTGTCATGGTTTGAGTGATCTTCTAGCATGCTTATTTGGTTGTGGAAATGTTGTTTGAAATGTCATGTGGTGTTTGTTTGATGTTGGAAGCAAGTTAGATTGAGCCAAAGTGTCATATGTTCGACCAAGAGGTCATTACAGACCTAGTAATATCAGTACGGGTCCTCAGGCATCGGTACGTGGGGTCAGTCTTGGCTCCAAATTGTGCAAATTTGCACAGGGGTATCGGTACGCCCTTTAGCTACTGGAATTATATGTTTTGATATCGAACAACTAGTATCGATATGCTTGAGGACCGTACCAATGCCCTTTGCAAAATATACCCGTATTGATACGGGAGAGGGGTGTATTAATATGCTGACTGTTATTTCTGGTAATATGCTTTGCTGAAGTTTGAATCTTTACAGTTTAGTCCATGTTTCTTGATCATGCAATTAAATGAGTTTGGATGATTATTTTAAGTTGGAATTTAATCGGCTTGTATGTAATATAATTAATTAAGGTTTGGTAACTTTGGATTTAAGTAAGTCCTCTTAGTTTTCTAAAATTACAATTTGGTCTCTAGAGTGCGTTCTCGACCAATTGGATGTCAATTCAACGCCCGATTTAATTATAAATTTCACTACTGCTAGCATGATCACCTTAGGACTTGATTATGCATTTAGACAAGTGATAAGTGTTCAAAAGTACTATTTTTCTTACCCTTTTTACTCATATTATTGTTAGACTTAGGCTCATATTAGTTGCATAATTAGCTATTCATGCATTAATCCATGTTTCCTTCCATCGTTGAGCTTGATTACATAACTTGGTAGTTTTTGTGGAAAAGATGCTGCTTTGGTGTGCTTTGTGTGTGTATGTGCAGGATCACTTGCCAAAGCAATGTCGAGCTAGTTGCCAGGGCAATGCATGAAGGATATGTCGAGCTAGTTGCCAGGGCAATGCATGAAGGAGACGCCGAGCCAGTTGCCATAGCAATTGTCGACAAAGAGAAAATGCAATAGGGATGTCGAAATTAATGACTTTACAAGCCCAAGATGACATGGAGCAAGGCCCAAGCCCAAAGGAATTTGATTGCCATGCAGAGATTAAAGAAGAATTAAATTCCAAGAAGATAGGAGAAGTTCTAATAGGAATAAAATTATAATAACGAATTATATTCTTTAAAGATAATATAATTCCAACTCAAACTCCTCCTCAAAGAAGGACTTTGGCCTAGCCCTATAAATAGCAAGGAGATTTCGACAAGAGGCATAGAGAGAGCATTAGGGAAATTTCGAAAAGTCCAAGGGAGAAAGCAAGGGATTTTCGACAAGCTTCATCTTTTCTTCCTTGTTCGATTGGGTTCATGCTAGGGATTGTTTATCTTGTGTTTCTTTGGAACCTAGCCATGAACTAAATTTACTTGGCTATGGTTATTGTGTTTTGTGGTTGTGAGAAACTATTGGTTTTTGTTTAGGCAATAAGAGTTTGCACTTTTCTATTTCAAGGTTTATTTATTCTTGGTTCTTATTCTTGTTTGCGAGTGAATTGGGAGAGGATCTCGTGATTTCATCTATTTATCTAATATCGGGAGAGTTAGATTCAAGAAACGAATGAATATGATCTTTATTCAATCCAATGATGGTGAAGATTAATCCGGCATAGGAATAAGTTAAGGATTTCAACGGCTAAGAGGAGCGCAAGATTGGTTGTTGTTCACCCTTGATTCACGCAGGGATGTATTATCAAGGCATGCACAAGTAGCTAGAGTTTCGACTTAGGGATAAGAAGAAACCATTGAAGAACGCTGCCGAACCTTGAAGGTTGCTGCCCAAGAAGCCCAAGTAGTTGCCCAACTAGTTGCCCAGGCAACCATCGATTAGTTGCCAAGGCAACCCCGTTGTGCAAGTTGCCACGACAACTGAGTTACCCGTGCACTCTTTTACCAAAACGATTCAATCGGCTATCACACCTCAACTCATGATAACCTGGCCTATCTCTCTCTCATTTGAATTCATCTTTTCTTTTACTTTATTGCTTTCTAGATTAGTCATTAGTTAAACTCCTATAATCCTTTACTTGTGTTTTTACTTTTTACAGTGCAAGAGACTAGATTCTTGAAGTGGCACCAATCCCTGTGGAGACGATATCTTTTATACTATAACTTGCGACGTGTATCTTGCACATTTGCGTAGCACTTATTACGCGCAACAAGTTTTTGGCGCCGTTACCGGGGATTGGCAATAGCAACTTTGTTTTTACGTTCTTGCACTTTCTTTTTATTTTTCTTGTTTAAAATTCAAAGGGCTAACAAACTTTGGTTTTGCATTGGTATATGACCAGGCGAGACCGACTTCACCGAATATCCCTTTGATCCGTAAATCGAACGAACCTTACAAAGACTTAGACGAAGGATAAGAGAAGCAATGGCAAATCAAGACGGCAATATGAATCAAGATGTTCGAGCAGGAGGAGGAGTGATTCTTGCACGAAACAGAACTATTCGAGACTATCTTGAAGAAGATCTTGATGGACTTAACCCAGGAGTTGTCGCACCTGAAATTGAAGCCGACCACTTTGAGTTGAAACCGGTAATGTTTAATATGATCAACACAATAGGTCAATTTGGCGGCTCAAAGAATCAAGATGCACGACAACATCTGAAATCTTTCCTCGAGATTTGCAACTCGTTCAAGATACACGGAGTCACCCCCGATGTATTACGATTAAGATTATTCCCCTATTCACTGAGGGATAGGGCGAAAGCATGGTTGAATAGCATTCCTGCCGAATCCATAGCATCTTGGACTGATCTTTGTCGTGATTTCCTTGCTAGATTTAATCCTACAAATTTGAGTGATAAGCTTCGTAATGACATTACTTCTTTTCGGCAAGCAGATAATGAATCCATGTACGAGGCTTGGGAGCGATATAGAGAACTTCTACACAAATGCCCTTTACACGGATTCCCGGTGTAGACTCAAGTAACAATGTTTTACAACGCCATGAATACACCAACAAGAATGATGCTAGATGCCTCGGCAAACGGCATACTCCTAGATAAGTCGCCGGAAGAAGCAATGCAAATCTTAAACAGGCTGGCCAAGAATGATTATCAATTCCCATCCATTAGAAGAGGAGTTAGACGCCAAGCCACAATACATGAACTAGGATCATCAGATTCAATTTCGGCACAATTGGCCGCTTTAACCAAGATGGTCCAGAACATGCAAAAACCAAACAACACACATGAAGTCAAGGTAATGTATTCTTTTTGTGAGTTATATGGTGATAACCATAATTCTTCTGAATGTATGCAGAATCCGGAATCTAGCTTCTATGTGGGGAATTACAATCGGAGCAATAATGTGATGTCCAATACATACAATCCAGCTTGGAAGAAGCACCCGAATTTTTCATGGAGTAATCCCAACAATGCTCTAAACCAGAACAATCAGAATGCACAAGCATCGGGATTCCAGCAGAATATGCCACGGCAACAGATGCCGCAGCAACAACCGACAACATCTAGTTCTTTGGAAAATTCTCTAAATGCTTTTATGATGAAAACTGAATCTTATATGGCTGAGAATAGTAATTTCATAAAAAGAACTGATGCTTTTATTAACAGGACCGAGATGAGATTGCAAAACCAAGAGGCGGCAATCAAATCATTGGAAAGTCAAGTCGGACAGTTTGCTCAAAATCTGAACACTAGACCGCAAGGAGGTTTACCTAGCGATACTGAAGTCGCAAGAGGAACTGGCTATGAGCAGTGTAAGGCGATCACCACTAGAAGTGGCCAACAACTTAGAGAGGCTCAAACCCGCTCATCAAACAAAACTCCACAAAAAGATCAAGACGGACCTAGCGGCAAAGCCTCAGATGTTGAACCAGGAATTGCCGCGGCAACCAGCAATAAGCATGCCTCGGCAACCTACGATAAAGACGCCTCGGCAACTTGCGATAAGCATGCCTCGGCAACCCCAGTTGATAATGCCTCGACAACTCCAGATGTCCCGGCAATGCCGTCAATCAGGTTTCAAACCAATGAAAGGATCGAAGATATCCGACTTCCACCACCATTCCCACAAAGGTTGAAGCGACAAAAGCAAGAATACCAATTCAAGAAGTTTCTTGATATCCTAAAGCAAGTCCACATCAACTTGCCACTGGTGGAAGCAATTGAACAAATGCCAAACTATGCCAAGTTTCTTAAAGACATTGTGTCCAAGAGAACAAGGCTAGGAGAGTTTGAAACAGTTGCCGTGACGGAGGGATGCATGGCAATGTTGCACAATCGTATGCCACCCAAGTTGAAGGATCCCGGAAGTTTCACAATACCCTGTTACATTGGAAATCACTATGTCAGGAAAGCATTATGTGACCTTGGGGCTAGCATAAACTTGATGCCTAAATCGGTTTTCCAAAAACTAGGAATCGGGAAGGCAAGACCTACAACAGTCATGCTGCAGCTAGCCGACAGATCCTATGTGCATCCAGAGGGAAAAATAGAAGACATACTGGTAAAAGTCAATAAATTTATTTTTCCCGCTGACTTTATTGTTTTGGATTGTGAAGCAGATGAGCATGCACCCATCATTCTCGGGAGACCATTCCTAGCAACAGGGAGAACCTTGATTGATGTTGAAAAGGGAGAACTCACAATGAGGGTGAATGACCAGCAAGTTAAACTAAATGTGTTCCAAACACAAAGGCATGCCGATGATCCAGAAGAATGCCAACTACTTCATGCCACGGCAGAGTTTAACTTCGATGAGGAATTTAGTTGCCTCGGCAACTACATTGCCGACCAAGAGGAACATGAGGAGTACGAAGAACCGGTCGATGAGGAACAACCAGAAGAGGCAAATTGGCTAGTCAACCGACCAGGTACATACTTTGAACCACCGGATCGCTTTGTAAGGAAGGTAAGCTCGAAAAACCCTCTATTGAACAACCACCAATTCTTGAGTTGAAACAATTGCCAGAGAAACTAAAATATGTATACTTAGGGACCGATAATACATTGCCTGTAATTATTTCTTCTAAGTTACAGCCTGAGCAGGAAAAGAAGCTGATCAAGATGTTGAAACTACACAAAAAGGCAATAGGGTGGACAATTGCCGACTTGAAGGGAATTAGCCCGGCGGTGTGCATGCACAAGATCTTGTTGGAAGATGATCACAAACCTTCAATTGAGGCCCAGAGGAGACTGGATCATGCCATGAAAGGGGTTGTAATAAAAGAAATCATCAAGTGGCTTGACGCCGGCATTATATACCCTATCTCCGATAGTACGTGGGTAAGTTCGGTACAATGTGTACCGAAAAAGGGAAGTATAAAGTGGTAAGCAATGAAAATAATGAACTTATCCCAACCAGGACTGTGACCGGTTGGAGGGTTTGTATGGACTATCGAAAGCTAAACAAAGCCACTAGGAAAGATCACTTCCCATTACCCTTTATTGATCAAATGCTTGACCGTCTTGCAGGTAAACCCTTTTATTGTTTTCTTGATGGTTATTCAGGTTACAATCAGATTGCCATAGCACCAGAAGATCAAGAAAAGACAACCTTCACATGCCCATACGGTACTTATGCCTTCCGAAGGATGCCGTTCGGATTGTGTAACGCCCCGGCAACCTTCCAAAGATGCATGATGGCACTCTTTTCAGACATGGTCGAAGACTTCCTTGAGATCTTCATGGAAGATTTTTCGGTTTTTGGTAATGACTTCGACGGCTGCCTCGGCAATTTAGAGAGGGTGTTGGCAAGATGCGAAGAAACGAATTTAGTCCTCAATTGGGAGAAATGCCACTTTATGGTAGATGAAGGAATAGTGCTCGGCCACAAGATTTCATCCAAGGGAATTGAAGTAGACAAATCCAAGGTGGACGTGATCGAGAGATTACCCCCACCAAATTCGGTTAAAGGAATTTGAAGTTTTCTAGGACATGCAGGTTTTTACAGGAGGTTCATTCATAATTTTTCTAAAATCACTAAACCCTTGTGTAATCTGCTTGAACAGGATAAAGTCTTCGATTTTGATGATTCTTGCACCCAAGCATTCGAAACCCTAAAGAAAAAGCTTACCTCGGCACCCATTGTCGTTCCACCAGATTGGACACTACCTTTTGAGCTCATGTGTGATGCAAGTGATTTCGCGGTAGGAGCAGTCCTAGGCCAACGCACAGGTAAGACCTTCCATGTGATATACTACGCTAGTAAAACTCTTAATGGTGCTCAAGTGAATTACACAACAACGGAGAAAGAGTTACTAGCTGTAGTTTTCGCATTTGACAAGTTCCGATCCTATTTAATTGGTACAAAGGTAATTGTTCATACGGACCATTCGGCAATCAAATACTTATTTGCTAAAAAGGATGCTAAACCTCGTTTGATTCGTTGGATATTACTTTTACAAGAATTTGATATTGAAATTAAGGACAGGAAAGGAACAGAAAATCAAGTGGCCGATCACTTATCACGTTTGGAACGCAATAGGGAGGAGGACGCGGATCTAGAGATATGGGATGCATTCCCGGATGAACAAATTTTAGTTGCCTCGGCAATCCTAGACGCCTCGGCAACCCATGACGCCTCGGCAACCATGGATGCACACGCCTCGGCAACTCTCGACGCTGCAGCAGTCTTTGACGCGCACGCCTCGGCAATCTTGGGAGCAGTCGCCACGGTGGCACATGCCTCGGTAATACCCTGGTACGCGGATTTAGTTAATTTTCTTGTTTGTGGTATTTTACCTTATGGCATTACTCACCAAGGGAAGAAGCGGTTCCGCCATGATGCTAAGCATTACTTTTGGGACGAGCCTCTTTTGTTTAAACAATGTGCAGATCAGGTTATACGCCGATGTGTCCCTGAAGAAGAGCAACAGAATGTACTCCGGCAATGCCATTCTTCACCCTATGGAGGACATTTTGGAGGAACTCGTACCGCGGCCAAAGTTTTGCAATCCGGGTTGTATTGGCCAACATTGTACAAAGATGCCCAAGACTTTTACAAGCAATGTGATCGTTGCCAGAGGACGGGCAATATTTCTAGACGACATGAGATGCCACTCTAGAACATCATCAAGGTGGAACTGCTCGATGTATGGGGGATCGATTTTATGGGACCTTTCCCATCTTCATTCGACAACCTCTACATTCTACTTGCCGTCGACTACGTGTCTAAATGGGTAGAGGCAGCTGCAGTTCCCAACAACGATTCCAAGACCGTGCAACGATTCCTGCAGAAAAATATATTTACACAGTTTGGGATGCCGAGAGCAATTACCAGCGATGAAGGCAAGCATTTTGACAATAGACTAATTGCCAAGATGTTGCAACGCTTCGGCATATCACCCACAAACCAATGGGCAAGCAGAAATTTCCAACCGGGAGTTGAAGGGAATACTCGAGAAAGTTGTAAATCCCTCAAGGAATGATTGGTCATTAAGACTAGATGACGCACTTTGGGCATATCGCACTGCATTCAAAACACCCTTAGGTATGTCCCCCTTCCGACTTGTCTATGGCAAAACATGCCATCTACAGGTGGAAATCGAGCACAATGCGTACTGGGCAATCAAGACCGTGAATATGGATTGGGAAAGCGCCGGACAAAAGCGTTTGATGGATCTCAATGAGATAGAAGAATTCCGTGCACTCGCCTATAACAATGCACGAATCTACAAGGAGAAAACAAAACGATGGCACGACAAGAAACTATTACCACGGCAATTCACGCCAGGGCAACTAGTTCTCCTATTCAATTCTCGGCTAAAACTTTTCCCGAGAAAGCTGAAATCAAGATGGTTGGGACCATTCGAAGTCGTTAAACCATTCTCCCATGGTGCTGTGATAATCAAGTCCATCTCTGACAACCATGAATTCAAAGTTAATGGAAAAAGATTGAAGCACTACAATGGTGCCCATGTGGAACGTAACAAAGAAGTGGTCAACTTAGGAGATGCATGAGCATGTTCTCCTTTCAATATTTTCTTTTTCTTTTTATTTTCATTTTTATTTTTAGGAGATATTTTAATTTTTCTTCATTATCTTTAGTTTTCAGGTTTTCTTTGTTTTTCACAAGAAGACTCACAACTACTATGCTAAGGAAATTTACCGCCGAGATCCTTGCCCCGGCAACCAATGAAGCAGTCGCCACGGCAACCAAGGAAGCTGATGCCACGGCAACCAACCCTGAAGATGCCACGGCAACCAAAGCTAAAGACATCCCGGCAACAAGAAAACAACCATCGCGTTCAAGCATCAAGACACCGACTAGAAGGAAACTAATTATCTACGATGACGAACTCTCGGAGTAAGTCCTCGCATGCATTTTTATTTTTATTTTTCGTTATTTTTATGCATGCATTGAGGACAATGCCTCACTCGAGTTTGGGGGGGATTGTTATTAGTAGTTACCATGTTTAGTTATATTCACTTAAGTATTACATTTAGGATACATAAATTGCTTGCCATGCCTTTAATTGGAACAAGAATTGCTTAGATTTGATGAATATTCGATGATGACTTTGCCAATGCACTTAATTGATAGAATTTTTATTCTAGGATAACCATGGAAAAACTTAGAATTTTACTATGATGCTAAATTTGATGAAACACTGTTGTGGTTTGATTGATTTAAGGAATTCTAGTGAACTTAGGTTGATAATTAACAAATTGGGGGATTAGAATAAAAATTGGATGAATGTTAGAGGTGCCCGAAATTGGCTCTAGCATGTGCTAAAACTTAGGATCACTAGAGGTGCCCAAAACTGGCTCTAGTATGTGTTAAAAAAATTTTAACTAGAGGTGCCCGAAACTGGCTCTAGTCGATTAAATTAACTTAAGAAAACTAAAAACAAAACACTAGAGGTGCCCAACACTGGCTCTAGTTAAAACATGATAAAAAGAACCCAATGAAGTAATTTGAAAACCTATTGTTTGCATAGAATCCGAAAAATCAACTTGCACACAACTCCGCACACACTCACAAGCATTATAGTTTGATTCCGAGTAACTCCTAAGTTTTCCAAAAAATAAAAAGCCAATCATACTTTGTGCCCCGGTTCAGAGAATTGAAATCAAGTTCAAAGCTAAGTTTGTGAAAATTGAAGTCTTGGCAGGTAATTATGACTTTGCATTGCTTGAGGACAAGCAATAGTTCGAGTTTGGGGGTGTGATAAGTGTTCAAAAGTACTATTTTTCTTACCCTTTTTACTCATATTATTGTTAGACTTAGGCTCGTATTAGTTGCATGATAAGTGTTCAAAAGATGCTGCTTTGGTGTGCTTTGTGTGTGTATGTGCAGGATCACTTACCAAAGCAATGTCGAGCTAGTTGCTAGGGCAATGCATGAATGATATGCCGAGCTAGTTGCCAGGGCAATGCATGAAGGAGGCGCCGAGCCAGTTGCCATGGCAATTGTCGACAAAGAGAAAATGCAATAGGGATGTCGAAATTAATGACTTTACAAGCCCAAGATGACATGGAGCAAGGCCCAAGCCCAAAGGAATTTGATTGCCATGCAGAGATTAAAGAAGAATTAAATTCCAAGAAGATATGAGAAGTTCTAATAGGAATAAAATTATAATAAAGAATTATATTCTTTAAAGATAATTTAATTCCAACTCAAACTCTTCCTCAAAGAAGGACTTTGGCCTAGCCCTATAAATAGCAAGGAGATTTCGACAAGAGGCATAGAGAGAGCATTAGGGAAATTTCGACAAGTCCAAGGGAGAAAGCAAGGGATTTTCGACAAGCTTCATCTTTTCTTCCTTGTTCGATTGGGTTCATGCTAGGGATTGTTTATCTTGTGTTTCTTTGGAACCTAGCCATGAACTAAATTTACTTGGCTATGGTTATTGTGTTTTGTGGTTGTGAGAAACTATTGGTTTTTGTTTAGGCAATAAGAGTTTGCACTTTTCTATTTCAAGGTTTATTCATTCTTGGTTCTTATTCTTGTTTATGCAGTGAATTGGGAGAGGATCTCGTGATTTCATCTATTTATCTAATATCGGGAGAGTTAGATTCAAGAAATGAATGAATATGATCTTTATTCAATCCAATGATGGTGAAGATTAATCCGGCTTAGGAATAAGTTAAGGATTTCAACGGCTAAGAGGAGCGCAAGATTGGTTGTTGTTCACCCTTGATTCACGCAGGGATGTATTATCAAAGCATGCACAAGTAGCTAGAGTTTCGACTTAGGGATAAGAAGAAACCATTGAAGAACGCTCTGCCGAACCTTGAAGGTTGCTGCCCGAAGCCCAAGTAGTTGCCCGGCAACCATCGATTAGTTGCCAAGGCAACCCGTCACAGCAAGTTGCCACGGCAACTGAGTTACCCGTGCACTCTTTTACCAAAACGATTCAATCGGCTATCACACCTCAACTCATGATAACCTGGCCTATCTCTCTCTCATTTGAATTCATCTTTTCTTTTACTTTATTGCTTTCTAGATTAGTCATTAGTTAAACTCCTATAATCCTTTACTTGTGTTTTTACTTTTTTACAAAAGCAAGAGACTAGATTCTTGAAGTGGCACCAATCCCTGTGGAGACGATATCTTTTATACTATAACTTGCGACGTGTATACTTGCACATTTGCGTAGCACTTATTACGCGCAACAACAAGATAAAAGAAAAATTGGACCGTTTTCTAAGTAAATCGTTCAGGTTTGTCTCGGCAAACCTAATGTAACTCGCTCGGTTCAATCTGCATCTAGGCCAGGTCAAAGGGGTTACAAGGTTATTGTTGGGAGCGGTTACAAATAATGTCGTACTAACCATACTTTGTTCATTAAGGTAAATCAAAGAGGTGAACGAACAATTTTAATTGTTTACGTAGATGATATAATTGTTATAGAATATGATTTTGTAGAAATAAAAAATCTTAAAGCTTTACTAGCCAAGGAATTTGAAACCAATGGTCTTGGCCATCTTAGGTATTTTCTTGGAATTGAAGTGGCAAGATCCAAAGCAGGTATTGTTATTAGTTAACGAAAGTATATTCTTGATCTTTTAACAGAGGCTGGTATGATAGGTTTGTAAACCAGCTGAAACACCAATAGAGGCGAACTTGAAGTTCAAAAAAGATGGTGAAGACATTCTAATTTGCAAAGAACAATACCAAAAATTGGTTGGTAAACTCATTTATCTCTCCCTTACACGACCCAACATAGCTTTTTCGATTAGCGTGGTTAGCCAGCATATGAACAATCCAAGAGAGGAGCATCTTGATGTAGTAAATAGGATCTTGAGGTACCTTAAAATGACTCCAGGACATGGTTTGATCTTCAAGAAAAGTGAAGATATATCAATAAAAATTTTCACGAATTCTAGTTGGGCTGGAGAATTAACAGTAGAATATTAACCAATGGGTATAGTTTTTTTGTTTAGGGAAATTTAGTTACTTGGAGAAGCAAGAAACAAGTTGTAGTTTCACGGAGCAGTAGAGGCCGAGTATCGAGCTTTTGCCTTAGAAAATTGTGAAGGCATGTGATTACAAAGGATGATGACTGAACTAGGACTAGATGACCACAAACAGTTTGAAATGAAAACTAATAATCAATCTGCAATAAGTATTGCGAAAAATCCTGTCCAACATGACCGGACGAAACATGTGGAAATAGATAGACATTTCATCTCTAAAAAGGTCAATAATGAAGTTATAAAATTATACTATGTTCCTACAAAACACCAGCTAGCTGATATTCTCACCAAGGCATTACCAAGAACCACACTTGAAGAAATTTCATCCAAGCTAGGAATCTACAACATATACTCTCCAGCTTGAGGGGAATGTAGATTATACACGGTAGATTATAGAGTTTGAATTATTATAAATATTTATCCCTTATCTTAGGATTCTTATCTCCTATCTTTATCTCATAGGTTGAACTTAATTTCAATTTAGAGTAGTGCATTTGTAACATAACTTTTTGTAATTAGTCTATATAAAAAACCTTTGTACCTGTGTTATTTGATATCAAGAAAAATTGAACAAAGTATCTTATTGAACTCTGCCTCTAAACATTCAGTTTCTACATACATGAACATTTCCATGTGGATAAAAACTCAAAAAGCTTTAGAGACAGATCAATAAGTTTTTTTTTCATTGACCTTCTTTATCAACAATATCATATGTCAGAATTTTATTTAGTTGAGCAATAACTGATGGATCAGAAGCACACAAAAACATGCTTGTCAATCAAGTAGCATAAATGTAGATATTTACAAATAATAAAGAATTACATTTCCATCACTACAAACTATTATGAGAAGGAAAAAAACCATCTAAAAAATATAGACCAACTAATGACCAACAATACCTTAGGAAATGAACTCAATGAGTCCTTCAAGAATAAGAATAACACCATAGCTGTAACCAAGTTCAACACGCTGCAAATAACTTCAATACACTTCATTTGCATTATAATATATTTTTTTAAGTTGTGACACAATATAAATTAGATAAAAGTTTTAGTAAAGTTTTAACAAACATGTAGCCTAACTTAGTGGCTAGGCATTGGTTATTTATCCAAAGGTTTGGGGATTCGATTCCTTTACCCCAACCATTCAACTATATGTTATTTTCTTTAGCTTTAGTTGACCAATAAGGTGGTGCCACATGTCATCACCATCAAATTTTTAACGTCGATGGCCAAAATAATAATGTACCATAAAGTTAGTGACGATTTTGTCAAAAAAAAATTAGTCTAGTGACTAAAATAAGAAAGTTGCAATAATTCGAATAATCTCTATTGCATTTTTGCTATTGTAAAAAAGAAAATATTCTATTCGCTTACGGTGGAAAACTTATTTTTCACAAGTACTTAATTTTCAGGGCTTAAAGGTTAGGATTTCAATATTTGTGGTTAGGTTTTAAGGTTTAAAAATATATTCTACGATTTAAATTTTATAGTTTAAAATTTAGGGGTTAATGTTAGGGCCCCTAAAAGGAGTATGTGATAGTTTAAAGCCTACTTGTAAAAAAAAATTACTGACGATGCATCGAATAATTAACCTCGTAAAAAATATTCTTTGTTCTAAAAATAAAAACAAGAATAAAAAGCTCTTAACTATTAGATGGGCTCAGCCCATTTCAGACCTAACCTAAGTACCCTACCCAACCCGATCCAATTCGAGCCACACAAGTATACATGTAAGATGTATTTGTATTTTTCGGATTTTTCCTAGTCAGCAGTGCAGCGTATAAAAATAGAAATAAAATTAATTTTAAAAGTGGAAGGAGCAGAAGAAAAGCCCTTTCTTAAACCCTTACTATCAACTTCCCCTCTGTCGCACTTCTCCCTGTCGCCGCTCTCTTCATAATATATCACCACCTCCGTCTCCGTTTCATTCAATCTCATAGCTGACCGCCACTATGGCTCAAATCACGGAGGTCTCTTTCTCTTCATCTGCCGAATGTTTTTTCTTCGAAATAGTTTTTACTTGATGAAAATTTCTCAACTGTTTGAATGTTATCTTCTTTTTCAACCTAATATTTTGGAGTTTTCTTAACTTGCAGCTTTTTTGTAATGATTTTTGTAGGGGGCTACGTATTCAGTGGATGCGATATTGTTCAACTTCATGTCTACCGATGAGGTTCGGAAACACAGCGTTTTGAAAGCCACCAACGCCAATTTGCTTGACTTCATGGAACGCCCTATGCCTGGTGGATTATACGATCCCCTTTTGGGGCCCCTTGAGGATCGATCTCCGTATGTTCTTTAACTTTTCCTGAAGAAAAGAATTTCTCTGTGTTAAGTAATGAAAAAAAAAATCATATTCTGTATATAACTGTAAAATTATGCGATTTTTTTCCATTTAGTAATTCCTTAGACGTATTTTGACTTTTATTGCAGTTGTAAAAGCTGCGGTCTCTTGAAATTACAATGCCCGGGTCACTGTGGTCACATTGACTTGGTGTTTCCAATTTATAATCCTTTGCTCTTCAATTTTCTTCATACACTTATCCAGAAGACCTGTTTCTTCTGCTATCATTTTAGGGCAGAAAGGACCGAGGTAAATTGTTTCCTAATGTTGTTTTCTTGAATTCCTCTGATTACTTTTCTAACATATACTTTCTCTTGGGTTTAATTAATTAAGGTTGAGAGATGTATTTCTCAATTGAAACTCATTGGAAAAGGTGATATTGTTGGTGCCAAAAGGTTAGATTCAGACTTGAAAGATGCATCGTCATATCCAGAGAATAATGAAGGGAGCCAAGAATTAGGTTCTAGGCTACATGATTCTAAGGCTGTAAATGCAAAAGAATGGACATCTCTTCAGCTTACGGAGGCAATGTTGGTTTTTAATAAATTTCTGAAAGTGAAGTACAAAAGGTGTAAGAACTGTGATGCGAAAAATCCTGCTATTACAAAGCCCACATTTGGTTGGTTTCACACGGTATATCTCTTATTTTCCTTTTCCTTTTATCTTCTCTTGAAACAAATAAAGTCATTTCCTACTATGCAAATGAGTAAATATTGAGCCAATTGCTGAAATTATTTTGCTTCCGTATTGGTACAGATCTGTACTGGTGTGGTTCGGTATAACCCTTTGGGTTGACTTGCGTTTTTTAAATATAGTTTTTCATATATGTATATACATGTAGCCTATTTCCATGTTCCAAATAAAATGTATATTATATTTATTGAAAGATACCTCTATGTATATGCATGCATGTTCCTATATAAATTTCAAAATTATAAATATTAAATATAAGCAAATTAAAAATCAAATAAATAAAAGTAGAATATGAGAAAAATTTGTAAATAATTTTTATTAGGTTCAGCAATCTAATTTAACGAACAGGTTTGATTTTTAAAAGAAATTTGGAAAAAATGATTATCGCAAAGAAAAGTTAAGAAAGTATAACGTGTGAAGAAAAAACTTGTATTGATTGTTACTAGTCATTATTGGCCGGTATGATTAGAATGATTCATTACAACAAACCAAACAGTATGATATTATTATTATTTTAGTTTAGCGCAAAAATGGTTTCAGTTATTTCCTTCATTTGGATGTATGTGCAAAGTGATTCCGTGGTGGTTTCATTTAATTTATCTAATTGAGATGGTTGCTGTGGTCTTCTTTTCCAACTTTGAAAGCTTCTGGGCTCTAGTGGTTCAATTCTTAAGTTTTCTGGTTTCTGACATCAGACTGGCATGTCGGGTTCGCAAATGAGGGAAAATGTCATCAGAGGGTGCAAAATGGCTGATGCTTTTTCTGGTGAAGCTGGATCTGAGATAGAAGATGCCAACGATGCATCTAGCCCTGAAGATGGTGTTGAGATAACAAAAATGAAGACTCCTGAAGGTACTAAAGCTAAAACTCGTAAAAAGAAGGATAAAGTACCTCTTGAGTTTCTGAAGCAGAAGAATATGTTTTCAGGACCACTTTTTCCATCAGAGGTATGATTCTTATTTATAGCAAATTATCTAGCATTGTTTTCATACTTGATTTTGTTACTGTTGTTTTGAGTAAGTTATTCATTTTAGAATTCTTATTCTGCCACAGGTTATAGAAATTATAAAACTTTTATGGGAAAATGAGATTGAACTTTGCTCGTTGATCAATGATATCCAGCAGCAAGGGTTTGGAGGGAAAGTGGGTTATTCTATGTTCTTTTTGGAGACCATTCTTGTACCTCCTATTAAGTTTCGTGCTCCAACTAAGGGAGGTGATTCTGTAAGTATCTATATTTGATAGTTCTTATTTCTTTTCAAGAGGGAGGGTTTTTTTGATAAAGTTTGATAAGCACATTCATCCCTATTACATGTTGATAGGGTGACTGATAGCTGGTTTTCATTAAATTCCGTTAGTGCAAGTAATGGAGAATTGTGATGGGTTGTTGGACATACTCAAGATTGGAATTTAGATTGCCTAGCTTTCTTTTCAATTTTCTGTTTCGTTGCTATTGCATCACACGGAGTAGGTGTTTCCTTTCAGGAATGGATCTCTGCTAACTCATTTTCAATTTTCCTCCCCTGTAGGTGATGGAGCATCCTCAAACTGTTCTACTAAGTAAGGTGTTGCAGGCTAATATATCACTAGGAAATGCTTATAATAACGATTTGCAGAGTTCAAAGGTTATAATTAGACTATGGATGGATCTGCAGCAATCAGTAAATTTGTTGTTTGATAGCAAAACTGCTATGAGTAAGTACTGTTTCTTCCTATTTCTCACGGTGCATTTTGTAGGTGACAAAATCAATATAAACTACTAGTTGTTTGAACTTTATTAGCAAAACATATTTAACCTATAGTTGTCAATGCTGTGCTGGTTTCAGTCATACTGGCAGGCATGTATCTTTGTTTGTTTTCCTAAAAGAGGAAACTGTATTAACATTGTAACATTTCAGATTTTGTATCCGACTGTATCAGTTTAACTGGTCCATACTAGCTTGTATCAGTTTGTATTCACCTATGCTGGTACATCTTTATTTGTACTGTTGGTATAAGATTTTTATTTTTTTATTTTTCAATTTTTTACTTATTTGATTCTTTTAACCACTTTCTTGTACTTTTCTAGTCATGATAATTTTTATTTTCATAATTTCATTAAAAAGGAAATATTTATTAATTTAGGCATTGAATCTAATTATTGATAAATATTATGGTTTTTAATATTTATATACTTGTTTTATTTATTTATGATTAAAATTTTTAGATATCAAAGATTTTTTATATTTGAAAATTTATATTTGTATATAAACATATATTTTTATTTAGTTTAAATGTATGTTTTTGCATGGCAAAACATTTGTTAGAAATTTGCAAATGGTTTATGCATACACATATATGAAAAATATTTGAGAAATAGAGAAAACTCAAAATAATATGCCGAAATATTAGTTTTAAAATCATCCCAATAGAGAGGACTTAAATTATCTAATAGGTCCTCACTTATTGAGCTTATTGGGTGTATATTTTTAGTTAGATCAGAAAGTGTTACTTAATCCATAGAGTTAACCTCCTGGCATTCAAAGAATGCTTAGTTGTGCTAATCTGGGAAAAGGGACAAAAAACTTCAATTTGTTGGAAGCGAATTTAGATTGTGAATTTGTATATCTCGCTAACTGTATGCTGCAATAGATGACACATGACTGCACCCTCTTGTTTATGTTTCTGTTTCTTTCATGTTGTATCCACGGTAGAGGATGAATGGGGATGTTCTGCTTGCATCTGATTTATGTGTGCAGTGCATTTATACATTGCATGCATAAGCGGCCTTTTGCTTTAGACTAATTATAATGCTGTTAGATTGAGATCTGTCGTATATAGTTAGGATATATGTCACTTAAGTGGCCCACTCTCTACTCTTTATTGCAGATCAAAGGAGAGATGTGAGCTCGGGAATATGTCAGTTGCTGGAGAAGAAGGAAGGCATGTTCCGCCAGAAAATGATGGGGAAAAGAGTTAATTTTGCATGCCGATCTGTTATATCCCCTGACCCTTATCTAGCGGTTAACGAGATTGGTATTCCTCCGTATTTTGCATTAAGGTTAACCTATCCTGAGGTAAAAGCATTGACCTTTTTAGTCCATCTTTTGGATCATTGTATTTTTAGGATTTCTCTTAGAATTATTGCAATAGAGTTTAATGAGTGCAAGTTAGATTATCTCCCCTTTTTATGTATTTTGCTTGGTCTTGAATCTTGAGATTGGCTTGCAATTGGAGGAGATTGTTGCTTGCCTTACAAGGATACTATAAATTTTTGGTCTGTTAGTCTTACAGTGATTCTTAATAATGAGTGGTTCTGGCTGCTTTTTCTTGTGGCCATATTACCTTTAGTTTAATATGAGCCTTCACATCTTTATTTGATAGGAGAAATTTTGCAATCATGGGATAAGCTAGAAATCTTCTTTGCCTCCATCAATGTAGAGTTGACTGTTATGGAAGGATAATGTGAGTCCATAACAAGAAGGCTTGCTAACTCTGCATATGTAGATATACATGTATTTTGGACTGGCAGTAGGATTAATATTGGTTTTAACTCAGTTTGATGCATGGAAGGTTCTTTAGCCTGCAAATGAAAAAAAAAAATATTACTTCAAAGCACCTTAAGACTTATTAAGTTCCAGTCAAACCCTTTCGTTGGTGCATGTTTGATAGACAAGTAAAATATTCTCTCTCGTAAAAATATCAGAGAAATAACTATTGTTCTTACAGAATTATGAAGCATATATACTGATGATAGGTACCTGTTATATACATATAAGGAAGTCTTAAGGGTGGAGAGTGTATTTCAACCTTGATCCTCTCTAGGCCAAAGTGATTTTATACTTTAAATTACCTTTTCTTCTATTTGATATGTACAGTTTGATTATGCATAGAGTTTCCTATTAGTAATGTTACCAAATTAAAGTATAGGTAAATTTATTTTGATAATGATGCTCAGTTTCAAATGTTTAAGACATTTCTCTGTACTAATTTTCTGATTTTTAGGAAATAAACCCTCTTGGAAATGCACTTGAAAACCACTGCTTTCGGATTTTTTATTATTGCTTTTTCTGCCCGTTAACTGCTCTGATTTGTTTGCAGCGAGTGACTCCCTGGAATACTGTGAAGTTGAGGGAAGCAATTGTAAATGGCTCTGAAATTCATCCCGGGGCTACACATTACATTGATAAGTTATCCACCCAAAGACTGCCACTTAACAGAAAAGCACGTATTTCCATATCTAGAAAATTACCTTCATCAAGAGGAGCTATTACCCAACCTGGAAAGAATTTTGACTATGAATTTGAAGGAAAAATTGTTCTCCGGCACTTACAAGATGGAGATGTTGTGCTAGTTAACCGACAGGTACACAGAGCTTATCAATTACTTTTAGTGCTGAACCATTCAAGTTGTCGGCTCTCTTAAAAATGTGGAAATTTGCTTGGTGAGGTGAAAAATGATAGAAACTGGAATCCTCTGCCTTTTTCTTATACATCTCTAAATAGATGAGAAAAGAATATGGAAAATGGAAATAGTAATTCCCATTTTAAATAAAGACTGTCACCTGCTGTGGGAAAGTTTTAGGGCAATAGCCTAAATGTAGCAGCTTTATATGGTTTACTACAAGAGAATAGGCTGTGTTGCTGTCCAATCCTCTCGTGTCATCTATCTTATTTTGTCCAAGTACTTTTTCTTCGGATTATTCATTTTATTATCTCGCTCTTAATGTGCAAGTGGTTAAAGGTTAACAGAGAGTTTCTGGCAAGCATTTAGATATTAGCTTTTATAACCTTTATTTTGCTTTGAAGGTTCTTAATCGTATTCCACATTATTCCTTGTTATATACTAATCCTTGACAAACTTGTTTGTGGTTACTGTTGTTTTATTTTTGGCCAACTTGTTAGTGCATTACACCTAATTTACTGGCAGTAGCTGCCGTTTTGGCACTAATCCTATTCCATATTATTCCTTGTTAGGCATTAATGCTTGACACACTAGTGCTGTTGTTTTTGAGTGTTATACCCTGTAAAGAAATGAAATGAGACCATTTATGTTATGTATGGTAATGTAGATCTTCATGAGCCAATGGATTGTGGTATTTAATTATTCCATAGCATATTTGTATTCTATCTTGTTAAACATCTTATGTTCATCCATTGTGGCTTTATGTTTTAGTGTGATTTACTCATGAAAAGATCTATCAATGTTTTCTAAAATTGTGGAGCATTTGCGTTTTATTGAATGAAAGATTCCACCTTTCTTTGAGGTTTTCTATATAGCATAAATCACATATATAATTAAATACATCTTTTGTTGCTTTGCCGTTCCTTGAGTTTGAGTTTGATTCAAACTTTTCTCTGACAGCCTACGCTTCACAAGCCAAGTATAATGGCACATGTAGTTCGTGTGTTGAAGGGGGAGAAGACAATTCGTATGCATTATGCAAATTGCAGGTTGGTATTATATGAATTATGAATGATACATGAATGTTTATGTAAGAACTTGAAGAGATGATAGCACACACATATAGTACTGCTATGTTGCACTTATACGGGTACAAGGACGAGAAACGACAATTTTCAAAATCACAGGGTACAAGTACGACAAGGGTATGTCGTATAAAATAAATTTTAAAATAATATTGAAATTTTATTAATTTTATGTATCATATTAAATGAAATGAAAATAATTTTGGATTAAATTTTAGAAGTAAAAAAAAAACAGTTTGAATTGAGTATTTTAATGATGAAAAGGAGATTAATAATAAGGTTTGAATTGTGTGTCATAAATTACATGGAGTGGTTAGTTGGCAGGTTAAAGGTCAAAGGAGGAATAGAAAAATGAAAAGGGCTTATTTATAGGAGGGGAAAATGCAGCGTTTTCGGTTTATAAATAATTACAAAAACGGTATGTTTTGTAATAAGGTTAATATTGTAATATTCTAGTCTTCTTCCCGTCTGATCCTATTTCTCTTTAAGAAACACTGTTTTTTTTAAGTTATATGTTGAAAATTCTTATGAGGACGTGTGTGAAGGTCACACGCCATCCCCGAAACGTCTCCAGAAATATATTAGACGTCCCTGACTACTTCCAGCCGTACCCGACTCATACGCGTCCCGGGGACGTATTGGGTACTTGAAACGTTCTTGGGTTGCCATACCCATGCTTCCTAGCAGTACTGTATGTACTTGAAAGGTATGTGGATTCTGCACCCCCAGTGTTCTGGGCATATTCGATGTATGTTGATCTATGTGGCTCACTTGAAAGAGTTTGAGGTGCCTTTTTTGTTTGGCACAAAGGTGCAATGCCACACTCCTGCACACTCCTTAACATGGAATACACCTACTCGTACATTACATACATGTAATATATTAGCAGTTAATATTTTGCTATGAGGACCAATGATTCATTTTTCCCTTCTGTTTCAGTACATACAATGCTGATTTTGATGGTGATGAAATAAATGTACATTTCCCACAAGATGAAATTTCTCGTGCTGAAGGATACAACCTTGTTAATGCAAATAACCAATATGTCAGGCCTTCAAATGGTGAACCACTTAGAGCGTTGATTCAGGTTTGGATGCATTATAGTGATTTTGCTAGACAATGATTTTCCCCCTCAATATATGACTGGTACCTCTATTTGTATTTATTTATTTTGTTTTTTTTTTCTACTTTAGGATCATATTGTAAGTGCTGTTCTTCTGACAAAGAGAGATACTTTCTTAAGCCATGACGAGTTTAATCAGCTTTTGTATGGCTCCGGTGTTTCTGGTTTAGCCCAAAGTTCCCGCTCTGGGAAGCCTGGTCAGAAAGTATTCATATCAAGTTCTGAAGAAGGGATGATGGCCATTCTACCTGCAATATTGAAGCCAAAACCTTTGTGGACAGGGAAGCAGGTTGGTAAACAGGCTAGGAAGCTTTTTATCTGGTACACACCCATGATCATTTTTCTGTGCATGGAATTGAAATTGTGGTAAAACATTGCTGAGAGTTGGTGGATGTAAATTAGGTTTATATACCCGCATCTTGTATGGTCAAAGTTGAGAAATGAGTTAATATGTATAAATATATTACCCTTGGTATATGGTCATTTATGTTTTAATCCGTGCTCTATTTTTCCTATTCCGTTGGTTTGTTTTCCATGGTATCAAGCAAATCTTCCATTCAGCAACAGATTACTATTTTCTTTATTTTTCTATCCATTTATCCTTCCACTTTTTTTACTCTATCTGTTTTTCTAGGTCATCACTGCTGTGCTAAATCATATTACCAGCGGTCGCCCGCCATTTACAGTGGAAAAAACTGGGAAAACCCCACATGATTTTTTTAAGAACAGATCATATGAAAATAAACCAAAGAATGGTGGAGCAAGCAAAGAAGCTGGAAAAAGCTCAAATAAAGAACCTGATGAAGAAAAGATACTGATTTACAAGAATCACTTGGTGCGTGGTGTGATTGACAAGGCTCAGTTTGCTGATTATGGTATAGTTCATACAGTTCAGGAGCTATATGGCTCAAACACTGCAGGCATTCTGCTGTCAGTATTTAGTCGTCTATTTACAGTTTTCTTGCAGGTAATCTTGCTTTAATTTCTAAGACTATCTTTGGATGAAGGATTTCGAGGAGGAGATTTTTTTTATCAAGGTTTTTAAAATCCCAAAAATGAATTTTCTTGTTTGGGTAGAATATAATTGAGGATTTCAAAATTTACAAGGAATTTTAAGAGTGGATTTTGGTAGCCCCCTTATTCATATCCCACCTAGAGAGATGCTTTTTTTTTAATTCCTCTTAATTTTATTTCATTTAATTCACATCCGGTCCCACTATAAAATAAAAAAATAAGAATACTGTTTCTATTTAGTTCTAACAAATATTTTTTATATTTTATATTATTAAAGTTATTTTTACAAATCTAATGATATCCATATTTGCATATTTTTTAATATTATTTATTGTTAAATCAGTATTTTCCTTTTATAATTATTTTGTAAACTCAAAATCCTAATAGCTAAAATTTTCTAAAACAATTATTTATCCAACTAAAATAATCATAAATGCTAGCATTTTTAAAATCTCCAAAATTTAAAATTCCTCATTCAAATGCACCCTAAAATTTAATGCTTAATATTGCAGCATATGGAATTTGATGTTCAAACTTGCTTGATATGACATGGATGATGCAGATGCATGGTTTCACATGTGGAGTAGATGACCTTTTGATAATTAATGATAAAGACATTGAAAGGAAAAAGCAACTTGAAGAATGTGAAAAGAAAGTAACAGAAGCACATTACGAGATTTGTGGAGTCAAGGTGGATACTGAAATAGGTATGGTGAATTTTTAGATGCTTCTTAATATATTCCGTTTCTGTTGCAGGTTAATGTCAAGTTTCTCCTAGTTATATAGTTCATATTTGGTTTTTGTTCGAGGTAAATTGCCCTGAATAGTTCCGTACATATGTTTGTCATATTTTGGATCTTTCTCAAATAGTCTATATCTTCTTTTGTTGGTTTAAGCATGATACTTTGGTCGGTTGATGTATAGCTTTTTGGTGCTACATGGTAGCATACAACAATAAATTATTGAAGAAAGATCCGGCTCAACTTACATAGGTTTTTTTTTAGTCGAGTTATTTAGGATTATTCTGAATGTTTGAATTATACATTTCTTGGTTGGAATTTTTTTATAGATTTATGTAAGAGAACCTTTAGGAAGTATTCTGCTGGTTCCTTTTTTTGTTTGCTAATATAATAGATGAAGTTCTATATATGGTGCAGTGTACTGTATTGTATGTTTTGAAGCCTGCAAGTGCCTCTTCCACTTGCCTTGTTTTTTGAAATTTAAAATCATGCATGTGCTCCAATTACGGGTAAAGTATTAGAGAGTGCTAATCCATTGATGAAGCACCAATTGAAGCAAACTTCCTAACTAAAGAGAGCCGTTTAATGTTATTAGAGAAGGAAAAGAAGAAACAAAGAGTTGGATGATCAATTCTAAGCTAAACAGTTGGGAAATTCTATGAACAAAGGCCAAGAGTGGCATCAGGAAACTTTTTTTGCATTGAAACAAATCAAAACCTGATGCTTGCTGCTGACTGTGAACACTTGTTTTCTCTATTTGATCATTTTGAGAAGAACAATAATTTGAAAGAGTTTATGATTGAGACTAAGATACTAATAGGAGCATAGATTTTACAGAGTGTGAGTTGGAGGAGACCAAGCAAATATTCCGATACGAAGGCAGCTTTTTAGAAAAGACAGCATTACAACTAAATCATCTGTAGAAGAGTTAGATGGGTATCTGGAAAGTTTGTTTACTCTTTAAGCTGGTTGTTAAAGTTGATTGCAAGTGAGAGGTGGGGAAGGAGAAAGATGAGTATGGACGTCAACAGATGTTAATTCGAAACAATAATTTTAGAAGAGAGAAATCTGCTTCCTTATAAGACAGGCAAAGTGAAACTAAAAGGGGGGGGGGGAGTAGGAAGGGAAAAAACACGTTGCTTCTCCAGACGAGATTAATCATCCACTCTTTGTTTTGCCATATTGGAGTAGAGTAAGCATTTTTATAACAGTTGGGTAGCAAATTTAACCTACAAACTGACAAATTTAGATCATTTTTCTTTTGAATTAAGTGCAGGGAAAGTTTAATTTTGGGGTGGGTTATCGTTTATGATTAACTAAATATTAAAGTTGTGCTCCGTGGCTGTAAGTCCTTTTGGAAGGTAACAAAAAATGATCAAATCTTTTCACCATTTGATTTTTTTTTCTTCTCATTTATGACTGAAGTTTTTCTAAGGTGTGGAAGGTTATAAGTCTGTGCAGCAGTCCTTTTAGGTTTCTAAGGTGAGAAAGGTTAAGTCTGTGCAGGAAGGTTATAAGTCTGTGCAGCAGTCTTTCTATCACATTTAGGAAGTCACTGCCTTTTTCAAAACATTTGTAATATGTGTGTTGGATCCCTTTCATCTTTCTTGGTTTTTCATGTCAGCAGTTGCGCATGCATACTAGTTTCTATTAACATTGTAACAAAGATGTAATGTCTTGATATGTTTCAGCTCCAATAGAATTGCAATTGAAAATCGAGAAAATTATACGCAGAGATGGAGAGGCTGCACTTACAGCCTTGGATAGAAAGATGATTAGTGTGCTTAACAAGAACTCAAGCCAAGGTGTTCTTACTGAGCTGTTGTCTGAGGGTATAGTAAAACCTATGGGAAAGAACTGTATATCTCTAATGACTACAACTGGGGCTAAAGGTAGCAAGGTAATTTTCTGCTTTTGACATCTTACTGGCTTTATCATAGTTTTTTTTGGTACCACGGACTTTGTCATGGTTATTGTAGCTCAACTTGTCTCGTATGCATGTTTTCAGTAAGAACTTCTCCATAGGAGTAATTTACTGTTGTTTATTGCAAACATTTGAATCCTAGGACCTTCAAACTGTTTCGGGCTTTTAATTATGATGTTAGGGTTGTGAAGATTTTAGAATTTCTCGCTGATGTTAAAGTTTTTGGTGATTATATAGAATTTCATTATGGATAAGGTGTCCAAAGACAATTGCTGTAAAGCAAACGGAGTAATTCTTGCTCTAAATGGGACAGTGAAAATCACTTGTTGGTTGACTAACTATTTGCATTATGCTCCAAACAGGTTAATTTTCAGCAAATTTCATCTTTTCTTGGTCAACAAGAATTAGAAGGGAAGCGAGTACCACGGATGGTTTCTGGTAAAACATTGCCCTGTTTCCATCCTTGGGATTGGGCAGCGAGAGCTGGTGGTTTCATCAGTGATCGTTTTCTTAGTGGTCTTCGGCCGCAAGAATATTATTTCCATTGTATGGCTGGGCGTGAAGGGTAAACCAAACTTATTCTTCAATTTATCTTGGTTTCTTCTAGTGGGAATGAATGCTCTCTCTTTTCTTTAAACTAATATTGAAAATTTTCCAATATTGCTAGTTTGTGCTTGTTTACATGGCTCTTCACGTTATACTTGTAGTAGGACCTAATTTTGTGGTGATGGACATGCATTATGCGCAATCTCCATATGCCTTTATTGTTGAGAAGGAATATATATTACCGAGAAAATTTTCTGATATTATCTAGTTTTATATTCTTCTCTTCAAGCTAGTTTCTGCTCTTTCCTCCCATGTGACAGGTGTTTTGGTGTTTTGAATGGTTGCTACTTTTGAGGTAGAATATGTTGTATGGAACTGGTTGATATTATAGTATTGCTGTGCTCTACATTTGCTTGAAATTATTTTGATTTTTAGGTGGCTAACTGCAAAATTGAATTGTGCATGTGGGTGATTGGTTTGTGGATTTAGCAATTGAAGAAAATAGTTTATTATTTTTTTATTTTCATGGCTGTTCTAATTTATTAATGTTGAAGCTGATGCAAGTGGAGAATGTGTTGTATGTGTAATTTTCCTTTCTGATTATTAAATCATTTCCTTCAAAATCTGAATGAATTTACAGTCGAAGACATCTTGGATTTATGCCCCGCTTCTTAATTTCACGAGTCAGAGGAAAAAGTCTAGAATCGCTAAGCTAGAGGGATAGTGTCATATCTGGAAACCCTATTATGCAAGCCCCATCCGGTTTATGAGGAGCATGGATGAAATTTTTCTGATTTGATGCATTGAGTTTTTTTTTTTTTTAATTTTTCTTACCGACTAAAATGGTTCTCTTTGGTCCCTTTTTACCCTTCTTTTTTATGTATTCTTAACACATTAAAGTATTGCTTGATCTGCTGAATTATATATGCTGACCTGAATTTGTTATAGAGGACCTTGAATTATGGATGCTGACATGAATTTGTTATAGTTGGATTTTGCAATTATACTTCTTGTATGAGGATCTTCCATTTTATTATGGAGTTTGTGTTCCTGTTACTGGTGTGACTTTTATCTTCACTTTTACAGTCTAGTTGATACAGCAGTCAAGACATCTCGCAGTGGGTACCTTCAGAGATGCCTCATAAAGAATCTGGAGTGTTTGAAAATCAGTTATGATCATACTGTTCGTGATTCTGATGGCTCAATTGTTCAATTTAACTATGGGGAAGATGGTATTGATGTTCATCAGACCAGTTTTGTCTCAAAATTTGAAGCACTGGCATTAGTAAGAACTTCTTCCTGATTTTTGAATCAGAAGTGAACTCTAATTAAAACTAGTTTCTTAGTTTCCTTCACTCTGCCTGTTTTCAGAATCGTGATGTGATGTCAGAAAAGCTTAGTTCTCAGCTTGGTGAACCTGATGATTCTGGAAAAATATTGCCTGCTGGTCTTAGAGATAAAGCTGTGCAGTTTATAAGGAACAACCAACACATGAAGATGAAGACAAAAAACTTCTTAAAGTTATTGAATCTTAAATTTCTTTCTAGTCTTGCCCAGCCAGGAGAACCCGTTGGTGTGCTTGCTGCTCAATCTGTTGGAGAACCTTCAACACAGATGACGTAAGATGTTTTTTTTTACTTTCAGAAAAAAAGAAAAGTGAACTGCTCTATGTGGTATGGTGTAGTATAAATGACTTTATTATCTGTATGATAGTCAAGTGATGGACATGTCACTAATGCTTGTGTTTCTGAAGTTTTTTATTGATACGATGACACTGATATGGGAAATCTTGCACCTGAGGCATGTTTGCCATCAGCATTGTTTTCTATAAATTTTACTATTGAAACAATGCCATGCTAGTTCGTGTTCTTCCTTCAGTAGTTAAGTTTGTTCCTATTAGAGTAGAAAAGTGAACTGCTCTATGTGGTATGGTGTAGTATAAATGACTTTATTATCTGTATGATAGTCAAGTGATGGACATGTCACTAATGCTTGTGTTTCTGAAGTTGTTTCTTATTGATACGATGATACTGATATGGGAAAGCTAGCACCTGAGGCATGTTTGCCATCGGCATTGTTTTATATAAATTTTAATATTGAAACAATGCCATGCTAGTTCGCGTTCTTCCTTCAGTAGTTAAGTTTGTTCCTATTCGAGTCCTTTGTTTAATAACATGATTTTTCTGGAGCAAACTTCTTTATATCTTTACGTACTACTTTCTTCCATGGCATGATGATATATGCAGATGTGCAGAAGTTTACTTTTATTTGTAAGGTTAAGCATGCAGTATATGCTATTTGTGTATTTGCCTTCTTTGTCTATTTCATTTGTATATTCTGTTCTTAGGCTGAATACTTTCCATCTTGCGGGGCGAGGTGAAATGAATGTTACACTGGGTATTCCACGTTTACAAGAAATCTTAATGACTGCTTCAGTTGATATCAAGACGCCAGTAATGACATGCCCTTTGCATAAGGGGAAAACAAAGTAAGTTTCCAGGCACTTGTCAATGAAGTTTCTCTTGATCATTTTTATAAATTGCTAGCAAGCTGACCCTTGATCAATATTTAAGAAAATTCCTGGGCTACTTTTGTACCTACTAGGACTGGGATGCATAAGATCATTAGACACAGGATTAAGACTGAGCTTCTGTAAAACCATTAACCATAAGTGAATCCTAGATTAGACATGACGGGTTGTTGCCGATGTCTATCCTATAACCATTAATTACCTAGAAAACTGGGTGAAAAAACCAAATTCAAGTTGAACTTTTAAGCTGTATTTGTCATGAACAATGATGAATGGAAATTGGTTAGAAGATACAAGGAATAAGGAAACAATGAAAAAATTAGATGTATCTTTCCATCTTGTTTGTAATACTAAGAGCAAGATATGAGATATTTTATATACTAGGGTTTTTCATGCAACAACAAATGTTGGATAGGCTGATTTTCTTTAAAGATGGTATTTTTATAGTGCAATGTTTAGGGTTAAAGTTGAAATCTATAATTATAAAACCCTTGACTAAGCTCTGATGTAATGAGTCAAGTGTCACGCACTCTGTTAGGAAATTAACTTTAAAACCAAGTTGCAAAATAAATTTTTCAATATGATTTCTAGTAAGACACTAAGAAAGTATTTGAGACAAAAGTTTTCGTTTAGCTTATTAGTGTTCTGATTAGATATCCACATCACTATCCTATCGAAGGTATGACACAAATTTGACTTCTATTTTAGGATGGTGACTTAACTATTTGAAATCATATCTTCTCAGTGATACCAACCTGAAATAGGATAGGCGTCCATCATCCTGTAAACAAAATGCATCTTTCATGAAGAAATAGTTTTAAAGAAATATATATTTTGATCAAGCTAAAATCATATATATATATATAATATTTTATAATTTTTTGAGATGTTTTATTGACATTTAAATGTGAAGATATCGGTAATGTACTTTTATATCCTTTATAGCTGACATTCAAGTCCAAAACTATGAGCTAAAGGCAGTTCAGACATTAACCTTCATCTCTTGGCTGGACTAAGAAGTTAACTTTTATTAAACTAGTTAATTGGAATGAAGTTTGGGTCCAAATACGAGTTCTTTTCGGAAGCTCAAGTTGTAATGAAAACAAAAGCCCAACTCAATTCCCCTAGTCCTTTTCCTTTGTTTCCACCATTTACTTCATCACTGCATCATCTAGTTTCCTTCATAAATGCAGCTATTAAGGAGTTAGAACTTTGGGGTTTTGATTGTTTCTGATGCATGTGTATGCCTTCAATTCCCAAAAGAAATTGTTTTCCGAATGAAGAATTGGAGATTCTACCTTTCTCCCTCATTCCCCTTTTACAAATCCAAAAAAAAAATCTTCTCTTTTTAGGGTACAATTTTGCTGTAAGTCTGTCAGGTACTCTTTCTGCACTGGCTGCTAAGTTGCTCAACTTTAGAGTAATAACTTCTTCAATGTATTTTGTATGTACAGGGAAGATGCCTCAGGGCTTGCCGATAAGATGAAGAAAATCACGGTAGCAGATATATTAGAGAGTATGGGAGTATCTGTCACACCATTTGCTCTTGACAGTGGTGATATTTGTAGTATCTATAAACTCAAAATGAAGCTTGGCAAACCTGGCCGATACTTTAAGAACACTTATATATCAGTAAGCGATTGTCAGGAAGTCTTAGAGGTAGTGTTTTTGAGGGAGTTGGAGGATGCCATACAGAACCATCTGGTTTTGCTCTCCAGAATTAGTGGCATAAAAAATTTTATGCCAGATTCACAAACAAATGCATCAAATGAAACTGATGAAGATGTTCCTGAAAGCACTCGTGGCACTGAGAATGATGATGATACTGATGATGAGGAAAGAGCCGAGGATCTTGGTCTGGATGCACAAAAACAGAAACAGCAAGCGACAGATGAGATGGATTATGAAGATGGTTCTGAAGAGGAACAAAATGAAGGGCCATCTTTGGCTGGGTTGGAAAGTGAAATTGATATGTCCGAAGATGATAATGGAACTGTTGAAAATGATGTGATTGGATCAGATAATGAAAAGGATGATATTTCTCATGGTTTGTTAAATACAGAAGACAAATCAAGGGAGGAAAACACCAAATCAGAAGCCAAAAGAAAAAAGACGAGAAGAAAGATGCCAAGGAAGGAGACTGACAGAGCGATATTTAGTGATACGAAAGGATTGGCCTTTGAGGTCCATTTTAAGTTTGTAAATGAACCTCACATTTTACTGGCTCAGGTACTTTTCTTTTCTGGTCATTCATTGCAGCTTTGTTTCTTATTCTGTTCCACTATTAAATTTTCTTAAGATCATTGGCCACCTATGGAAAAGGGATGTGCGATTTGCGAAAAGTAAAATATGCTGATTCTTGTTAAATGTTATCTTTTCCTGCATTTTATTCTCTTTCCCTTCACAAATTTATCTTCACACTTAAATTTGAAAATGGTAGTTTATGTGAGTACCGTTGCACCTTTTTGTTGCTTATGAGAAGTTTAATTAATGCACACCTTCGGGTCTTCTGGTATAATATTCCGCAGATCGCTGAGAAGACTGCAAAGAAGGTTTACATCCAGAGGTTTGGAAAGATTGACCAATGCCGAGTGACGGACTGTAGTGAGAATCAAGTGTTTTACTACGGTGAAGATTCGAAACAGAGGAAGAGTCTGCCTGACAAGGGAAACATACCAGCACTTCACACGGCGGGAGTGGATTTCAGTGCCTTTTGGAAGATGGAAGATCACCTAGATGTTAGGTATTTGTATTCCAACAACATTCATGCAATGCTTAATACATATGGAGTGGAGGCTGCCAGAGAAACCATAATCAGCGAGATCAGTAATGTTTTCACATCTTATGGGATAGCGGTCAATATCCGCCACCTAACACTTATTGCTGATTTTATGACCCATTCCGGAAGGTATCGACCTATGAGCCGACTCGGTGGTATTGCAGAATCTATATCACCTTTCAGCAAGATGTCTTTTGAGACGGCGGCTAGATTTATTGTTGAGGCAGCAAGACATGGGCTGGTGGACAACTTGGAGACACCATCCTCGAGAATATGCCTTGGACTGCCGGTGAAAATGGGCACTGGATCCTTTGGTTTGATGCAGAAAGTGGACATCTGATGTATTATTTTCAATTAATTCATTCACTGGTTGGTTGGTTTTCGAAAGCATGCAAAGTCGACGCCATCCTTGGGGGTATGAATGATGCTAAGAATATCTTGAAGTGCAAGGGGAAATGTTACCTAGTAGGCCTGTAAAGCTTTGCAGGATTTGTAACGTACCACATTAACTTGGGTGTGAGTGAAATAGATTCCAGTGAATGTTTTTAACTCGTCCATCAACTTTTTACTTCTCTACTTCAATGGTTATATTAGTGCGAGAATTCATACCCACTAGCACAAATAATCCCTCCATTGTTTCTTTCTGATCAAGACATAATTAGTGCTCCAACATTATCAGACAAATAATTAGTGCTTCATCTTTATCAGTATTTTTAGTGGGTTTGTTCCGATCTTTTTATTTCTATGTTTGAATTATTCAACTTTAACCCATTCAGTTCATTCTTTGTTTCTTTTTATTAAATGGAGTTTTTATATTCTAAAAGCAAAATGTTAAGATTTTCAAGGTGAAACAATATGAAGCATATAATTTTTCCTAGAATAGTTAATAGCTATAGACAGCAAAGGAAATCTGAGCAAAACTTGCCAAAGTGCCATCGACCTGCACACGAATTGGTGTAAACGTCGAATACAACCAATTAACGAAAATAAGGATTAGGAATAGAAACTAATATGAAACGAACTTCCAGCCATGCTTATTGCTTGCTAGGGAGCCTTTTATTTTTCCTAGTATTTGTCATATGCAAAGTACTGACTTTTAAGTTTGTTTTGCACTTTCCTGATTTAAAAAAACGTTCATATTTTTATTAAAGAAAAGCAAAACGAATGGCAACCTAATAATAAACTCTGGTATTACAAGAAAAACAAAACCACTCCACCATTGTACCAAATAATAATCCTAGAGAAAATCCCAATTCTTCTAAAGAATGGCATTTTAATAATTCTGAGATCCAAATCCAGACATAACTTCTACATGAGCTCTTTTGCAGAACTCGAGTTCAAGGTTTAGTCTTTACAGGGTTGTTCACTCGTTTACAAAGACGCTCACTGATTTAAAAGGTTTTGAATCATGTAATTAACCTTCTAATTGACCAACATAACAAGGAGAGGGAATAATAATTGACCATAATATTAATGTGAAGAACTCAAAACAACAGGGAACCAAAAACCCTGGAAAAAAGACAGATTCAAGTAATTAAAATTCACAGGGATGTGAAAGAAACAGACTTAGGACCTAGGTTAAAAAAATACAAAAACATTATTTTCCTTTTCATCCAAAAAAATATTACAATTAGATTAGCAGATGCATATTATCTGCCAATCCATAACTTTTCTGTCCAGTTCCAAATTACAAGGGTGATTCTCAGCTGCCGGTTGAACCCACAGAAATGACCTGAGCCAACTGGAAAAGGGTTGAAACTAAAAGAAATCCATAAACTATTCTTCTATAACTTCCTCTAATCATGCAGATTTACCTCGAGTTATCAGTCACCTTGTAGACAGTACAGCTGACGAATATTTCTTGTAGCTGCAATTGTATTACAGACAAAAAAAACGAGATTTAGGTAAATCAACTCTTCCCCTTCAGCTCATTCGCTAAAAGAATCTATTAAGATGCCTACAAGTATACAAAGTTCAGAAACACCAGCTAAGACTTCATAGACCACATATAGAAAGTTAACAGTTCAATCCCCACCCATTTATTGATCTCCTAATTTAGGTATATCCAGCCCTCAAAATTCACAAGCCAAAAAGAGATTGGATAACGGCCAAATCAACATGAGCCAAACGGTGAGGATTAAATTTAATGAGAATGCATAGGAACATACTCAAAACCAAGAGGAATTTAACCATTATTCATCTGGAATCGATAATCTTCAGTAACAAAAATCTTGAATTCGGTAAGAAAGGACCATATAATTTTTACCAGACAGCATCGTATCATGAAAAAACTCTGGACCGGGCAAGTAGAGAATCAACAACTATGAATATACCTAAAACAATAATGAAAATCGCCACACACAGAAATAAAAAGAACACAACAAAAAGGATAGAAATGATGGATTACCATATAACCGGTCTTTGAAGTATACATGAAGTGCACATGATAATTCTCTTTTTCGATTTTCTTCAAGGGGAGCTTCTCTCAATATTTGCTGAATCTCACCTAAATTCTTTTGCTGTTGATGGCAATAGGAAGAAAACAAAGTTTAAGTTAATTCAATATTAGAAAGATCAATAAAACCAGCCACTAATTCTGAATACACAACATTGCTTCTCTCATGCAATTAAACCAACTCAAACTATAAAGTCAGAAGTTTGTCATCATCAGTTGGGCTTAGTGCAATTACATTTCTCTGCTGAGATGTGAAGTATGGATCAGGCAAGGGGAATGGATTTTTCCTTGTTGACCCAGTGGGATCACCTTCAAACCAGTTGGGAATCTGTGCATTAGGAAATCTATATGTCCAGTACAACACAAACAAATCATAAAAAGGTAACAGAAAAGGAAGATATGCAATATCCCAATCTAAACTATGAAATACATAAAGCATACCAGAAAATTTGTGAAGTGATCAGGATCTAGGCGTGTAGCAGACTCAGCCTGAGCATCAGCAACTCCTGCAGGATGAGACAATAAATCGTGCCGATCAACCGCTCCAAGCTCCAAAGGTTCACCCCATCTATTGATAGTTGCCTCAATGCTAACTTCAGTCGTGTTTCTCCAACTGGGAATAGAATGTGTTATATGGTGCCACCTGATGTTAAGAAAAGAATTTACCAACGTCCAACTGTCAGTCTACCGGAGTGTTTGAAGTCCATAACATAGAAAACAACCAAAACCAACTCAAAAGAATTTCCCAAGTGTCAGTCTTCCTGTGTGTTTAAGTTCATAACTGTGATACTACCCAAAACTAACTCATAACAATAACAAGAAGGGCATAAAAAGTGAAACATGTCGCTAAAGATTAATCAATGATCTGTAAGGCCTGTCGATAGTTGGAAAAAGAACACGGAATGCATTCTTGTGGTGCTATCAACCAATGGTTGCAGCACAATTAGATCATAAATAGGCTAAATAAAACTTTAGAGGAACTACACATTGAAAACCCTAATATTCTACACTGTCTGATTAAATAGTGGTAGCAGCAATTTGCATTAAAATGGCCAGAACAAAATCCCCAAAACCCTGGTGAGCTGTAAAAAAGATCTACCGCTAACCTTATTGTTTTCACTTCAAAAACTAAAGATTTTTATAACCTACTTTTTTTAGAGTTCCAACTTCAATCGTGTTTTCACCCTAGTTCTATTGAATTAATGTTGTTTTCTCCATAAACCTTACCCTAGTTCTATATTCATCAATTAGTACAGTAACTTTAAAATATAATCTATTACAAAAATTGATGAATGTATAAAAAGTAATTTTTTGTATTCTTTATCACAATCATGATATTATTGAGAAAGTACACAAATTATGTTAAAACATCTTACATAATATATTTTTTTAAATATAGATAGATTATATTTTTTCTGTGACTAAAAAAGGAAAATAAACAAGATAATGAGTAGGGTCAGAAATTTTTGTTTCAATGTTTGTTGTCAAGGTTGACTTCTATATGGTCACGGGGCTAGAATTCCAAATAGTGATCCGTGCGACCTTATAAGATATTGCTTAAGACAAATAACTAAGTCAGCTTACAAAACGACTATACAGCACTTGTTAGATTTGGAGTTAACAATATTGCATTTCATAAATGAACTACAAAAAAACATGAATAATCAAAATGAAACAAAAAAGGTCACTAAGGAACAAAAAATGATAATCCTTGACTTATATTTCAAATGCTTGGATTTTTCTTGAATTGAGGAAAATAAAACAAACCCCCAAAACAGAAAAATAAACACTCCGTCAAACATAAGTGTTTAGATAGCAAGAAGCAATATTACAAACCATACCTTCCTCTATACAGGCTCTGACAGAAGAAAGAGAATGTTAGCCAAGTGCTTTTGTAGATATGACAATTGATGGGCCTCCTCATCAGCCTGTGATGGTATAAACCGACGTGTGTTGCTGCAGACAAGCTGCAATGAGAGCAGAGATTAAGCCCAAGTGCTCACATAAACTAAACGACTCCAGTCATCAACTTCTAACAGAAAATAAACCATAACAACTGCAAATGTTCACAGACAAGGTGAAATCCATATTAAAGTGATACTTAGCAGAAGAAAAAGGTGGGGCAAACAGTAATGGTTATAAAAAATCCTGATGTTTAAGATATTAAAGTTAATTGAAATCATAAAATTTTAAAACATCGCAAATAACATGTGTCAGCTGCATTAATCGCATTTGACAGACATCTTAAAGAAGTAGGCGGAATAAAATGACATTTCTACTATTTTCTTTCTACCTCCTAAAGAGCTGCTAAAAGGGGGAGGTTAAATAATTGAAACAACAGTAACACCAGTGCTGATTAAAATTAATAGCAAATACTTGTAATCAAGCATTTGATATTCCAAAACAATTGTATAGATACAATTCAACTTTAAGTAATTATGTTTTTTTTTGGTATATGGCCTTTTTTCTAAGATGCAAAATTGCTTTTTTACTTTTTGCCTTTAGCATAAAAAAAAAAACAAGTAGCGAATTAACAAAATAAATGATAACTGAAATCTTCTCCCAGAAAGGCAAAATTATATTTAGTTAAAATATAATATGTACAACATAATTGTTTAAATAAAAGAATAACCATACATTTTTGGTATCGAAAAGTTAAAGACTAAACTCTTAATTCTTCAAAAATATTATTGGCTTTTGTTTCCTAAAAGACACGAGTAGTAAGGGTAACGCCAAAAATAACTTCAATTATCAAAAAGAATTAACACAATTTTAAAAGATATTCATCCAAATTGCCAAAACAAAAGCAAAAACATATGATTCTTTCCCAGATGCCAATCAATAATCAATTTTTGGTGAATTTTATCAAATTGTAATAACCCATTTCACCTGGGTTACCCAAACCAAACCCGTAAACCTTACCCATTAACCCTAACCCGACCCGGCCCAAAAACAAAATGACCCTAAATATAACCCTGATGTCCAAACCACAGCCGCCACCGTCTCCACGGCCACCGCCGTCTTAATCCACTGCCAGCCACCCCCTTTTCAAACCATAACCCAAAAAACCCAAATTATATTAAACCCTAGATTAACCCCAAATTAAAAAATCATCATTAAACCCTTGAACTTAATCTGACCACCCTTAACCCTAACCTGCCACCGCCGACTCTATCCCTAACCCTATAACCACCCTCCATCACCCTAAGACCACTCGGCCGCACCCTAAACTGACCCCTCTGCCCTCTAGATATGAATCTGCAATCACAAATAAAAGGAGGGGATTAGACAAAGACAGGAGAAAGATTTAGATCCAAAAAAATCAGAAAAAACGAGAGAAGTTGGAAAGGGATTCGGTTCAAAGAAAGAAAAAAGGGGCTTTTAGATTTCAAAATCGAAAAATGTAAGATCTTTGAGGAATCAATGAAATTTCTTGTAAACTTTGTTTTAGTTTGATTTTTTTTCTTTTGCTCTTGTTTATTCGAACCGAAAAATAATAAAGAAAGGGAAGGTTCGAACCTTACCTGGTTGACGTCGCTCGGACCCTTGCCGTGAGGCTTCAAAGCCGATGATCGGCCTTCGTCTCCAAAGGCAGCCGCCGTCGAGAGAAATGGGAATTGAGGGAGAGGTTGAGAGAAAAACAAATGGTTTTAGGTTTTTTACTAGTTTGGTTCGAATTAAAACCAATATTTGTTTTAAAACTCAGATATCAAAACGGCGTCGTTTCACCATGCCCGACCCGCGTCTGATCGGGTTACCCGGGAAGAATCCGCGTCCATTTAATGGGTTAATTACTTTACTGGTCCCTCTTCTTTCCCCGACTTTATTTTTGTATATGGCCTAATTACGATTCGGGTCCCCTGTATTTTTATGCGTGTTTATTATCCTCTTTTTTGTTTCTTTTAGTGGCATTTAATTTCCATCTCAGTGCAGTTTAGTCACTGTAGTTTCTTATTTAATTTCCAGCACCTTATTTTTGTTAATTTTCGTTCTAGCCCTTATATTTTGCATGTTTTGCATTTTTAATCCTGTAATATCTCACATACATGCCATGCAATTTTATGTTCATGCATTTTAGTCCCTAATCTTTTTATCCATGCCATTTCATGTAATATTAGTGTAAGTCCATGTATTATCATTATTATTATTATTATTATTATTATTATTGTTATTATCATTATCATTATTATTAAGTATAATACTTTAAATAAATATTATATATTAGTATAATATATATAAAATATGTATATTTTTACTTATGACTTACTTTTTATGAAGAATAGTTTTTTTTTGTATATTTTTATTAATGCTTTATTTGTAAAATTTTGTATAATATTTTTGTTTGAAAACTATGTATATAATATGATAATAAATTTTACTTTTGTAAATATATATAATACTAACTGAATATATAAATATATTTTTAATAGATAACAAGTATATTTTACTATAAATATTATATTTTAAATATGTACATAAAATAAAAAGTAAACACTTGTTTTCATAAATATAAAAATATATCTATATATATAATTACTAACTTTAAATATATATAGTTTTTTTGGGTAAATATAATTATTAAATAAATTTTACCGTAAATATTATATTTTTACGTATATATGTATATATATGTATATTCATATGCTACATTATAAATTGCATCATAATAGGAATTAGAGGTGTTAAGAATTAAGGTAATATTCTTTTATTTAGGGGGTTCGAGAACTAGTGTCCCAGGCGTAAAGGGATGCGACCTTCTCGATACCCCTAAATAAAATAATACCCTTACCATTTTAGGATACAATATTTAAGGGGATTTTCTGTTATTTAAAATAGTCGAGAAATCATTTCCCGGGAGTAAAGGGATGTGAACTTCTCGGTTATTCTAAATAACGGAACGCCTTTTTAACTATTTAGAGCATTCTCATGCATTTAAGAATCGTATTTTAAATTTTAATCGAATTCATAATTTCCAACACCAAGACATTAAATAATCGACTAGGTACCAATTTTGGGCGGTGTGGGGTGTTAATCCTTCCCCATCCGTAACCGACTCCCGGACTCGAATTTTTTAATCTTTGATTTTATTTTGGTGTCCGGTCTACCATTTTAAAATGATCGGTGGTGACTCTATATTTTTAATCTTAAAATCGGGCGGGGTTTTTCAAACACGAGAAAGAAATTTAAAAATTGAATAAAAAAGAGCGTCGAACGAATTTCGGTGATTATAGTTGGCGACTCCGCTGGGGACCTTTTCAAATAAAAAGAGAGTCAAGCCACAAGTCGAATATTTTTAGTCTTAGTGTTGGAAATTTATGAATTCGATTTTAATTTAAAATATGATTTTGTCTTTAGTTAATAGGACATGCATTTTATTTATTTATTTATCTGTATATATATATATGTTTATATTTTACCGCTTAGTATAAGTGAACATAGGAATAGGGTGTCAAAAGGTTTGAGAGTTTCTCCTCATACACCGTGCACTTGCATTGCATTCCATGAGCTTTCTACCCGAGCTCTGTCCTATTTTAAGTGGAAGTGTGATATCGCCTTCGTGTGGGTTACCGCCGTATAGGTCGGTGAATCGCTTTCAGGATATATTTCTTATGCTTTCGTATGGGTTACCTCCGTATAGGCATAAGGGATGTATCCCCCTGAGTTGAACTTGGTACGTTTGAAGCCTATAATGGGTGAGGATCAGGGGCCTTGCTACCTTTAGTAAGGGACAGCGAGGACAATTCGGGTACTCTTCCCTAGAACCGAACCTCATGTAATGGACCATAGGAACTTTGCTTTAAAAATGGAACCCGTTAAATTTTCAAAGGAGAAACGCTTCTAACCTTTTGTATACCCTATAGATTTTTTATGAATAATATGCCGGGTAGATACCATGTCGGGTAGGATTTTTATTTTGCAAATAAAAGTATACCGGGTAGAAATCATGCCGGATAGGTTTTTTCTCTGTAAATAATAACATGTCGTGTATGATTCTGTTTATATTTTATTATGCCAGGTAGATACCATGCCATGTAGGATCTTTCATTTTGCAAATAAAAGTATACCGGGTAGAAATCATGCCGGATAGGTTTTTTCTGTAAATAATAACATGACGGGTAGATATCATGTCGGGTAGGAATCTGTTTATATTTCATTATGCCGGGTAGATATCATGACCGGGTAGGATCTTTCTTTCTATAAATAATAATATTTGGGTAGAAAAAGCATGACGGGTAGGATTACCTTTTTCAAATAAAACATGTCTACCAGTAGGTTTTATACCGTTTGTTTTATGAAAATTATTGATTTTTTTGTACTAACCCGTTTATTTTGTTTGTGTATTACAGTTACATATCATGCATTTTTATATTTTTATTTCATCATAACGCATAACCATTTCCAAATCAAGGGATATGATTCTGAAAATTTCGATCGAAGCCATTCTGGGGCATCAAGGTCAGCCATATTTGCATATGTCTTTCACTCAAGGCAAAGCTCAAGAAATGGAGAGTCGTCTAGCAAGAATAGAGCTAGCATATGAATACATGAAGAATGACATAAGTGAGAAGCTCGATAAGGCGCAACAACCAACTCACGATCACATAGCGCAATCACACAAGGATCTGCTAACTCAGATAGCTGCTATGCTGGCCGGTGAAGATCTTAAGAGAAGAAAATGATTGGTTTATAGACCCAAGTGCACTAGAAAAGACATAAAATACATACGACAAGGCGCATCTGCAAGTGCCAATTTCAGTTGAAAGGCAACATGGTCTTTAAACCGGGTCTTCATCATATGGAAAAACTAATGCTCAAAACAACACTAGTGAGCATGTCATTCCTAATCCGAGCATCAACAACAAGAGGGGTCAAACAAGGATCAAGGTGGTCGAGCGGGTGAAAGATTTATACAAGCGGGTTGAAGAGAAATCTAAAGTTGTAGAAGGGGAAAGTGCATTCTGTGAGGTAAATGCGAGAAAATTAAGTCTAGTTTCTGGATCTGGTGATACCTCCAAAGTTCAAGATGCCAGGATTTGAGAAGTTTAACGGAACAAGCTTTCCGTCTGCTCACCTTACCATGTTCTGCCGAAGAATGATGGGGTATGCTGGAAACGAGAAACTCCTGATCCATTGCTTCCAAGAAAGCTTAAAAGGGTCTGCTGCCAAGTGGTATAACCAACTAAGCCAAGACAATATACAATCATGGAAAGATTTGGCCAAAGCCTTTATCGAGCAGTACAAGCATATAACTGACACCGATCCAGATCGTCTAACACTATAGAGCATAGAGGCCCGATGAGAGCTTTCGACAGTACGTGCAAAGGTGGAGAGATATTGCTATACAAGTACAACCACCGCTGCTAGAGAAAGAGATAATGCCTACCTTTATGAGAACTCTGAAAGGTCTATTTCTGAAGTATATGTTAGGCAATGTAGCTAAGAGTTTGGAAGACCTCGTGATGTCCGGCGAACTCATTGAAGCGGCTATTAGAGAAGGGAAGATTACCGACTCTAGTCAAGAAAGAGATGAAGCAGAAATTCATACCGTGGGATCTTATCTGACCAACCAACCTTGGTCCTCATGCCAACCAAGCTACTCGTCTTCATGTCAACTGAAGGCTTCTCAAAAAGTCATTTATCCAATCCCGATGACATACACAGAGCTACTCCCAATACTTATCGAGAAGAGCTTGATAGCCCCGGTCCAATCTAAACCAAATGAGCCTCCTTACTTAGAAGGATACAATGTCGATGTTGTTTGCGACTATCGTATAGGAAGCTCGGGCCACACCACAGAGAATTGTGAGGCATTGAGGAATAAGGTGCAAAGCCTGATCGAGAGCGGTACTCTAAAGTTCAACAACGGGGTCCCTTAGACGAGCTAATTGAGGACTGAAGAAGAATGAATAACCTTCAGAGGCTTAATTCTTTTTGTTTGGGGCATCTTTGTAGCCTAAATCTTTTTTAGTAATGCATGAAATCAATCTTTTACCTAGGCCCGAAGGTAAAAAGGGATTCTTTTGTAAGGGCATGTAATTATCTAATGCATTCCCACTATTTTATTTTGAACCAAAAAACCCCACAAAAACAAAATTCAAAATTTAATTCATTCATACTTTTCTAAAACTTTTGTCCGTATTTTTAAAGAACCGCATTGATTCTAACTTGATAATTAATTCCCAAACAGTATGGAGGCACTTAATTCCTCTACTTCATGAAAAATTCTTATTTTGAAAATATTCTTTGAAACAAAAAGATTTCTTGCATTACTTTTTTAGAAATATAAGGTACAAAGACCTAAGGCACATGGCTATTCAAAACAAAAGAAAGCCTCCAAAGGTATTCAGTCAAAAGGACATCTAAAACGTAAATGTGGCAACATTTGATCGGACAAAGCTGTCGTTCCCTCGAGAAGATGAAAAGAGACGAGCCTGCAAAGGTCATTCAAGCTCAGAAATTTGAAGCAATAAAATTAAGAATAAGAACAAAGAAGATTTGGGGGCAAGATTTTGCTCGATAAAAATAGAAGATCAAACTGAACCAAAGGAAGAAGATCCTTACGAATATTTAATGCATCATGACAAACATAACATAACATTATATCGTGGCATCACCAAAATGTGGCCATGCATCATGAAAGCATACTTGGAGACATATGCATCACTGCATCTCTTAAACTTGACCATACATCATGACATACATAACATTGCATCCTTGCATTATCACAAAAGCATACGCATGCATCCCATTTGCATAAATTCAGGAAATAATTTTCAAAAGCAAACTTAATCCTTTCATAAGGATATTTTTCCAAACTTTTGGAAAATTTTCAAAACTCAATCCTTCCATAAGGATATTTTCCAAACTTCTGGAAAATTTTCAAAACTCGATCCTTTCATAAGGATATTTTTCCAAACTTCTGGAAAATTTTCAAAACTCAATCATTCCATAAGGATGCTTTTCCAAACTTCTGGAAAATTTTCAAAACTTGATCCTTCCATAGGGATGTTTTTCCAAACTTCTGGAAAATTCTCAAAACTCAATCCTTCCATAAGGATATGTTTCCAAACTTCTGGAAAAATTCCAAAAATCAATCCTTCCATAAGGATATTTTTTCCAAACTTCTGGAAAACTTTCAAAAATCAATCTTTCCATAAGGATATTTTTCCAAACTTTTGAAATTTTTTTAAAACTCAATCTTTTCAAAAGGATATTTGTCCAAACTTCTGGATGATTTCCAAAACTGAGTTCCATAACTCAATCTTTTCAAAAGGATATTTTCCAAACTTCTGGATAATTTCCAAAACCGAGTTTCATAACTCAATCTTTTCAAAAGGATATTTTCCAAACTTCTGGATAATTTCCAAAATCGAGTTTCATAACTCAGTCCTTTCATAAGAACTTTTTTTCAAACTTTATCCTTTCATAAGGATATCTTTTTTGACAAAATAAAGTTCCTATTTCCATCCTTACTTAAGGAGAGAAAGAAAAAACCAAAAAATAAAAAAGATAGAGAGAGAGAAAAAAAAGAAAAAATAAAAAAAAGAATAGAGAGATATGACAAAAATGAAAAAAAAACAAGGTGAAAACATGAAAGGGCACCTTAAAAAAAGAAAATGAGATTTTTTCAAAATATTTCAGGCACGAACCCAAAAAGAGGCTTAGAACATTCAAAATCATGAAATCACATTTATCTCATCTCCCTGGAGTGGCAGCGGAATGAGAACAAGATGAGTTCATCTCCCTGAAGAGGCAGCGAAATGGACCTGGTATAAAGTTTGTATCCCTGGAGGAGCAGTGGAGCAAAACTTCATTACATTTATCTCATCTCCTTGGAGTGGTAGTGGAATGAGAACCAAGATGAGTTCATATCCCTGAGGAGGCAGCGGAATAGACTTGACTTAATTTATCTCCTTAGAGCAAACTTCAGATGTAACCGAGAAATATTTTGTTTGAAGAAAAAATCAAAAAATCAAAAAAAAAAGAAAGAAAAAAGAAGACAAAAAAAGAAAATGGTTGGAAAAAAGAAGAAAAAAAAGAAGATGAAGAAAAAAAAGAAAAAGAAATGATGAAAAAACAAGGTGAAAACTCGAACGGGTGCCTTGAAAAGATCTTTTTCAAAACATCTCTAAGGCACGAACCCATGAAGAGGCCTTAGACATTCAAAATGAAGGAAATGAAGATACATCGTCTCCCTGAGGTTGCAATGGAACGAATCTAGCATCAATTTTATACCTCTGAAGTTGCAGTGGAAAGATTAAAGCTACAGCCATTCATCTCCCTAGAGTTGCAGTGGAATGGACTCAAGACCAACATCGTCTCCCTGAAGTGGCAGTAGAACGAATCCAGCATCAATTTTATACCCCTAAAGTTGCAGTGGAAAAATTGAAGCACAACCGCTCATCTCCCTAGAGTTGCAGTGGAACGGACACAACACCAACATAGTCTCCTTGAAGTGGCAGTGGAACGAATCCAACATCAATTTTATACCCATGAAGTTGCAGTGGAAAGATTGAAGCTACAACCGTTCATCTCACTGGAGTTGCAGTGGAATGGACACAACACCAACATCGTCTCCTTGAAGCGGCAGTGGAACGAATCCAACATCAATTTTATCTCCTTGAAGTTACAGTGGAAAAATTGAAGCTACAATTGTCTCATCTTCCTGAAGTTGCAGTGGAGCAAACAAAACTACAACGACTGACCCTATCTCCTTGAACTTCCAATGGAGTGGGTCACCCATTTAGCAGAAGATGAAGCTAAAAAAACAACAAAACAAAAAAAAAGAAAACAAAATAGAAAAGAGAAAAAAAAAGAAAAAAAAGAAAAAAAGAAAAGAAAAAAAATAGAAAGTGGGGAGCAAGGAAGTATCTGTTTTCGACCAAGCATCATTGTACTTTGGTAAGTCACAACAAAGAAAGCAGAGGGGCAGATTGATCGAAGAACTCAACATCCTAGAAGAGCGAAGATCGAAGACCTACTGAAGACAGAAGATCGAAGACAGAAGACCGGCATCGAAGAAGAGAAGCAACAATACGAACTCTTTTTGTTTCCCCAATCCCCATTTTAAAGATTTTGCTTCCCCAAGAGTGACAAGGTGGATCAACCAAGTCAAGAAAAAAACCTACGTCGAAGAGAAAGAAGATCTACCGAAGAAAGAAGACACATGTCAAAAGGAGAGAAGCTCAATCGGACCGGATGAAATGGGTCATTTTTAGTCTTTGCTTTGTTGCCATTACACAACAACTAGCAAAGAGAGACAGCTGTAATAACCAGCGCAAACTACAACAAGAACCACATTGGCCCTTACCTATTGCTCATATTGGAACTTCTAGCAACGATATCTCCCTCGGCGAAGCTAATGGTTATTGGATTACCGATATTTTTCCCGTTCCTTCAGTCGAGTACAGTAAGCTTTCTTATGATCATTTGCTTATTCTTGTTGGTCTTCATTGCTTGTAATACAAAATTCTGATATATATATATATATATATATATATATATACACACACACGAATTGAAAAGTGATTCCGTTTTTTTCTATGATATGAATCGAGACACAAAATCTGCATCATCTTTCTTTGTCAAATATTGGGTAAATTATATATGCTTAACAATACATTGTCCTTGAGTACATTAGCACATATGAAAAGTAAAAAACAAACTTAAGTTAAATACTTGTTCTGGTGGAATGAAACAAACTTTTATCTCTAGTTCATTGGCAAGGCGTGCGACCCTATTGCTACAGGTCCTCGGTTTAAACCTAGTTTTGCCTAAATTACTATATTTTTATTTCTTTGGTTTTTTCCGACCAATATGGTGGACTTATTGTTTGATTGAAATCAACAAAAATGCTTGTTAACAAAAATATTTTTAATATTTTTTAATAATTATTTAAAAATAATTATTAAAATATGACCAAATTGATAGATTGTCTAAATAAAGATGATTAGATTTATTGAATTTTTTCAAATTCGGATTAAATTGATTGAATGTGTAAATATGAAGGACTTATTGGTTGTTGTTGTTGTAGTTTGTGGTGGTTGTTGTTCGCGTGTATATATATATATATATCAGAATTTTGTATTACAAGCAATGAAGACCAACAAGAATAAGCAAATGATCATAAGAAAGCTTACTGTATTCGGCTGAAGGAACGGGCAAAAGATCGGTAATCCAATAACCATTAGCTTCGCCGAGGGAGATATCGTTGCTAGTAGTTCCAACATGAGCAATAGGTAAGGGCCAATGTGGTTCTTGTTGTAGTTTGCGGTGGTTGTTGTTCATGTAAGTTTGAAGTATTCTTCCCGAGAAACCCAATGTGGTTCTTGTTGTAGTTTGCGGTGGTTGGATCAAGAACTTAGAAATTTCAATAAATAACCTTTTATTAGAAGAGAAGAACGAATCCTTACCTCCAATGCTGATTTCTCCCCTTAATTGCTTTATAAACCATGAAAATCAAGGTAGAAATAATAAGTATTTGATGTAAAAGCTTTATAAATCAATTGGAAATCAAAAACTCTTTGAAATCCTAATTTTACCTGAAGAAATTGAAGCTGGAAATATGTTTGGCTGGAGAGAATTTGAGAGAAGGGAGTTACAAAGTTAGTTATGTGAAATTCTTTTAAAATGTGTTTAATTAATTCTCTCCACTATTTATACCTCTTAAAAACTTAATTGAAAATAGTTAATTAAAGGGAGAAATCTGATGAAACCCTTTGGATTATTAGCTCCTTAAAGATTCAAAGTTTTGACCCATTTTTAAAACAATCACTAAAAATAGTTTTGCAAACTTTGTGTTTTAGTCACTAACTCAAAATGTCCCATTTCCGAATTTCATTTTCCAAAATTGTTTTCACCAAAATCATTTATATATTTAATAATTATTTAAGACTATTTTTCAATTTTTTATCTTCAATAAAAATATTTAATCCAATTTAAATCTCGAATCTAACTCGAATCTCTAATCTCGATCCACCAAACTGACTAAACCATTCCCTAAAACTCCTAAGCCCAAAATCGGGGCATTACAACTCTCCCCCTCTTAAGAAATTTTGTCCTCGAAATTTACCTGGAGGAAAAAGATGCAGGAACTGCTTTTTCATGTCTAACTTACTCTCCCAAATAGCCTCATCAACTCTTCGATGCCGCCATAACACTTTAATGAGCTCTATCGTCTTCCCACACAGAACCTTACTGCTGGTATCAAGGATCTCTACTGGTTCCTCATCATAAGTCAGATCCGGCCTTAACTCAACATCCTCAATCGGCCTACATGAGAGGGATCCGACCGATACCTCCGATACATCGAAACGTGGAACACATTATGAATCTTTTCCAACTTGGGAGGCAACCTCAACCGATAAACTACAGGACCCACATGATCCAAAATCTCATATGGCCTGATAAACCTCGGACTCAACTTCCCTTTACGCCCAAAGCACATCACCTTCTTCCAAGGTGAAACCTTCAAAAATACTTTGTCACCAACAGCGTACTCCACTTCTCTACGCTTCAAATCCGCGTAGGATTTATGTCGACCGGATGCCGCTTTCAAGCGATCAGATATAAGCTTCACCTTCTCACAAGTGTCTTTCAACACATAGGGCATAAAAATATACTTCTCCCCAACCTCCGCCCAACACAAAGGCGTACAACACTCCTACCATATAAGGCCTCATACGGTGCCATTTTAATACTCGCTTGATAGCTATTATTATAAGCGAACTCCACCATCGGTAATTGCTTTTCCCAGGTTCCTTGGAACTCGATAATACAACACCTTAACATATCCTCCAAGACCTGGATCACACGCTCAGACTGTCCATCTGTCTGAGGATGATACGAAGTGCTAAAATGCAACTGGGTACCCAAGGCTCGATGCAAACATTCCAAAAACCTTACTGTAAACCTCGGATCTCTATCCGACACAATTGACTTAGGCACTCCATGCAACTTCACGACCTCTGCGATGTAAAGATCAGCCAATTTATCCAAAGTATACGTCGTATGCATCAGCAGAAAATATACACACTTCGTAAACCGATCCATGATCACCCAAATAGAATCTTTTTTAGTCGGTGTCAAAGGTAGCCCCGACACAAAATCCATGGTGATTCTCTCCCATTTCCATTCCGGTATCCTCAACGGTTGCAACAATCCAGAAGGAAATTGATGCTCAACTTTAACACACTGACACACCATGCATCTAGCAACAAAATCAGACACATCCTTCTTCAAACCAACCCAATAATACTCCTCCTTCAAACCCCGATACATCTTGGTACTATCGGGATGCATAGCAAAAGGGCTAGAATGAGCCTCGATCAAGATGATACGTCTCAACTCCTCATCTTGCGGCACCACTACCCGATCCTTAACACACAACACCCCATCATCATTAAAATGAAAATCTGATGGTTTCCTATCCAAGATATCCCTAACATGAGGTACCAACTCATCATCATACGGTTGTATCTCCTTTATCATTTGCGACAGCGATGGCTTCACCTGCAACTCGGCTAACAAGCCTCCATCACGGGTTACACTCAACCGAGCAAACATAGCTCTCAACTCAACCACAGCTTTTCTACTCAAAGCATCCGCTACCACATTTGCTTTACCCAGATGATACTCAATGGTCAAGTCATAATCTTTAAGCAACTCCAACCACCGTCGTTGCCTAAGATTTAACTCTTTCTGCGATATCAAATACTTCAAACTTTTGTGATCCGTGTACACTATACACTTCTCACCATAAAGATGATGCCTCCAAATCTTTAACGCAAACACCATCGCGGCAAGCTCAAGATCATGAATAGGATAGTTATGCCCGTGCACCTTCAATTGCCTAGATGCATAAGCCACAACCTTCCCATCTTGCATCAACACGCACCCTAAACCAACATATGATGCATCACTATATACCATAAACTTCTTTCCTGACTCGGGTTGTATCAAGATTGGAGCTTGCATCAAAGCTTCCTTTAACTTTTCAAAAGCTTGCTGACGATCCTCCATCCACTCAAAACGAACATTCTTCTGCAACAACTTGGTTAAAGGCGCAGCAATCTTCGAAAATCCATCTACAAACCGGCGATAATATCTAGCCAACCCAAGGAAACTACGCACCTGCGTCACTGACCTAGGTGGCTTCCAACTCACCACAGCCTCAATCTTTTGTAGATCCACACGGATTCCCTCAGCCGACACCACGACGCAATGGACACCAGTGCCAAATCAACATACGTCTCGATTTTAAACTCCATCTCCCTATCTGGCGGCAACCCCGATAACTCTTTAAGGAAAATTCTCAAAAAATCACAAACTGTACGGATGTCCTGCACATGTACATCCTTAGATCCAAGATTTATAACATAGGCCAAATATGCCTGACATCCGACTTTCAACATTCGACTTGCTTCCAATGCTGAAACAACATTGGTCAGGAACTTTGCATTCTCGCCAACTACCACAACTTCATAATCATCAGCAAGACGCAAGGATATCCGTTTGGTTTCAAAATCTACAACTGCCCTATTCTGGGATAGCCAATACATCCCCAATATTACATCAAAACCATGGAATGACAAGTCCATCAGACCCACATCGAACACATGGTCTTGAACCATCAAATGACACCTTCGGTATAACTTCCTAACCACAACCATCTCACCCAAAGAACTAGTCACTCGAACCCCAACATTCAAAATCTCCACAGGTATATCAAGCAAATGTGCATGCTCACTAAGAATATACGAATGGGTGGAACCAGAATCAACCAAAGAAAATAATGGCAAAGATTGCAAAATAAAGGTACCTGCAATCACATCGGTATCGTTGCGTCCTTCGCGATGCGCATACACCCTCGTAGGACCACCACCCTCCGGCTGAATAACAACGGTGTGTGCCACAGTCCTATGCCCACCATCTCTCGGATGAAAATGTCCTCGTCCACGCCCTTGACCTCTTGGGGCAGCCACAGCAGGTGCAGGAACATGCGCACCTCTAGCTAACACATGGCAGTCACACCTCACATGATTAACCGACCCACAACTCCAGCAAGCATTAGCTGCAATAGGCGTAGGAACTGGCCCAGGTCGTCCAATCTGAGGACAATCACGTCTAATATGGTCTCGAGATCCACAACCCCAGCAAACTCTATTCGACCTCCAACAAACCCCCGAATGCTTTTTCCCATACTGAACACACTCGGGTATCTCACCTCCGAAACTCTGCCCCTAGCTGACCTCTTCTCCCAAGCTCGGGTCGATATCTTCGATCACAATGCCTTTTATATTGGCCACCCCCAGCATTAGCATCAGCAGCTCTCTTACCATGACCAGATCCTCCAGCACGGGATGTCAAACCCAAATTCTGCTCAATATCCTTGGCTCTCAAAACCAATACATCAAAATCAACATACTCAGCAGCCAACATATATGTCTTAACCTCATACGCCAATCCGTAACGGAAGCAGTCACAACGGCTCCTTTCATCAGGCATCAACTCAGAAGCATACTGACTCATCCTCACAAACTGTATCTCATACTTAGATACCGACATATCCCCCTACACCCATGAACTCGTGTTTCTTTTTATCTTGGTATCTAGCTCCGAGATACTTCTTCCAGAAAACAGGCTGGAAGGTTTCCTATGTTACATTGTCGGCCTCCATACTTGCAATCACCGTAGTCCACCAGCTATACGCATCTCCCTGCAGTAGAGATACAACACATTTCAACTTACGGGCATCAAAACAACCCATCTAATCCAAAATACGATTTGTGCTGGTAAACCACTCCTCAAAAGCCTCAGTCGACAACCCTCTAAACTCGACCCCTCCCAGGCCACGTAAACGCTCTAAGGGTAATCTCGAATTAGCAGCAGCAACCGGTGCTGGTGCAGGCACTTGCACTCTAGCCATCGCGGCTTAGAACACTCCCGTCATTGTCTGTATCAAATGCGTCATATCACCCAGTGCTGGCCCAGCTTGCACAGGTGGTACTTGTTCCACACACGCAGGTGGATTCGGTGGAGAAGGTGGCAACCCCTCAGGCACAACATTATTCTCGTCATCTTGCCTCCCCCCATTCGTATTCAAACATAATTCTCTCCTCGGTGGCATTGTAAACAAAGAATCTATGGCATGATAACACCAAAATAAAAATGGTTAGGCCATCTTCAAGCAAGGGTCCAAGACTTCCATTTCAAATCAAAACATTTTCCATCGATAGTAATAAGGCAATGTGTCCCAAATCATACCCCAACATGGCATATAACATACAATCAATCACTGTGTATAGCAATCAAGTCAATTCAATCAACATACATTTCAAACAACTTCCCAACATACATAACCAACCATAACCCACCCCCAACAATCATAACCTGGCTCTGATACCACCAAATGTAACCCCCTCGACCCGACCTAATAGCAAGACCGAACCGAACGAGCTACATTAAGTTTACCGAAGTAAACTTTGAAGAAAACTCTGAAAATGTGACCATTTTTTTCTTTTATCTTACTAGATGCTGGTTATTACCCTCTATGTACATACAAATAATGAGTGAAAACCCAACCCAATCGAGCATCGAATTGATATCTAATTGGCCACTTTACAATAATAGGGACCAAAACGTAAATCTACAAATCTATAAGGGTTAACTTGTAATTTTCTTTACCAATCTTCGATTTGTCAGGTTACAAGCATATATGCCAAATTTCAACTTAAAATGAACATCCGAACTCATCCAATTGCATACATAACACCCAGGGACCCAACTATAATTTCCATTATTTTGAAGGACCAATTTCATAATTAAAGTTGCCAATCCTCAATTAAACCAATTACATGCATACTGATGAAATTTCAAGTCAAAACGATCATTCAAACTCATTTAATTGCATGTAAATCACTCAGGGACTAAAATGAGAGACAACAGAAACCTTAAAACATACTTTTAACAACTTAACCACTGATCGTATCGATACGCGGGCAAGTGTATCGATACGCTTGAGCTTTCTCAAAATTCCAGATTCTAGTAGCTCAAAATCGTATCGATACACCTTCACGTGTACCAATACACGATGCCTGAAACCGTAAACCCGTATCGATACGGTCACCCATGTACCGATATGCTAAGCCTAAAAATGTGCTTACCCGTATTGATACGGTCTCCCGTGTATCGATACGTTGTGCTTGGAAACACTTACCTGTATTGATACGGGCACATGCGTATCGATACGCCCTGACCTGTAACGTCAAAATTTGCTGGTTTTTAGCCTCGTTTTCGAATTCTAACACTTAAGCATACTTCTAACAATCAAATAACATCATCATTGGTCATTTACCATCAACTACCATAAACCAAACATCAAGAAACAATCATCATGCTTTAAAGGTAAACTATAGGCATGTTTCCTAATACTCAAGCAACCACAACATGAACCATATGCAAAATCCAACAAACCAAGCTTATCACAAGTCCAAAGCAACAATGTAAACTTGCTCAAATGGAGAAGTAACCACTCAAACCCTCCCAACAACATTTAAGCCATATTGCCTTTATTACTACTTTAAAACCCAAACATACTTTGGTAAATCAAGTCTTGGGATTTCCTCCTTGCTTGCTAGGCCACTTGCATTTAATCAATCTACATTGATGATAAAAGAGAGCGTAAGCAATCATTGCTTAGTGAGGAACGCTCAAAATACAAACCATCATCCAATGCAATTAAAATCCATTTCAAAACAATCATGCAATTCTTTCAAAACATGCACTTAGTCTTTACAAAATCAGCATATTAAACCATATGCAACATGTATCATGGATTCCACTGCATAATTTCATATGCAATTCCCTCGACTTAAGCCTTTCCCATGCATAACATCCCATATGCAAAGCTTAAGGAGTAAAACATGTGTAAACACTTTATTCCAAATCAATCCATCAACATGATACATTTAAAACATTATATTGGTTTACAAGTGATCCATCTCAACAACAACATTTCTATAAAACCATCATTAACATCGGTAACATCGGATACACGGATTTCCCAAGAGATCTCGCAATCTCTTGCAACTCAATGACATGGAGTCATGCAACACATACACCACCTCTACACTACCAAGGCTAATCCTCCAACTTAGAGTAAACACATTCGACGCATCAACCTCTACAGCTCTTGATTGGAGTAAATGCCATCTAAATGTCACCTCAACAATTTTGGGGTTCACATGGTTAGAGTAAGTACCTCTCGTACCACCTCTACAACCACGAGCGACTTATTATAGTGCACTTTAAACCCTATGGCCGACCAATTATATCCGATAACATTTCCATTTCATCACTTGCCAATATAATTCTCTTTTATAAACATACCTCACTATTTTCTTATGCATTAATCAAATAACTTTAACATGCACTAAACCATGCATAAACCATGTTCATAATATTCTTTAAAATTATGCATTACTTTCCAGACGCATTTATCATCATTTCATATCAATTTCCAGCATTAAACCATGCTCATTCCATATATAAAACATGAGGTAAACATTCACTTAACCAGTGCATTTCACAAATCATTTGCCAACCAAAATCGAGAGAGAAAACCACTTTACTTACTTCTGAGTCTTAGACCAGCGTGTTGAGCTTAGTCTAGACTCCCATTAAACCTTTTCAAACCTTTAAAAAACTATTATTAGCCGCTTCACTCACCGACAAAGCAACGCCTTCCTTGCCGATTTCAAATCAAGCCTTCGGCAACCCCTCAACACCAAGATTCGCTTCCGAACTACTTTATCTTGTTTCAAACACATCATAACAGAGAATTCAATGCATTACAATGCATCGAAACTCACAACAAATACAACAATTAACAACACCCAACTATAGCCCTCCACAACACTCTATCTTAACAACCGAAAACATCATCGATTCACCAAAAACCTCAACCCGGACAAATATGAATCTCAACCTTCAAATAACATCAAAACAACAACCTAAAACAACCTTATACCTCCAGCAACCAAAAACTAACCTCAACACCTCAAAATCTCTTAACTACCAAACTAACAAACTAGATATTCAATAGATTACGGGATTCTATCATCAAAACTCACTTCATTATCATATTAAACATCAAAATCAAGGTATAAACCAATCCTTAACTCAGCAAAAACATATCACTACGAATTTCTTCAATTTTTTTATCATAAACAATCAATTAAACCATAAATCCGAGTTTAATTTATCAAAACCGAATGAAAATCATATAAAATGGATCAAGAACTTAGGAATTTCAATAAAGAACCTTTCATTAGAGGAGAAGAACGAATCCTTACCTCCAATGTTGATTTCTCCCCTTAATTGCTTTATAAACCATGGAAATAAAGGTAGAAATAATAAGCATTTGATGTAAAAGCTTTAGAAATCAATTGAAAATCAAAACTCTTTGAAATCCTAATTTTACCTGAAGAAATTGAAGCTGGAAATATGTTTGGCTGGAGAGAATTTGAGAGAAAGGAGTTACAAAGTTAGTTATGTGAAATTCTTTTAAAATGTGTTTAATTAATTCTCTCTACTATTTACACCTCTTAAAAACTTAATTGAAAATAGTTAATTAAAGGGAGAAATCTGATGAAACCCTTTTGTATTTTTAGCTCCTTAAAGATTCAAAGTTTTGACCCATTTTCAAAACAATCACTAAAAATAGTTTTGCAAACTTTGCGTTTTAGTCACTAACTCAAAATGTCCCATTTCCGAATTTCATTTTCCAAAATTGTTTTCACCAAAATCATTTATATATTTAATAATGATTTTATATTATTTTTCCATATTTTTATCCTCAATAAAAATATTTAATCCAATTTAAATCCCGAATCCGACTCAAATCTCTAATCCCGATCCACCAAACCGACTAAACCGTTCCCCAAAACTCCTAAGCCCAAAATCGGTGCGTTACACTAATATTACAAGCAATGAGTGGCATCTAGCAATGCATCATTGCTACCTAAGTTACAGGAAGTTGTGGTTCGACATAACATTTTTTCCGTGATTAACTCTTTTCATGTATTGCATCCTTTTGTCCTTATATCTAGATCGAACACAAGTCATGGAATAGTCACACTTGTATAGTCCATCTAATATTTCTTGATATCTTGAGTAGACTATTATAAAAAAATAACTATGATATCTCATATCAATTTATTCGAGCATGGCCATGCATTTTCTAGTCTCACTCAATCAAGTGGTCTATGATATTACTCCTATTATGTAGGAGGGACAAATCCTATCTTGATTAACCATGTTCCACTACATTGATTGCGACATATCCAATATTAGTCTTTATAGTGTATTCAGTTACGACACACGTTTGACCACATCAAAATGTCACTCACGATGTTGAAATAATGATGATCTCAAGTCTGAGGATCATACATGTAGTTATCACCATGAGCAATGTTGTGACTGTCACATAATAATCCAACAAACATGCTCATATCGGGTCAGTCCAATATGTCATTCTCTAACACATACTTTTGTATTGATTTTGACATCTTCATGTCAATGACAACACTTTGTCATCAATTAACTACATATTAGTCTTAATATATATTTTTGTCCATGCCCACAATAATACTCGACTAAGGACATTCAAGAATAACTATATTATTCTAAGGACTTTATTATAATTCAGTTTATTTATACATGCGCAGAATAAGACTGAAAAATAATAATGGCTTTATATTAATAAACATGATAAAATAAGTATGTCTTTTACAACCATCTCATGATTGGTCTTTGGGCATACTCCAACATTACCCCTTCTTGAATTTAATATCTCACATTTTTCTTCATCCTATCATAATTTATCAACACCAATGGAGATTTCTGGGGCAACATTGAATTTGTGGCCTTTTTCTCGACCTTTTTATCATAAAGGCCTTTACTTCCTCTCTTACATGCTCAGGACATTCAAGACATCTTGTCACATTCTTAACTCCTCCAACCAAGTGTTGTTTCATTTGATATCCTCTTCTTTGACAAATTTACCCCAAAAGGTGCAGGTGAAATTGTTCTTATTAGTCAGTTCTTGCTTTTCATATTTTGTTGCTAGACCTAGAAGGTTCGATGATCCAGTGGAAGCTGACCCCGAATCCATTGTTAGTTACTTTTGGGTAGTATCACAGTTATGAACTTAAACACACAGGAAGACCGACAGTTGGGAAATTTTTGAGTTCTTTTTTGGGTGTTTTCTCTGTTATGGACATCAAACACTTAGGTAGACTGACAATTGGGAAATTCTTTTCTTAACATCAGGTGGCACCGTATAGCATATTCTATTCCCAGTTGAAGGAACACATGACTGAAGTTGGCATTGAGGCAACTATCAATAGATGGGATGAACCTTTGGCGCTTGGAGCTGTTGATCCGCATGATTCATTATCTCATCCTACAGGAGTTGCTGATGCTCAGACTGAGTCTGCTACAAGCCTAGATCCTGATCACTTCACAAATTTTCTGGTATGCTTTATGTATTTCGTAGTTTGGATTGGGATGTTGCATATCTTCCTTTTCTGTTACCTTTTTATGATTTGTTTGTGCTGTACTGGACATATAGATTTCCTAATGCACAGATTCTGAACTGGTTTGAAGGTGAAAAAGGAAAAATCCATTCCCCTTGCCTGATCCATACTTCACATCTTAGCAGAGAAATGTAAGTGCACTAAGCCCAACTAACGATGACAAACTTTTGACTTTATAGTTTGAGTTGGTTTAATTGCATGATAGAAGCAATGTTGTGTATTCAGAACTAGTGGTTGGTTTTATTGATCTTTCTCATATTGAATTAACTGAAACTTTGTTTTCTTCCTATTGTCATCAACATCAAAAGAATTTAGGTGAGATTCAGCAAATATTGAGAGAAGCTCCCCTTAAAGAAAATCGAAAAAGAGAATTATCAGGTGCACTTCATGTATACTTCAAAGACCGGTTATATGGTAATCCATCATTTCTATCCTTTTTGTTGTGTTCTTTTTATTTCTGTGTGTGGCTTAGTTTTAAAAAGCGCGCCTGAGGCTCTCTGAGGTGCGAGGCGTAGGAAAAACGCATTCGAGGGCAGAGGCGGGGCGATGTGCAGGAGGCGCATGCCTCTGGAAGCTTTTGCTTGAGGCGTGAGGCGATCGCTTGGATGCCTCTTACCCCTGAGGCATTATGAAAAAAAATACGTGTTTTATTGAAATATACCCTTTCCAGCCAGTCCACTATTTTCCTTTTCACGATAAACACAAAATCTAATTGCTCTGCCTCTCCCCAAATTCCAGTCAGCCTTCAACCCTAGCTAACGTCACCGGTAAGTTGCAGCCCAATCAGCACCGCTGGTAAGTGCAGTGAGCAGCCACCGCCCTTCTTTTCTTTTCTTCTGAATACAATGAGCAGCCCCTAAATTTCCTTTTTCCACGTCTTCTTTAATATGAGAGATGGTTGTTGGAGATGAAAAATATGAGATGATTGTTATTTGATTGCTACTTTTAATTGCTGGAAAATATGAGAGATGGTTGTTATTTAATCATTGTTATTTGGTTTGGAAATATAATTCACGTTAGAGGCTTGGAAATTTAATCACACTCACACTGTTAGTATCTATAATATAATTATCATGTTTTTAAGTACAAAATATGCTATATGATTAATTTATAAATTTTTAGGATAAAAAGGCGCTTCGCCTACGAAAAGCGAGCGCCTTCGCTTAGCGCCTCGGCTCTAGGGATCTTTTGCGCCTCGGAGTGCCTCGTGCCTTTTAAAACCAACGTGTGTGGCGATTTTCTTTCTTGTTTTAGGTATATTCATAGTTGTTGGTTCTCTACTTGCCAGGTCCAGAGTTTTTTCATGATACGATGCTGTCTGGTAAAAATTATATGGTCATTTCTTACTAAATTCAAGATTTTTGTTACTGAAGATTATCGATTCCAGATGAATAATGGTTAAATTCCTCTTGGTTTTGAGTATTCCTATGCATTCTCATTAAATTTAATCCTCACCGTTTGGCTCATGTTGATTTGGCCGTTATCCAATCTCTTTTTGGCTTGTGAATTTTGAGGGCTGGATATACCTAAATTAGGAGATCAATAAATGGGTGGGGATTGAACTGTTAACTTTCTATATGTGGTCTATGAAGTTTTAGCTGGTGTTTCTGAACGTTGTATACTTGTAGGCATCTTAATAGATTCTTTTAGCGAATGAGCTGAAGGGGAAGAGTTGATTTACCTAAATCTCTTTTTTTTTTTATCTGTAATACAATTGCATCTACAAGAAATATTCGTCAGCTGTACTGTCTACAAAGTGACTGATAACTCAAGGTAAATCTGCATGATTAGATGAAGTTATAGAAGAATAGTTTATGGCTTTCTTTTAGTTTCAACCATTTTCCAGTTAGCTCAGGTCATTTCTATGGGTTCAACAGGCAGCTGAGAATCACCCTTGTAGACAAAAAATTTATGGATTGGCAATGCAATCAGATAATAAGCATCTGTTAATCTCTTTGTAATATTTTTTGGATGAAAAGGAAAATAATGCTATTGTAATATTTTTTAACCAAGGTCTCCAGTCTCTGTTAATTTTCCTCATCCTCGTGATCTAGCCACGTGAGTTTTAATTACTTGAATCTGTTCTTTTTTCCAGGTTTTTGGTTCCCTGTTGTTTTGAGTTCTTCATATTATCTTCAATATTTATCCTCTTGGTCAATTAGATAAGGTTGATTACATGGTTCAAAGCTTTTAAATCAATGAGCGTCTTTGAACTCGAGTGAACTACTATGAAAAGACTAAACTGTGAACTCGAGTTCTGCAAAAGAGCTCACCTAGGAGATATGTTTGGATTTGGATCTCAGAATTATAAAATTGCCATTCTTTTAGAAGAATTGGGATTTTCTCTAGGATTATTATTTTTTCAGATAAATGTTTTCCTTTTATTAGCCCCAAATAGCAAAAACTATTACAGAAAAACGCTTTCACCTATACCTCTATACATGAATACCCCAGTTTACACACAACTGAATATTTGTACTATCAGACATGTCTATACACCTTTTATGAAGCTTCACACACACTATATCCTTAGTGCTATTAACAATATCAGTAGGAGTTCTAAAAATCCCCCTAAAGAACCTACAATTCCTCTCATCCCATATACTATAGATGTAAGCAGTCCAGGCTAGCTTTAGGATATGAACAACCAATGACTTGCCCTTAAGCCGAGTGATAGCCCAGTGAATCTCCTTATCCCACGTCTTAGCACATCTCTGCACGTTGCACAATCTCAAGATATCTTCCCATATGTCAGCAACATGAGCATTCAAAGAACAAATGGTTCCTGCTCTCCAAAGCATTACAAAACAGACAAGAAGCATCTGCAGAAATTCCCAACCCAATCAATCTATCTTGTGTTGGGAGCTTGTTCAATGTAACGCCCTGATTTTGGGTCTAGATGTTTTGGGGTTCGTTGTAAGGGTCCGGTGGACCGGTATTAGAGTCGATTTTGGGATTAAATCGGATTAAATATTTTTGAAGGTGATAAAAATATGGAAAAATATTCTAAAATCATTATTAAATATGTTAATGATTTTGGTGGAATCAATTTTAGAAAATGAGTTTTGGAAATAGGACATTTTGGACTAGTGACCAAAATGTAAACTTTGAAAACTGTTTTTAGTGACTGTCTTGTAAAAGGGTCAAAGCTTTGAATCTTTAAGGAGCTAATTGCCCAAAAGACTAATCTCAGACTTTATCCATTAATTGGCTATTTTTAAAAGTGTTTTGGAAAATATAAATAGGTTGGGAGAATTAATTTGATAATTAATTCTTTAAAACAAAAATTACGTAACTAACTTTCTCTCAAAATCTCTTCAGCCAAACACCATTCTCTTCTTCTAAATCTTCAGGTTTATTTTCTTAAATCTTTTGATTTCAAATGGATTCTCAATGATTTCCAAACAAAACCTTATTGTTTTAACTTTGTTTTCTCATGTAAATTCATCCAACTAAGGGATAAAGCATCCATTAGAGGTAATGTTTGTTCTTCTCCTCTAATGAAAGGTTCTTTACTGAAATTCCCAAGTTATTGATCCTTTACAATTGTTTTCTAATGTGTTTTGATAGTTTAATTAAGGAAAATTAGTTTAATTATGTTTTGATTGATGAAATTAATAGATTTTCGAATTGGATCTGTTTTGCTGGGTTCTTGATCAGATTAGATCATGATTTTGATGTTTAATAATGCTAATAGCTTGGTTTTAACATTGTAATCCCTAAAGCTAGTTGAATCTCTAATGTTAAAGGTTGTTAGTTAAGGGTTTTTGTGATGTTAATGGAGTTTAACCATTGCTGGAAGTAAAAGGATGTTGTAAAGGTATTTTTAGATGTTAATTGTTGAGGTTTGATGTATCGAATCGTTATATTGTGGCTGGGTTAAGATTGGAGGGTGTTTGAGGTTAATTTCGATAAGTTTCGAATGGTTTTTGAGTGGGCAACTTGTGAGCTACGGGTAATTGCTTTGAGGAAGTGGTTTGGATGCATTTTGATGCATGTTTCCTCTGGTTTTGTGTGGCCAAAATAGGGGATAATCAAGGCGAAGTGGCTTGAGGTAGATCGTCACTTGTCGGGAGCTCGATTTGCATTGGCAAGCAAGGCGAGGTGTAATCGGTGAGTCGAAACGATTTTAAAAGTATTTCAAAGGTTTGAAAGTGTTTATGGGAGTTTAGGTTCAGCTTGAAACACTTACCTAAGCTCGGAAGTAAGTTTCGCTCTTTTTCTCTTTAATATCGGTTCGGATATGAGCATGTGTAATTCATGTTTTGGTCGTAAACAAGGTTTGTTTTACTTACTATAAAAGCATGATTTTGAGTATATATGCAGTGGTTCAAAAGTACATGAAATGCTAGTGAGCATTGGTTTTCATTCCGGTCGGGAATGTGGTATTGCTTTGGCAATGTGGTTTGCATGTGTGGTGATTTGTATAATGCATTGTAAAACAATGAGTAAATGGTTTTGTAAATGATATATTGGCTATGTGACATGATGAGAAAACATTAGGATATAGTTGTCATGCCATAGGATAAAGTGCACTATAATATATATACTAAAAATTGATCGTGGCCATGGGTCCTTGAGGTATGGCGGTTTAACTAGGCCACTCGGACTATTGGGACCTCACTTGGGGTATGCAGTTTAACTAGGCAACCCAAGTCGATGGTGATCTTGCGGTTTAACTAGGCAAGGTCGGTAGAGCTCGCGGTTTAACTAGGCTAGGTTGTCAAATCTTGCAGTTTAACTAGGAAAGGTTTGGGATATCATGCGGTTTAACTAGGCATGGTATGAGTTGTGGTGGAGGTGTCCATCATGAGAGATCCGTGTATCTGATATGTGAGGTTAACGGTCGGTTAACCAATGATTAGCGGTTGGCTAATCAAGGATAGAGGTCGACTATCTGAGGTCATTATAATTGCCAATATATGAAAGTTCATGTGTTGAACCTACTTTTTAATGCTTTGGGATTTAAGCATGGTAATATGATTTAATGCTATGGGATTTAAGCATGAGATGATTTAATGCTTTAGGATTTAAGCATGTAATTTGTAAATGTTTTTGCATATGGTCGATATGCATGTTTTGATTTGGAATCAATGAAAATGCTTTGGTCGTAAGCATGGTTAGAAAACAAGTGTTTAGTTTTCAAAGGATTTTAAATGCATCATTGTTTTATGAGCATCCTCACTAAGCATGTGTGCTTGCGCTCTCTTTTTCCTAATGATGCAGACCATTGAGGTTTGGGGGCAGCAAAGGCAAGGCTTAAAATGATCCAAGAGCAAATACTACTTTTGAGTATGAACTCGGCTTAAGTTTTCAGTTAATAAGGCAATGTGTTTGCCAAGTTTTTGGGATTTGTAATTTCTGTTCTTCCCTGGTTTTTTAGCATGATTAATGCTGTGTTTTGAAGTTGGATTGATGTTGATAAGCATGTTGTTAATCCTTGCTTATGGTTGATGCTAGGTGGTTGCTTAGGTATGCATCTAGTTAGCTTTGGTTGAATGCCATGTTTTGATGATTCTAGCACGTTTATTTTGATGTTGTAGATATGTGAGTAAGTTGCACATGCTGAAAAATGTTCAAATGAGAGTTTTGTTACTTTTGTTAATGTGGATTTAGGAAGCATGCCTATAGTTTACCTTTAAAGCATTTTTGCCATGAGTTGAGGATGGTTCTGTGATTTTATGGTTAGGATCTATCCTTGGTAATATTGTATGAATGTTAGAAGCATGTTTAAGTGGTTTGGAGTCCAATAAAATAAGTTAAACCAACAAAAGTGGACCTTTCAGGTCTAGGCGTATCGAAACGCGTCCCCTCGTACCAGTACGGTTAAGCCATTTTAGGCATAGCGTTTTGGTACGCAGAGTGGTGTTTCGGTACGGGTAAAAGCAAAATGGCAAGGTGCACCGATACGTGTAGTCGTACCGGTACGGTTTTGAGCTACCAGAATCCGGGTTTTATAAAGTAGCCAAGGCGTACCAATACACTTGCTTGTGTATCGATACGGGCAGCTGTTATTTCAGTTATTTGGATGTTTGGAGGGTTTCTGATTTATTCATTTTGGTCTCTGATTGTTGTGAATGCAATTGCTCGAGTTTGGATGGTCGGATTGAGCTGAAAATTGACATGCAAGCATGTAATCTGACTAATTGAGGATTGGTAACCTTAATTTTAGTAGTGGTCCTTTAACTTACCAGTTTTACATTTTAGTTCCTAAAATGTATTGTATGCAATTGGTTGCCTTTCCGAGGTCTGTTTCCTTTGTATCGTCACCCGCTGCAAGCATGATCACTTAGGATTAATAATATGCATTTAAACAAGATAAAAGGAAAAAGTGGACCGGTTTATGTAATCTTTCTTCGGTTTGCTTCGGCAAACCTAATGTAGCTCGCTCGGTTCGGTCGGGTGTCTAGGTCGAGTCGAGGGGGTTACATTCAAGATGGCCATCCATGACACAATGAAATGTTTAGGAATATGAGAAGAAAACCAAACAATTTTCTGCCATTCTACCTTATCTTCTCGCTCTCTAGTCTTTTCTCAAATCCACTTTGTAGTAGCTCCTGTCAGATTGGTCATCCCCGCAAACAAGTTTGCTGCCTCCATTTTTAGTTTTAGAAGCTTCTTCACTACCCAACTAAAGTGGGTTTTGCTCTCCACCGTCCAAAAACTCTCACCCTTAAACACATAGGCATGCAACCAAGCAACCCACAGAGACCCTTCTCCAGCAAGGATGGTTCTGATTAAGCACAAAAGGCAAGTCTTGTTTCAACAGTGGATACTTTTTAATCCAAGGCCTCCCTCAGACTTCAATTTACAGACTTTATCCCAGCTCACTCTTGCATCTTGTGCCGAAATATCACTTCCCTTCCAGAAGAATCTCATGCACAATTGCTCAATTTTGGTTATGACAGATTTAGGTAAGACTAATTGTCTACACCAATAATTGGCAACAGTAAAAAGAACAGCACGAATGAGCTGCAGTCTCCCCCCATAGCTAAGCTTCCTGGTAGCCCAACAATGCAGCTTCTTTTTAATTTGCCCTATCAATGCTTGGCAATCTTTCTCATTGAGCTTTTTCGGAACCAAAGGGACTCCCAAATACCTCACTAGCAACTTTCCAAGTTTAAAACCAGTAGCCTTCTGGATCCCCAAAAGTTGTGCATCACTAACTCTACAAACAAAGATCTCAGTCTTAGTCACATTGAATTTTAGACCAGACAAATCATAAAACTGCTCTAGCACAGACAAAACTCCAACAACATAATCAATTTCCCATTTACAGAATATGAGCACTTCATCTGCAAAACTCAGACCAGTCAATTGAATTTTCTTGCATTTTGGGTGATACTTGAAAATTCTGTTCTCAACAGTCATGCTCAGAATACTAGACAGGACATTCATCACCATGACAAAAAGATAAGGGGAGAGAGGGTCTCCCTGCCTCACCTCTCTCTGTCCCTTAAAAAAACCAACCAAGCTGCCATTATTAAAACACAAAAAATTAAGAAGTAGTAATGCAAGCCTTGATCCAACCTATAAACACCAAAGATAGTCCCATAGCTTCAAGTGCATTCAAAAGGGAACTCCAATTGATAGAATCAAAAGCTTTTTGTAGGTCAATCTTTAAGGTGCACCTAGGAGGTAAGGACTTTCTAGAGTAACCTTTAACCAGCTCTTGTGCAAGTAGAGTGTTATCCACTATAGTACCCCCTAACAAAAGCAGACTGGTTAGGTAAAATCATCCCAGGAAGATAAGCAGCAATCCTGGCCACCAAAATCTTGGTGATGGTCTTATAAAATATAGTGCAGAAACTTTGGCACCAAAGTAATAGCTGAGGCATTAAAAGCAGGCATGATAAACGAGGTGCTGAAAAAATATCTCACGGCTGCAACAAAGTCTTCCTTCACAATGTCTCATGATTCTTTGAAGAACCATGCAGTATACCCATCTGGACCCGAGCTCTTCTCATTCCCTTGTCCAAAAAGGACATCTTTTATTTCTTGTATAGTCACAGTTCTACACAAATCATCACTGGCCCCAGCAGGTAAGCCAACATACAGAATCTCCTTCAGAGTTTCCACTGAGCATCCTCTGACATTAGGATCAGCAGTTCCAATAAGCTTTGTAAAGAACAGAACCATTTCATTAGACATCAATTCAAAGTTGTCCAGTCTATTATCATCCTCATCAAAGAGTACCCTTTGGTACAGTGGTGGAGTGATTTTTTCTTGTAATTCCAGAGTTAAAGAAATCATGTCATATTTGTTTTCGTTTTTGCTTTTTTTTAATTATGAAAAATATGAAGTACTATGAACGGTAAAATGCGTAGGTACGTGTTATTTGTATATGGTAAAATGCGTGTAGTTGTACTCTAGTAATTTATTATTATCCGCATAATCTTATTAAAGGTCCCAATTTGTTTGTTATTTTATGTGTAGTATGTGTGTCAATGCGTGAGTACGGGTTATTTGGTTACAATATATTTTGATGTTTAATCATATTGGCTAGTTTGTATACTTAAGCTGTAACAACTCGAATTTTTGAATTAAACAAGCAATAATTGAAGCAATTGAGTTAGTTGTGAGATTGGGTTTTTTTTATTAAGTAGATATGAGGACCTATGGGATAATTATCCCATTTGGGAAATCATGGTTGATTTTCCTTGTCCTTTTACGTGTGTTTTCAGGATGATAAAACATTTTGAATCCCCACACCATCACCCTTTGTATTCATCATTTTCTTCTTCCCTCCATTTTCTTTTCTTCTTCCTCTCTATTGTTAAAGCTAGAGATATTGGACAAAGGAGAAACATTTTTCATTTTAATCCATCATTACGGTTATGTGAAGGCAAGAATCATCGTCCATCTGAAAGTTTCAAGAAGAGCCTTGTAGCATCAAAAATTGTGGTTGGGGAAAAACAAGATTTTTGAGAAAATCTCAAGAAAGATCAGAAGCCAAGTATATTCTTATCAATACTTTGATTTTTATATTTATTTTTAAGTTGTCTTTCACAAACCTTTCTTTTTTTTGAAAAACTCAAGAAGTGGAGATCACATCCAAGAAAAAAGATGAAGGCCAATGTGTTTGAATGTTGAAATGGAGAGTTAGTAGCTGTTAAAAATTAAGGTACTACATCGCCAACTTTGAAGTGCTTCATGATTTTCATAAAAATGTTTTGTTTTTGTGTATATGCATGTTTAGTGTTTCGGGTGATTTGTATGAAATAATAATAATTTTTACCGTTACTATTTAATATATTTTGAACAATTCCTACTAATAGGAGAAAGAGGAGAAATTTACTCCTAATGACTATTGAGCTAACAGCTACTATTTATTTATTTTTGAATAGTCTTAACCTTTGACAATGCACACACCTTGCAGATAAAATGATTGAACTCGAGTCTCCAGGGATAAATATCACCCGCTTTTCCATTGGGACCACTTGTTGGGTTCACCGTTACTATTTAATTTTAAAGTTTATATTATTAAAAGTTATATAATATATATAACCCTTTATTGAGTTAGTGTTACGAGTCAACTAGACACTATTTTATTTAAAAAATGACTAATATATCCTTATTTAAAATTTTAATAAATATTATTATATGAATATTTTTGTTTTTTTTAACAATTCTTACCTAGGAGAGGGGAGAGGAAAAATTTGTTCTTAATGAGTAATGAACCTACAACCTAGATGAGATGAAGGGTGTTAACTGAAAATTTTTAACCGGCTGTTCTAGAGATTGTCGACGATATTTTTATCTTTTTTATACTTTCAATATGAACTTTAAATAAATAATTAAAATTATTATTTGAGATTTAAACACAAGACTTTCACTTGTTAACTTAATTTTTCTTTTCATTTTTGAAAAAATTGATTTAAGTATTTCTAAATATAGTTTTTTACATAAGATATTTTTATTCACTCACATTGGGACTGTGATAAAATTTAATATTTTTAAATTAAGGGTAAATTACGCTTAAGATCACTTAATCATAGGTTTGGTAACAAACAAGTCACCAAATTAAAATAATATTGCAAACAGGTCACCCGTCATTAAAATTAAAATAGACGTCTATTGTGGCATGATATAATAACAATTTTAGTTTCAAAACTTATACATTGTATTAATTTTGTACTAGTTTGAAGTAATTTAGTAAATTTAACAATTCATATTTAAAAATTCTATCAATTTAATTTTTATGATATTGTCAAATCTAGCAAACTCATGAATCAAAGTAATACTTGGATAACTGCATTCTACCGTAAAGCTGTTAAACTGTTATTATATCATGAAATTAATATAACATTTATGGGAGATGAACAAAGACTAAAATGCTGAAATTTTTAAATATGAAGGGTTAAATTTATAGAATTATTTGAATTAGGACCAAATTAGTATTTTGTATAAATTTTTAGGACTAAATTTATTATTATACTAGGTTACTTCAATAATCACGTCTACTATTTAACGGTCAATGATCTATTTATAACAATATTTTGATTGAGTAACATATTAGTAATTTTTAAAGAGAAGTGCCGTGTTATAAATTCATAATTAAGTGGCTTAAAGTATAATTTATCCTTAAATTAATTGATTTTTTTATTTTAAATTTATTTTAATTAAATTTATGAAGAGGAAGATATTGTCGTTGTCAAAAGGATTCTTGCGGGAAAAGTAATTTTTTTTGTTGTTGAAAGACTGCGGGAAGAAGTAAACAGTACAAACAAGGGGGAGAATTTGGGTTCCTAAACATAAATTAAGGAGGTCCAAGGACAATGTGTGGCCGACAAACATTTGCTAAAAAAACATATCAATTTAAAATTTTTCATCCCATATTGGTATCGGCAACTTGACAAAATACAAAAAAACATTTGTGTTATTGTCCCATTCTTTTTCTTCAAATTTTGCTTGATAAATGACACTACACTGTGTCAGTGACTGCTGTCTGTGTTGGAGTATTTTCAGTGTATATATTAAAAATTTTCAACAGCTGCCACAACTTGGGCTTTGGCAAGTAATTAAGTGCAAAAAGACTTGGTGAGAAGATGAATCTGATGTTGGGGTTTGCCATCAACAACTGCTCCTCGAACGCTCACCACATTTCCGATATCACCCAACGCATGACGGCTCCTCCCATATCCGGGAGCTGCGTTCTTCTTCGTCTGCTTGTGAACTGTTGTTCCAGCGCCTCCAACTCCGACCTTGCCTGCAAAAAAAATCATCCTTAAATGGTTCGTATAATTTTAACAAAATCCCACCAAAACAAACACAAAACGCAGAGAACCCATTTCTTTTTTCACCCAAAACCTTCGAGATAAACCCATAAAATTCATTTCAAACTAAAACGAACCCAACAAATATTCAACAAAGAAATCAAAACCCTAATTCGTGATTTTCCCAAAAACAAAAATCAAATCCCTAAAATTACCTCTGGCTTGTTAAGGAACAATGGGTGCAAATTATGAAAGAGTGCAAACAAAATCCCATCGAATCAGTACATTAAAAACTATGAAAGAGAGCATGAGATAAAAGCTCAATTTGAGCAAACTATCAAGGAAGCTGTAGATAAATCTCAGGGTGTAAATTTGTACATTAAAACTTAAATAGTAGTATTGGTGATGAAATGTTGAGGGAACTTCTCAACATAAATTCAGAAGAAAAAGGAGAAAAGGGGGCGTCGTTCCTTTTCTTTTTTTTTTTAATTTTTTGTTTATTTTATAAAATAAAATAATCAAATTATTTAGATGCCCTTAAATTAATTTTTTTTATTTTTTATTTTTAACCGAAAATTTTACGTGACATCATAAAAATGTTGCGTGTCCTGCCACATCATCAATTAATAGTATTAAATTTAAGGATATTTCAAAAGACAGAAAGAAACTATAAAAATACATTAAACGTTTTAAAAATTTTAATACTATATTAATAAATTTTATAAAGTACAGAGGCATTTGTGCCCTTATCTAAAAGAATTAAGCCTCATATTAAATAAGCACGGGCCTTTTTACCATGTTGAAGATTTTTAGACAAGTCTTTTTAGGTACTAGTTCATTAGTCCCACTCTGTCCGGTTCCTCGTTTACTTTCTTGATGGGTTTAAAATATATATTTTTGGATTCAATTTTTCTTCCTTTATAATAAGGTTTGACAAATTTTAGAATGTAAGCTTTTATGAAAAAGAGAGTGGGCAAATTTTTAAAAAAATTATTAAAATAGAATATTTTAAAGATATTTTTAACATATAATTTGATACAATGTTTATACTACTCAAATCTCTTTCCATCCATAAATTCGTAATGACTTAAGTTATTAAAAGTCATTTTTACATTTATATTGCCACATGATATAATATGATAATGACACGTGACATTTACATAATAGTATGATATTATTATGTCATTTAACCAGTAATCTATGTATAATAAAGGTTAAAATCTTTGATAAAAATAAAGGTTAGAATCTATTTAGAATACTAAGTATTATACCTAAGTCGACTTATTTCTTTGTTTTCTCTACCGGCTTATTTTTCTTTTTTTTTTGCCTAATTGGCGACGACAATAACCTTAATGCTAGTCACCATTGCCGATGATTCATAATTTTTTATTTTTAATTTTATTCAAATTTTTGCACATCTTTATGCGCTTTTCTCTGTCTCTGTAACATGATTTCTCTGCCTTTATGGCAAGTTCTATGGCTATTTTTGTGGGTGTTTGTATGGTGACCTTCACGACGCTTGTTTCTGATTCGTGTTTATCGGTGGTCACAAATTGTTTGATCCCCTTTTGAGTTGTTTGTTGATGTAATCTGTAGCAGATCATTGTCTTTGAAAATAGGCGTGTAAGGTAGTTGGCAATTTTGGGGATTCTTCTAGTTCGTGTTTTGACAACTCCCCAGGGACCCTTCCTACAATGGACTATAAAGATTTTCTTTGGTGCAAAGAGAAAGCGTATGATCTGACTGTTGCATCGCTTATTTTTTCTTTTTAGATTTATTATTTTCTTTTTATTATTTTTTGGATATTTTAAAACCTCTAATAGGTTGTGTTCTTGTTTTACTTTTGTTTATCAATAAAGTTGTCTGGTTGACATGTCAAAAAAAGTATTATACCTAAAATTCATTTTAGTCCGTTTACTATAAAAAGAACATATTAGTCATTGTATGTTTGAAAAATCGAATATTTTGGTCCAAAATTTAAAAGTTATAGTTAGTTGAGTTAAATAATTTGATTTAAACACAATTTAAGCTTGCCAATTTTGAAATTGAGCAAGCTGATCTCTCTTGAGAAAAAAGATAGTAATTTATGCAATACACATTTTGAAAGCAAGTAAATAAAAATGATCTACGATGGTGTTGAACTCTTCCATCAGTACATGACACGTGTCCAACTATGATTGTGTAAATTTCTAAATAAATTAAAAAACAAAAATTTTATATCATTATTTTCAATTAAACTCTTACTCATGCTAAATCTAATAATTCTAAGAAAATTCAACGTAAATTTTTTAATTAAACATTTTTATGTTTTGACATGTAAATTAATATTATTGTAAGTGAAGACAACAAAGTTTGGAGTTATAATAAGGATTACTTTTGCATTTAGATTTCATAAGTGTTTATAAATTTTATGTAAAAATTTAATAACGATTAATTTGCTCGAGTTTAAAATTGAGAAGGACCTAAAAAGTGTTTAAACCAAAATATTTAAGACAACTAACAACAACTCTACCATTTTGGGCCAAAATGTTAACTTGTCAAACATTCAAGGACCAACATGTTCATTTCTATAGGAGATGGACTAAATTGAACTTTGAGATATAGTATAGGGACTAAAATATTCCATTTTATAGTAGAGGGACTAATATAAATTTTTAAGTATAAAAAGTTAAACTCGAGATCTGTTTAAGTGACACCAAACTGCTTACCACTTGGACCAACCGCATTAGTAATTCATCTTTTTTTTAAGTAGAGATGTTTTGCATTTTAAAAGTAAATGTAAAAAATTTAATTCACACAAAATAAAATCATAAAAATATTCTTAACCACTCAATCAGTCAATAGATCTCTATTATATTCATCTCTTTTATGTTAATTTTAAAGTTGTATCAAATCGTTACTAAAAAGTTTCCGTGATCACTTAAACAGTCTTGTTTATATAGTAATAATAAAAGTTTACTCTTGTTTATACAGTAATAGAAAATTCCTTTTTATTTCATAAAAGAATGAAGTTTTGTTTAAATAGTAATTAAAACATCTTTGTGTTATTATTGATAAAATATTTAAAATGCTACTTTCAGTAATAAAATAAATTGGATGCTTGATAAGTTTAACTATGTTTAGAAAATATATAGATGCACAAATTTGATGCGAGTATAGATGCTAGCTGCATGCATATTTGATGAGTCAGTTAGCAATCTAATCAATATATTTATCACTAAATTCATTCTCTGGATTCTGCAGTCTGCAAGTTGCCCTAACCAACACTTGTTTTGACATTAGTGCATACTTTAACTCTATAAAGCTGATGTTCCCTTCGCGTATGTAATTGGTCTAGTGAGCTGAAATATTATATTTTTTAACGTCAATAATTTGTATCTATATGTTGTAAATGAAATAAATTCGGTTACAAAGATTACCATAAAAACGGACCTTTATAATATTCAATTCGAATTAGTCAATTAATGGATTAATTGTTGATTGTTAAATAATTTTTTTTTTCATTTAACTGAAAGAAAAACATCTTGGTTATCTCCACGAACAACCAACCCACGCAATGTTGTGTGGTAAGATTCAACTGTAACATACACCAAGTTGTGTCTTCAATATCAGCGTGTCATAGAGGCAGACAAAGAACGTGCCATAACGGAAGATGAAGAACAGACCAAAACATCCGACGAAAAACAAAATATAAAAACAAAGAAACGAACAAAAGTAAAGAAAACAAAAAAAAAAAAGAAATCACCGCAGACAGACGGCCAAAGTCACCACCATTGGCTTGAAAAACTTAAAAACTACTAAGAAACTGTCAAGGAAAAGACAACTGTTGCAGAAAAAATGTGAGAGTGGGAGGAAGTTCTAAATATGGATTTTGAATGTAAATTTTCATTACAATTAAGTCATATTGATTTTTTATGAGTAATTATTTGATGTACTGTGATTAGTAATTTTTTCCACACAAGGGGGCTTCTAAAGCTGTCACATTCTTTTTAGGGGTCCTAAACACTAATCCCTAAATTTTAAACCCTATACTCTAAACTTTGAACCACAAAATCTATTCTCAAAACTTAAACCATAACCACCAAGACCCTAACCCTAAACCCTAAAAATTAGGTCCTTGTGGAAAACAAAATTTCCACCACCAGTGTATAAAATATTTTCCCTTCTTTATTATATGATAATTTTTATTATTTTTTAAATAAAAAATCAAAATATCATTTTCATTATAAGATAACCATAAAATATTTAAATTTAATGGTTTCAGTGTTAATTTTAGTGCTGCTCGTCAACTGCTAATATTTCTTCCTTATTGTTTTCTCTCATGTTTCGGTTTTCTTCTAGTTTTTATCTGTCTTTGTGCCTTGTGGTACACTTTTCATCTGTCTTGTGATATGCTTTCCATCTGCCTTGTGACACGCTTTTCCTCTGCCTTATTGCACGTTTTCCATCTATCGTATGATACGTTTTCGCTTACCTTTGTGGTAGATTTGCATTCGTGGATAGTTTTCTCATGATTCTCGGCTTTGATTTTTTGTTGTCAGTGGTGTTTCAGTAGTTTGATATCATTTTGTGGTTTGTTTGCGATGCAATAAGATCTGTTTTACAAAGCAACATGTAAGATTGTTGGTTTCGCTCATCACTCATATTTCAATCTTTAAGCATGTAGGTAGATAGAGACAATGTGTTTTGTTTCCTGCTTGCTTTCTTCAACATTTCATCTCATCCATGTCATTGCAGCTCACTAGACGTTTGTTTTGTTGGTCTAATATTTAGTTTTCTATTTTTTTCTCAATTTAGTTTTACTTTGTTTTTTTATTATTTTTCTACTACATTTTTGTTTCGTTCAAAATGTTTTTCTATTTTATTTTTAATAAATTCAGCCGTCATATTGTTTAAAAAGCCTTTCTACGATCACTCTTACCTCTAAAAAGTATGAATTTTCATTGACTTTAATGTATTTGAAATTCTCGAATTTTTGAAAAAAAATTAATAAATCTACTGTTCTCCCTCTATTAGTCCAATCAATTAAGTTATTAAACTAAAAAATTATATCAATCAAATCATTTAACTAATTTTACTTCATAATGAGCGGAATTCATCGAGACAAGGTGGTAAGGACAGTACCCGTTTTATTGGTGGGAAGAAGCATTCCGGTCAATACCAACGAAACCATATGGAATTAACTTCCATGAGTCCATATTATAAGACGCACAACAAAATGACAGGTGGAGTAGAAAAGAAACATAAGACGCACCACAAAGACAATTCAAATATAAATTCAAATTATTTTATTTATAAGTTACATAAATTATCTATATCTATGACATATACAAAAGTATGAGCTTGAAAAAAATTGAATAAAAAATACCTTTTATTTTTTTGTTATACTACTAATATGAATAATTGTTAAATAATAATTTAGATAAATCTTAATAGTTATTGTTATTTTACATAGAAATTTATACATGATTAAATTTGAATAATTAAATTATTCAAAAATTATTTATTTTTTGAAAAAAAATCTAGATTAACTACAATCTTTCATGTTAAAAATCCATGAAAAATGATCTTTCCCCCACTTTACCCTTAAATTTTTATTATGTTTCTTTTTTCCCTCAAACTTTTATTTTTTTTTTCAGATTGACCCAAATGTGACAAAACAATAAAAATTTCTTTAAGATGACATCAAATATTTTATTATTTTTCCACATCATAAAAAATAAAAGATTGAAAAATTAGCTAATTCGTCTTCAATGAAATGGTAATATTAAATTTTATTTTTAATATTTTTTAGTTTTTTATGATGTGACAAAATGACAAATAACTAATGGCAACATTTCAACGAGGACAAATATTGTTAGGGTTTCATCACGTCTAGGTCAATTTGAAAAAAATAAAAAAAGTTTAGGACCCAAATGTGACGCATGATACCCAGCCAAGACAGTCCAACCCAAATATTGAACTCCACATTAGTCCTCAATGTGATTAGAATACAAATCAAATGTTAAATATGTCCCTACAAAAAATTTTCAGCAAGCACTCATACAAAAGAAATACGTAGAAGTTGAGAAGTGATTCTATGTCCTAAACATGCAATACAAACACCAAAAAAGTCGTAAAAGGATACAAAGGGAAAAATCGTCTTTTTACATGCATAATCAAAATCCAAACACCAAATCATGAAACAAATCATGTAAATGGATTCCTCATACCCAAAATAGGCGGCATGTGAAGTTTCACACTAAAAAGACTACTAAATCATGTTGAATTTCAAAAACAATTTTTATAAGGGACTAAATTATAAAGATTCATTTATTTAATTCGTAGTGAAAAATGAAATTAAATATATTTGAAGGCTACGTTCAAAATCTCAACAGAATTGGACATCAGAATCTCATTTAATTGTTATTTGAAGTTTCATGATCGAAATGTAAAACCTGCAAATCAAAGCCAGGTGTATGACGCGAGTCAGTCCGGATTAGCTAGGACGAAGCCCTGGAAACCAGAAAGGAAACACAAAAAAAACTACTACAACTTCAGTGGCTAAAAAAGGTATCGGAACCTACCGAAAGGTATCGAAACTCAACACACTATTTCGAAACCCAACCAACCTGGAATCACAACTTTCTTAAGGTATCGGAACCTTAAAACCAGAAAACCTTGCTCCTAATACAATATAAACATATCATATACATAAAAATATACTTGCATACCAATTTGCAATACCAAAAACACAAACACATTAAATCAAAATCTAGAGGCATACATCCCTAATATGCAATATATGACCATTTGAGCAACTTAAGTACCTATTTCAAGCAAGTATGTCACAACCCAAATTACCCCCAATTCAAACCCAATGATTTTAGGGATTTTTAATTAGGAACCCTAATTTTTAGAGGGACTAATTAATAGTTTTTATTGAATTTTGGGACTAAATTGTGTATAAACCAAAATTTGGTGGCCTGGTTGTGTTAATTTAGAAATTTTGGGACCATTTAATTAAACGGGTAAAGATTTGGCGGCAAGTGTAAACCCAAAGTAGTTGGGGTGTAACTCCCCGGTTTTGGGCCTAGGAGTTTTCTAGGTTGATTAGACGATCCGATGGATCAGATTAGAGGATTCGAGTCAGTTTTGAAATTAAAATGGAAATAAATATTTTTAAGTAAAGAAAAATTCTAGAAAAATATTCTAAAGATATTAAATTATATTTTAAAGGATTTGGTGGAATCAATTTTATAAAAATAGATTTCAAAATTGGACATTTTAGTTAGTGACCAAAATGTAAGATTGTAAAACTATTTTCTAGTGACTATTTTGAAAAAAGGGTCAAATCTTAGAATTCTTAAGGAGCTATTTTACCAAAATTTAACATCAGATTTTCCTCTCATTTAGGATTATTTTTAATGAGTTTTAATTGGGTAATTAAATGGGTGGATTAACAAAAAGGTAGTTATTTTCTTAAAACCAAAATTTGACGTAACTTTTTCTCCCAAACTTTTCACTCAAAGTTCTTTAGCCAAACAATCACTTTTTCATAAAAAATCTGAGGTAACACTCTTGATTTCTTAAATTCTTGTTTCTTATTTGATTCTCTAATCTTTCTTTTCAAAACCTCATTGAATCTTGTTGTTTTTCAAGATTAAAAACATCCAATTGAGAGGGAAATCATCCATTAGAGGTAATGTTCGTTCTTCTCCTCTAATGAATGGTTCTTTATTGAAATTTCCAAGTATTTGATCCTTTTTTGATGTTTTCTAACTTGATTTGATGATTTAGTTATGAAAAATTGGTTAAATCAAGGTTTAAATGATGAGATTGATGGATTTTCGCATAGGCTCTGTTTTGCTGAGTTCTTAATTGATTTTAGTCATAATTTTGATGTTTAATAATGTTAGTAAGTGAGCTTTAACATTGGAATCCTGAAACTAAGTGAATCTCTAATTTTCTAGGTTGTTAGTTATGAGTTTTTGAGGAGTTATGGAGGTTTAATGAATGCTGGAGGTATAAGGATAATGTTAACGTTTTTTTAGATGTTAATTGATGTTCATTGAGGGTTGAGTTTCGTTGTTTGTGGCTGGGTTATGTTTGTAGTTGTGTTGATGATGATTTCGGTTGTTGTGGAGAGGTTTTTGGTTAGTTTTGTTGAGGATTGATGTTGCTGTGGCTTTGAATGCATTGAAACCTCTGTTTTTGTGTGGATAACATAGGGGAGGTTGAACCTCAAGCTTGAACGAACGTTTCGGAAGCTTAGAGGCATGTTTATCGAATTAGCAAGCGAGGCTTTGCGTGTCGATGATTGAGAACGTTTTTTTATAACTTTTCAAAGGTTTGGAAGTTTAGATCAAGCTTGAAACGCTGGTCTAAGCTTGAAAGTAAGTAAAGGATGATTTCTCTCTCGAACTCGGTTTGGCAAATTGGTTTTAATACACTTGTTTTGGTGAATTGATTACTCACTGTATGTAACCCCTTGACCCGTCTAGCCGAAAGACCAAACCGAGCAAGTTACATTAGGGTTTACCGAAATAAGCCCCCAAAAGATTACCACTAAGACGGTCCATTTTTCTTTTATCTTGTCTAAATGCATTATTAGGTCCTAAGGTGTTCATACGATTCATGGTTAAAATTACAACTCAATCGAGCGCCATTTCGACATCCAATTGCTCGAAAACACTTTGCAGGGACTAAAATGTAATTCCAATATTTACGAGGACTTTCATAAAATTAAAGTTACCGATCCTCAATTAGTCATGTTATATACCTTCATGTTAAATCTCAACTCCAAATAATCATTCATACCCATTTAATTGCACATTTAAGAAACAGGGACCAAAATACAAAGATTTCAAACTTCAGATAGCATCTCAACAGATTTAATGGTCTGCATACGAGTACGGGTATCCTGCGTTTCAATACGGCACAAAAAGACAAAGGCGTACCGATACGGTCCCCAGGCATATCGGAATAGACTTGTGTATTTCAAAAATTAGAATTCCAATAGCTAAACACCGTATCGATACGGTAACCCGTGTACCAAAACGAGCACAATTTCATAGCTATGCGTACCAATATGGTTACCAGGCATATCGATACGCCTAAGCTATTTTGAACATTTTGAGCCTAGACGAGTCTTCGCGTACCGAAACTTGAGGAGACTGTACCGGTACGGGGCGACCTTTTTTGCTCTAGGTCTAACATATGACACTTTGGCTCACTCTAACACTATCCATTCAATCTCTAAACATCTCACAAACATCCAATTCTCAAACATAGCAATATAGATTGAGGCTAAGCATGGTATACTCAATCAATCACCTATGATCATGGTTTCTACCCAAGCATGCTTAATGTCTCCCAACCCCTTAAAACCAAATATAAAAGCATCATACCAAACCAAAACACCGATCCAAACCAATACAACAGGGAGTAACTCAAAATACGTCTCCCAAAAATAACCCGGTCACATTACCTTGTTATTACTACTTAACGTATATAAAACCATACTTTGTATCGAAATGTTCTTGGATCCTCCCTTGCTCACGTGCTGCCTGAGAAGCTATTTCTCTGAATTGATGAGGAAAAGAGAGCGTAAGCTATAAGCTTAGTGAGGGAAATCGCAATACACTTATCAATGCATTTAAAACCATTTGATTCAAACCACATGTAATTATCTCATGACAAAACATTTCATAATTTTATCAACATCTAAAATATGCACATTTAAATCATTTTCAACACATGTATCAATCTCTACCTCAACCTAAGCTTCACACCACAACACCTTTATAACAAGCTTAAGGAGTAACACATGTATAAATCTCATTATGCAAACATAATCTATTTCACATGATACTTTATCTCATATATTGGCTTTCAAGTGACTCAAAACCAACAACCTTTCATTTCACAAAACTTATCGGGTACACGGATTTCTCAAGTGGTTCCCACAACCACTTCACATACATACCTTAACCGTAGTAACGACACACTTGCCCACCTCAATTGTTCAAACTGGAGTAACGGCACACTTGCCCACCTCTATGGTTTGGATGTATAAATCCACCAGCGGGAGAAAACAAAACATTTGCCCACCTTAACCGCTGTGGTTCTCATGTTGTAGATTACAGACACTTAACACCCCTCGACAAACACTAGGTGACTTTTTATAGTGCACTCTAAACCCTATGGCATGCCAACTATATCCGATATCATTTTACACACCGCCACTTGCTAATATATTCAATAAACAACATTAACTCACTGTTTTACATATGCATCAAATCAATCTAACACAAATACATTAAACCATGTATTTAACAATCTCCAAAAACACATTTATAAACCATATGCCATTCTCATGAATCATCATCTATGATCATTTGCAACATCTTTCTCTTTCAAAACATGCATAATACAATGAGTAATTAAAACCAACAACATGTGCATGAGATTTCATTTTGCAAAACCGAAATTGAGAGAAAGCTCAACTGATACTTACTTCCGAGCTTAGATAAGTGTATCAAACTTTATCTAAACTCCCACAACTCCTTTTCAAACCTTTTAACAGCAATAAAACACTTTTCCACTCACCAACAATCCAACGGTTGCTTGTCGATGCGCGAGTCAAGCTTCCAAAGATTTCACGCCTTCTTCAAAAGCCAAAGGATTCAACTCCCCTGCTTGACCCAATCAAAAACAAAGGATTAAAACAAATCTTTGTACCTCAAACCTCCAGAAACCAACAAACACAACACCGCCTCACAAGAATCCACTCAACACCCTCATAGAACCATCAACTACGCCACCAAACCTTCCCTAATCAAAGCCCAACCAACATCTAATGATTCTAACATATCAACAACATCAATTAACATCCAAAAACATCTTAACCACGTCCTTATACCTCCAACAACACTACAACAACAAGATCAACCCAAAAACCAACTATACCCAACCTAGAAAACTAACAATTCACATAGTTTCGACATTTCATTGTTTAATCAACTCTTTCAACATTAAAGTACATCTAAACGAAGATATAAATCCATTAGATTCATCACCAAAATAGATCCAAATCCATTTCCAACAATTATCCAAGAAAACTTAATTTAATCAATAAATCCATATTAAAATCATAATTTCTTAACATAAATCAACAACAAAGGATTAAGAACTTGGGAATTTCAATAAAGAACCTTTAATTAGAGGAGAGAAATGAAAATCACCTATAATTGTTGATTTCTCCCTTAATTGGCCAAGCTTTGATGAAATCCAAAGAGATTTTGTAAAGGAATTTAGAGGAAATCAATAAGGAGTCAAAAAGGAAATCAATGGAGATCGATTCCTGGAGATTTTGAAGTAGAAATCCTAGTTTGGTTACTGAGAAAGTTGAGAGAAAAGGTTTGGACAAAAATAGTTACGTAAGAAAATGTGTTTGGCAAATTAAAGTTCTTTTTAATAAATCCTCATTTATCTAATTATTAAACCATTTAAAAATATTTTAAAAATAGCCTCAATTATGTGAGAAATCTGTTGAAAAAGATTGGAAAAATAGTTCCTTAAAGATTCTAAGTTTTGACCCTTTTTGGTTTAGTCACCAAAAACAATTTTGAAAACTTTCAATTTAGTCACTAAACCAAAATATCCTAAAATCAGATTTAATTACCTCAATTTGAATTCACCAAATTGCTTAAAATATTAATTATTTAATTTAGAACATTTCCCCATATTTTATTTTATCCTAAAATCCATTTTATAAATTTATTTTCCCGAAACTATTTGAATTATCTAAACCCGTTCTCTCGAACCACCGACCCAATTCGGCCCACATCCAGGCCTAATTTTAGGGTGTTACAACTGTCCCCCTCTTACGAAATTTTGTCCTCGAAATTTACCTAATGGAAAAAGATGAGGGAACTCCTTCAACATGTCTGTTTTGCTCTCCCAAGTAGCTTTCTCTATACCGCGGTGTCGTCACAACACCTTTACCAACTCAATGGTCTTCCCGCGGAGAACTTCACTACTTGAATCTAGAATTCTCATAGGTTCCTCATCATAGGTCAAATCCGGATTCAACTCAATCTCCTCAACATGCATTACATGCGAAGGATCCGATCTATACCTCCGAAGCATTGACACGTGGAAAACATCATGTATCTTTTCTAGCTCAGCCAACAACCTCAATCTATACGCAACCGAACCAATGCACTCCAACACCTCATACAGTCCAATAAACCTAGGGCTCAACTTTCCCTTCCGTCAAAATCTCATCACCTTTTTCCAAGGCGAAACCTTTAAAAACACACGATCATCAGCTGTATATTCAATCTCCCTTCGCTTCAAGTCAGCATAAGACTTTTGCTGATCCGAAGTCGCTTTCAACCGATCACTAATAAGCTTTACTTTCTCATTGGTATCCTTCAACATTCCGGCAAAGAAACATATTTTTCCCATGCCTTCGCAAAGTGGCGTACGACATCCTCTACCATACAAAGCCTCGTATGGTACCATCTAGATACTAGCTTGGTAACTGTTATTATAAGCAAACTCTACCAACGACAACTGCTTCTCCCACGATCCTTGAAAATCTATGATGCAACACCGCAACATATCCTCCAACACTTGGATAACACGCTCAGATTGACCATCCGTTTGAGGATGATACGAAGTACTGAAGTTCAATCGTGTACCCAAGGCCCTTTGCAAACACTCCCAAAACCTTGCGGTAAAACGCGGATCTCTATCTGACACAATAGACTTCGGTATACCATGCAACCTCACAACCTCAACAATGTACAACTCTGCCAACTTATCCAAAGTATACATCGTATGCACAGCCAGAAAATGTGCACACTTCGTAAACCTATCCACAATCACCCAAATGGAATTCTTCTTTGACGGTGTCAACGGCAAACTAGATACAAAATCTATGGCGATCCTCTCTTATATCCACTCAGGAACCTTTAATGGTTGTAATGACCCCAAAAGAAACTGATGCTCTGCCTTAACATGTCGACAAACCATGTAACGAGCCACAAAATCCGCTATATCCTTTTTCAAGCCAACCCATAAATGCTATTTCTTTAGATCCTGATACATCTTCGTACTCCCCAGATGCTTAGCAAAAGGACTCGAATGCGCTTCAGTCAAAATAGTGTACCTCAACTCTTCATCCATCGGCACCACCACTCGACCCTTAAAGCACAAAACCCCGTCCTTATTAAAACCAAAATTCGTTTGATTCCCATCCAAGATATCCTTAACGTGAGGCACCAACGTCTCATCATAGGGTTGCTTCTCTTTTATCATTTGCAACATCGAAGGCTTCACTTGCAACTCTGCTAACAACCCATAATCTCGCGTTAAGCTCAACCACACAAACATTGCCCTTAACTCCATCGCGACCTTTCTACTCAAGGCATCCGCTACCATGTTCACTTTCCCCGAATGATACTCAATCGTTAGGTCATAATCCTTAAGTAACTCCAACCATCTTTGTTGCCTAAGGTTTAATTCCTTCTATGACATAAAATACTTCAAACTTTTGTGATCCGTGTACACGATACACTTCTCACCGTACAGATAATGTTGCCAAATATTCAAGGCAAATACCACTACGACCAACTCAATATCGTGCGTAGGGTAGTTGCGCTCGTGTACCTTCAACTGCTGAGATGCATAAGCTATCACCCTTCTTTCCTACATCAGTATACACCCTAAACCCACGTAGGATGCATCACTATAAACGAAAAACTCCTTCCCTGACTCAGATTGAATCAAGATTAGAGCCTACATCAAAGCTTCAACTTGTCGAAAGCTTACTGCCTAACTTTTGTCCACTCAAAGCTCACATCCTTCTGCAACAACTTCATGAAAGGGCAGCAATCTTTGAAAACCCATCTACGAAGCGTCAGTAGTATCCCACCAACCCCAGGACACTACAGACTTCCAAAATAGACTTTAGTTGCTTCCAACTCACAATGGCCTCAACTTTTTGCTGATCCAAACGAATACCTTCTGCCAAAATAATATGTCCAAGGAAAACCGCTTGCTTGATCCAGAACTCACATGTACTTAGCTTGGCATAAAACTTGTTGTCCAACAGAACTTGCAACACAATTCAGAGATGTCGATCGTGAACTTTCTCGGTATGCGAGTACACAAGAATGTCATCGATGAACACTACCACGAAATGGTCTAAAAATCATGGAACACTATATTCATCATATCCATGAATTCTGTTGGTGTATGTGTCAAACCAAATGACATCACTAAGAACTCGTAATGCCCATAACGTGTGCAAAAAGCTATCTTCGACACATCTTTATCCTTCACCTTCAACTGATAATACCCCGACCGCAGATCAATCTTGGAAAACACCGTAGCACCCTTGACTGATCAAACAGATCATCAATCCTCGGCAAAGGATACTTGTTCTTAATCATCACCTTGTTCAATTGCCAATAATCAATGCACATTCTCATCGTGCCATTCTTATTTTTCACAAACAATACCGATGCTCCCTACGGTGACACACTTGGCCGAATGAACCCAGGATCCAACAACTCTTGCAACTACGTCTTCAACTCCTTCAGTGCCTATGATACAGAGAAATTGATAGTGGAGCCGTATCTGCGTACGTCTCAATGTAAAACTCCACCTTTCTATATGGCAGTAAACCAGACAACTCTTCTGGAAACACTCCTGGAAAATCACAAGCTGTGCGAATATCCTGGGCATGCGCTTCCTTCATATTCAGATTCATCACATAGGCTAGGTATGCTTGACCCCCAAACTCCAACAACCTCCGCGCCTCTAAAGTAGAAACCACATTTGACATGGACTTTACATTCTCGCCCACAGCTACAACTTCATAAACCTTAGCAAGTTTCAAAAAAACCCGCTTGGCTTTAAAGTCCACTATAGCTTTGTTTTGAGACAACCAATCCATGCCCAAAATCACATCAAAATCGTGAAATGGTAACTCCATCATATTAGCCTCAAACACATGCCCTTAATCCATCAAAAAACAACTCCTAAACAACTTTCTAGCTACAACCGTCTCACCAAAGAAATTTATTACCCGCATACCAACATCTAACAACTCTACAAGTAAATCCAACAAACATGCATGCTTGTGCAAAATGTAGGAAAGCGTAGAACAATAATCAATCAATGATACAAATGTATAGATTGCAAGGTAAAGGTATCTACGATTACATCGGTATCATTCCTTCCTACACGGTGAACAAAGACCCTTACTGGTCCACCTTCCTCAGGCTGAACCGCTATGGTATACGCTACCACTCTGTCCATTATCTCTATGCTAGAAATGTCCATGGCCACGCCCACGACCCCTTTACACCACAACAACTGTACATGAGCCTGACCCTCTTTGGCCAACTGTGGACAATCCCTTCTGAGATGATCCTTCGATCTACAACTCTAACCTATAGTACCCAATATTCCTCCGAATGCTTCTTACCACACCTCCTACACTCAGGAACTCCAACAAAGGTATTATGACCCTGAAAACCATGCTCAGCTCCATTTCCTCTTTGCCTTTGATCTGAATGGTACCTCCTATCTTTCTGCTTCTTATAACGATCCTTATCAACATCAGACTCTGCACTTCTCTATTTTTTTCAAAGAACTCCCGAAACGAGCGAACAAGCCCAAATCCTATTCTATGTCCTTTGCTCGAGAAACCAGGATATCAAACTCTATGTAGTCAGTGGCCAACATGTATGTCTTCACTTCTTTTATCAACCCATAACAGAACCGCTCAAACCTTTGTCCCTCATCCAGAACCAACTCACGAGCATACTTACTCAATCGTACAAACAGGATCTCGTACTCAGAAACAGACATTTTTCCTTGCTCCAAGGCCATGAACTCCCTTTTCTTTTCATCTCTATATCAAGTTCCCAAATACTTCTTCTTGAAAGACTCACAGAAGAATTCCCACGTAACATTGGCAGGTTCTATTCCCATAATCACAGTTGTCCACCAACTGTAAGCATCACCCTGAAGCAATGACACAATACACCCCAGCTTGCATACATCCGTACTCCATCTGATTTTAGGGCTTAGCAGTTTTGAGGTTTATTAGACGGTTCGGTGGACTGGGCTAGAGATTCGAGTTGGATTCAGGACCTTATAATTTTCGGTAAGATAAAAATGTGAAAAAATAGTTAAAAAATATCTTTTAATATTTTTTGATTTTTGGTGGAATCAATTTTGGGAAATGGAATTTGTAAATGAGACATTTTGATTAGTGACCAAAATGCAATTTTTGAAAACTGTTTTGAAGTGACTAAAATGAAAATGATCAAATTCTTAGAATCCTTAAGGAGCTAATTTTACCAAGTTTTGCTGGTGGTTTCTCCCTTCAATTAAGTCATTTTAAACATGTGTTTTAAAGGGTGATTAAGAGGGATTAAAATATCTAAGTTAGTTATTTGATTTTAAAGAAAATTTACGTAACTTTTTCCTAAACCTTTTCTCTCAACTTTTTTTTGCCAAACACTCAGAATTTCATCAAAATCCAGAGGTGAGAGATTCTTTTCACTCAGATTATTGATTATAACATGATTCTCTAACTTTGTTTTACAAAATCTCATTGAAATCTTATATTTTCTTAGCTTTAAACAAGACAATTGAGGGAGAAATCACATAACAGGGGTAAGGTCTGATCTCCTCTGTTAAATGGTTCTTTATTGATATTCCCAAGTATTTGATCATTGATTTATGGTTTATAATCTGATTTTGTGTTTTTATATAGATTTAATTGGGTAAAATTGATGAAATGATGAAAGATTCGAATTGAATATGATTTCTAGTGTTATGGACTTTTTTAAACATATTTTGGATATTTAATGATGTTGATAAGTCAATTTTATCAATAGAATCCCGAAACTCTTGAATCTCTAATTGTTTAGGTTGCTAGATTTATGTTTTTAAGGTGTTATGGTGGCTGTGTGTTTGCTGGAGGTGTTAGGCTAATTTGATTATGTTTCTAGATTTTAGTTGATGATAAAAGTGCTGTTAGATTGTTAGATTGTGGCTGGGTTGTGCTTGGAAAGGATTAGTTGAAGTTTTCGGTAGTTGTGGTCGGGCAATTTTAAGAGGATTGTGGAATCCGTGAGGATCTGTTGTTGTAGTGTTGTAAATGCATGGAGATGCATTAATCCTCTGTTGTTATGTGGTTTAAACATGGGAGGTTGTTTTGGAAATGAAGAGTTTAGCATTGGAGGCTTTGGACGCTTGATTTCGCATCGGCAAATCAAGGCTTCGTGTATCGGTGAGTGAGAACGTGGATTACAGCCTTGGAATGTTAAAGGTGGTTTATGGGAGTTTAAACTTAGCTTGATACACTGGTTTAAACTCAGAAGTAAGTAAATGTGGATTTTCTCTCTCGGTCGTGCTAATGTTAAATGGTTTTATGCACTTGTTTTGATTTACATGTCACCTATTGTTTGAGCATGTTTTAAAATATTTGATATACTGTTTTTGAGCATGAAATGCTGAAGGATACGCATGGTAAGTGGTCCTTAAAGGTATATGGATTATACTTGTGGTTTAAAGCATGGTTGTTGCTTTGGAAAAATGGTTTGGTTAATGCTTGTTAAAAATAGTAAGGTAAATGCTAAATAGTTAATTATATTGGCAAATGATGTGGTTTTAAAATTGTTATCGGATATAGTTGGCCGGCCATAGGATTGCGTGCACTACAATAAGTCACCTTGGATGTTGAGTGGTTTAGATTTGTGTACCAAAAACTTTATCCGAGTATCTTAACGATAGAGGGGTTAAACAGTACCATAGACTCCCGTTAGTGGATTAAGCGTCTAACCGATGATTGGGGTTGGTGTCCCCGTAGGTTGAAAGGTGTACCCGATTGGTAGTGTACCGCAATTTTTATTGTATCGCTATTTCGGTTGAGATGGCTTGAAGTGTTGGTTGAACACTTGTTCAATCCGTGTATCCGATGAATTCTTTTGTTAATGGATTTGTTTAATGATCACTTGTAAGCCAATATAATTGTTGACGTATCATTGGAAAGTTTATGTTGTATAATGAGATTTATATATGTTTACTCTTTAAGCTTTGCATATGGTTGTTATGCATGGGAAGGCTTAAATTGAGGTTAAGCAATGGGATTTGCTGTTGGTTAATGATACATGTTGCTTATGGTTTAATATGCTAGTTTTAAAGATGTTAAGTGCATGGTTTAAAGGATGATGATAATGTTTTAAATGTTGTTGAAACACGATTTTGAAATGGGATTTCAATGAGTTGTTAAGAAATGATTTTAAATGCATTGATGGTGTTTTGTTTATGAGCGCTCCTCACTAATCCTTGTGTGCTTACGCTCTTATTGTCCATCAATGCAGAGAATTGAGAGCTTTGGAGGCAGCAATGAGCAAGGGATCCTAGCAATACTTGTTTACCAAAGTATGTTTGGGTTAGACTAAAAGTAATAAGCGCAATGAGGTACTCGTGTTGGTTTTCGGAGATGTTTTGATAAACACCCTGTTTGAGCAAGTTTGTATGGTTGCTCTTGAGTTGTAAATGGCCTCGATGGTTTGTTTTTATTGATGGTTTGGAGTTTCATGTTTTACTTGAATGGTTTTCTAGGTTTCATGCCTTTAGATTTATGTTAGATGCAAAATGCCATGAGTCGATGTTGAAACTGTGTTGCTATGCTGTGTTTTGTTTCCTAATTATGTTAGATGCATGTTAGGGTGTTTTGGATAGGCTAAAAGTTTGTTAAACCAGCTATATGTGACATTACATGCCCAAGCGTACTGATACGTGAGGGTCGTATCGGTATGGCTAGGCAAAATCAAGCATGGCATTTCGATATAGGCTTGGGGGTACTGGTACATATTTTATTTACTGGAATCTACTTTTTGGGAGAAAACCTGCGTATCGAAACCCTACAATACCGTATCGGTACGGATGTCATGTAAATACGTACTGCCAGCTCAGCGTAATGAAACGGGTTATAGTGTATCGAAACAGAGCTAGCTTGTGTAAGACACTGTATTAATACGGTGGCATGCGTATCGGTACGGTGTTTTGTTATTTCAGTTAATGTCATGAAAGTGAAGTTCTGTTTTCTTGCATTTTGGTCCCTGAATGTTATGGATACAACTAATTGAGTTTGGATGATCGAATCAAGCTGAATTTTGACATGAGAATATGAAACCTGCTTAATTAAAGGTTGGTAACTTAAAAATGTGCTAAGTCTCTGTAGTTTGATCAAATTACAATTTGGTCCCTAAGTTGCAATTGAGCTAATTGGATGTCAAATCGATGCCCGATTGAGTTGAGTTTTCACCTGATGACAGTATGAACATATAGGTTAACGATTTTGCATTTAGACAAGATAAAAGAAAAAAATGGTCGCATTTCGGTTACTTTTTTTATGGTTTACCTCGATAAACCTAATGTGGCTCGCTTGGTTCAATCTTGCGACTAGGCTGGGTCAAGGGGGTTACATTTGGTGGTATCAGAGCTAGGTTTACGAAAGGTTGGGATGTTTTATTTGATCGTTTTTTATTTCTTGATATGCACGATGATTGTCTATGATGTTTTGTGATAATTGGGAGTTGGTATGATTGTTGTGATGTTGTTATGAGTTATAATCTGATGTTGCTATGCACGGTGGTTGAAATATGCTTGCTGATTGCTTATGTCATGTCGGGGGAAAAAATTGGGAACCTATTGCCTTATTATTATAGTCTGGAAATTTTTGAGTTTTGTAATGGAAGTCTTGGATCCTTGCTTAAAGCTGGCCTAATTGTTTTGTATTTGAATGATTATCATGCCTCAGATATATTTTAGCACGATGGGGCCGAGGAGAGAGTTGCGATCTGGTATGATTGCTGCTTTTGCTAGGTAGGAAATTGAGGAGAATGTTATACCTCTTGAAGGGTTGCCACCGCCCCCACCTATTCCACCTGAAAGAGTGGAGCAAGTACCACCTGCGCCAGCTGTTCAGAGATAAGTGATATGACACTGCTAATTCAGGCCATGACCGATGCTTTTGAGGAAGTAGATGCAGGTGTTTATGTACCGGCACCACCGGTTGTTAGACAGGTTTTGCCGCTTGAGCGTCTTCACAATTTGGGCAGAGTTGAGTTCCGATGTTTGTCGCCTGAGGTTTTTGAGGCCTGGTTGGCCAGTACTGAGAGGATACTAGGCCAGATAGGGTGTACCGATGCCCGTAAGCTGGGCTGTGCTATTTTCCTGTTATAGGGAGATGCTTATACATGGTGGACTACCTCAATTTTTGATATGATGACTGATGATGTGACCTAAGAGTTATTCTATGGTACTTTTTGGAAGAAGTATTTGGGAGTCCGATAGGAAGCGGGAGTTCATGGCTTTGGTGCAGGGCATTATCTCTGTGGTAGAGTATGAGGTGCAATTTGTGAGGCTGAGTTAGTACGCACCTGAGTTGGTCCCTAACGAGTGCCAGCGATGTGATCGTTTTCGCTACGGGCTCATGCAGGAGGTTAAGACATACATGCTTGCTGCCGATTACACCAATTTTGATGTGTTGGTTTCGCGAGCCAAGGATGTAGAGCAGAATCTTGGTTTGGCTTATGGGTCGCGAGGCTTTAGCTCGGGTAAAAGAGTTGTTGATTCTAGTTCTAGTGGTGGTCAAGCTAAGAGACACCATGACAAGAGGTTTCGCCTAGAGCCGAGGCATGGCAGAGGTGTTGTGGGACGTGGAGTCCAAGGGCAGGGTGCCCAGGTTAGAGCACCGTTTAACACCTATTGGGTTTATGGATCTCAAGATCATTTGAGGCGAGATTGTCTGCGTCTAGCCTGAGAGGGTCAGACCCCTGCGCATGTTGTGGCTAATACTTGTTGGAGTTGTGGGTCTGGCGACCATCAGAGGCGTGATTGTCCGTTGTTGGCTTGAGGTGGGCAGGGTGTTGCACCTGTTGTTGCTCCGCAGTGAGGTCGTAGACCATTTCAGCATCGAGATGGTGGCCAGAGGATTGTGGCTCATTTTGTTGCTATTCAGCCTGAGGGAGGTGGACCGACTAGGGTGTATACGCACCGTAAGGGTCGCAATGACACTTATGTGATTATAGGTACTTTCTCTTTACATTCCTTGTCATTATATTCGTTGGTTGATTCTGGTTTTACCCATTCATACATCTTGTGTGAGCATGCTCAGTTGCTTGATATACCTGTTGAAATTCTAAATGTGGGTGTTAGAGTGACCCGTTCTCTTGGGGAGACAGTTGTAGTTAGAAAGTTGTATTGTAGGTACCCATTGATGGTTTAAGGCGATGTTTTTGCTGTGGATCTGATGGAGTTGCCATTCCATGGCTTTGATGTTATTTTGGGCATGGATTGGTTGACCGAGCATCGAGCCGTGGTGGATTTTGAGACCAAATGGATATCTTTAAGGTTGTTAGATGATTTTGAGGTGGTGGTTGTTGGCGAGAATGCCAAGTTATTGTCTAATGCTGTTTCGGCTTTGGAAGCGAGTCACATGTTGGGTTTCAGATGTCAGGCTTTCTTGGCCTATGTGATGAACCCTATTTCAAAAGAGTTAAGGGTGCAAGATATTCGCACTGCATGTGAGTTTCTGAGTGTTTTTCCATAAGAATTATCGGGGTTGCCTCATGACCATGAGGTAGAGTTTGGCATTGAAACCTATGTAAATATGACACCGGTGTCTATTGCTCTGTATCGCATAGCCCCGAAGGAATTGAAGGAGTTGAAGATGCAACTGCAGGAGTTGCTTGATCGTGGGTTCATTAGACTGAGTATTTCACCGTGGGGTGCACCAGTGTTGTTTGTAAAGAAGAAGGATGGTACGTTGCGGATGTGTATAGATTATCGATAGTTAAACAAGTTGACGATAAAGAACGAGTATCTGTTGCCGCGGATAGATGATCTGTTTGATCAGTTCCAAGGTGCATTAGTTTTTTCTAAAATTGATTTGAGGTCTGAATACTATCAGTTGAAGGTGAAGGAGGTGGATGTACCCAAGACAGCTTTTCATACGAGGTACGAGCATTATAAGTTTCTTGTAATGCTGTTTGGTTTGACTAATGCACTGGCTGCTTTTATGGACATGATGAACCGGGTGTTTCATGAGTTTTTGGATCATTTTGTGGTGGTGTTTATTGATGATATCCTAGTGTACTCTCGTACGAAGAAGGATCATGATAAAGATTTGCGGTTTGTGCTTCAGACGCTGATGGCTAATCAGTTGTATACTAAGCTAAGCAAGTGTGAGTTTTGGCTTAGGGAGGTTGTTTTCCTTGGTCATGTTGTGTCGGCTGAGGGAATTCGTGTTGATCTGTATAAGGTTGAGGCTGTGATGAGTTGGAAGGTGCCTAAGTCGTTAATAGAAGTCCGAAGTTTTCTTGGTTTGGTTGGTTATTAATGTAGGTTTGTGGAAGGGTTCTCTAGTTTGGCTGCTCTTCTAACCAAGTTGTTGCAGAAGAATGTTCGTTTTGGGTGGACAGAGGATAGGCAGCGAGCGTTTGAGAAGTTGAAGGAAGCTTTGACGCGCACTCCAGTCTTGGTTCAGCCTGAATTGGGGAAGGAGTTTGTTGTTTATAGTGATGCATCTTATGTTGGTCTCGGTTGTGTGTTGATGCAGGCGGGTAAGGTAGTTGCGTATGCATCTAGGCAATTGAACGTGCATGAGTGTAATTACCCTACTCATGACCTTGAGATTGCCGCAATTGTGTTTGCCTTGAAAATCTGGAGGCGTTACCTTTATGGCGAGAAGTGTGTGGTTTATACGGATCATAAGAGCTTGAAATACCTAATGTCACAGAAGGAGTTGAACCTTAAGCAACGAAGATGGTTGGAGTTGCTTAAGGATTATGATCTGACCATTGAATATATCTGGGAAAAGCCAACGTTGTGGCGGATGCTTTGAGTAGGAAAGCAGCTGTGAAGTTGAGAGCTATGTTTGCTCGCTTCAGTGTGACGGGTGAGAGAGGGTTGTTAGTGGAGTTGCAGGTGAAACCATCCTTGTTGTAGTTGATTAAGGAGAGGCAACCGTATAATGATGGTTTGGTACCACATGTGAAGGATATCAGGGATGGAAATCCTACGGATTTTCATTTTAATGATGATGGAGTGTTGTGTTTCAAAGGTCGAGTGGTTGTGCCTAAGGATGATGAGTTGAGGCTTACTATTTTGACCGAGGCACATGCTAGTCCTTTTTCCATGCATCCCGGTAGTACTAAAATGTATCGGGGGTTGAGGGAAGAGTACTATTGGGTTGGTCTAAAGAAAGAAGTGGCTGATTTTGTTGGTCGATGCATGGTTTGTCAGTGGGTAAAGGCTGAGTATCAGTTTCCTTCCGGGTTGTTACAACCATTGAGGATACTGAAATGGAAGTGATAAAGGATCACCATGGATTTTGTGTCTAGATTGCCTTTGGCACCGACCAAGAAGGATTCCACTTGGGTGATTGTCGATCAATTTATGAAGTGTGCACATTTTGTGCCTGTGCATACGACGTATACATTGAATCGGTTGGCTGACCTGTACATCTCTGAGATTGTGCGTTTGCATGGGGTGCTGAAGTCTATAGCTTTAGATAGAGATCGGCATTTTACCACGAGGTTTTGACAGTGTTTGTATCGTGCTCTGGGAACTCGGTTGAATTTCAGTACTTCGTATCATCCTCAGACGGATGGTTAGTCGGAGCGTGTGATTCAGGTTTTGGAGGATATGCTGAGATGTTGTATCATTGAGTTCCAGGGAACGTAGGAGAACAGTTGCCTTTGGTGGAGTTCACTTATAATAACAGTTATTAGGCTAGTATACAGATGACACCGTACGAGGCGTTGTATGGTAGGAAATGCTGTACACCCGTGTGTTGGGCTGAAGTTGGGGAGAAGCACAGTTCTTTTCCTGATGTGTTGAAAGACACCAATGAAACGGTTAAGTTGGTATGTGAGTGTTTGAAAGCGGTTGCGGATCATTAAAAACCTTACGCGGATTTGAAGCATAGAGATATAGAATATACCGTTGGTGACCAAGTGTTTTTGAAGGTGTTGCCTTGGAAAAAGGTGATGCGTTTTGGGCGGAAGGGAAAGCTTAGCCCGAGGTTTATTGGACTGCATGAGGTTGTTGAGCGTATGGGTCCTGTTGCTTATCGGTTGAGGTTGCCTCCCGAGCTGGAGAAGATACATGATGTGTTTTATGTTTCGATGTTGCAGAAGTATCAGTCGGATCCGTTGCATGTTATACCGGTAGAAGATATCGAGTTGATACCAAATTTGTCATATCATGAGAAACCGGTGGAGGTCCTTGATACCAGCAGTAAGGTTCTTCGTGGCAAGATGGTTGAGCTAGTTAAGGTGTTGTGGAGGCACCGCAGAGTTGAGGAAGCCACGTGGGAACGTAAGTTGGAGATGCTGGAGCAGTTTCTGCATCTGTTTCCTCCAGGTAAATTTTGAGGACGAAATTTTTTTAAGGGGGAGTTGTAATGCCTTAGTTTTAGGGCTTAGTGATTTTGAGGTTTATTAGACGGTCCGGTGGACCGGGTTAGAGAATCGAGTCAGATTTAGGATCGTATATTTTTTGGTAAGATAAAAATATGGAAAAATAGTTAAAAAATCATCTTTTAATATATATTGATTTTTGGTGGAATCAATTTTGGAAAATGGAATTTGGAAATGTTACATTTTCGTTAGTGACCAAAATGCGATTTTTGAAAACTGTTTTAAAGTGACTAAAATGAAAAGGGTCAAATTCTTAGAATCCTTAAGGATCTAATTTTACATGTTTTGCTGGTGGTTTCTCCCTTCAATTAAGTCATTTTAAACATGTATTTTAAAGGGTGATTAAGAGGGATTAAAATATCTAAGTTAGTTATTTGCTTTTAAAGAAAATTTACGTAACTTTTTACTAAACCTTTCCTCTCAACTTCTTTTCTGCCAAACACTCAGAATTTCATCAAAATCCAGAGGTGAGAGATTCTTTTCACTCAGATTATTGATTCTAACTTGATTCTTCAACTTTGTTTTACAAAATATCATTGAAATCTTATGTTTTCTTAGCTTTAAACAAGCCAATTGAGGGAGAAATCACATAACATGGGTAAGGTCCGTGATCACCTCTGTTAAATGGTTCTTTATTGATATTGCCAAGTATTTGATCCTTGATTTATGGTTTACAATCTGATTTTGTGTTTTTATATAGATTTAATTGGGTAAAATTGATGAAATGATGAAAGATTCGAATTGAATCTGATTTCCAGTGTTATGGACTTTTTTGAACATATTTTGGATATTTAATGATGTTGATAAGTCGATTTTATCAATGGAATCCTGAAACTCTTGAATCTCTAATTGTTTAGGTTGCTAGATTTGTGTTTTTGAGGTGTTATAGTGGCTATGTGTTTGCTGGAGGTGTTAGGCTAATTTGATTCTATTTCTAGATGTTAATTGATGATAAAAGTGGTGTTAGATTGTTAGGTTGTGGCTGGGTTGTGCTTGAAAAGGATTAGTTGAAGTTTTCGATAGTTGTGGTTGGGCAATTTTGAGAGGATTGTGGAATCTGTGAGGATCTATTGTTGCAGTGTTGTAAATGCATGGAGATGCATTAATCCTCTGTTGTTATGTGGTTTAAATAGGGGAGGTTGTTTTGGAAACGAACGGTGTAGCATTGGAGGCTTCAGACGCTTGATTTTGCATCGGTAAATCAAGGCTTCATGTATTGGTGAGTGAGAACGTGGATTACAGCCTTGGAATGTTAAAGGTGGTTTATGGGAGTTTAAACTTAGCTTGATATGCTGGTTTAAACTCAGAAGTAAGTAAATGTGGATTTTCTCTCTCGGTCATGCTTGTGTTAAATGGTTTTATGCACTTGTTTTGATTTACATGTTACCTACTGTTTGAGCATGTTTTAAAGTATTTGATATACTGTTTTTGAGCATGAAATGCTGAAGGATGCACATGGTAAGTGGTCCTTGAAGGTATATGGATTATACTTGTGGTTTAAAATATGGTTGTTGCTTTGGAAAAATGGTTTGGTTAATGCTTGTTAAAAACAGTGAGGTAAATGCTAAATGGTTAATTATATTGGCAAGTGATGTGATTTTAAAATTGTTATCGAATATAGTTGGCCGGCCATAGGATTGAGTGCACTATAATAAGTTACCTTTGATGTTGAGGGATTTAGATTCGTGTACCGAAAACTTCATCCGAGTACCCTAATGGTAGAGGGGTTAAACAATATCGTAGACTCCCGTTAGTGGATTAAGCATCTAACCGATGATTAGGGTTGTTGTCCCCGTGGGTTAAAAGGTGTACCCGATTGGTAGTGTACCGCGATTGTTATTGTATCGCTATTCCGGTTGAGATGGCTTGAGGTGTTGGTTGAACACTTGTTGAATCCGTATAACCGATGAACTCTTTTGTTATTGGACTTGTTTAATGATCACTTGTAAGCCAATATAATTGTTAACGTATCATTGGAAAGTTTATGTTGTATAATGAGATTTATACATGTTTACTCTTTAAGCTTTGCGTATGGTTGTTATGCATGGGAAGGCTTAAATTGAGGTTGAGCAATGGGATTTGCTGTTGGTTAATGATACATGTTGCTTATGGTTTAATATGCTGGTTTTAAAGATCATCATCCTTTAAACCATGCACTTAACATCTTTAAAACCAGCATATTAAACCATTTCAAAATCGTATTTCAAAATCGTATGTTTTGGAGCTTTGGAGGCAACAAGGAGCAAGGGATCCTAGCAAGACTTGTTTACTAAAGTATGTTTGGGTTTGACTAAAAGTAACAAGGGCAATGAGGTACTCGTTTTTGGTTTTGGTAGACGTTTTGATAAACTCCCTGTTTGAGCAAGTTTGTATGGTTTATCTTGAGTTGTAAATGGCCTCTATGGTTTGTTTTTGGTGATGGTTTGGAGTTTCATGTTTTACTTGAATGGTTTTCTAGGTTGCATGCCTATAGATTTACGTTTGATGCAAAATGCCATGAATTGATGTTGAAACTGTGTTGCTATGCTGTGTTTTGTTTCCTAATTATATTGGATGTATGTTTCAAGCATGTTAGTGTGTTTTGGATAGGCTAAGAGCTTGTTAAACCAGCTATATGTGACATATCAGGCCCAGGTGTATCGATACGCGGGGTACTGTATCGGTACGACCAGGCAAAATCAAACATGGCATTTTGATACGGGCTTGGGTGTACCGGTATAGATTTTCTTTACTAGAATTTGCTTTTTGGGACAAAACCTGCGTACCGAAACCCTACCATACCGTATTGGTACGAATGTCAAGTAAATACGTATTGCCAGCTAGGCGTATCGAAATAGGTTGCAGTGTATCGAAATAAAGCTAGCTTGTGTAAGGCACTGTATCGATACGGTGGCATGCGTATCGGTACAGTTGTCTGTTATTTCAGTTAATCTCATGGAAGTGATGTTCCGTTTTCTTGCGTTTTGGTCCCTGAATGTTATGGATGCAACTGATTGAGTTTGGATGATCGAATCGAGATAAATTTTTACATGAGAATATGAAACCTGCTTAATTAAAGGTTGGTAACTTAAAAATGTGCTAAGTCCATATAGTTTGATCAAATTGCAATTTGGTCCCTAAGTTGCAATTGAGCCGATTGGATGTCAAATCGATGCCCGATTGAGTTGAGTTTTCACCTGATGGCAGTATGAACATATAGGTTAACGATTTTGCATTTATACAAGATAAAAAATGGTCGCATTTTGGTTACTTTCTTTATGGTTTACCTTAGTAAACCTAATGTGGCTCGCTTGGTTCGGTCTTGCGACTAGGTCGGGTCGAGGGGGTTACATACTCCAACACCAGTAGGAGGATTCAGTGGAAGAGGAGGCAACTCATCATCGTGTGTATCCACCACACTACCCATGTGAGCTCTAGTCTCTTGCCTCTGTCCCATACGCGAAAATATGAATCTAAACATGATAATGCAACAAAAGAAAGCAATTAGGCCAGCTCGCAGCAAGAATCCAAGTCACTCTTATTTAAAAACAAAATCATTTAACTCAAGTAGTAATAAGACAATGTGTCCCAAGTTTAAACACCCAAACATACCACATATCGAATACAATTTCACAAATTCAATCACCGTACATGTCAAACAACATACTCAAAAAACATCAATCAACCAAACTTTCATAACCCATCTCCCAAAAATCATAATCTGGCTCTGATACCACCAAATATAACCCCCTTGACCCAGTCTAGTCGAAAGACCGAACCGAGTGAGCTATATTAGGGTTTATCGAAATAAACCACGAAAAGATTACCACTAAGACGGTCTATTTTTTCTTTTATCTTGTCTAAATGCATTATTAGGTCCTAAGGTGTTCATACGAGTCATGGTTAAAATCACAACTCAATCGGGCGTCATTTCGACATCCAATTGCTTGAAAACACTTTACAGAGACTAAAACATAATTCCAATATTTATGAGGACTTTCATAAAATTAAAGTTACTGATCCTCAATTAGTCATGCCACATACCTTCATGTTAAATCTTAACTCAAAATAATCATTCATACCCATTTAATTGCACATTTAAGAAACATGGACCACAAAGCAAAGATTTCAAACTTTAGATAGCATCTCAATAGATTTAACGATCTGCGTACCGGTACGGGTATCCTGCGTTTCAATATGGCACAAAAAGATAAAGGCGTACCGATACGATCCCCAAGCGTATTGGTACGGGCTTGTGTATTTCAAGAATCAGAATTCCAATAGCTAAACACCGTATCAATATGGAAACCTGTGTACCGAAACGAGCACTATTTCACAGCTATGCGTGCCGATACGGTTACCAGGCGTATCGGTATGTCGAGGATATTTTGAACATTCTGAGCCTGGACAAGTCCTTGCGTACCGAAACCTGAGGGAACTATACCGGTACGGGGCGACTTGTATTGACCCCTAGTTCTAACATATGACACTTTGGATCACACTAACACTATCCATTCAACCTCTAAACATCATAAGGCATCACAAACATCCAATTCTCAAACATAGCAACAAAGATTGAGGCTACACTAAGCATGGCATACTCAAGCAATTACCTATGATCATGGTTTCAACCAAGCATGCTTTTCTTCTCCCAACCCCTCAAAACCAAATATAAAAGCATCATACCAAACCAAAACATCGATCCAAACCATTAAACAGGGAGTAACTCAAAATACATCTCCCAAAAATGACCCGGCCATATTGCCTTCGTATTACTACTTAACGTATATAAAACCATACTTTGTATAGAAATGTTCCTTGGATCCTCCCTTGCTTACGTCTTGCCCGATAAGCTATTTCTCTACATTGATGAGGAAAAGAGAGCGTAAGCTATATGCTTAGTAAGGCAAATCACAATTCACTCATCAATGCATTTAAAACCATTTGATTCAAACCACATGTAGTTATCTCATGACAAAACATCTCATGCTTTTCTCAACATCTAAAATATGCACATTTAAATCATTTTCAACACATGTATCACGGATTCAATCTCTACCTCAACTTAAGCTTCACACCACAACACCTTTATAACAAGCTTAAGGAGTAACACATGTATAAATCTCATTATGCAAACATAATCCATGTCACATGATACATTATCTCATATATTGGCTTTCAAGTGACTCAAAACCAGCAACTTTTCATTTTACAAAACTTATCAGATACACGGATTTCTTAAGTGGTTCCCACAACCACTTCACATACACACCTTAACCGGAGTAACGACACACTTGCCCACCTCAACGGTTCAAACCGGAGTAACAACACACTTGCCCACCTCTATGTTTGGATGTATAAATCCACCAGCGGGAGAAAATGGAACATTTACCCACCTCAACCACTGTGGTTCTCATGTTGGAGATTACGAACACTTAATACCCCTCGAAAAATATGAGGCAAATTTTTATAGTACACTCTAAACCCAATGGCAAGCCAACTATATCCGATATCATTTTACATACAGCCACTTGCCTATATATTCAATAAACAACATTACGTCACTATTTTACATATGCATCAAATCAATCTAACACAAATACATTAAACCATGTATTTAACAATCTCGAAAAACACATTTATAAACCATACGCCATTCTCATGAATCATCATCTATGATCATTTGCAACATCTTTCTCTTTCAAAACATGAATAATACAATGAGTAATTAAAACCAACAATATGTACATGAGATTTCATTTTGCAAAACCAAAATCGAGAGAAAGCTCAACTGATACTTACTTCCGAGCTTAGATAAGTGTATCAAACTTGATCTAAACTCCCACAACTCATTTTCAAAACTTTTAACAGCAGTAAAACACTTTTCCAGTCACCAACAATCCAACGCTTGCTTGTCGATGCGCGAGTCAAGCATCCGAAGCTTTCGCGCCTTCTTCAAAAGCCAAAGGATTCAACTCCCCTGCTTTACCCAATCAAAAATAGAGGATTAAAACACATCTTTGTACCTCAAACCTCCAGCAACCAGCAAACACAATATCGCCTCATAAGAATCCACTCAACACCCTCCTAAAACCATCAAGAACACCATCAAACCTTCCCTAATCAAAGCCCAGCCAACATATAATGATTCTAACACATCAACAACATCAATTAACATCCAAAAACATCTTAACCACATCCTTATACCTCCAACAACACTACAACAGCAAGATTAACCCAAAAACCAACTATACCTAACCTAGAAAACTAACAATTCATATAATTTCGGGATTCAATTGATTAATCAACTCTTTCAACATTAAAATACATCTAAATGGAGATCTAAATCTATTATATTCATCACCAAAACAGATCCAAATCAATTTCCAACAATTTTCCAAGAAAACTCAATTTAATTAATAAATCCATATTAAAATCATAATTTCTTAACATAAATCAACAACAAAGGATCAAGAACTTGAGAATTTCAATAAAGAACTTTAATTATAGGAGAGAAATGAAAATCACCTCTAATTGTTGGTTCGTCCCTTAATTGGCCAAGCTTTAATGAAATCTTAAGAGATTTTGCAAAGAAATTTAGAGAAATCAATAAGGAATCAAAAAGGAAATCAATGAAGATTGATTCCTGGAGATTTTGAAGTAGAAATCCTAGTTTGGTTGATGAGAAAGTTGAGAGAAAAGGTTTGGAGAAAAGTAGTTACGTAAGAAAATGTGTTTGACATATTAAAGATCTTTTTTATAAATCCTCATTTATCTAATTATTAAACCATTTAAAATAGCCTAAATTATGAGAGAAATCTGTTGAAAAAGATTGGACAAATAGCTCATTAAAAATTCTATGTTTTGACCCTTTTTCGATTTAGTCACAAAACAGTTTTGAAAACGTTCAATTTAGTCACTAGACCAAAATGTCCTAAAATCAGATTTAATTACCTCAAATTGACTTCACCAAATTACTTAAAATATTAATTAAGTAATTTAGAACATTTTACAATATTTTATTTTATCCCAAAATCAAATTTATAATTTTATTTTTCGAAACTATTTGAATTGCCTAAACCGGTTCACTTGAACCACCGACCCGATCCGGCCCACATCCAAGCCTAATTTCAGGGCGTTACACTGTATATGCATGATTTGAGCATGGTTTAATGCTGGAAATGGTTATCTAATGTTGTTGATGCATTTGGAAGTAATGCATGTTTTGATAATGTTTTTGAACATTGGTAATGCAAGGCAAAATGCATTGAGTAAATGGTTTTGACTGATACATATGAAAACAGTGAGTTAATGTTTAAGAAATGAATTATATTGGCAAGTGATGGTATGAAAAGGTTTTGGAAATGCTATCGGATATAGTTGGCCTACCATAGGATTGATAGTGAATTATAAAAAGTTGCCTTGGACGTTGCAGGGTTTTGATCCGATGTACCAAAAACTCCATCCAAGTACCCTAACAGTCGAGGGGTTTTGATCTATGTACCGAAGACTACCGTTAGTGGGTTATGCATCTAATCGATATTTGGGTTGTGATTGTACCCGGTTGTAATAGTACCTTTGATTTCGGTTGATAGGGCATGAAGTGTTGGGAATACTTGTTAAATCCGTGTATCTGATGTTTTATTTTGAAAGTGGAACTTGGTTAATGAGCACTTGTAAGCCAATATAATTGATGATGTATCATGGAATGGTTTATGTTGTTTAATGTTGGTGTAAATATGTTTTACTCTTTAAGCCTTGCATTGGTAGTATGCATGGAAAGCTTAAATTGAGGGTAGCAAATGAGACTTTGTTGTTAATCTATGATACATGTTGTATATTGTTTAATATGCTTGTTTTGGAAATGTTAAGTGCATGGTTTACAAGGTGTGATAATGTTGATTATGTTAAACTGATGTTTAAAAGGGTGTGTTGGAAAGTGGTTTTTAAAAGGATTGTTAAATGGTTTAAAATGCATTGATGGTGGTTTGTTTTAGAGCCTTCCTCACTAAGCCTAGTGTGCTTACGCTCTCTTTTTCCATCAATGCAGAGAATTAAAGGTTGGAGGCAGCAAGCAAGCGAAGGGAAATCCAAGGACTTGTGTTTGTGAAAGTATGACTTTGATTCAGAATTTTAGTAATAAAGGCAATGTGGTCGTTTGTTGTTTGGGAGGTTTATTTGCTAAACTCCCTGTGTGTGCAAGTTTTAAATTTTGGTTTGGACTTGTAAGAGGTTTAAAGTGCTTGATATGTGTTTGGTTTTATGTTTTGAATGTTGAGTAGGAAGCATGCCTATAGATGATGTGGATGAAGGTGTTAGGCTTGTTAGGTTTGTTTAATGTGTTGGTATGTTGATGTCAAGCATGCTTTTGATGTTATATGATGATTAGATGTTGTTTGAAGTATGTTAGAATGAGCCAAAGTGTCATATGTTCGACCAAAGGGTCGGTACAAGTCTGTCTGTACCGATATAGGTCCACAGGGATCGGTTTGCAGGGACCAGTCTTGGCTTAATCTGGGCAAAAATTTCAAGGCATACCAATACGCCTGGTAACCGTATAAATGCGCATAGCTAAAAAATAAGCCTGGTGTCGGTATACGGGCAACCGTCTCGGTACACCCTTTAGCCACTGGAATCCACTATGTCAAAAATTCATTACTTGTATCGGTACGCTTGAAGACCGTATCGATACGCCTTTGTAAAAAATGCACCCATTGCGATACGGATAGGGGCGGTACTGGTACACGGGTCGTTATTTCTGGTAATATGCTTTCTGAGGTTTGAATTCCTTTCAATTTAATCCCTATTTCTTGATCTTGCAATTAAATGAGTTTGGATGATAATTTTAAGCTGAAATATAACCTAAATATATGAAACATGATTAATCAAGGATTGGTAACTTTGGATTTAAATAAGTCCCTATAATTTTTCAAAAATTATAATTTGGTTCCTGAAGGACAAGCTTGATTAATTAGATGTCAATTCGATGCCCGATTGAGTTGTAAATTTCACCGCTGCTAGCATGATCACCCTATGACTTAAATATGCATTTAGATATGATAAAGTGAAAAAGTGGACTGTTTTCTAAGTGAATCTTTAGGGTTTGCCTCGGCAAACCCAATGTAGCTCGCTCAACTTGGTCTGACGACTAGGTAGGTCAAGGGGTTATATTTGTTGGTATCAGAGATAGGTTTCGATAAAATTGGGATGTTGTTGTTGATTTTTCGATGCTGTTTGCTATGCACAGTGATTGTTTATTATACAATGATTGATATATGCCAAGTTGGGAGTAATATTGGGGACGCATTGCCTTATTACTACAATTATAAAATGATTTTGGTTTGAAATGAATGTCTTGGATCCTTGCTTGAAGATGGCCGGATTGTTTTAATTTTGGTGTAATTATCATGCCTTAGTTACTTTTTTATACGATGCCGCTAAATAGAGAGTTGCGATCAAGCGCAAATGCTGCTGCTGGAGGGCAGGGAGTCGAGGGTGAGATAGTGCATCCTGAGGGATTGCCACCTCCTCCGCCAAATCCTCCTGAGAGAGTGGAGCAAGTACCACCTGCACCACCTGGTCAAGTGTATGGTGATATGACGCCTTTGGTACATGCAATGATTGGAGCATTTCTGCAACCCCCTTGACCCTGTCCGAAAGACTAAACCGAGCGAGCTATATTAGGGTTTATCGAAACAAACCCTGAAAAGATTACAACTAAAATAGTCTATTTTTCCTTTTATCTTATCTAAATGCATTATTAGGTCCTATAGTGTGTATACGAGCCATGGTTAAAATTACAACTCAATCGGGCGTCATTTCAACATCCAATTGCTCGAAAACATTTTACAGGGGCTAAAACATAATTTCCAAGATTTACAAAGACTTTCATGAAATTAAAGTTACCAATCCTCAATTAGTCATGTTACATGCCTTCATGTTAAATCTCAACTCAAAAATGACAATTCATACATATTTAATTACACATTTAAGAAACAAGGACCAATGTAACACCCCCTTCCCGGCCTGGTAGAGAACTGGGTCGGAAGGCATTATCAGAAAACAATACAGTATTCAGTGTGATGATTATTAATCAATATCCTCAAATTTAATGCTGATATGCTTAGCAAACAATGCAAACAAATCCAATTAATTCGATATGTGTTGCAATTATCCAAATAGGGCCAATTTTAAACTTTTACAAGTTCTAGGGACTAATCTATAACTCCAATAAATTATGGGTCCATTTCAAAAATTAAGCTTTCTACAATGAAGTTTAATCATTAAACAACATGTCTGTAAATTTTTAAGCAAATCAGACTTCATTTACCCGCCCAATTAAACCATACAATATTCAGTGACCTTTTTGCAAATTTCTAGAATTATTACCTAACTTACCAGAAACTGTACCGATACTTGAGGGGCCGTATCAGTACGCCTATTTCCAAACCGTTAAGGTCGTTACAAAACAATGAGCTCGTATCGAAACGCCGATCACCTGTATCGATAGCAATACACTTAGTATTCCTCAAAAATTCAATGAGCAGGGTAAGTATTGGTACGGTTAAGGAACCATACCAGTACATGTTGACCAGGGTTGACAGTTTCGATACACCCTAAGGATCGTACCGATGCAATTATTTTCCTATATTCCAGTGTTGACTTTTCATATCGATACGCCCTTTGACGTATAGATACGCTAAGTTGACCGGGGTTGACTATGTCCAAATATGCATATCCGTATCGCTACGCCATCACCCATATCGATACGCTCTGTACTAAAATGACAGATTTTCTCTGGTTTTAATTCGATTTAACCTACCAGACTATGTCCAAAAGCAATGAAATTTTATCAGCAAGTTACTAATACACATTTCTATCAGCATACAAAATTTCAAAGCCATTTGAATCCATTTGATACATTTTCACGTTTTTAGCCACTTATGGCAATTGTTACCAACTTTAACAATTACTAAAAGTCATTTTAGGCCATTTTAAGCATTCTTATAGCATGCATGGCATACACACAACCAAATACATATAAGTGACAATTACAACAACTATGCCACCATTTTAGGAGTATGTAAGGGAAGTATACATTACTTTAACCCTTGCAGAACTTGCCAAAATCCTCGATAAGGTTGTCCGATCTCTCGACCACTTTGCTTAACCTGAAAATGCATGAAGATAAAATGCATTAGGCATTCTTTGCCTAGTGAGGTAGTCATAAACAATGTCAATAATGAATATGCATTCAATTTCACGCTTCATCAATAGTCCATTGGCAATATAACAATGTTCAATATCAATGTAACATTAACCAATAACTACACGCCAATGTTCAATTTCAATAATTCATTTAGTTCATTTATAACACTTTGATTGATCAAGATAGTGGATACGTGGATTCCTACGCCTCACCAAATCAATAATGGTCTAGTCTCTCCGCCTCGCCAATATAAAGGCCGTAGCCCAAGGACCGTAGTCCACCCTTACCAATGAGCTAATAAATCCAATGGCATGCCAATTGTATCAAAAGTCCACTCGAATCCAAGGTCTATTGATTTAAGCCAATATTCAACATAATATCAATAACAATAAGTTTAATGATTTTAATGACAATGAATTGACCCTTAGGTCCGTTTCAATAATCCGATGACAATATCAATAAGTTCAATAATTCAGTGACAATGATCAATATCAATGGAAAGGTTTCAATACATAATGTCCAACGGTAAATAATGACAATAATCTTTCCAATGCAATACAAATGTTCATATTCAATCTTTCGATGTCAATGATCAATATTCAATAGTTCGATGTCTATGATCAATATCCAATGATTCAATAACAATTTTCATATTCGATGAATGGTACCAACGATCAATAACTCAATGAGGAAGCTTACCGATACACCCTCCAAATCTTTGAATCTTTGAAGGCTCTCAGATAAAGATTCCTTTGTTTCTAGCCTTTGATAGAGATGATGGACTAGCTTTCTCCAATTCTTGAGCTAGGTGATCACAATAGAGATCATTAGGATCGATACTATGAAACCGAAATCAATATAACAATATCAAGATCAATTTCTAAGTTCACAATAGCTTTAGCTTGAAATAAAGCATCCACAATCTAATGAAATTAACGATTGATAAAGGTTCTATTCTTACCCAACCAATAGCTATCCAATAGAATCAATGGACTAAAGAAAGCTTATGTTTTGGATGCTTAATAAGAGAGGTGCTTGCTTGGAGCTTGGTGGGGAAGATGACAATGGTGGAGTATGCTTGAATTTGGAAAAGATAGAGATACAATGAAATAATGGCTTCGGTAAGCTAAACACTTAAAGAAAAGTGTTTCTAACACAAGCTAGACTTTCATAAAGCAACCGATGGACTTTCTTTCAAAAGGGTAATCTTACTTTGATTGCCACTTTACCACAAACCAATAAAAAGATTTCCCTTAGCAAAGGGTAAGATTAAATTATAATTTCTATTTTTCCAATAGTAGAATAACAATTATAGCCACCGTCTTTTCTTACAACCCATATGGAATTCACGTGGGAATGTCCCAAACAAGGAGGTGATTCACCTTCAATGGGAAAATCACAAGGTTGGTCACTTAACTATTCAAAGTTTGCACTTTTACCTCTATATTTTCAATTTTCACAATTTAGTCACTAATTGACTTTCGATTCTTTCCAAAAGGTCCAAGACCATTAATAAAGTTCATTTGAGGTTTAATACAGTTCAATTGAGTACAAAAAGGAGTCAATACATTATTGGACCATTCTGATACAAAATTTTCGATCACCGAAACCTAATTCCAACTAGACCGATTTTCGGGATGTTACAGCTCTCCCCTTACAAAAAATTCATCCTTGAATTTTTATTTGAACCGAAGAGATGTGGATATTGTTCTTTCATCAACTCTTTCGGTTCTCAAGTGGCTTCTTCCACTGAGTGACTCCTCCAGAGCACTTTGACTAAGGGCACAGATTTGTTACGAAGTCTCTTGACTTCTTTTGCAAGAATTTGGACTAGTTCTTCCTCGTAAGTCAAATCATGTTGGATCTACACTGCTTACGATTCAATGATGTGCGAAGGGTTAGAGCGGTATTTGCGAGGCATGGACACATGGAAAACATCATGAGTCATGCTTAATTCTTAGGGTAAAGCCAAACGATATGCAACCGAGCTAACTTTTTCAATGACCTCAAAGGGTCCAATGAAACGGGGACTCAATTTCCCTTTCTTACCAAACCTCGGAATCTTCTTCCATGGTTATACTTTGAGGAAGGCCTTTTCACCAACCTCGTATTGGATGTCCCTTCGTCTTAGATCAGCATAAGCTTTTTGTCGGTCAAAGGCTGCCTTCAAGCGATCATGGATGATGGTAACCCATTTTTTGGTTTCCTGAAGTAGGTTAGGGCCCAACATCTTGCCTTCGCCGAGTTTAGACCAACACATAGGGGTTCTGCAACGTCTACTATACAACGCCTCAAAAGGTGCCATTCTGATGGAAGCTTGGTAACTGTTGTTGTAGGCAAACTCGACAAGGGATAGAGATTTCTCCCAAGATCCACCGAAGTCAATGATACATGCTCGAAGCATGTCTTTTAGAATTTGAATTACCCTTTCTGATTAGCCATCAGACTAAGGGTGGAATGCAGTACTAAGGATTACTCTGGTGCCTAGAGCTCTCTACAACAATCTCCAAAATTGACAAGCAAATCGTGGGTCTCGATCAGAGATGATAGATTTTGGCACTCCATAAAGTCTCACAACCTCCTTGATGTACAAGTCAACTAGCTTAGGAAGATCGTAGTTCATTCTAACTGGTAAGAAATGTGCTGACTTGGTGAAACGGTCCATAATGACCCATATGGTATCATGTTTTGTGGGAGTTAAAGGTAAACCACAAACGAAGTCCATGATAATCTTCTCCTACTTCCATTGCGATTGGTCGATAGGTTCCAAAAGGCCGGTAGAGACACGATGCTCAGCATTGACACGCTGGCATGTAAGGCATTTAGACACTAAATCAACTATGGCTTGTTTCATGCATGGCCACCAATAGAGTTCCTGGATATCCTTATACATCTTAACGAATCTTAGTTGTACAGAGAAAGAGTTTGAGTGAGCTTCTCTCAGAATATCATTATAGAGAGTTTCATCATCGGGTACACAGATCCGATCACGGTAACATATGAGACCTTCAGAATTAATTTTGAAGTCATGTTCATCTCCATTTTTTATCTTGGAAACAATAGATTATAACTGAGGATCTCGATCCTGAAGAACCTTGATTCTCGATACGATGGTAGACTGAACCTGAAGTTCAGCTACAAGGCAACGTGCTTCCAGAGATGGAAGTGTGCATTAATAGCACGAGGGGCTACAAAACGATGATCATTCAATCAGTTTGATAAAATAACAATGTAGAGTTTGATGGTCAATAACAATACTTACTAGGCTGAGGTTTGCGGCTGAGCGTATTTGCTACAACGTTGGCCTTGCTCGGGTGGTAATCAATGACTAGGTCATAGTCTTTAAGGAGTTCTATCCATCACCATTGTTGAAGATTTAACTTCTTTTGAGTCAGAAGATACTTAAGACTTTTATGGTCGGTGAAGAGGTAGCATTTTCCTGTAGAGATAATGCCTCCATATTTTCGATGTAAAGACAACGACAACCAATTCTAAATCATGAATGGGGTAATTCAACTCATGTGGCTTAAGTTGTCGAGATGCATAAGCTATGACCTTTCCTTCCTGTATAAGAACACATCCTAACTCGAGATGTGGTGCATCACTGTAAACTGTGTAGTCTCTACTAGACTCGGGTTGAGTTAGGACGGGTGCATGAGTCAAGACTTGCTTTAACTGATCAAAACTTCTTTGCTGTTCCTCGGTCCAGACAAAAGGAACGTCTTTTCTCAATAACTTTGTCAATGGGGCTGCTATCATGGAGAATCTTTTCATGAATCTCCTATAATAGACAGCCAGACCAAGAAAGCTTCTTATTTCTCCAATATTCTTCGGTGGCCTCCAATCTAAGTCAGCTTGGATTTTCTTCGGATCCACCTGGATACCCAAAGCTGATAAAATGTGCCCAAGGAAGGCAACTTCTGTGAGCCAAAACTCATATTTAGAGAACTTAGCAAATAATTACTTCTCCCGAAGGGTTTGAAACACAGTACGAAGATGGTCATGATGCTCTGCAGTGTTCTTGGAATAGATCAGTATGTCATCAACGAACACCACCACAAATTTATCCAGGTAGGGCCTAAAAACCTGGTTCATCAAATCCATAAAGGCTTTCGGTTCATTGGTTAGCCCAAATGGCATCACCAAGAATTCATAATGCCGGAAGACAGTTTGGGTACATCACATTCTTTAACTCTCATTTGATAGTACCCAAACTTTAGATCGATCTTGTAAAACGCTGCAACACTTTTAAGCTGATCGAACATGTCATCAATTCTTGGCAGGGGATACTTGTTTTTGATAGTCACCTTGTTCAGTTGTCGGTAGTCAATACATAGCCTCATAAATCCGTCCTTCTTCTTCACAAAGAGGATCGGAGCTCCCCAAGGTGAAGAACTCGGTTGAATAAAACCTTTTTCAAGAAGATCTTGAATCTGAGCCTTCAACTCTTTAAGCTCTGCAGCGACCATGCAATAAGGTGCAATAAAAACTAGGGCTGTTCCAGGTTGCACTTCGATGCCAAATTCTACCTCACGGGTTAGGGGTAAACCCGGGGGCTCTTCAGGGAAGACATCAGGGAAATCACATACAGTGTCAATATTGAGCAGCTGAGGTTCCTCCTTGGTCTCCAAGGTCAACGCATACAAAGACAGGTTTCTCAAACTCATCAGGGTAACACTCTCCTTGCCAAGGCCTTAGAGACACAACTTCTTCGTAGAGCAATCAACCCAAGCCTTATGTTCACTGAGCTAATCCAGTCCAGTATAACATCGAATTCATGAATCAGTAAAGCGAACAGGTTGGCCAAAAAAGGAATCCCTTGGATCATTAAGGGATAGTTTTTATATATCAAGCTTACGGTGACACAGTCACCTAAAAGTTTGGTTACGGAGACCTTAGATACTACAAGCTCAAAAAACATCTTGTGCTTCTTTGCTAGTACCAAACTAATGAAAGAATGTGTGGAGCCAAGATCAATCAATGCATAAATAGGATGAGAGTATAACTCAAGGGTACATGCAATGATGTCAGGACTATCATCCTCCTCACGGCTCCTTATATGGTACATCTTGGCAGGGGCCTTTGAATATTGTCTGTTCGACACTTTAACTGAGCCACTGGTCATCCCGTAGATCCCGATAAAATCTACCTCGATTTTTTTCCTCAGTAAGACTGAGCCGGTGATGCTGTAGCAGCTGATGTGGCAACAAGTTTACTGGTATTTAGTGGACAGTCTCGGATAAAATGGCCCTGCTCACCACAGAAATAGCATGCTCCAGACTGCTTGCGACATTGCTTCGTAAGATGCTTATTCTGACAATAATTGCATACTAGATGCTGTGCAGTTCGTCCTGAACCTCTAGTACTCTCAACTGAAGCAGCCTTGGCAAACGACTGAGTCATCGTCTATAGCTTAGCAATATTCTCGTACCGAGAAGGCTGAGAATAAACATTCTGCTTCAGTCCTTGATACTTTATTTTGTTATTAGGCTTCGGAGGATGAGAATAATCATATTGCCTCTTCTCAAATCTGCTAGATCCTCCAAACCTCTAGGCTTTCTGAGCAGCTTCAGTGGCTTTGACCCGATTCACCCGGTCCTAAAATTTTTTGATGCCCAATGCTGTGAACATAGGACGCAACTCATCACTGAGTCCAACAATAAACATTCTGCACTTGTCTTCTTCATTCTTGATGGATTCAGCTCTGTATTGGTAGTACTTACAGAAGTCATGGATGTACTACTCTGCATGTCGTCCACCTTTCTTAAGATGGAGGAAGGTGTTGCGCCTCTCCACAAGATAATACTCGCTGATGTATCTATTGCGGAATTCTCGAAGAAAGAACTCCCAGTTTATAGCTCCTTCTGGTGCCGTGAGAGTTTTAGTCTCCTACCATTAAAGTGCCTTGTTGGCTAGCAATGCAAGGGCGTATTCTAGCTTGTGTTCATCCGAGCACTGAAGCGGTTTGTTCAGGATTCGCAGTGTGCTATCCAACCAGTATTCAACAACCTCAGGGTTGTCATCATCCTGACCAGTGAAGCTGTAAGCCCGCAACTGAGATAGCTTGTCAATAGGGGCCCGCACGTACTGGACAGTCGGTGCAGCGGGTTGCACAACCTGAGCTCTTATTGATGACATAAATTGCTTGAGCATGTCAGCCATGTTCTGATAACATTCAATCTGAGCAGCCACTGCCTCTAGCTTAGGGTTTTGTGCCGGAGGGACCTATTACGTGGAGGATCTCCACCTCTAACTTTCTCACCGTGGGTAGAAGAGCCGGTGACATGCTCATCTATATGAGCTTCAACAGAGTCAGACATCTATAAGAAATAGATCAGATTAGTCGGCAAGTCGCATATACATAATAAATAACTCTTAGGTGGCAAAGTAACACAATAACAATGCAATAAACTTCTGTTTAGTCCTAAAATCGACTAAACTCTAGCTCTGATACAACAAATGTAACACCCCCTTTCCGGCTTGGTAGAGAACCAGATTAGAAGGCGTTACTAGAAAATAATACAGTGATTGGTGTGACAATTATTAATCAATATCCGTAAATTTAACGTTATCATGCTTAGCAAACAATACAAACAAATCCAATTAATACAATATGAGTTGCGATTATCCAAATAGGGCCAATTTTAAACTTTTACAAGTTCTAAGGACTTATTTGTAACTCCAATAAATTATGGGTCCATTTCAGAAATTAATCTTTCTACAATGAAGTTTGATCATTAAACATGTTTGTAACTTTTTATGCAAATCAGAGTTCATTTACCCGCCCAATTAAACCATACAATATTCACTGACCGTTTTACAAATTTCCAGAATTATTACCTAATTTACCAGAAATTTACCAATACTCGAGGGGCAGTATCGGTATGCCTATGTCCAGATCGTTGAGGTTGTTATAAAATAATGAGCTCGCATCGAAACGATGATCACCCGTATCGATACGAAATACATTTATTAATCCTTAGAAACTCAATGAGCAGGGGTCGTATCGGTACGGTTAAGGAATCGTACCGGTACGGGTTGACCAAGGTTGATCGTTTCGATACACCTTAAGGACTGTACCGATGCAATTATTTTCCCAGATTCTAGTGTTGACTTTTCGTATTGACACGCCCTTTGACGTACCAGTAATTTAAGTTGAACTGGGTTGACTATGTCCAAATATGCATATCCGTATCGATACGCCATCACCCGTATCGATGCACCCTGCATTAAAATGATATATTTGCTCTGGTTTTAATTCAATTTAATCTACCAGACGATGTCCAAATGCAATGAAATTTTATCAGCAAGTTACTAATACACATTTCTATCAACATACAAAATTTCAAAGCCATTTGAATCCATTTGCTACATTTTCACCTTTTTAGCCACTTGTGACAAATTTTACCAACTTTAACAATTACTAAAAGTCATTTTAGGCCATTTTAAGCATTCTTATAGCATGCATGGCATACACACAACAAAATACATATAAGTGACTATTACAACAACTATGCCACCATTTTAGGTGTATGTAAGGGAAGTGTACATTACTTTAACCCTTGCAAAACTTGCCAAAATCCTTGATAAGGTTGTCCAATCTCTCGACCACTTTGCTTAACCTGAAAATGCATGAAGATGAAATGCATTAGGCATACTTTGCCTAGTGAGGTAGTCATAAACAATGTCAATAATCAATATGCATTCAATTTCATGCTTCATCAATAGTCTAATGGCAATATAAAAATGTTCAATATCAATGTAACATTAACCAATAACTACATGCCAATGTTCAATTTCAATAATTCATTTAGTTCATTTATAACCCTTGGATTGATCAAGATAGTGGATAAGCAGATTCCTACGCCTCGCCAAATCAATATTGGTCTAGTCCCTTCGCCTCACCAAGTGACCAACACAACATCTCTCCGCCTCGCCAATATAAAGGCCGTAGCCTAAGGACCATAGTCTACCCGTTTCAATGAGCTCATAAATCCTATGGCATGCCAATTGTATCCAAAGTCCACTCGAATCCAAGGTCCAATGATTTAAGCCAATATTCAACATAAAATCAATAACAATAAGTTCAATGATTTCAATGACAATGAATTGACCCTTAGGTCCGTTTCAATAATCCGATGACAATATCAATAAGTTCAATAATTCGGTGACAATGATCAATATCAATGGCAAGGTTTCAATACTTAATGTCCAATGATCAATAATGACAATAATTTTTCCAATTCAATGCAAATGTTCATATTCAATCTTTCGATGTCGATGATCAATATTCAATAGTTTGATGTCTATGATCAATATCCAATGATTCAATAACAATGTTCCATGTTCGATGAATGGTACCAACTATTAATAACTTAATGAGGAAGCTTACCGATACACCCTCCAAAGGGATTCAATGCAATGACCTTAAAATCCAATGTTAGTTATCTCATATCCAATGAAAATGAAACCGGGAAAGGCACCTAGCCAAATCTTGAGACTCTGACTACACTTACCTTAATTTCGAAGCTTTCAAGTCTATCGGATAACTATTCCTTTGTTTCTAGCCTTTGATGGAGATGATGGACTAGTTTTCTCCAATTATTGAGCTAGGTGATCACAATAGAGATCATTAGGATCGATACTATGAAACTGAAATCAATATAACAATAGCAAGATCAATTTCTAAGTTCACAATAGCTTTAGCATGAAATTAAGCATCCACAATATAAGGAAATTAACGATTGATAAAGGTTCTATTCTTACCCAACAAATAGCTATCCAATAGTATCAATGCACTAAAGAAAGCTTATGTTTTGGATGCTTAATAAGAGAGGTGCTTGCTTGGAGCATGGTGGGGAAGATGACAATGGTGGAGTATGCTTGAATTTGGAAAAGATATAGACAAAATGAAATAATGGATTCGGCAAGATAAACACTTAAAGAAAAGTGTTTCTAACACAAGCTAGACTTTCATAAAGCAACCGAAGGACTTTCTTTCAAAAGGGTAAGCTTACTTTGATTGCCACCTTACCACAAACCAATAAAAAGTTTTCCCTTGGCAAAAGGGTAAGATTAAATTATAATTTCTATTTTCCAATAGTAGAATAACAATTATAGCCACCATCTCTTCTTACAACCCACATGGAATTCACGTAGGAATATCCCAAACAAGGAGGTGATTCACCTCTAATGGGAAAAATTACAAGGTTGGTCCCTCAACTATACAAAGTTTGCACTTTTACCTCCATATTTTCAATTGTCACAATTTAGTCACTAATTGACTTTCGGTTCTTTCAAAAAGGTCTAAGACCATTAATAGAGTTCAATTGAGGTTTAATACAGTTCAATTGAGTACAACAAGGAGTCAATACATTGATTGGACCATTTTGATACAAAATTTCCAATCACTGGATCCTAATACCGGCTAGACCGATTTTTGGGGTGTTACAAGCAAAATGCAAAGATTTCAAACTTTAGATAGCATCTCAACATATTTAATTGTCTATGTATTGGTACGGGTATCATGCGCTTTGATACGGCACAAAAAGACAAAGGCATACCAATATGGTCCCCAAGCGTATGCTACAGACTTGTGTATTTTGAAAATTAGAATTCTAGTAGCTAAACACCGTATCGATACAGTAGCCCGTGTACCAAAATGAGCAATATTTCACAGCTAAGCGTATCGATACAGTTATCAGGCGTATCGGTACTCCTAAGCTATTTTGAACATTTTGAGCCTGGGCGGATCCCCGCATACTGAAACCTGAGGGCTTGTACCGGTATGTGGTGACCTGTATTGACCTTTAGGTCCAACATATGACACTTTGGCTCAATCTAACACCTCCCATTCAACCTCCAATAATCATATAGAATCATGCACATTCAATCATCAAACATAGCAACATAGATTGAGTCTAAACTAAGCATGGCATGCTCAAGCAATCACCTATGATCATGGTTTCTACCCAAGCATGCTTATTGTCTCCCAACCCCTCAAAACCACATACCAAAACATCAAACAAGTCCAAAACATTAGTCCAAACTACTACAACATGGAGTATCTCAAAATACATCTCCCAAGAATAACCCGGTCACATTGCCTTCTTATTACAACTTAACGTACATAAAACCATACTTTGTACCAAAATGATCCTTGGATTCTCCCTTGCTCAATTGCCACCCGAGAAAGCTATTTCTCTGCATTGATGATGAAAAGAGGGCGTAAGCTATAAGCTTAGTGAGGGAATCACAAAAAGACTCATCAATGTATTCAAAACCATTTCTATCAAATCACATGTAATTATCTCATGGCAAAACGTCTCATGCTCTTCATTTCATCTCAATTATGCACATTTAAATCATTTTCAACACATGTATCATGAAATCAATCTCTACCTCAATCTAAGCTTCAAACCACAACACCTTTATAACAAGCTTAAAGAGTAATGCATGTATAAACCTCTTTATACAAATCTAGTCCATTTCACATGATACATTATCTCATATATTGGCTTTCAAGTGACTCAAAACCGACAACCTTTCTTTTCACAAAATGCATCGGATACACAGATTTCTCAAGTGGTTCCCACAACCACTTCACATTCATACCTCAACCGGAGTAACGACACACTTGCCCGCCTTAACGGTTCAAACTGGAGTAATGGCACACTTGCCCACCTCTACGGTTTGGATGTATAAATCCACCAGCGGGAGAAAACGGAACATTTACCCACCTCAACTGCTGGGGTTCTCATGTTGGAGATTACGGACACTTAACACCCTTCGACAAACATGAGATGACTTTTTATAGTGCACTCTAAACCCTATGGCATGCCAACTATATCCGATATCATTTTAAACACAGCCACTTGCCAATATATTCAATAAACAACATTACCTCACTGTTTTACATATGTATCAAATCAATCTAACACAAATACATTAAACCATGTGTTTTAATAATCTCAAAATCACTTTTATAAACCATATACCATTCTCATGAATCGTCATCTATGATCATTTGCAACATCTTTCACTTTCAAAAACATGCATAGTACAGTGAGTAATTAAAACCAACAACATATGAAAGAGATTTCATTTTGCAAAAATCAAAATTTAGAGAAATTTCAACTGATACTTGCTTCCAAGCATAGATAAGTGTATCAAACTTTATCTAAATTCCCACAACTCTTTTTTCAAACCTTTTAACAGCAGTAGCTGTAAATCACTTTTCCACTCGCCAATAATCCAACGCTTGTTTGCTGATCCGCGAATCAAGCTTTCGAAGCTTCTGCGCCTTCTTCAAAAGCCAAAGGATTCAACTCTGCTGCTTTACCCAATCAAAAACAAAGGATTAAAGCACATCTCTGTACCTCACACCTCCAGCAACCAACAAACACAACATTGCCTCACAAAGAATCCACTCAACACCCTCCTAAAACCATCAAGAACACCACTAAACATTCCCTAATCAAAGCCCAGCCAACATCTAATAATTTAAACACATTAACAACATCAATTAACATCCAAAAACATCTTAACCACGTCCTTATAGCTCCAGCAACATTACAGCAACAAGATCAACCCAAAAACCAACTATACAAAACCTAGATAACTAACAATTCACATAGTTTCAGGATTACATTGATTAATCAACTCTTTCAACATTAAAATACATCTAAATGGAGATCTAAATCCATTAGATTCATCACCAAAATAGATCCAAATCAATTTCCAACAATTTTCCATGAAAACTCAATTTAATCAATAAATCCATGTTAAAATTATAATTTCTTAACATAAATCAACAACAAAGGATCAAGAACTTGGGAATTTCAGTAAAGAACCTTTAATTGGAGGAGAGAAACAAAAATCACCTCTAATTGCTGATTTCTCCCTTAAATGGTCAAAATTTGATGAAATCCAGAGAGATTTTGCGAAGAAATTTAGAGAAATCAATAAGGAATCAAAAAGGAAATCAATGAAGATTGATTCCTAGAGATTTTGAAGTAGAAATCCTAGTTTGGTTGTTGAGAAAGATGAGAGAAAAGGTTTGGAGAAAAGTAATTACGTAAGAAAATGTTTTTGGCAAATTAAAGATCCTTTTAATAAATTCTCATTTATCTAATTATTAAACCATTTAAAAATACATTAAAAATAGCCTAAATTAAGACAGAAATCTATTAAAAAAGATTGGACAAATAGCTCCTTTAAAGAATCTAGTTTTGGCCCTTTTTCAATTTAGTCACCAAAACAGTTTTGAAAACTTTCAATTTAGTCACTAGACCAAAATGTCTTAAAATTAGATTTAATTACCTCAAATTGACTTCACCAAATTACTTAAAATATTAGTTAAGTAATTTAGAATATTTTCCTATAGTTTATTTTATCCCAAAATTATTTTTATAAATTTATTTTCCTGAAACTATTCAAATTGCCTAAACTAGTTCTCTTGAACCACTGACCCGATCCGGCCAACATCTAGGCCCAATTTCAGGGCATTACAACTCTCCCCCTCTTAAGAAATTTCGTCCTCAAAATTTACCTGATGGAAAAGATGAGGGAACTGCTTCAACATGTCCATTTTGCTCTCTCAGATAGCTTCCTCTACACCGCGGTGCGGCCACAACACCTTTACCAATTCTATGGTCTTCCCGCGGAGAACTATGCTACTCGAATCTAGAATTCTCACCGGTTCCTCATCATAGGTCAAATCCAGATTCAACTCAATCTCCTCAACATGCATTACATAAAAAGGATCCGATCTATACCTCCGAAGCATGACACATGGAAAACATCAAGTATCTTTTCTAGCTCAGTCGGAACCTCAATCTATATATCCAAAGTATACGTCGTATGCACAGCCAGAAAATGTGCACACTTCGTAAACCTATCCACGATCACCCAAACTAAATTCTTCTTTGATGGTGTCAACGGCAAACCAGATACAAAATCCATAGTGATCCTCTCCCATTTCCACTCAGGAACCTTTAATGGTTGCAACAACCTCGAAGAAAACTGATGCTTTGCCTTAACACATTGACAAACCATGCAACGAGCCATAAAATCCACGACATCCTTTTTCAGGCCAACCTAGAAATACTCCTTCTTAAGATCCTGATACATCTTCTTACTCCCCAGATACATAGCAAAAGGACTCAAATGCGCCTTAGTCAAGATAGTGTGCCTCAACTCTTCATCCATCGGCACCACCACCCGAATCTTAAAGTACAAAACTCCTTCCTTATTAAAACCAAAATCCATCTGATTCCCATCCAAGATATCCTTAATCTGAGGCACCGACGTCTCATCATAGGGTTGTTTCTCTTTTATCATCTGCAACATCGAAGGCTTCACTTGCAACTCTGCTAACAACCCACCATTACAAGAACTAAAACTCGCAAACATTGCCCTTAACTCCACCATGACCTTTCTACTCAAGGCATCCGCTACGTTCACTTTTCCCGGTTGATACTCAATTGTTAGGTCATAATCCTTAAGCAACTCCAACCATCTTCGTTACCTAAGGTTTAATTCCTTCTGCAACATCAAATACTTCAAACTTTTGTGATCCGTGCACACGATACACTTCCAACATTAGCACACACCCTAAATTCACTTAAGATGCATCACTATATACGAAAAACTCATTCCCTGACTCAAGATGAATCAATATTGTCGCTTGCGTGAAAGCTTCCTTCAACTTGTCAAAGCTTGCTGCCTAGCTTCCGTTCACTCAAAACTTACATCTTTCTGTAACAACTTCGTCAAAGGGGCAGCAATCTTTGAAAACCTATCTACGAAGCATCGGTAGTATCCCGCCAACCCCAGGAAACTACAAACTGTAACCCCCTTAGCCCGGCCAAGATGCCCAACTGAACCAAGAAGGCTACATTAGGTTTACCGTAGCAAACCAAAGAGATACAACAAAACCCGGTCCATTTTTTTCCTTTTTATCTTATCTAGATTGCAATTATTAACCCTACATGTTCATGCGAACATCAGGTGCAACCCCAACTTAAGCGGGAATCAATTTAACATCCAATTGTTCACATTTGCAATTTAGGGACAAAATTGCAATTACAGAAAGTTTCAAGATAAAAGCTCAATTTTAAGTTACCAATCCTTTAGTTAGTCAGGTTCCAATCTTTCATTTCAAATATCAACTCAATCTGATCATTCTATCGCATACATTCGCATTGACAAGATTCAGGGACTAAAATGCAAAGAAAGCAAAACTGCCCCAATATGACAATAACTGCATTAACGGTCATCCGTACCGATATAGGTAAACCCGTATCGATACAGTTTGAAACACCCCATTTTGGTACACCTCCATGCTGTATTGATACGCCCAACTGAAATACTGAACTTTTAAAAACCTTGATGATCGTACCGATATGGCTCTTCGACGTTTCGGTACACGGGTTTGGAATGAAAAGATTGATTTCCAGTAGCTGAGACCCGTATCGAAACACCCCTTGCCGTACTGATACGCTAAGACCAAAATGGCCTAGGCGTATCGAAACACCATCCCTCGTACCGATCCCTTAAGCCTAAAAATGCCTAGCCGTACTAATACGGTCCCCCGCGTATCGGTATGACTGGGCCTATAATGTCATATTTTGCTGGTTTTTCATTCCAAAAACATACTTTAATCACTCCAACATGCTTAAAACACAATACCAACATGCCAAACATATCACTAGCCAACTAACATCACAATTCTAACGACACAACAAGGCTTCATGCATCAAATAGGAAATCTATAGGCATGCTTCCTAATTTTTGCATCCAAGCACACACCAAAAGACAAACCAACACCAAAATCAATCTTTAAAGGCCACTTACAACCCGAGAGCAACTAAAAAAACATGCTCAAACAGGGAGTTCCACAAAACATCTCCCAAAACACAACAAGTACCCCATTACCCTTATTCATTATACTCTAGTCTCTAACATACATTGGAAACAAGTCTTGCCAAGATCCCCTTGCTTCTTGCTTCCTTCCGAGACTTCAATTCTCTGCATTGATGGACAAAAGAGCGTAAGCACACAAGGCTTAGTGAGGAATGCTCAGAACAAAACACCATCAATGCCTTTAAAACCATTTACTTTACATCATTCTTTAAAACATCATGCCCTTTTTAAAACATGCACTTTACATCATTAGAACCAGCATATTAAACCATATGCTACTTGTATCATTAATCAACGACAAGTCACATTGCTAACCCTATACTTAAGCCATCCCATGCATTACTACCAAATTCAAAGCTTAAGAGAAACATGTATAAATCACATTATACAACGTAAAACATTTCAATGATACTTTAACAATTATATTGGCTTACATGTGATCATTAAACAAGTCCAATAACAAAACAGTTCATCGGATACACAGATTCAACAAGTGTTAACCCAACACTTCAAGCCATATCAACCGGAATAGCGAAACAATCAAAATCACGATACAATAACAACCGGGTACACTTTTAACCCTCAGGGACACCAACCCCTTTCATTGGTTAGATGCTTAACCCACTAACGGGAGTTTTCGATCCCATTATAACCTCTCAACCGTTAGGGTACTTGGTTGGAGTATTCGGTACGTCGTATAAACCCCTCAACATCCAAGGCAACTTATTTACAGTGCACTCAATCCTATGGCCGGCCAACTATATCCGATAACAATTTTAAAATCACATCACTTGCCAATATAGTTAACCCAATAACATTTACCTCACTATTTTTAACAAGCATTAGACCATGCCATTTCCAGAGCAACAACCATGCTTTAAAACATAAGTATAAACCATACTTTACAAGGATCACTTTACCATGTGCATCCTTAAGCAAAACATGCTTAAAAATAGTATATCGAATACTTTAAAACATGCTTAAACAATAGGTACATGAACACTAAACCAAGTGCATAAAATCATTCGAACAAGCACGACTGAGAGAGTAAAACCACTTTATACTTGCTTCTGAGTCTAGGTAAGCCTTTCAAGCTCTACCTTAACTCTCAAAACTTTATTCCCATAACATCAAAACGCTTTAAACCACGTTTTCACTCTCCGATACGTGAAACCTTGATTCGCCGATACGAAATCAAGTATTTGAAACCTCCAACGCTTCCCCAATCACTTTCGGATCAACCTCCCCTATTTATACCACAAAACAATAGAGGATTAATGCATCATAATGCATTCTAAACACATCAACTACATTCCTTCCCGAATTTCCACAAAACATTCACAATTAACCCTCCACAACAACCGAAAACATAATCAACACACTTCGATTAATAATCCAACCAACATCTATCATCCTAATATCACTTTCAACATCAAAAAACATCTAAAAATAGATCCAAATCAACCTACCACCTCCAGCAACCTTACAACCATAGAAACACCACAAAACCTCAAAACTAACAACCTAAACAAATAGAGATTTTTAAGTTTCGGGATTCCATTGATAAAAAACGCTTATCAACATCATTGAACATCCAAAATATAAATCAAAGCATCCTTAATTACTGGAAATTAGATCCAATCCGTGAATTAACTCATTTTCCCCAAATAACTCAATTAAACATTAGGAAATCATCAAAATCAGATTAGAAACACAAAACAAGGATCAAATGCTTGGGAATTTCAATAAAGAACCATACAATATAGGAGATCTCAGACCTTACCCCTATTATGAAGTTTCTCCCTCAATTGATTTATGAAAAGCTAAGAAAACACAAGATTATTGTAAGATTTTGTGTAAACAATATTTATAAAACAATTTGAAACAATAAAATCAAGATAGAAACCACCTCACCTCTGGAAATTTGATGAAAAACTGAGTGTTTGGCTGAGGAGAGAATAGAGAGAAAAAGTTGAGAGAAAATGACGTGATTTTTGTTTTGGAAAGTAATAACTAACTTTTAACAGAAATCATCTTTAATCAATAATTAAAACACATGTTAAATTATCTCCAATTAAGAGAGAAACCTTCAGAAACCAATTGGTAAAATAGCTCCTTAAAGATTCTAAGTATTTGACCCTTTTCATTTTAGTCACTAGGAAATCACAGTTTTCAAAACATTCATTTTGGTCACTAACCAAAATGTCCATCTTCCAAAACTCATTTTACAAAATCGATATCACCATTATTAAATATATAATTAATAATGATTTTAGAGCATTTTTCCATAATTTTTCCAACACCAAAAATATACGATCCTGAAACTGACTCGAATCCCTACTCCGGTCCACCAGACCGTCTAATAAACCACCAAACCGCTAAGCCCTAAAGCCGAGGCGTTAAAAATCTCCCCCACTTAAGAAAATTCATCCCCGAAATTTACCTAGAGGAAATAGTTGCGGAAACTGTTTCACCATATCCGACTTGCGTTCCCACGAGGCCTCCTCAACACCGCGATGCTTCCACAACACCTTAACAAACTCTACCGTCTTGCCACGTAGCACCTTACTGCTGGTATCAAGCACCTCTACCAGTTCTTCATCGTAAGATAGGTCTGGTCTCAATCTCCTCCACCAGCATGACATGAGATGGATCCGACCTATACCTTCGCAACACCGAAACGTGGAACACATCATGAATCTTTCCCAACTCTGGAGGTAGCCTCAAGCAATACACAATAGGACCCACACGCTCAATAACCTCGTAAGGTCCAATGAACCTCGGGCTAAGCTTCCCTTTCCGCCCAAACCGCAACACCTTTTTCTAGGGTGACATTTTCAAAAACAATTTATCACCCACAGCGTACTCTATATCCCTACGCTTCAAATCCGCATAGGATTTCTGGCGATCAACAGCTACTTTTAAGCACTCACATATCAACTTTACCTTTTTTGTTGTGCCTTTCAAAACATTGGGCATCGACACAAACTTTTCCCCCGCTTCTGCCCAACACACAGGAGTATGACATTTCCTGCCATACAACGCCTCATAAGGTACCATCTGTATGCTAGCATGATAACTGTTATTGTAAGAAAACTCCACCAATGGAAACTACCTCTCCCACGTTCCCTGGTACTCAATAACACAATACCTCAGCATATCCTCGAGAACCTGAACCACGCGCTCTGACTGGCAATCCGTCTGAGGATGATACGAGGTACTGAAATTTAACCGTGTTCCCAAAGCACGGTGCAGACTTACCCAAAACCTTACGGTGAACCGCGGATCCCTATCCGAAACTATAGATTTGGGCACTCCGTGCAAACGCACAATCTCAGAGATATACAGTTCAGCCAACTTGTCCAAGGTATACGTAGTATGCACTAGCACAAAATGCGCACACTTCTTAAACCGATCCACAATCACCCAAATGGAATCCTTTTTGGTAGACGTCAAAGGTAGCCCAGACACGAAATCCATAGTGATTCTTTGCCACTTCTATTCTGGTATCCTCAACGGGTGCAACAACCCAAAAGGAAACCGATGCTCAGCCTTTACCCACTGACAAACAATACACCGAGCAACAAAATCAACCACATCCTTCTTTAGTCCAACCCAAAAATACTCTTCTTTCAACCCTTGATACATTTTAGTACTACCGGGATGCATAGCAAAAGGACTAGCATGTGCCTCAGTCAGAATAGTATGCCTCAACTCTTCGTCCTCAGGCACCACTATTCGACCTTTGAAACACAGCACCCCATCATCATTGAAATAAAAATCCGTAGGATTTCCATCCTTGATATCTTCCACATGAGGTACCAAACTCCCATCATACGGTTGCTTCTCTTTAACCATCTGCGAAGAGGACGGCTTCACCTGCAACTCGGCCAACAAACCCCTATCATTCGTCACACTCAACTGAGCAAATAGGGCTCTCAACTCCACAGCCGCTTTTTTGCTCAAAGCATCCGCCACAACATTAGCTTTCCCCAGTTGATACTCAATGGCCAAATCATAATCTTTAAGCAACTCCAACCATCTATGTTGCCTAAGATTCAGCTCCTTCTGGGACATCAGATATTTCAAACTCTTATGATCCATATAAACCACACATTTCTCACCATAAAGGTAATGCCTCCAAATCTTCAAGGAAAACACAACCACTGCAAGCTCAAGATTGTGAGTAGGGTAGTTACGTTAATGCACCTTCAACTGCCTAGATGCATACGCCACTACCTTATCCTCCTGCATCAACACACAACCAAGCCCAACATACGACGCATCACTATTAACAATGAACTCCTTCCCTGATTCTAGTTAAACCGAGACTGGAGCTCGCATCAAGGCTTCCTTCAACCTTTCAAAAGCTTGCTGCCTATCTCCTGTCCACTCAAACTGAACATTCTTTTGTAGCAACTTTGTTAACGGAGCTGCCAAATTGGAGAAACCTTCCACAAACCTTCAGTAGTAACCCGCCAAACCAAGGAAACTCCTAACCGCCGTCACAGACTTGGGCTCCTTCCAACTTATTACAGCCTCAACCTTATGCGGATCGACACGTATTCTTTCGGCCGACACAACATACCCGAGGAACACAACTTCTTTAAGCTAGAACTCACATTTGCTTAACTTAGCATAAAGCTGATTAGCCATCAGCGTCTGAAGCATAATTCTCAAATGTCTATCATGATCCTTATTGGTATGATAGTACACAAGGATATCGTCAATAAACACAACCACAAACTGGTCTAAAAACTCATAAAACACTCGGTTCATCATGTCCATAAAAGTAGCTGGTGCATTGGTCAAACCAAGCGGCATCACAAGAAACTCATAATGCCTGTACCTCATACGGAAGGCTGTTTTGGGCACATCCACCTCCTTCACCTTTAACTGGTAGTACCCCGACCTCAAATCTATATCGAAAAACACCGAGGCTCCCCTGAACTGATCAAACAAATCATCTATCCACAGTAAGGGATACTTGCTCTTTATTATCAACTTATTCAGCTACTGGTAATCTATACACATCTGCAATGTACCATATTTCTTCTTAACAAACAACACTGACGCTCCCCATGGTGAGATACTAGGTCTAATGAACCCAAGGTCAAGCAACTCCTGCAACTGTGTTTTCAACTCTTTCAATTCCTTCGGAGCCATACGGTACGGAGCAATAGATACCGGTACCGTACCTGTAAAGACCTCAATGCTAAACTTTACCTCACGGTCAGGTGGCAACCCTAATAATTCCTCTGAAAAAACACCCAAAAACTCACATACGGTGCAAACATCCTGCACCCTCAACTCCTTTGATCTAAGATTCATAACATAGGCCAAATAAGCTGAAACAACATTCGATTTGCTTCCAAAGCTGAAACAACATTAGACAAAAACTTGGCATTCTCACCAACAACCACCACCTCATAATCATCTGACAACCTCAAGGATATTCGTTTGGTCTCAAAATCCACCAAAGCCTGATGTTCGGTTAGCCAATCTATACCCAGAATCACATCAAAACCATGGAATGGTAACTCCATCAAGTCCACAACAAACACATGTCCTTGAACCATCAATGGACACCTAATACAATCTCCTGACCATGACTGTTTCCCCAAGAGAACTAGTCACTCTAACACCCACGTTAAGAATTTCAACAGATATATCAAGCAACTCAACATACTCACTCGAAATGTATGAATAAGTAGAACCAGAATCAAACAACGAATACAACGACAAAGACTGTAGGGTAAAAGTACCTGCAATCACATCAGTGTCTTTGTAACCCTCGCGGTGCGTATACACCCTATCCGGTCCACTTCTCTCAAGCTGGATCACAACAGTATGAGCTACAGTCCTCTACCCACCATCTTGACGCTGAAACAGTCCGAGGCCTCAACCACGACTACATTGCAGAGCAACAATATGTGCAGCACCCTGCCCACCTCGAGCTAACAATGGACAATAACGCCTCTGATGGTTGCCTGACCTACAACTCCAACAAGCATTAGCCACCACAGGCGTAGGTGCCTGACCCTCCCTGGCAAAACACGAGCAATCTAACCTCAAATGATCTCGGGATCCACAAACCCAACAAGTGTTAAACAAGGCTCTAACCTGGGCACCCTGCCCCTAGACTCCACGTCCCACAACACCTCTGCCATGCCTCAGCTCCAAGCGAAACCTCTTGTCATGGTGTTTCTTAGCCTGGCCATCGCTATAACCCGAATCAACAGCTCTCTTACCCGAGCTAGAACCTCGCGATCCAGATGCCAAGCACAAATTTTGCTCTACATCCTTGGCTCGCAAAACCAACACATCAAAGTTGGTGTAATCAGCGGCAAGTATGTATGTCTTAACATCCTGCACAAGCCCATAGCGAAAATGATAACATCAAGTACGCTCGTCAGGAACCAACTCAGGTGCATACTGACTCAACCTCACGAACTGCACCTCGTACTCTGCAACAAACATAATGCCTTGCACTAGAGCCATAAACTCGCATTTCTTTTCGTCCTGATATCAGACTCCCAAAAATTTCTTTCGAAATGCCTCACAGAAGAACTCCCAGGTCACATACTCGGTCACCATACCGGATATCGTGGTAGTCCACCATGCATAAGCATCACCCTATAGCAGGGAAATAATACAGCCCAGCTTACGAGCATTGGTGTACCACATCTGGCCCAATATCGTCTTAGTACTGGCCAACTAACCCTCAGAAGCCTCAGGTAACAAACCTCGGAACTCAACTCCGCCCAAACTACGAAGATGGTCAAGTGGCAAACCTTGCCCCTCAACCGGTGGTGCTAGCACAAGAACACCTGCAACTGCTGCCTGAAAAGCACCGGTAATAGCTTGTATCAACGGTGCCATATCACCCATCCCTGGCCCAGCTGGCGTAGGTGGCACTTGTTCAACTCCCTCCGGTGGATTAGGTGGGGGTGGTGCCAACCCTCCAGGAGGTACAACTTCTCCTTTAGCATCCTGCCCAGTAGCAGCAACAATCGTACCTGATCACAACTCTCTCCTCGGTCCCATTTTGCTAAAATATATCTAAGGCATGATAATCATTTCAAAACAAAACACTCAGGCCAGCCTTAAGCAAGGATCCAAGACTTTTATTTCAAAAATCAAAACTTTTCAGACTATAATAATAAGGTAATGGGTACCCCCAAAACTTCCTCAACATAACATACAATAGCCAACATTTATATATCAATCACCGTGCATATCCACCAGCGTACATACAACAATCACTGTACAAATCAAACAAGGCAACATCACAACAACCTCCCAACGAACCAAACCTGGCTCTGATACCACCAAATGTAACCCCTTAACCAGGCCTAGACCCCCAACCGAACCAAGAAGACTACATTAGGTTTGCAGTAGCAAACCAAAGAGATAGAACAAAACTAGTCCATTTTTTCCTTTTTATCTTATTTAGACGCCAATTATCAACCCTACATGTTCATGAGGACATCAGGTGCAACCCCGACTCAATCGGGCATCAATTTGACATCCAAATGTTTACATTTGCAATTGTAGCGATGTCCCTTTTCGCTAAAAAAAACGTGGGTTTCGAAGTGTTTGTGATTTTCGGATATAAAACGTTTATTCCGTGGGGGTTTAAAAAAACCACATTTTATTTAAAAATTGGAGTCACCACCGGCCACTTAGGTAGGCCGGACACCGTAAAACCAGAGATTCGAAAAACTTTGAGTTCGGGAGTCGGTTAAGGATGGGGAAGGATTAGCACCCCCACACCGCCCAAAATTGGTACTTTAATAATTACCGATTTATTAATATTGAATTTTCTGGGTTAAAGTGATGATTAGTTTAAAATTCGGTTATAATTGCGAATAAATTTTAAAGGCCCCGTTATCCGAGGGTAAACGCCCAACCACTATCACTATGCCTAATACTGGCCCCGTTTACGCTCGGATAAAAGGACACCGCATTGACAATTTATATATTCCATTATGCAAACTTAGTGAGCAAAATATAAAACATGAAAAATAATTTAAATACAATACAAATAAATATTAACATAATAAAATACTAATCTAATAAAATATTAATCTAAAACATACATACATAAATATTAATCTAACTCATAAATAAAAACATATCTAATATAAATAAAATATTAATATAAAACACAAATTTAAAACATATTAAATACTAATCTAAAACATAAACATACAAACTAAAAAATAATACTACAATTTTAAAATAACTAATACTTCATTAAATTATAAAAATTACAACACTAATAAAAAAGGGAAGAAAATATACCTAACTAGGAGCTCGAATAAGGAACCCTGACTGAACCGCACCGAGATCTACCGCGACCCATCCAAAAATATTAACTAGATCGGACCTAAAATAGGACCCCGATCGAATGTTGGATCGAACCAACTGGGGTTGAGGGCACTGCCCCCAACCTCGGCCAGCCTTGCGGCCGACCTAGCCCCCGTGAATTGGGTGGCAATTCAATTGCCATTTTCATGGCAAAATTGGGCGTGTAATTCTTGTGTGAATTGGCTGCCTATTTATAGGCCAAAGGGGATGGGTTAAGGGTGACGTGGAGCACCTTGCTCCACGCAATTTTCTTCCTTTTTTAATATATTTTTTATATTTTTTTGATTTTTTATTAATTTTATATTATTACTAAAATAATACTAATAACACTAAAACCCGGTCAAAAATGAGTGATTACAGTTGCCCCTCTTTGCTTGTTCTTGTGAAACGAGGACAAAGCAAAGATCAAAAGCACTCATTTTTGACCTACTTTCTTGTCTTTGGCTTCGGAATCACGTGTTCTTCTGGAACTATCCGCTCTTCCTTAGCTGAATCTTCAGGCTCGTAAGTTCTTCCTATATAGAGCTTCGTCACCTTCCGATCTTGGAGTTATAGGCTCTTTCCACATAGAACCCTTCACTCTGAAGCCTCGAGTTATGAGTCCCTCCTATATAGAACCTTTCATTACGAGAGGCGGTGCAGCTTGGAGTCCTTCCTATATAGAACTCTTCGCCTTCAACGCTGGTTTTTCCTATATAAAACTTTTCTCGTCATCGATGGATTCTTCCGACCGGGAGTTCCTCCTATATAGAATCGCTAGTCTTCAAACCCCGGAGCCGTCGGTCCTTCCTATATAGATCTTTTGGCGTCTGAAATCTCGAGAGCTACAGGTTCTTCCTATATAGAACCTTTCACCTAAGACAATAAAGCTCGGAGCCCTTCCTATATAGAACTCTTTCGCTTTGACACTGTGAGTTTTCCCTATATAAAACCTTGTGTATCATGGGTGAATTCCTTCGACTGGGAGTTCTTCCTATATAGAACTGCTAGTCTTTACCCTGGAGTTGTAAGTTCTTCCTATATAGAACTTTTAGCTTCTGAAATCTTGGAGCTACGGATTCTTCCTATATAGAATCTTTTACTCTAAGACAATAAAGCTCGGAGCCCTTCCTATATAGAACTCTTCGCTTTCGACACAACAGGTTTTCCCTATATAAAACCTTGTGTATCATGGGTGAATTCCTTCGACTGGGAGTTCTTCCTATATAGAACTGCTAGTCTTCACCCTGGAGTTGTAAGTCTTTCCTATATAGAACTTTCAGCTTCTGAAGCCTCAGAGCGGCGAATTCTTCCTATATAGAACCTCTCTCTCTAGGCGCTTGGAAACATATGCCTTTTGTATGTAGAACCACTGTCTTCACATTTGGGATTCACACCACGATGGCCACCGATGTCTCTTTGAATCCACAGATACCTGTCTAAGATAAAACAAAATGCTATGACAAATGAATTGACATGCTCCTAATCCTAGTGATGTCTGACTATTCATGATGCATGAGTGTCAATATCTTGGTGAGCTTGTTTTGGTCCTTATTCGATCTCGTTGTTCATTTTTCCTTTTTCACGGGCGTCGATACCCCACTTCTTTTCGTCAGTTCAACCATTCCAACCTTTCTTTTTCTCCATTTACGACTTGAATTCTAAAGTGCCCTTTCGGGTTTTCGCTTTAGAGAGTTTTTTTCCACTTTTTTCTTTTTTTCTCTTTTTCTTTTAGCCTTTTTGTTCTAAAGTCTTACACCTGAAAGGTCGTTCCTCGATTTCTTCATCTCTTTACTTCTTCTTTTGTAGGCTCTTAAATCCTCATTTGAACATGCTTTTAAACCTTTTGTGCGAAAGGCCTTCTTGTCTTCAGGGTTATCACTTGTCTTCATAAATGATCCTCTGGTTCTTATATTATTTTTATAAGAACCATTGTCATCTTCTTCGCTTGGCGTTGCCCCATTCAACCACGGGCTCCACTGCTTTGAATTTTTTGACCCATCATACAGAGCCTTGATCTATTTCTAGTCACTAGGGTGAGCCAAAATGCTTCCATCCCCTGAGCTCATCCTTGATCTTCTCGTAGCACTTCGACGGGAACTAACTCTCGGTCCCTATGCTTTAAATCTCATAATCATTCATTTTTAAAGTAAAGTAAAAGGCAATTTACTTGTGTATATTTCAAAAAATAATGATTGTTTGAAAAGATAACAGTCATTTTGAAAATCACAACTTGGACGGGATACCAAACATTTTGAAGACATTGTTTGGAACAAATGGTAAACATCTTTTTCTTTATTTTTAAGTACCAAACATTTTTTATAAAATAATGCTTGGAGAATGGTAAACAAAACTCGACGTGTATTGCCAAACATTTTTAAAAACTAATGTTTGGGGGAAATGGTAAACATCAAAACTTTGGGAGAAAATGTCAAACCTTTTAAAACATGTTTGCCCCCGAAATATCAAACACCATAGCGCATCTGCTTCAAGTTGCCAGAGATCAACTCTAATGAAGCGCCTATTTAGAAGATCTTGACCATTGTGGAGATATATGCCAATGTATAGTTTCTTCTGGTCTAATAGGCTTTTGAGAGGAACAACCCTACCTAGTTTCTACCCGTTTAAGGTGGCTCTCTTAATCTCACTATCTCACCATGCCCCATCCTTCCCTCATTTGGGTGTCGATCAAGCACTTCAAGTTTGACGTTCCTTGAAGAAAAGTTAACCCTTATAGGCGGAATGAAATCAAGACATTCTCATTCAACTTGGATATCTATGGATGACGAGAATGGTCTTTGGGGCTTGTAATGTAGGCCTTTGGTTTATGGTTAAGTGAAACAGTATTTGTACTTGTGTAACTTGGATATGCCCATTATTCCTTCTTTTTTTGGATCACTCTATTTGCCGTTTTGGGGTTTTCACCATAGAGTTCATTTTTTTTTTTTTATTGTATCTTGCCTTGCATTCTCGGCTATATACTGATGTTCGTTTTCTGTTCAATAATGCTTGATCCTCCAAAACTCCTCGAAACTGAGATTTCTTGAATGAAGGACTATGAATACATTTCTGGGAATTCTTGTGATTGGCACGCCCAGATGAAATGTTATTCTTGCTTTCTTTTTTCTCTTTTTTCTTTTTCACTTTTTCTCTTGGATCGCTCTAGACTACCCATTTTTGGGTTTTCACCCTAGAGGTCACTTCCTTCAGTGTATTTTGGTTGGATATTGATGCCAGTAGGCTCAGGTAGACTACTCTTTTTCTTCATTTTTAGGATCACTCTAGACTGCCCATTTTTGGGTTTTCACCCTAGAGGTCATTTCCTTTTTCAAAATTGGCAATCTTCGGGCCGACTTGTCTTGACTTGGCTTCAATTCGAGCTTCTATACTAATTTTCAAAACTGATGTTTACTTGAAATGTGGATTCCTTCTGTCTCTTGCTCATAGTTGAAGTCTCGTTCTTGTATTGTTTGATCTGTGTGTGAAACATATACAATATTATTTCTTTCTTTCTTTTTCTTTTTTCTCTTTTTTATACTGTTCATTCTGGGTTTTTAGCATTAAATCTCTTTCTTCTTATTCGAGTCTATGAATGTATCCTTGAATCAACACGGATCTATACTGGTATTGATGCGATCTTTCGTTCGGAGTTAATTGCCTCTCTGCAGCTCTTCTAATATTTACTCGATCTGGATTGCTTCGGCCTTCTGATTACCATTTATCTTCTTTTTTGGTTTTTCGTTTGGACATATCCATGTTTTCAACCACTTTCTTCTGGTGATTTTCTGATCTTCGTATCCAATCTATATAGTCTCATCTGTGTCTTCTGGTAAAGTAAAAGAACACCATTCATTGTCATATTCACAAATGTCCTGAGAATGCCTTCAGGGGGTAGAGGTTTAGGGTCAACTTTCATTTCAAGGATCTAAAATGACAAGTGCCTGAGAAGATAAATTCTTAAAATGGAAACTGCCCATTGTCTAAACACTCGCTTTTGTTCCTCTGTTGGCCTAAGTAAACTAGCAGATACTCACATTTACAGTATCACCACAACATTCAATCTCTTCTAAATATATGCAACTTAGAGTTGATCTTTGGGTTTGAAGCAAATGTACTGTTGCATTCAAAATTCGAGGACCTGGTATAGAAATGATATATACATACGTCCATTAAAAAATGCATGTATATGCATATGGGAAAACTACCCCATAAAAATAAAATGTTTAAAGAATCAAGAATGTAAAAATGCTTTTCTAAATGGAAATGTGATTTTTTAATTCTAATAAACAATGATTTTTTTGTTGAGAATTTCTTTGTGAAATGATGAGAAAACCGTAGGGACCTTTGGATTATCTCCAGGGTACTAACTCATTCTGCCCCTTCCAAGGTAGTGTAGGCTTGCCTCTTCTCTTGTTTTTCCACCGCTGGATCAACTCTCTCGTCATGACTTCCTCGTCAACCAGCTTCTTAATTTTTATATTAACGACCCCAAATTTCTTAGTGTCATGCCCCAGCGCCTCAATGTTTTAAAAGTTGTACCCATTTATCTCTTTGTTTCCTTCTGCTCCTAGGCAAGTCTGGTCTTTAAACTTAGGTCCTGGAGTGCATGTTCAATTCTCTCTCCGACTGTCATGAAGTCCTCAAAGCTGGCTTTCATTTTCTCGAGCATCTTATTAAAGAAGAAATATGAAAGGTGGCATAGAAGTCAATTTCCTCTTCATCTACGGGAGGTTGCACCTGGGTCACTAAACATAGACACCTCAAAGCACATTCCTTGAAGCTTTCATCAAGTTTCATCTTCGTAGCCTAGAGATACCGACGACTTAGTGCTAGGTCCAAAGCATATCATATCGGGGTAGGTCCTGCTAGACTGTCGGGGAAGTAGTGGATCGGTAATTTTCAATGTAGCCCCCATCTTTTTTTTGTAGAATATGGTCACGCGAATCTTGGGGCATCTTTTTCCTTTATTATGCGTAAATCTGGAAATCTTTGGAATCCGGAGGAACGACCAAATCGGGGTTCAAACAGAGTTTTCTTGCATTAAAGGCATCAAACTCTTTCTTTTTCTCTCTCTTTTTCTCTCGAGTCCATCTTCTAACTGCTCGAATCTTGATTTTTGAGTGTCTTGAATTCTTTTATTCACGATAAAACTCTAATTGTTCTTTGGATTACCCCCAAAAATTTTATGCAAGATAATGATAATGTTATGTAAAAATATGTCATGACTGTATGCAATGCAATGCAATCCTAAAATATAAACATGAATGCAATAAGGTATTGATTCCAAAAGTGATCCTCATAGAACGACGTTCATTGAGGACAAAAGGTTTCATTATATCAGATATTAGATATTCACAGTTACTGATAAGCTTCAGTGCCTACTTTCTTAACTTCATCCAGTAGTCCGGTCAGCTTGCCTCTGTAGTCCAACACTTGATCCACGTTTTGATAAAGCTGCCACCTTGTTAAGCCGCCTTACCTGCTTGAGTAATATCGATCTTCGGGTCTTCATCTATCCCCTGCTTAGTCTTTCGTAGCTTGGAAGTTGCCCTTTCCAACTGATAACATCCTGACTTGATTCTTGCTTGACTAGTTTTTCTTCTTTCAATATTTCGAGTCGTCTTTCAACTAGACAACACCGTTCATCTATTCATTAAAGGTGGCCCAAACTGATATTCTTAAACACTCAGGAAAGCTTTTGATGATCATTCTGCAAATTCAATTTTATCCAAGTTATCTCTCTCATCTGAGCTGACTGAACTCGAAATAATATCCCTCTCCTGGGATACCCCTATCTCTGATCTTCAAATTTAACTCGCTTGAGTGACCCACTTCGGTATTACTCGAACTTTGTCCTGGATATCGATTCCTCCTCAACTTTGCCCCTCGGGTGATTGTTAGCTCACTATAGAATTGGGGAACTCCGTCTTCGAAACCTAAAATCCTCATCGCGATAAGATCTTGAACTCATTCCTCAGGGCCTCGCAATCCTCAATACCGTGACTCAAACTTCCTAAACGGTAACTGCCTCTAGCACGTGTGTAGTAATCTCTTGGATAAAACGGTCTCTTCGCTAGAGACTTCAACGAGGTAACAAGGGTTCAATTTGTCGTATTTGGCTGACTTGGAGGTAGAATTCTGACTATCTCGCTCTCTATTCTGATCCTTAATCGGTTATTTTTTCGGTTTGATGGATCGCTTACCTTTCGTTTTGATGGATCGCTTACCTTTTGTCAAAGTATTCATCTGATTCATCACGTCTTCCTTCTGCTTCTTTCAACTCTTGCACTTCACTTTGCTCATTACTAGTACCGTGTCTCCTTACCGTGTTTGACCTGAAGTCTTCAAATGGTTCTTCTTCTATTGTCTCCGATCTTGTTATGGGACAAAACCCTGGATCCGTGCCCTCTAATATCTGACCAGACGACCCTTTGCCGATTATGAACGATTTCTGAGATTTGAGGGACCACTTCGGGAATCAATACCCTATAAATGCGATAATGCATGCAAATGCGATGTTGATTCTCGAACAGTCTTTGAAAAACTTTCAATAGAGAAAATGTATGTTTGCATGAAATTAATAATGAATTACAGGCAACAGTTGAATTTATTCTGGAGGCCTTGACTTCGGGAAACAAAACCTGTGCTCCACGTCTCGACGTCGTCTTTAGGATGATGGATGACTCCGTCTTCTCCTCTTATTCTATTCTATGGACTCGTGACGTCGTGATCTTTATTTTTGTGGCTTCTGAAAAGGACATCAGACAATATATTTTCTTCTGTAGATCTGGGTACGTCTAAACAGGGATGGATTCTATCGATCCTAGGGGAGTACTTTAAAACTTTTTGGGGTTTAAATTAAAAATTTCAAGGATCATTTGGTTTAAAAATTTCCCCTTTTTATTATCAAAAAGTTTTAACTTACTTAAAAAATGAAACTTTTAGGTTTCTTTTTGTTATTATTATTATTCTGAAAGTTTTATGAGGGAAGAAGTTTCAAAGCAAAATAATAATATTTTCATTTTTTTAAAATGAGTTAAATTAAAATCTGAGATTTTTTTTAAATGGTCAAATGTGAAGATTTAAAATTGGGGTTCTGCGGCCCTGGCTGAATCTTCTACGTCGCACGTGCCTTACTATCGTACCGTCTTCTTTCTTGATTGGTCTTTGCTCGGCCTAACTTGATACTATAATATTATCGTTCCCGACAAAGCAGACTTTTTCTATTTTGAAAGCCTTTTAATGAACTGTTCTTGAATCAACACCATGTCATGATATACAACATGAATGCAAATAAAGGCGTTGGTAATCACCCTTTCGAACGACTTTAATGGGAATTAAAGGGTCCAGATTACAAAAAAGATCCATATTACAAAAGGAGTCCCTATTACAAAAAGAGTCTATTACAAAGTCTTAATTAAAAAATAAAGTTCTACACATAATCCCTAGCTCTACCTCCTAGCTCCTAGACAGCTCTGAGCAACTTGATAAACCTTGGTGCTTCTTCCATGTCCGGGGTTACGAAAGGTCGGAGAGTCGCGGCTTCGGTAGCTAAGTCATTCACACACCTTGTAGCTCGTTGTATGTCCACCATCAGGGTCTCGTGTATATACTTTGGCACTGCACGCTTGTTCGGCAAATCGTTACCTCGGATCTGTTGATTAATCTCTGACCAATGTCATACAACTGGATCGATGCCATCCTTCCTAAGACACGTTTTTCCATGATGAAAGACTTTCTAATCGGGCAAACCACTTGAATCAACGCCTCTATGTAATGTGGATGCAATGATAATGCAACAAAAATATGTGTAAAATAAAAATAAAACACAGAAAAATGAGTTAGTACCGGATAAAAATAATAAATATATAAATAAAATGACAAATTAAATAAGGTAAATAAACAAAATGACCCTATTTATCTAGTCTAAAACACCTAAGGTTATCTGCATGGCTCTAACAGGGTGGGTTTCTATGTTCTCTACATGCAGTGTTGGTGCTAGGAGGTACCCGAATTGTCCTTGCTGTCCCCTACTAAGGGTAGCAAGGCCCCCGATCATCACCCATTATAGGCTCCTTTCAACCGGGTTCAATTCAGGGGGACCCATTCGCTTATGCCCGTACGAAGGAACGATATCCTTACGAAAGCATAAGGTACTCGAGCCCCGAAGGTACTTGCTAGGCCCATACGGGAGAACGATATCTCCACGAAAGCATTAGCGTTTTCCCCCCACTTAAAAAAACGGGTTTATATGCCATATTTTAAATGCGTTAAAATAAACGCGCAATTATAACCGAATGTTAATTTAATAGTCACTTTAACCCAGAATTTCTAATATTAATAAAGCGGTAATTATTTTAAAAGCTTGACTCTCATTTGTTCTTGAAAAACAAAAAATTCTCCCCAGCGGAGTCGCCATCTGTAGCGATGTCCCTTTTCGCTAAAAAAAACGTGGGTTTCGAAGTGTTTGTGATTTTTCGGATATTAAACGTTTATTCCGTGAGGGTTTAAAAAAACTGCATTTTATTTAAAAATTGGAGTCGCCATCGGCCACTTAGGTAGGCCGGACACCGTAAAACCAAAGATTCGAAAAACTTTGAGTTCGGGAGTCGGTTACAAATGGGGAAGGATTAGCACCCCCACACTGCCCAAAATTGGTACTTTAATAATTACCGATTTATTAATATTGAATTTTCCGGGTTAAAGTGACGATTAGTTTAAAATTCGGTTATAATTGCGAATAAATTTTAAAGGCCCCGTTATCCGAGGGTAAACGCCCAACCACTATCACTACGCCTGATACTGGCCCCGTTTACGCTCGGATAAAAGGACACCGCATTGACAATTTATATATTCCATTATGCAAACTTAGTGAGCAAAATATAAAACATGACAAATAATTTAAATACAATACAAATAAATATTAACATAATAAAATACTAATCTAATAAAATATTAATCTAAAACATACATACATAAATATTAATCTAACTCATAAATAAAAACATATCTAATATAAATAAAATATTAATATAAAACACAAATTTAAAACATATTAAATACTAATCTAAAACATAAACATACAAACTAAAAAATAAGACTACAATTTTAAAATAACTAATACTTCATTAAATTATAAAAATTACAACACTAATAAAAAAGGGAAGAAAATATACCTAACTAGGAGCTCGAATAAGGAACCCTAACTGAACCCCACCGAGATCTACCGCGACCCCTCCAAAAATTTTAACTAGATCGGACCTAAAATAGGACCCCGATCGAATGTTGGATCGAACCAACTGGGGTCGAGGGCACTGCCCCCAACCCCGACCAGCCTTGCGGCCGGCCTAGCCCCCATGAATTGGGTGGCAATTCAATTGCCATTTTCATGGCAAAATTGGGTGTGTAATTCTTGTGTGAATTGGCTGCCTATTTATAGGCCAAAGGGGATGGGTTAAGGGTGACGTGGAGCACCCTGCTCCACGCAATTTTCTTCCTTTTTTTTAATATATTTTTTTTGATTTTTTATTAATTTTATATTATTATTAAAATAATACTAATAACACTAAAACCCGGTCAAAAATGAGTGATTACAGCAATTTAGGGACCAAATTGTAATTAGAGAAAATTTTAGGATTAAAGCTCACTTTTAAGTTACCAATCCTTTAGTTAGTCAGGTTCTAATCCTTTATTTCAATTATCAACTCAATCCACTCATTTTATCATATACATTCACATTGACAAGATTCAGGGACTAAAATGCAAAGAAAGCAAAACTGCCCTAATGCGACAATAACTGCATTAACGGTCATCCATACCGATACAGGTAAACCTGTATCAATACAGTTTGAAACACCCCATTTCGGTACACCTCCATGCCATATCGATACGCCCAACTGAAATACCGAACTTTTGAAAACCTTGATGATCGTACCGATATGGCTCTTCAACATTTCGGTACACGGGTTTGGAACGGAAAAATTGATTTCCAGTAACTAAGACCCGTATAGAAACACCCCTTGCCGTACCGATATGCTAAGACCAAAATGGCCTCGGCGTATCGAAACACCATCCCTCGTACCGATCCCTTAAGCCTAAAAATGCCTAGCCGTACCGATACAGTCCCCCGCGTATCGGTACGCCTGATCCTGTAATGTCACATTTTACTTGTTTTTCATTCTAAAAACATACTTTAATCACTCCAACATGCTTAAACCACAATACCAATATGCCAAACATTTCACTAGCCAACTAGCATCACAATTCTAACAACACAATAAGGCTTCATGCATCAAAAAGGAAATCTATAGGCATGCTTCCTAATTTTTTCATCAAAGCACACACCAAAAGACAAACCAACAACGAAATCAATCTTTAAAGGCCACTTACAACCCGAGACCAACTAAAGAAACATGCTCAAACATGGAGTTCCATAAAACATCTCCCAAAACACAACAAGTACCCCATTGCCCTTATTCATTATAGTCTAGTCTCTAACATACTTTGGAAACAAGTCTTGCCAAGATCCCCTTGCTTCTTGGTGCCTTCTTGGACTTTAATTCTCTGCATTGATGGACAAAAAGAGTGTAAGCAAACAAGGCTTAGTGAGGAATGCTCAGAACAAAACACCATCAATGCCTTTAAAACCATTTACTTTACATCATCCTTTAAAACATCCTGCCCTTTTTAAAACATGCACTTTACATATTTAGAACCAACATATTAAACCGTATGCTACATGTATCATTAATCAACAACAAGTCATATTGCTAACCCTCTACTTAAGCCTTCCCATGCATTACTACCAAATGCAAAGCTCAAGGAGAAACATGTATAAATCACATTATACAACGTAAAACATTTCAATGATACATTAACAATTATACTGGCATACAAGTGATCATTAAACAAGTCCAATAACAAAAGAGTTCATCGGATACACGGATTCAACAAGTGTTAACCCAACACTTCAAGACATCTCAACCGGAATAGCGATACAATCACAATCATGGTACAATAACAACTGGGTACACTTTCAACCCTCAGGGACACCAACCCCTTTCATCGGTTAGATGCTTAACCCAGTAACGGGAGTTTTCAGTACCATATAACCCTTCAATCGTTAGGGTACTTGGATGGAGTATTCGGTACGCCGTATAAACCCCTCAACATCCAAGGCAACTTATTTATAGTGCACTCAATCCTATGGCCGGCCAACTATATCCGATAACAATTTTAAAATCACATCACTTGCCAATATAGTTAACCCAATAACATTTACCTCACTATTTTTAACAAGCATTAGACCATGCCATTTCCAAAGCAACAATCATGCTTTAAAACATAAGTATAAACCATACTTTACAAGGATCACTTACCATGTGCATTCTTCAGCAAAACATGCTTAAAAACAGTATATCGAATACTTTAAAACATGTTTAAGCAATAGGTACATGAACACTAAACCAAGTGCATAAAATCATTCAAACGAGCACAACCGAGAGAGTAAAACCACTTTATACTTACTTCCGAGTCTAGGTAAGCATTTCAAGCTCTACCTTAACTCCCAAAACTCTGTTCCCATAACATCAAAATGCTTTAAACCACGTTTTCACTCACCGATACGTGAAACCTCTATTCGCCGACGCGAAATCAAGTATCCGAAACCTCCAACGCTTCCCCAATCATTTTCGAAAGATTAATGCATCATAATGCATTCTAAACACAGCAACTACAATCCTTCTCAGATTTCCACAAAACCTTCACAATTAACCCTCCACAACAACCGAAAACATAACCAACACACTTCGATTCACAACCCAACCAACATCTATCAACCTAACATCACTTTCAACATCAAAACACATATAAAAACAGATCCAAATCAACCAACCACCTCCAGCAACCTTACAACCATAGAACACCACAAAACCTCAAAACTAACAACCTAAACAATTAGAGATTCTTAAGTTTCAGGATTCCATTGATAAAAATCACTTATCAACATCATTAAACATCCAAAATATAAATAAAAGCATCCTTAATTACTTGAAATTAGATCCAATCCGTGAATTAACATATTTTCCCCAAATAACTCAATTAAACATTAGAAAATCATCAAAATCAGATTAGAAACACAAAAACAAGGATCAAATGCTTGGGAATTTCAGTAAAGAACCATACAATAGAGGAGATCTCGGACCTTACCCCTATTGTGAAGTTTCTCCCTCAATTGATTTGTGAAAAGCTAAGAAAACACAAGATTATTGTAAGATTTTGTGTAAACAATCTTTATAAAACAATTTGAAACAATAAAATCAAGCTAGAAACCACCTCACATCTGTGAATTTGATGAAAACATGTTTGTTTGACTGAGGAGAGAATGGAGAGAAAAAGTTGAGAAAAAATGACGTGATTTTTGTTTTGGAAAGTAATAACTAACTTTTAACAAAAATCTTCTTTAATCAATAATTAAAACACATGTTAAAATATCTCCAATTAAGAGAGAAACCTTCAGAAACCAATTGGTAAAATAGCTCCTTAAAGATTCTAAGTATTTGACCCTTTTCATTTTAGTCACTAGGAAATCACAGTTTTCAAAACTTTCATTTTGGTCACTAACCAAAATGCCCGTCTTCCAAAACTTGTTTTACAAAATCGATATCACCATTATTAAATATATAATTAGTAATGATTTTAGAGCATTTTTCCATAATTTTTCCAACACCAAAAATATACGATCCTAAAACAGACTCGAATCCCTACTCCGGTCCATTAGACCATCTAATAAACCACCAAACCGCTAAGCCCTAAATCTGGGGCGTTACACGAACTTTCGAAATAGACTTCGGCTGCTTCCAACTCACAATGGCCTCAACTTTTTGCGGACCCACACTAATACCCTCGGCCGAAACAACATGTCCAAGGAAAACCACCTACTTGATCCAGAACTCCCATTTACTTATCTTGGCATAAAGCTTGCTGTCCAACAGAACTCGCAACACAATTAGGAGATGTCGATTGTGATCTTCCTCGATATGCGAGTACACAAGAATGTCATCGATGAACACTACCATGAATTGGTCCAAAAACTCATGGAACACCCTATTCATCATATCCATGAACGCAGCCGGTGCATTTTTCAAACCAAACGACATCACTAAGAACTCGTAATGCCCATAATGTGTGCGAAAAGATGTCTTTGTCACATCTTTATCCTTCACCTTCAACTAAAAATACCCCGACCTCATATCAATCGTAGAAAACACTGTAGCACCCTGAACTGATCAAACAAATCATCAATCATTGGCAAAAGATACTTGTTCTTAATCATCAACTTGTTCAGTTGCCGATAATCAATGCATATTCTTATCGTGCCATCCTTCTTTTTCACAAACAACACTGATACTCCCCACGGTGACACACTCTGCTGAATAAACCCATGATCCAACAACTCTTGTAACTGCATCTTCAACTCTTTCGGTGCCATATGATACAGAGTAATCGACATCGAAGCTGTATCCGCGTACGTTTCAATGCAAAAATCTATCTCCCTATCCGACGATAAACCAGACAATTCTTCTAGAAACACTCTTAGAAAATCATAAATTGTCTGAATATCCTAGGCACGCGCTTCCTTCAAATTCGAATTCATAACATAGGTATGCTTGACCCCCAAACTCCAACAACTTTTGCACCTCCAAAGCAGAAACCACATTTGACATGAACTTTACATTCTCGCCCACAACCACAACTTCATAGTTCTCAGAAAGTTTCAAAGAAACTCGCTTGGCTTCAAAATCCAATATAGCTTTGTCTCGAGACAACCAATCCATACCTAAAATCACATCGAAATTGTAAAATGGTAACTCCATCAGATAGCCTCAAACACCTGCCCTTGAACCATCAAGGGAAAAGTCCTATGCAACTTCCTAGCTACAACCGTCTCACCAAAGGAACTTGTTACCTTGCATACCAACATCTAACAATTCTACAGGTAAATCCAACAAACATGTATGCTCGTGCAAAATGTAGGAATGCTTAGAACAGGAATCAATCAAATATAAAAAAGGTATAGATTGCAAGGTAAAGGTACCTACGATCATATCGGTATCATTCCTCCCTACACGGTGAGAAAAGACCCTCACCGGTCTACCCTCCTCAAGCTAAACCGTTATGGTATGCGCTACCACTTTTTGTCTATCATCCGTGCATTGGAAATGTCCACAGCCGTGCCTACGACCCCTCTGTGCCACTACAACTGGTACATGAGCCTGACCTTCTCTGGCCAACTGTGGACAATTCCTCCTAAGATGATCCCTTTATCCACAACTCCAACACATGCCTATAGCACCCTAACATTTCTCCGAATGTTTCCTTCCACACCTCCTACACTCAGGGACTCCAACGTCCATCACCATTTCCTCCCCGCCTTTGATTCAGACGATACCTCCTGTCCCTATGCCTCTTATAATGATCCTTACCAACATTAGACTCATCACTCCTCTTTCCTACCAAAGAACTCCTAGAATGAGCAGTCAAGCCCAAATTCTATTCTATGTCTTTTGCTCGAGAAACTAGAACATCAAACTCTATATAGTCGGTAGCCAACATGTACATCTTCACTACCTTAATCTACCCGTAATAGAGCCGTTCAAACCTCTATTGCTCATCCAGAACCAACTCGGGAGCATACTTACTCAGCCGCACAAACTGGATCTCGTACTCAGAAACATACATGTTTCCTTGCTCCAAAGCCATGAACTCCCTTTTCTTTTCATCTCTATATCGAGTTCCCAAATACTTCTTCTTGAAAGCCTCACAAAAGAATTCCCACGTAAAATTGGCAGGTTCCATTCCTGCGATCACAGTTGTCTACCAACTGTAAGCATCACCCTGAAGCAATGACACAATACACCCTAGCTTGCGTACATCTGTACACTCTATCTGGCCAAGGATTCTATTAGTACTAGCAAACAATTCCTCGGCTGCTTCAAGAATCAATCCTCTGAACTCAACACTACCCAGGCTACGCAGACACTCCAAGGGTAACCCAGTATTAACAACTGTAGGCGCGTTGCAGGTACATACACTTCAGCTATGGCCGCCTAGAAATCTCCTATCATCGCCTGAACTAACGGTGCCATATCACCAAAAATAGGTGCTTGGGGTGCTTGAGGCGCACCTCCCTCTACTCCAACACCAACAGGACGATTCGATGGTGGAGGAGGCAACTCATCATCGTGTGTATCCAGTACGCTACCCATATGAGCTCTAGTCTATTGTCTCAGTCCCATACGCAAAAATATGAGTCTAAACATGATAATGCAACAAAACAAACCAATTAGGCTAGCTCGCAGCAAGAATCCAAGTCACTCTTATTTAAAAACCAAATCATTGAACTCAAGTAGTAATAAGGTAATGTGTCCCAAGTTTAAACACCCCAAACATACCATATATCGAATACAATTTCACATATTCAATCACCGTATATGTCAAACAATATCAACCAACCAACCAAACATAAACCACCTCCCAACAATCATAACCTGGCTTTGATACCACCAAATGTAACCCTCTCGACCCGGTCTAGCCGAAAGACCGAATTGAGCGAGCTACATTAGGGTTTACTAAAATAAACCCTAAAAAGATTACAACTAAAACGGTCTATTTTTTCCTTTTATCTCATCTAAATGAATTATTAAGTTCTATAGTGTTTATATGAGTCATGGTTAAAATTACAATTCAATCGGGCATTATTTCAACGTCCAATTGCTCGAAAACGCTTTACAGGGACTAAAACGTAATTCCAATATTTAAGAAGACTTTCATAAAATTAAAGTTACCGATCCTTAATTAGTCATGTTACATACCTTCATGTTAAATCTCAACTCAAAATAATCATTCATACCCATTTAATTACACATTTAAGAAACAGGTACCAAATTGCAAAGATTTCAAACTTCATATAGCATTTCAATAGATTTAACGGTCTACGTACCGGTACGAGTATCCTGCACTTCGGTATGGCATAAAAAGACAAAGGCGTACTGATATAATCCCCAAGTGTATTGGTACGGGCTTTTGTATTTAAAAAATTAGAATTCCAGTAGCTAAACATTGTATTGATACGGTAACCTGTGTACTGAAATAAGCACTATTTCACAGCTATGCGTACTGATACGGTTACCAGGCGTATCAATATGCCTAGGCTATTTTAAACATTTTAAGCCTCGAAAAATACTCGCGTACCGAAAATTGAGGGTCTGTACTGGTACGAGGCGACTTGTATTGACCTCTAGGTCCGACATATGACACTTTGGCTCAATCTAACACCTCTCATTCATCCTCTAATTATCATATAGCATCATACACATTAAATCATCAAACATAGCATCATAGATTGAGTCTACACTAAGCATGGCATACTCAAGCAATCACCTATGATCATGGTTTCTACCCAAGCATGCTTATTGTGTCCCAACCCCTCAAAACCACATGCCAAAACATCAAACAAGTCCAAACATTAGTCCAAACTATTTCAACAGGGAGTATCTCAAAATACATCTCCCAGAAACAACCCTATCAGATTGCCTTCTTATTACTACTTAACGTATATAAAACCATACTTTGTACCAAAATGTTCCTTAGATCCTCCCTTGCTCACGTGTCACCCGAGGAAGCTATTTCTCTGCATTGATGAGGAAAAGAGAGCGTAAGCTATAAGCATAGTGAGGGAATCACAAAAACATTCATCATTGCAATCAAAACTATTTCTATCAAATCATATGTAATTATCTCATGGCAAAACTTCTCATGTTTTTCATTTCATCTCAATTATGCACATTTAAATCATTTTCAACACATGTATCATGGAATCAATCTCTACCTCAATTTAAGCTTCACACCACAACACCTTTATAACAAGCTTAAAGAGTAACACATGTAAAAACCTCTTTATACAAATATAGTCCATTTCACATGATACGTTATCTCATATATTAGCTTTTAAGTGACTCAAAACTGACAACCTTTCTTTTCACAAAACTTATCAGATACACAGATTTCTCAAGTGGTTCCCACAACCAGTTCACATAAATACCTCAACCGGAGTAACGACACACTTGCCCACCTCAACGGTTCAAACTAGAGTAACAACATACTTGCCTACATCTACAGTTTAGATGTATAAATCCACCAACGAGAGAAAAAAACATTTACCCACCTCAACCGCTGCTGTTCTCATGTTGGAGATTACAGACACTTAACACCCATCGATAAACATGTGGCGACTTTTTATAGTGTACTCTAAACCTTTTAGCATGCCAACTATATCCGATATCATTTTAAACATAACCACTTTCCAATATATTCCAATAAACAACATTACCTTACTATTTTACATATGCATCAAATCAATCTAACACAAATACATTAAACCATGTATTTTAATAATCTCAAAATAACTTTTATAAACCATATGCCATTCTCATGAATCATTATCTATGATCATTTGCAACATCTTTCACTTTCAAAACATGCATAATACAGTGAGTAATTAAAACCAACAACATGTACATGAGATTTCATTTTGCAAAAACCGAAATCGAGAGAAAGCTTAACCGATACTTACTTCCAAGCTTAGGTAAGTGTATCAAACTTTATCTAAACTCCCACAACTCCTTTTCAAACCTTTTAGCAGTAGTAAACACTTTTCCACTCACCAATCCAACGCTTGCTTGCCGACGTGCGAATCAAGCTTCCTACGCTTCCGTACCTTCTTCAAAAGCCAAAGGATTCAACTCCTCTGCTTTACCCAATCAAAAATAGAGGATTAAAACACTTCTCTGTACCTCAAACCTCCAGCAACCAATAAACACAACATCGCCTCACAAGAATCCACTCAACACCCCCTAAAACCATCAAGAACACCACCAAACCTTCCCTAATCAAATCCCAGCCAACATCTAATTATTTAAACACATTAAAAACATCAATTAACATCCAAAAACATCTTAACCACGTTTGTATACCTCTAGCTACACTACAGCAACATGATCAACCCAAAAATCAACTATACACAACCTAGAAAACTAACAATTCACATAGTTTCAGGATTACATTGACTAATCAACTATTTCAATATTAAAATACATCTATATGGAGATCTAAATCCATTAGATTCATCACCAAAAACAAATCCAAATCAATTTCCAACAATTTTCCAAGAAAACTCAATTTAATCAATAAATCCATATTAAAATCATAATTTCTTAATATAAATTAACAACAAAGGATCAAGAACTTGGGAATTTCAATAAAGAACCTTTAATTAGAGGAGAGAAACGAAAATCGCCTCTAATTGCTGATTTCTCCCTTAATTGGCCAAACTTTAATGAAATCCAAAGAGATTTTGCAAAGGAATTTAGAGAAATCAATGGAGATTGATTCCAGGAGATTTTGAAGTAGAAATCCTAGTTTGGTTGCTGAGAATGGTGAGAGAAAAGGTTTGGAGAAAAGTAGTTACGTAAGAAAATATTTTTGGCAAATTAACGATCTTTTTAATAACTCCTCATTTATCTAATTATTAAAGCATTTAAAAATACTTTAAAAACAAACTAAATTAAGAGAGAAATATGTTGAAAAAGATTGGAAAAATAGCCTAAGTTTTGACCCTTTTTCGATTTAGTGTCCAAAAACAGTTTTGAAAACTTTCAATTTAGTCAATAGACCAAAATGTCTTAAAATCAGATTTAATTACCTCAAATTGACTTCACCAAATTACTTAAAATATTAATTAAGTAATTTATAACATTTTCCCATATTTTATTTTATCCCAAAATCAATTTTATAAATTTGTTTTCCCAAAACTATTCGAATTGCCTAAACCGGTTCTCTTGAACCACTAACTTGATCCGGCCCACATCTAGGCTCAATTTTAGGGCGTTACAATTTCAGGATGTAATGGCTAGAGTGGTCTGCACCTGTGACATCCGAGGAGTGGTTTGCCAGTATAGACCGAATTTTGGATCAGACAGGGTGCAGTGACATCCATAAGTTGGGATGTGCAGTGTCCCTGTTATAGGGTGATGCATATAGTTGGTGAACTACTGTGATCATGGGCATAGAACCCCGGTGATGTGACTTGGGAGTTTTTACAAGCTGCCTTCAGGAAAAAGTATTTGGGAGTTAGATACTTGGATAAGAAGAAATGTGAGTTTATGGACTTGGTTTAGGGTAGTGTTACCTCTCCAAAAGTACTATTTTTAATGCCAATCTTATAATGCTTTTGCTTGTTTTTAGGTACATTTAATTGCATTAGGATGTTAGAATCATGCATGTGCATAAGAAGTTTAGAGTTTTGTCTATGCTAGTGTGAAGGGTTGTTTTCTTGGCAATTTTGCAGGTTTGGCATAGTATTTGGCCCAGGAAAGCAACACAGGAAGGAATGCTAGAGAGAATGCCGAGTGTTGTTGGCACAGATGGACCAGACAATGCCAAGCACCGGATGGCAGAGAAGTGAACTTGATGCCACGCCAAGAGGTTGTTGGACCCCGAAAAAATAGGACATGATCAAGCTCCAAAAAATAGCAATTGGATCAATCTCTGAAAAAATAGCGGATAAGATGGTGCCAAGACTTGTTGGCAGACTCATGCCAAGCTTGGATGCCAGGGCAGCATCGGTAGGATGACGTCAGCCTTAGCCTGATCAGCTCTCATTCAAATCTGGATAAGAAGATAATCCCTTATCCTTTGGACAGTTAGAATTTAAAATTTGAAGAGCTAGTCCTATCCCTTCTTTGCACACCTATTTAAACACCAACCAAGCTAGACTTTAAGAGGAGAGGAGAAGATTGGATCATGAGGAGTTGGTGTGTGTGTGACGATTGACGACCGGGTGCACCGTGGAAGGTTGGTCCGACCAACTTGGACGAGAAGCCTGGATCTTGAAGGGCTGCATCGAGAGACCCCTTCTAGCCCATTCTCTCTCTCTCAAGTTATTCTATTTTGTTTTTAAGGATGATGTATTACGAAAATGTTTATGGATTGTTGGTTCACTCGCTCACCATGAACTAATTTAATAGTTGGTGGGGGATGTTTGGATTTATGTTATTTTCATGCTTTAACTTTTAATAATAAATCTGCCTTGGCAAAGTTTCATCTATTCGACAGACTTTAATATTTCCTAAATACTCTGCCAAGCGAGAGCTGGCATTGTTGGCCTATTGCACCTTAATATCTTAACAGACTTGGGGTGGCAACGAATAAGTTGTCGAATACTGAGGAAAGAAGCTTCGAGAGAAGTCGTTCAAGTAGATGAAATTACTTCATGAGTGAAATCTACCCCTTAGAAGTATAGATTGGATCTTAATCAAATTGGTTTATTTAAAAACAAACACTATAGAGATATAAGGGTTTTTACATGATCAATTTAGGGCAATGACCATCGAGAGAGGCTTTGCTACTTTTGAATCTGCTCAGCAAACAATGCCAAGACAGGTTATTGTTAACGGCTGGCACGACATGAATAGCGTGAAAACCAGGCATTCCCTGCCAATGCTCATCATTCATTAAAACACCTTCCTTGCCAACATCTTTACTTTTCTTTCATTTCTTTACTTTTTAATTATTTTCCAAAACCAATTTCAAATCAAATCAACTTTTTCTTAAGGCAAGTAACAATCAAGGCAATTGAATTTTTATTTTTACCTTTCATTTTTGTCAGTGTATGACCAGAAGCCATCATGTGGTGGACGAGTGGCCATACGATCCGAAAATTGAGAAAACCTTACGGAGGTTAAAAAGAAGATTTCGAGTGATGAACCAAGGTAATGGAGGGAATGGTGTGGTGAACAATGGGGGAAATCCAATTAACAATGAGATACCACCACCACCTGCTGCCCCAATTGTTAATGAGAGGCCTATTAGAGAACATTCGGCACCAACCATTGACAATTTGATGCCAAGACTTGTTGGCACAGAGGTAAACGCTGTCAATTTTGAACTTAAGCCAGTAATGATTCAAACTCTTTTAAATGTAGGTTAGTTTGATGGCGCACTCACTGGAGATCCGAGGAAACATCTTAAACAGTTCATGGAGATTTGCCAGTTATTTCAACAAAATGGAGCACCTGAAGATACCGTGAATCTGAAGTTATTCACTTTTTCTTTGAGCGACAGAGCAAAGGCTTGGCTTAATTCCTTGCCACCTGGCTCAGTCACTTCATGGGCAGACCTATGCCAGAAGTTCTTGACAAGATTCTAGCCGCCAACACTCACTGCCAAGCTACGGGGTGAGATCATTACATTTAGGCGGGCTGAGGATGAGACCTTATATGATGACTGGGAAAGATTCAAAGACTTGTTGAGGAGGTGTCCTATGCATGGATTCTTGAATTGGACTCAGATTCAAACCTTTTACAATGGATTGAATGCACAAACGAGGATGGTTGTTGATGCTTCAGCAGCTGGCTCATTGCTTGACTATACATATATTAAGGCTGTTGACATTTTAGAAAGGATTGCAATCAATGATTTTGAATATCCTGTTGCAAGACTTGGGACCGAAACTAAAACCAATGGGAAATTTTAGGTTGATGAAATAACATCCATTCATGCCGAGTCCAACCTTACGAGCATGGTAAGAACTTTGCAAAATAACAATGAGTCCTAAGAAGTCAAAGCATTAAACCCATTCTGTACAACCTGTGGAGAAAATCATCATGTGGATGAATGTCCTGCCAACCCTCAATCGGTAAATTTTGTTGGCAATGTTAATCATTACTATAACCCTAACTCCAATACTTATAATACAGGTTAGAGACAGCACCCTAACTTAGCTTGGGGAAATCAAGGAGGTAACCAGTACAATGCCCAACACCAAAATACTCAAAGGGAAAATAACAATGCCATGCCATAGAAAACCCAAAATAATTTTCAGCAAGGGTAGAGACTCAACCAAGGAGGCACTCTCACAGAGTACATGGAAAGGAATTATGCCACAGTCTAGAGTTTGGCTATGTCAATGAGAAATTTGGAAGTCTAGCTTGGGCAGATTGCCAGTGCACTCAGCAATCGACCCCAAGGAGCATTGCCAAGTGACACAGAAGATGCTTGGCACAAAGACAATGAGCAGTGCAAAGCCATAACTCTTCAGAGTGGTAAGCAGTACAAGATGGAGAAGGTTGCTAAGTAGCCAATTAATTGCCAAGATGAGAAGCTTGTGCCAGCAGATGATCCAGGGAAGCAGAGAAAGAGGAAACAAAATCAAATGATGCCAGAACTGATGCTAGACAGCACACTGATGCCAGCATCGATGCCAAATAGTCTGATGCCAGCACTGAGTTGGCAAAGCCAGTAGAGCAGGCACGTATCTGTCCACGGCCACCATTTATAGCAAGACTTCAAAAGCATAAGCAAGATCAGCAGTTCAAGCATTTCTTGGAGGTTCTTAAGCAATTGCAAATCAACATTCCATTGGTAGAAGCCCTTGAACAAATGCCCAACTATGTCAAATTTATGAAGGACATTCTGTCCAAAAAGAGGAAGTTGGGAGATTTGAAACTGTTGCCCTGACCGAAGGATGCAGTGCCATGATCCTAAACCATTTGCCACCAAAGCTGAAAGATCCAGGAAGTTTCACTATTCCCTGCACCATTGGCAACAAATTCATGGGCAAGCCACTGTGTGACCCAGGAGCCAGCATCAACTTGATGCCAATGTCAGTTTTCTAGAAGCTTGGCATAGAAGCAAGACCTACCACGGTGACACTTCAGCTGGCAGACCCATCCTATGCACATCCTAAGGGTAAGATTGAGGATGTGTTGGTAAAGGTAGACAAATTTATTTTTCCAGCTAATTTTATCATTTTGCATTATGAGGCTAATATTAATGTCCCAATTATTTTGGGGAGGCCTTTTCTTGCCATAGGTAGGGCTTTGATTGATGTTCATAAAGGGGAACTAACAATGCACATGAATGATCAGCAAGTTACATTTAATGTGTTTCAAGCTTGGAAATGTGCAGATGAACCTGATGAGTGCCAAGTAGAGGAGATGATGGAGTCCATTTACACTTTGGACACAACACAGTTATGCCAGGATACAAAATTTGATGCCAGCAATTTAGATGGCATAACTGATCTATTTGAGGAACCAGAAGAACCATTCTTGGACGCTGAAGAGGCAAGTTATTTTGAGCCACTATAGTTGGCCGGCAAAGAAATCAAGGCATATAAACCATCAATTGAGGAGCCACCAGCATTGGAACTGAAACCACTGCCATATCACTTGAAGTATGCTTATTTAGGTGAACGCTCAACTCTGCCAGTGATTATTGCCACTGCCATATCATTTGCATGCATAAGATTATCTTGGAAGAGTACCATGGCAAGACCATTGAAGGCCAAAGAAGGTTTATTGGACCGTATAAGGTGTTGGAACGTATAGGTCCTGTGGCTTATCAGTTGAATTTGTCTCCTGAGTTGGAGAAGATTCATGATGTGTTTCATGTATCCATGTTGCGAAGGTATTGTTCGGATCCGTTGCATGTGATGCAAGTGGAGGATGTTAAGTTACCACTAGATTTGTCTTATGATGAGGAACCAATGGAGATCCTTGACTCTAGTTGTAAAGTTCTTCTCGGCAAGATGATTGAGCTTGTTAAGGTGTTGTGGCAACATTGCAGTGTTGGGGAGGCCACGTAGGAGAATAAGTAAGACATGATAGAGCAATTTCCACATCTGTTTCCATTAGGTAAATTTTGAGGATGAAGTTTTTTAAGGGGGAGAGTTGTAATGCCCCGATTTTGGGCCTAGGAGTTTTCTAGGTTGATTAAACGGTCCAATGGATTGGATTAGAGGATTCACGTTAGTTTCAAGATTAAAATGGAAATGAATATTTTTGAGAAAGGAAAAATTATGGGAAAATATTATAAAATTATTAAATAATATGTTAAAGGGTTTGGTGAAATCAATTTTACAAAAAGAGGTTTTGAAATTGAACAATTTGGTTAGTGACCAAAATGTAAAGATTGCAAAATTGTTTTCTAGTGGCTATTTTGAAAAAGGGTCAAATCTTATAATCCTTAAGGAGCTATTTTACCGAACTTTAATATTAGATTTTCCTCTCATTTAGGATTATTTTTAATGAGTTTTAATTGGGTAATTAAAATGGTGGATTAACAAAAAGGTTGTTATTTTCTTAAAACCAAAATTTGACGTAACTTTTTTCCCAAACTTTTCTCTCAAAGTTCTTCAGCCAAACACTCACTTTTCATCAAAAATCTGAGGTAACACTCTTGATTTCTTAAATTCTTGTTTCTTGTTTGATTATCTAATCTTGCTTTTCAAAACCTCATTGAATCTCTTTGTTTCTCAAGATTAAAAACATTCAATTGAGAGGGAAATCACCCATTAGAGGCAAGGTTCGTTCTTCTCCTCTAATGAATGGTTCTTTATTGAAATTCCCAAGTATTGATCCTTGTTTGATGTTTTCTAACTTGATTTAATGATTTAGTTATGGAAAATTGCTTAAATCAAGGTTTAAATGATGAGATTGATAGATTTTTGTATAGGCTCTGTTTTGTTGAGTTCTTGATTGATTTTAATCATAATTTTGATGTTTAATAATGTTAATAAGTGAGATTTAACATTGAAATCCTGAAACTAAGTGAATCTCTAATTTTCTAGGTTGTTAGTTCTGAGTTTTTGAGGAGTTGTGAAGGTTTAATGAATGCTAGAGTTATAAAGATGATGTTAATGTGTTTTTAGATGTTAATTAAGGGTTGAGTCATGCTAGAGGTTTAATGAATGCTGGGTTATGTTTGTAGTTGTTTTTATATTGATCTCGGTTGTTGTGAAGAGGTTTTTGGTTAGTTTTGTTGAGGATTGATGTTGTTGTGGCATTAAATGCATTTGGATGCATTGAAACCTCTATTTTGGTGTGGATAAAATAGGAGAGGTTGAACCTCAAGCTTGAATGAACATTTCAGAAGCTTTGGAGGCGTGTTTACCAAATGGGCAAGTAAGGCTTTGCAGGTCGGTGAGTGAGAACGTGTTTTATAGCTTTTCAAAGGTTTGGAAGTTGTGTTTGAGAGTTTATATCAAGCTTGAAACACTAATCTAAGCTCGGAAGTAAGTAAAGGATGATTTCTCTCTCGAACTTGGTTTGGCAAATTGGTTTTAATGCACTTGTTTGGGTGACTTGATTACTCACTGAATATGTATGATTTGAGCATGGTTTAATGCTGGAAAATGGTTATCTAATGTTGTTGATTCATTTGGAAGTAATGCATGCTTTGATAATGTTTTCGAACATTGGTAATGCAAGGTAAAATGCATTGAGTAAATGGTTTTGATTGATGCATATGAAAATAGTGAGTTAATGTTTAAGAAATGAATTATATTGGCAAGTGATGATATGAAAAGGTTTTGGAAATGTTATCGGATATAGTTGGCCAACCATAAGATTGAGGTGCACTATAAAAAGTCACCTTGGATGTTGAGGAGTTTTGATCCCATGTACCAAAAACTCCATCCAAGTACCCTAATAGTCGAGGGGTTTTGATCTATGTACCGAAGACTCTCGTTAATGGGTTATGCATCCAACCGACGTTTGGCTTGTGATTGTACCCAGTTGTAATAGTACCTTTGATTTCGGTTGAGAAGGCATGAAGTGTTGGGAATACTTGTTGAATCCGTGTATCTGATATTGTATTTTGAAAATTGGAACTTGGTTAATGATCACTTGTAAGCCAAAATAATTGATGATGTATCGTGGAATGGTTTATGTTGTTTAATGTTGGTGTAAAGATGCTTTACTCTTTAAGCCTTGCATTGGTAGTATGCATGGGAAAGCTTAAATTGAGGGAAGCACATGGGACTTTGCTGTTAATCCATGATGCATGTTGCATATTGTTTAATATGTATGTTTTGGAAATGTTAAGTGCATAGTTTACAAGGTGTGATAATGTTGATAATGTTAAAATAATGTTTAAAAGGGTGTCTTGGAAAGTGGTTTTCAAAAGGATTGGTAAATGGTTTAAAATGCATTGACGGTGATTTGTTTTAGAGCATTCCTCACTAAGCCTAGTGTGCTTACGCTCTCTTTTTCCATCAATGCAGAGAATTAAAGGTTGGAGGCAGCAAGCAAGCGAATAGGAAATACAAGGGCTTTTGTTTGCGAAAGTATGAATTTGATTTAGACTTGTAGTAATAAAGACAATGTGGTCGTTTTTTGTTTGGGAGGGTTATTTGCTAAACTCCTTTTGTGTGCAAGTTTTAAATGTTGGTTTGGACTTGTAAGAGGCTTAAAGTGCTTGATATGTGTTTGGTTTTATGGTTTGAATGTTGAGTAGGAAGCATGCCTATAGATGATGTGAATGATGGTGTTAGGCTTGTTAGGTTTGTTTAATGTATTGGTATGTTGATGTCATGCATGCTTCTGATGTTATATGATGATTAGATGTTGTTTGAAGCTTGTTAGAATGAGCCAAAGTGTCATATGTTCGACCAAGATGTCACTATAGGTTTGTCTGTACCGGCACAGGTCCTCAAGGATCGATACACAAAGAGCTATCTTGGCTCAATCTTAGCAAAAATGCCAAGGCGTACCGATACTCCTGATAATCGTATTGGTATGCATATCTAAAAAATAAGCCTGGTGTCGGTACACGGGCAACTGTATCGGTACTCCCTTTGGCCACTAGAATCCACTATTTTGAAAATTCTATACCTGTATCGGTACATCTGAGAACTGTACCGATACACTTTTGGAAAATATGCACCCGTTGCAATACGGATAGGGGCCGTACAGGTGCGAAGGTCATTATTTCTGGTAATATGCTTTTTGAGGTTTGAATTCCTTGCAGTTTAGTCCCTGTTTCTTGATCATGCAATTAAATGAGTTTGGATGATTATTTCAAGTTGAAATTTAACCTGAATATATAAAACATGACTAATCGGGGGTTGGTAACTTTGGATTTAAAGAAGTCCCTATAATTTTTTAAAAAAATTACAATTTAGTCCTTGAAGGACAAGCTTGATTAATTGGATGTCAATTCGATGCCCGATTGAGTTGCAAATTTCACATCTATGCATTTAGATAAGATAACGTGAAAATGGACTATTTTCTAAGTGAATCTTTTGGGTTTGCCTCGACAAACCCAATATAGCTAGCTCAGCTCGGTCTGGCAACTAGGCCGAGTCGAGGGGATTACATGAGGAACCCCGTAATTTACTTGTTATGATGGGTATTTAAACCCTTCTTTCCCCTTCAACGCCTTTCTCTCTCCTTATATTCCTTTTTGTAACAACACACTCACCACATTTCCCCTCTACTCTATCTTTTCCTTTCGTGTTACCTGCAAAATTCGGATGACCACCTCGGCGACATCCGTGCTTCACACTATCCCCTCTAGTGTGATCATCATTCCCTCAGGATCTAATTCAGTTTGCCATTCCTAGAAAATCGAATAAAACCACTCAGTTTCACTTTATTCTTGCACCGTTGCAAGTTTCATTCATCGCTTTTGGCACAGATAAGCCACAATGCTTCTTTTCTTTTGTTTATATTTGTGTTATGGTTGTATCCTCGTGTCCGTTCACAGGTTTAAACTTTTGAGAAATAAATGAAAAATTATGGGTATTGGTACCACTATAAAGGCATTGATACCAAAATTGGCTTCGATGTTTTTAAGAAAATAACAAAATTTTTCCTCGTATCGATACCACCTGCAAGGTACTAATACCATGTACACAACTTTACCAAGACTGTATATTTGATGAAGTTTCTGCCTAAGCTATCCAAAAGACTCTAACTGCTTATAACCTAATTTGTACTAGTGAAATATAAGAAAAACTATAAGGATGCTTGGTTTTAGCATTAAATTGATCACCAACTAAGAATTTAGCTACTTTAGTTCCATAAAGACATTTTGTGCAATTTTTATGAGCTAGTTTCCATATCTATAGGTTTGAATGATGGTTCTTTACTTCATCTACCTCATTAAGCTAAGTTTTTTGCTATTCATGCAATTTTAGCACATTCATTGGGTATGTTTTAGATAAAATTGTCTTATGCATCACACTTATACTCTAGCACCTATTTTACAACTAGAGTTGGAAATCAAACATCTTAAACATACTTTCGACATCTATTGAGCTATAATAACAAGTTTATACCACAAAAATAAGCTAGAATTCCATCAATTTATGCACATACCATCTATAATGAAAGTTAATAAAATCTATACTTTTAAATGTGTTGCGTTGACTCTTGGCTTGATTTGGTCCTAATAAGCTTTATCGACCCCTAGATTTTACGCTGTTAAACACAATGTACACTAAGTCTCAAACTTAGTGAAGCAAAAGCAAATATAACACGAAAAGTTGTATAATATTGGAATATATGTTATGTTGTCGTATAGGCATGCTAAAAATATACAAGTTCATCAAAATTGCATTTTTTCACACAAATACATTAATTCTTTTTATAATTACATTTTAAGTTATTTTATGGACCTTTGTAAACATTGTGGACACAAAAAAGTATACGAGTAATTAGTATGGCACCCTAGGGCATGAGAGAAGTATAACACCCGAAGATGTGATGATTATATAGTCCTAAAATGGGGTGAATTTTGATCGTATAGCCTTGGAATGGGGAAATGCTTCCATATGGTGCCCAAAGGCATGAAATGATTATATAGGGCATAAGACTCTATCTGTAACACCCTAAACCAGGATGTCACATTTAAGCCTCAAGCCCAACCCGCAACCATACAATTTTGACCTAGTTTAGCCCAATCTTCAATCAATTTTCAATTCCATTAGATTTTCAATTGTTTAAAACATAGATAAATATTTGAAAGCGTTTACAATGGCGCTCCTTTTAAATTACATTATAAAAGCATTCACTCATATTTAAAATCCAAAATACGAGTTATAATACAAAACCATAGGGTTCTACGAATACATAGCCCAACAATTCTAAGTACTATACTCTAATGAGGTGATTCTAGAATCCTTCTTCGATGGTGCTCCTCCAAGTAACGTGCCAACCTACTAACCTTCGAACAGAAATAATGATTCTGAAATCTGAGCTAACAAGCTCAGTGGATACACTTCCACTCAACCATACTTCATGCAAATCATAAATATGAGCATGTAGCTAAAGATGATATCATGGAAATACAACAACATTGGCGCTACCCCTAGCTGCCTAAACACCTAACAACAAAGGATGCATTAATCTCACAAAGCACATACGTATCATACCAAGCAAACCTAGAGTGAGGCCGCCTAGTGTCACACAGTCACGGGAACATACACACTCTCTAGGTGAGGCTCGATGTCACACAGCCTCGAGAACGTACACCTACACTAGGCATCTCTCCTCAAGTGTCTTCGAATGAGGCCTGGTGTCACACAGCCTCGAAAGCATATATTCGGTGTCTCGTCTCTTGGTCTTGCAACACTCTCACTAGGTATCCGGATCCCACCAATCAAGGTGACTCAACCACACAAATGCCCTTACTTGGTACGTAACAACACACGATCCACCAAGGATCCCTATGGTTGCTATTACAAACAAGTCACCCAACATTTACCAAATTATTACTCATTATGCTCGTATATGAGGTTTAAATCTTGGTTTCTCAATTTTTCTATTCATTATACCATATTAGAAGCCCATCGAGCCTTAGTCCTCGAATTATAGGTCCCACGAACTCAAAACGTAATTTCCAAGCAGGTTGTTCAGTGGGTACCGATACCAACTTACAAGTATCGATATGCTCCTCCAGGTACCAATATCCACCTGCGCGTACTGATACTCAACTTTACGCATAGAATAGGTTTAACCAAAACCCCATACTGATACACGAGGCTGTGTATTAATGCCCATAGGTTTCGATATTCCACCAAGCGTATTGATACCCGATTTTGCTACTAGAATTTCCTGGAACAAGGGGGTACTGATATGCCCTTACGATTTGGCTTGATTTCAGCCAAATTAACACAGGGTACCGATATGCGTTCAGCCGGCATCGGAACTCAAACCCATAATTCATTTTTTGAAGCTCGTGAATAAACTTTCAAGCCTCCAAAACCCAAAGGAATGACCCTAAAATGATCCTACAATTTATGGATGGTAGTGTAAGTGGTTTTCTACCATTTTTACACCATTTAAACACCAAATTCAGATTTAGCCATTAAAGGGGTCTTAAGCATTCAAGAAACCAAAACATCAACCAAGCAACAAGACAACCAAATTTATGATTTCCAAGAACACAAAGGAGTTAGTAGTGTACTAACCTTAAACAAGAATCTTGAACCCAAGCTTCAACTCAAACTTTCTCACACTTTCTTCAAATTTCAAGCTCTCAAGGGTCTTCCAACCTCTTCCACATTTTCCACTCAAACATGAAATCCGAAATAAAACTTGGATTAGAGCCCATGGAGGAATTTGCCACAAACTACAACTTTAGGATCAAGAGAAATCCTTTTTAAAACCTTAAACTTCTCAAAAACCCATTTATGAAAATCTTACCATTTTCCAAGAGAAAACACTTTTCTTGAAGCTTTTGCAATGGAGATTATGGATCCACAAACCTTAAATCTTGGATAATGACTTAAGGAAGAAAGCTTGGATTTTTAAAAGCTAGAACAAGGCTTGAAAAGAGAGAGATATGAAGATGTGTGGGAGAATAAAAAGATGAGGAAGATGATCTCACAGTGCCTTTTCTTTTCCCCCTAAACCCACGTGACAAAACAATTAAAAGGAGAGTGGGAAGCCTTTAATTCCAAAAAGAGTAAAATGGCATCATAAATCCTCCACTTCTTAACTTTATTACAAAGAGGCCACTACCCAAACCCAAATAACCAATTTCTCATCCAATAAGGCCTAAACTTGGCTCAATAGGTCCAATGGCCCAAACCAACATGTAGGTCAATAACTTGGGTCAACACTCAATCATTGATTCAGAAATTCAGGTTGTTACAACTATGTCCTCCTAGAAATAAATTTTGTCCTCAAAAATAAAAGAAGGGATAAGATGTAACTATCTCAGATCAAACCATTCTTTCGTCTCACGTACGTTTACCCTAAAATCAACCGAAGGACGAAGTTGCATCCACAATGATATCCAACACTTCCTTGGATCATACATGATTACCACAACTCTATGATTCATCTGCAAACTTCCATAGCTAAAGCTTATAACACTGAATTTCCCAACTTTTTTCTCTAGATTCCATAACGATTTGTTTCCCAACAACCAAAAAAACACTCACATCAATTCATAAATCGAAACAACATAGGATGAACTCAAACTATACTGTCCGAGCATCAACCCAAGGAATTTATTACAGATGAGTTTCTTCTCAGTTTATAAACCTCTCAACCATAATCCATTGTTAAAATCATTGAACTCAAACCTTATTTCTGTCCAAAACTTGACTCCTCTTCGAAGACATACTGCTGGGAACACTTCTTTGTCTAATACTTACTCGAACTCAACTCAAGTGAAACCCAAACAGACGGTCATACAACCCCACGAGTCAGGCCACTTATATTCCCACTAAAAACTGTCATCGCATACAACTCCGCTAGAGATTAAAATTCATCCAATTACTCTCGAGGATGCAAGCATCACCGTTTAAACCAACCACTTAATTCCAACAAACCATTGTGCTAAACTCTAACAAGCCCATAAGGATCTCAAATGGTTCTTCCAAAAAGATCTATTGCAATACAAGAACCTCGGTTCTACACAACCATAGCTGATAAACCATACTTCTGCTGCGCTACTCTGACAATCTTCATACTCATTTTATCATACATGTAGACAATCTATCTCCAACATTTGGTAGAATAACTATACCATTAATTAAGTCCATGATTATGTCAACTCATTCATGAGTCCAAACTATTTTACGACTTGTCCTTAGAGTCCAATCATCACATAGAATGCAATCTTTATCACGACTTCTCTATAAACTTCATCTCACGATGCTCGAACTTTAAACCATCACGCTAAAACCTCTAAACTCATCAACCAAAGGTAGGGTATCTACCTCAAAAGATGGGTAACGGTCCTTCACCGCTACTTATTGGCTCAGAACATTCAACGCCAACACTCTTTGCCATACCACTATAGAAACGACACAGGTGCGTCTTAAGGTGAACCACTTGGCGATGACACTTGTGTTCACTCACTTGTACAAATAAACCCCTACTCAAGAAGTTCGGTCGGTGCCATACTACAAGGTGATAGACACAAACACCAAACTTGACATACCTCTATTGCCAGTTTTAACCCATAATCAAGAGGTAAGCTTGCTCATTCCTCGAAGAATATTCCAACCACCCCTTAGTCTTTGTCAAGCTCTAAAGCTTTATACTCTCAACCCAAGCATCCATTGTGGGGGGTTAAGAATGTCTCACTACTTACAAAACTGCTCTTGAATTAACATCCCTGAAACATAGCAATCATGCTAAGGAGGAAATGGTACCTTACGCCTATTACCAACAAATGGGTTTACCCAGAACCATGAAGCTTTGAGACTTCACTCAAAAACCAAAGCGTGTGACGTGCTCAACAACTGACCCAAGTACAAGGTAACATCTACTAACTAGGAAGATAGTAAATCTAACAAGTCTACGAGATTGTTACTCTCAATCCTCACTCATCAACCACAGTAGAAACTTTACCTAAAAGTACTTACAAATCTGACGAGCTAACCAACCTGACATCAATTTATAGATCTTACCATAACACTTATTCGGCGAGAATCAACACCATTTTATGAATGAGAAATTAGGTCTCCATCAATGAAACAACTAAAACCAAAATGAAACATAGATACTCAACATATCATTGGTGACAAAGTTATCATCTCTACCCTAGACGATAGGCTATCTAACAATGGCTCAAGCGTCAACTCTGATGGTGGATCTTAAAGTACCTCTACCTTGATATCCAAATGATGCCCTAACACCACCTTTAGCAAAAACTCTAAGTCAAGAAGGTGCCAACCTATGAAACTGAACTAGAGTAGTATCATCTGTGATTAATAATTTCTCGACATGTGACCCAATGCTTAGTACCTGTAGCAAACCTTTCGTAACAAAAAGTATACTCTAAGATGATGTCGGGCACAATGCTCACAAACCAGTAGAAGCGACACTCTGATTGAACCTTCAATACTCCTATTGGGAGAAAAAATCAAGAAACTCTTACGAACCTCGACCTAGATCCCTGACCGGCTCTCGGTAGCTGATTTGAACAACTCTCTTTGCACCCCCTCAAAGCATAAACCTCATAGACAGAGCATGAGAAAGACCTATGATGCCCCGAATTCCCAAAGTCTAATTCCTTAAATCTCCAATCTAACTCGGTGTTAAACTCTTAAGTTGCTCGAGTACCTTTACACTATAAACCAACCTCGAGAATATCCTAAGTGGAACCCGTTGTCACATGTATTTGAGGTCAATCTTTAACCCACTTCTAAACCTCTTACACCTTAACTCCTCGATGGCAACCAACTCCAAGGCATATAGGCTCAACGATAGAAAATCTTGCTCATACCCAAGCACTGATTGGTTTCCCAGAACTAGGTACAAGAACCTATCTCTCATCTCTTCCATGTGAACTTTATTGAGGTACTTCTTCTTGAACTCGTCCAAGAGGATATACCAGGTTGGAAGTGTAGGCTGTAGTCCCAACTCAACAGTTCCCTGCCATTCATGGGTATTGCTCTTTTGGAAAGCGACAATAGAGGTCATCCTCTGGTCTACCTTTCATTTGTCTCAGAATCCTCTAAGTATCTTTCAATCTCTGGTCAGATTTGATCTGGTTATCCTCTCCCAAACCTTTAATATTCTTTGGTGTATAACGATGGAGTCTTTCTCGTTTGAGAGATACGACCCTCCTCACGACTTTCTTAGTCGTGTCTGGTTCCATCTGCCATATCAAATCTAAAATCACGTTAAGAAAGTGCTAGTTCATCATTCTCATTACTAAAGGTTTAGCTCCCTCGGAACCCGAAGCTTCAAGCACTATGCTTGACATCTTGAGCTAGCTTTGTGTCTGAACAATCAACCAATGTCTACAACCATATTAATTTCTTAAAAAGACAACTTCACCAAGTTTGGCAAAAATACCCATCCTCAAGCCTCACTCTAGTATCTCTGATAAATCTCATCCATAGTCACATTAAATTCTGTGGGGTTTGCCACTTGAACCCCAACTCTAAGACTTCAACTAGAATACTTCATTTTCAGGTGATCCCCTATGGACATATGAATAGGTGGGTCCCCAGATTCACCAATCTTGAGTATTGCCTTTCACATATTCAACGATGTCTTTCCAGCCACCATTATAATCAATTCGCAATAAGCATACGTTACTCGAAATCTCAAAGCATTCAGCTTACTAAAAGTGTACTTGGAATCTTATAGCCATCAAGTACCTCGCAACATTAAATAGAATCACATATCTGTCATCTATACTACATACCAATATATGATATCGTATCATAGATGATCCCTCACTATGGATGAAAAGACTCTTGATTGACGCTCAACCACTAGTTGATCAAAAATAGGTCTCATTAACCTTACCATAAAGGTCATCCACCGAAAGCATGGAGTCTTACCACTAAAAATTCTCACGATAAAACCGAAGGCTTTAAGGCAGCTTATGCCACACAAATACAAGTATTACTCTAGTGATGAGAGGATGGCACAACCTCAATTCTTACATCCTTTTGTGATCTATTCCTTAACGCCTAGGACAATCTCGGTCCTAAAATCTTCATCTTAAAGAGTTCAACATTTATATCAGCCCTCGCGATCACGATTATAACTATCTTAACATCATAACTGGTGACACACAAGAAAAATACAGGGCACACCATCTAGATTCTAGCATTGAAAGAGTACAAACTTAGACTTGAGGGCTTGTATTCACTAGACACCTATCCACGACTCTAAACCACCCTAGGGCTTTCTTAGAACTAGCTAAACCTAGGCTATGATACCACTAAATATAACACCCTAAACTTGGATGTCACATTTGGGCCTCAAGCCCAACTTGCAACCATAAAATTTTGACCTAGTTTAGCCCAATCCTCAATCAATTTCCAATTCTATTAGATTTTCAATTGTTTAAAACATAGATAAATATTTGAAAGCATTTACATTGGAGCTTCTTTTTAAATTACATTTTAAAAGAATTCGATCACATTTAAAATCCAAAATACGAGTTATAATACAAAACCATAGGGTTCTACGAATACATAGACCAATAATTCTAAGTACTGTACTCTGATGAGGTGATGCTATAATCATTCTCCGATGGTGTTCCTACAAGAAACGTGCCAACCTACTAACTTGCAAATAGAAACAACGATTTCAATCACTGAGCTAACAAGCTCAGTGGATACATTTCCAGTCAACCATGCTTCATGCAAATCATAAATATGATCATGTAGCTAAAGATGATGTCATGACAATACAACAACATTGGCATTTATCGATATGCTCCTCTGGGTATTGATACCCACCTACGCATACTGATACTCGACTTTACACACATAAGGGGTTTAACCAAAACCCCGTACCGATACATAAAGCCGTGTATTGATACCCCATAGGTACTGATACACCCCCAAGATTACTGAAACCTAGTTTTGCTATTGGAATTTACGGGAACAAGGGGGTACTGATACCCCTTTAGGTGTACCTATACGCCCTTACGATTTGGCTTGATTTTATCCAAATTAACACCGGGTATCGATACTCGTTCAACCCATATCAGTAGTCGAACCCATAATTCATTTTTTAGAGTTCATAAATCAACTCTCAAGACTCCAAAACCTAAAGGCATGACCCCAAAACGATCCTAAAATTTATAGAAGGTAGTTTAAGTGGTTTTCTACCATTTTTACACCATTTAGACACCAAATTCAGATTTAGCCATTAAAAGGGTCTCAAGCATTCAAGCAACCAAAACATCAACCAAGCAACAATGCAATGAAATTTATGATTTACAGGAACACAAAGGAGTTAGTAGTGTACTAACCTTAAGCAAGAATCTCGAACCCAAGCTTCAACTTAAGCTTTCTCACACTTTTTTCAAACTTCAAGCTTTCAAGGGTCCTCCAACCTCTTCCACATTTTCCACTCAAACATGAAATTCGAAATAAAACTTGGATTAGAGCCCATGAAGGAATTTGCCACAAACTACAACCTTGGGATCAAGAGAAATCCTTTTTAAAGCCTTAAACTTTTCAAAAACCTATTTATGAAAATCTTACCATTTTCCACGAGAAAACACTTTTCTTGAAGCTCTTGCAATGGAGATTATGGATCCACAAATCTTAAATCTTGGATGATGACTTGGGGAAGAAAGCTTGGATTTTTAAAAGCTAGAACAAGGCTTAAAAAGAGAGAGATATAGAGATGCGTGGGAGAAGAAAAGATAAGGAATGTGATCTCACAATGCTTTTTCCTCCCCCCTAAACCCATGTATAAAAACAATTAAAAGGAGAGTAGGCAACCTTTAATTCCAAAAAGGTAAGATGACATCGTAAATCCTCCACTTCTTAACCTTATTACAAAAAGGTCACTACTCAAACCCAAACAACCAATTTCTAATCCAATAAGGCTCAAACTTGGCTCAATGGGTACAATGGCCCAAACCAACACGTAGGTCTATAACCCGGGTCAACACTCAATCGTTGACTCAGAAATTTGGGTCGTTACACTATCGCTAGCCAGTTATACCTATCAAGTTTTCACTAGTTTCCAAGGTTCGACTTCATTATTATGCATGTTCCCGTTAAGTATGTCCATTAGCAACTTATATTAATTCATCATACTATCAATTCATAGTTAAAAGTCGAATTATTAGCATCTCATCTTGCATAGCAACAAAGGCACCTACAAAAATGTTCATGTAGTTGCAAAAGAGGTGAAATGCATTTGTATAGTCCTAGTAATGGTAATTCACAACAATTTAGCTTAAATGATATTTTACATGTAATAGTTCGTAATGTATCATACAATTCCCCATTCAAACATGCTATAACATGGAAAATAGCTATCTATCATAACGTAGTTAACATACATCTTATGTTCATAAATCATTCATAGTATAATTTCACTTACTTCCAACATGGAAGATGGTCAATCCCAAACCATAATATATACCCATTATCATACACAGGTAGAGAACATAGAAAATGCACTCACCTATAATCCAAGCTATTCAAAAAGTTGAATTTGAGCCTTGCTTTTTCTTTTTTTCCTTTGGAGGTTCCTCTTTGAATCACTCCCTTATAAGCTTTCAATTAATAAAAATTTAAACATTAACTACAATGGGTTGATAGAAAATCTCACCATTCCTCATTTGAATTATAACCCTATCTTCGTACCCTCCAACACTTGATCAAAGTCTTTGTAGCTTTTTTCACTCAATCACTAGAATTCTAAGTTAGACTTGCTAAAATTAATTCATAAGATGAAAATTCCCCTTTCTCATTTTCATAAATTATAACATTCTCAATTTTCCTTTCCTCATTTAGCTTTTAAAATAATGGAGATGATGGTATATGAACAACAAAAATACTTTCAACTGTTTTATTTTTCCTTTTTTCATAATAAAATTAATATAATCTAGCTAGGTGTCAACACAATGAAGAGCTAACCATTGCTCTTCACTTCCCACCAGCTCAACTTTGGTAAAAGAATCCATCAAGGACTTTTATCTTTGCACACTTAACAATAAACAATCCCCTCTTTTCTTGCTAATTGCTCAACTGTTTTTTTTTATTAATACTCTAGTTTGGACATTTCAATATTGCATGTCAAGATTGGATTTTTCCGAATTCAAAGTTATCGCCAACCAAATCCCGACAATGAGTATTATTATGCACTAATTTAACGCTACTTTGGTCCATCCAAAAGGTCATTTGTAAACCTTAATATGTCATATAGAAAATAAATGATATAAGGCACATTCACTTAAATTTAGAGCCTATCGAATATTAAATAAAACTTCCAAACGTACGTTTTCAACTTTTAGCTTTACTAGCTCTCGTTGAAAAATAATGGATATTTTGGTGTTTAGATGAATGAGAAATTGATTTAAATTTTGTTGAGGAAAATATGAAACTAATTATTAGTTAGTAAACGTGCACACGTACACGACATGGACAACACGAATGTCTGGACTAGTCGCGCCCTCTGAGGGCCTGCAGATATTTTAGCCCAATATGAAATTAATTTTTCCTCAAATAGAACTTATATTTTTCAAATTTTTTTTCTAGAATAAAAATGATAAATATTAAACTGTTCCTTTAAGTCAAACAATAATTTTGGAAATTTCTCTTAAAAGACTCATTGATTCTTGAATATTAAATGCTTCATTAGGTAAAAAATTTCCAATATTTCACTGTGTGAAACTCTATTTAAAATCGTGTAAACCTACACAAAAATACATACAAAGATTTTTCTCTTCTTTGGTTTTTTGAAATTTCTATGCATGTTTTCAAAACAATATTTTTTTGTGATAGAAGAAGAAAATGTTACATTTCACTGATCGCTATAGATGTGCTACTACTGTGCTCATTCTATTGTTGCAGCCTAGAAGACAAACGTCTAACGTTTCTTAAGTGCTATAGGAGCGAACGAATCTGTCTAAAGAAACTATATTTTTATAGGCCTCAACGACTTGGTCATCCATTTTTTGTAAGAACACAAGTAAACGGTTTCAATTTACTATTTTTAATATTAAATTTATATTTTAAATTTTCTTGTATTTATTCTATGTTCCGTTCGATTCATTAATAATATTAGCATTTGATTTTACTGCTTATTTTAATTCTTGAATTAATATTTTTTAACAATCTTAAGACATATTAAAAGTTTTATTCCAAGACGAATAGATTATTATGATTGCAGAATGGTTTTCTAATTGAAATATGGTATTTTACCAATATCCCGTGGCATTTGGAATTTTGCATGCCTTGGATTATACCGCGGTTCTTGCACATTAATTATTATCGCTTGGATTAATGTGATTTGAACATTAATAATTATAAAAAAATTTACAATGAGAGTCGCACACTGCTAAATATTACTAATACAATAAATCGTCAAATACTATTATTTTTTTAATAAAGATTAAAAATCTCAAGAACTCAACATACAATTAATAAGTATTTAAAATAAAATTTGAATTAAATTATTTTTTATATTTTTACTATATTCTATTTTTTTAAAAATAAAATATAATCTTTATTTTTAAATAATTGGATCATATACCAACATAGTCAATATCTAGATAAACAAACCCTAAATCATTTTCTCCTCATTGCCATTACAGCCGGTGAGATTGTCGCCGCCACCCTTTAGTGCTACCGTTCGACATAAAGCTATGATCGGTCGCCGGTTTAGGATGATTTAATTGAGCCTGCTTTGTCCGTTTTAGCCGTCGTCGTGCATTTCATACCAGTTGATGCGCCGCGCCTCCGTCCTTGCTGTAGCTTGACCGCTGTTCCCTGCCGTTTGTGCAGCAAGGTACGGTTTTTATCTTTTATGTTTGATTTTGAGTTGCCGCCGTTCGCTGCCGTCACCGGCCAGTCACAGCGTCTATCTGTTCGTCGTCAACAAAATGACCCAATTTTAGCATCCCCAAATAACTGTTGGCAAAAATATTCCCAACCCTAACCCCCAAATTCCCAAACCTTAACCACCACCCAAACCTTATTTTTCAAATCTTCACAAATTGAAAACCCTAACTCCCAAATTAGAACCCTAATTCAAAATTTTCTATAATTTGGAACCCTAATTCCTAAGTTATCCAAATCCCTAACCCTAATTTCTAAATTATCCGAATCCCCAATCCTAATTTTGAACCGAATTTTCAAAACCCCAATTTAAAAAAATCCCAAATGTCCAACCCTAATTACACTATTATGTCTTTTATGACTTTTGAATGTGTTTTACCCGCTCCAGAATATGATATTCATTGAACCGGTTGTTCAAAATTGATAATAAGGATTGGATTGTGCAAGTTATTAAATGATTGGAATTGAGATTAAGTTTGGAATTCCTAATTAAAAGAGACATTATTAAAAGGCTTAGTAATCAAAATTACACTGAATTAACAGTTAATCAGTTTGAGATTAATCGATTTGAATTGATATCAGGACTTGTACTGAATCGTTCGTTATTATTTTGTGTAGGTTTTGACTTTGTTGGACTCGGTACCATAGTCGATAGTGGTAAGAGGGGAGATCAATAGATTGCACGGTTTGGCATATATTAATACTAGGTGTGTGTCTTTTTACCGTGCTATATGATTCTGTGCACTACACATAAATTCTTTGGTTATTACAGTTATATGTACTAGTGGACTATGCATGCCTGAACTACTGAATAACCGAAACAAAATATTGATTTACTGTCTGTTTGTTTATTGTTATGTGATATTGTACAACTTATATGTATGAACTGAAATTATGGTGATTTAAATATATAATGATATTTGTGACTGAATTGTTAATATGACCGATTTATCCTTATGATATGCATGTTGCATAGCCCGATATATGTCGGTCTGATATTTCCCAAATTTTCAGAACCTTATATGTTGGTCTGATATTTCCTTTCTTCCTGACTCACTATAATTTCCCTTTCCCCTCTAAATCTCTCGTCTATCCTTCTTCAACATTAATCCAAACAGTATAGAACTCAAAATGAAGCGAAACAAGCACACAATGTACCAGGAAAACTATTTGGGATGAAAGGGAATCCCCAAGTTTAATGTGGCAGTTTCAGAACGGCCAAGGTGTGGAATGTGCAGCAACATTCTCTAGAAGTTCAGAAAGAGAACAAAGTAAATTTTATTTTAATAAGTTAAGCAAGATAAAATTGGGTCTCGATTGTGATTGTGATTGTGATCTTAGATTTTGTAAACGGAAGAATGGAATAATACTGCCTTTTGGGTTTTAAGTTACTTGAACTTAGGTTAATGGATACTGACCTGATTACTCATATTGCCTCGCTATCCTTTTCATTTACTTGCAGAATTTTGAATTTTGGACCTCTTCACCACAGGTACATAAATATATGATTTTTAAAAGCATATTTGTTTGTATTAAGTTTTTGGTTTTTTATCCGTGATGATGTTCATGATCAAGGTGACCTTTTTCTTTTGGCTTTGTCTAAATTATGTTTTGGGGGAAGGAGTAGATAACTATAATTTTCTACAAGTTTGTAACTTTTTAGCATTAAATTTTTGCTATCTTTGGATCTCTATTTGTTATCACTAAATTTTCATATATTCTATTTATTTTATTATTATTTATTATTTATTATTCTATTATTTCTATTATTATTTATTATTCTATTATTTCTATTATTATATATATATATTATATAATAACTAGTCTTATTATTAGATACAAAGCCCAAAAAAATAAAAATAAATAATAAAGGTCCATTTAATTTTTAATAAAGACTCATTTAATAATCTATTTGGCCCAAATATAAAAACTTAATTAATTTTTATTTTTTATTTGCAGTCAATTATTAACTGTTGGATCCAAATAGGATCCAATGGTTTAGATTGGATCAAAAAGAGGGCCAGCTCCACATGTGCGTGTGGCCCCCACGCGTCAACCCCCTACATTCCTCCTGCGCGCAAGTTCAACATGCATGTGAAGGAAACAGAATCAATTGATTCAAAATTGAATCAAAGTGAAGACCACTGCCAGCTACAAATCACGCAAGAAGGGAAAGAAATCAAGGCTTGGTTCGAATATGGAAAGAAAAAGAGGAAGAATCAGCCCCAAATTTATTCCGATTCGAACCAAAATTAGAACAAAATCAGACCCAAATTACTTTCAAATCTGCATCAAATGGAAGGGGAAAGAATCCCAAAAATTGGGATCTTTTATTCCAAATTTTTTATATTTTTGGTAGTAAAACCCCTACATAAATCACCCGTCCACTCTAGTAATTTTCACCACCAATTATTACGAAAATAGACTGAAATTGGAGGAGTTTACCACATTGTGTACTGATTTTTCAAGAGAAATACAAGAAGCATTCAAGTAAATCTAGGTATTTTTATTTCGTTTTATTTTTTATTTTTTATATGTTTGATTCTAATATATATATGCTCTTACCTTTATTTTTTTTGAGCCTTAAAACCGAGATTCAAAGTTTCATCGAAAAACAAGATGAATACTTGAGAGAAATTAAAATATGTGTGTTTGATCCATTTTTTTAAAGAAGAGAATTATGGTAAAGTGTTTATAAGTTTGAGTTTTATACCCATATTTTTTTTTGGGGAAAATTACCTTCATTAAATCTCTCCACCCAACCACATTTTGCTCCACGGGGTACCGCATTTTCATTCATTTTAATTTAGTCACTATTTTCCACAAATTTAGCTTTATCTTTATTTCGTTTTTTTAAATTTGGTCACTTTTTTACTTTTTTTTCAATTCATTTTTATTTGTTATTTTTTAAAATAAAAATCTATTTCTCTATTAATTAAGTTTTAAAAAGTTTTTTAATAATCTTGTTTTGCCTTTTTATTTGTTGTTCATCTTTCTTTTATCCATTTAATTTCATGTATTTTTCATGTTTGGTTAATTTTTTTTAATATTTTAAGATGCTAGCTTCTTTAATTAAAGCTTTAGTTTAGGCAAAAAAAGCCTTTAGAATTAAGTTCTAAAAAACTTTAGTTAGAGCCTTAAAGTTAAAAAAATAAAAATTTCTTCATATTCATAAAACATACTTAATCATATTTTAACCTTAATAGGTAAAATTTACTTAGACAATTCTTTAGGTCAATAATCACTAACTTAGAATAAATAAAAGTTTTAACACACTAATTGATTTTTTGTTTAAAAAGTGAAACTAAATTAATGTTGTGTCCTATCAAAAGGAGGTGACGGGTTAGCGCCAGAAATTTTGGCGGTGATTGGAGTTCACTCTTTGGATGATAGGGCCGTTAAAATGAAATCATATTGACAAATGGGCAATAAGTTAAATTTTATATGAACTTGCAAATTTTGACATTAAAACATTTTGTAATCGGCTAGTTACCAATTTTTGGGCGCTATGGGGGTGCTAATCCTTCCCCATGCGTAACCGACTCCCGAACCCATTTTTGTGTTTTTCTCAGACCAAAAATGTTGTTTTAATAAAATAAAATGATTCTATTAAAATAGCATGTTTTTAAGTGATCCAATCACACTTTTTAAAAAAGATTGGTGGCGACTCTATTGTTTTTAGCTTTATTTAAAAATACGTCGGGACCCCTTTAGAAAAAGGTTGCGATAGCTTGGCGATTCCGCTAGGGACATTTTGTTTTTTAAAATAAAAAGAAAGAGTCAAGCCATAAGCTAATTAAATTTTGTTTTAATGTCGAAATTTTCTAAGTTCATATGAAATTTAATTTAATTGTCCATTTATGAATATGATATCATTTTACGCATTTAAAGCTTGATTATAAGCTCTATACCCGAGCTTTGTCCCGATCGCTTAAGTGATGGGAAAACGCTTTGCTCATGTAAGAATATTGATTCTTCGTATGAGCCTAGCAAGTACCTTCGGGCGCAAACGGTGCAAGTGTACACGTCGCAAGTAATAGTATAATAAATATATAATCTCCACAGGGATTGGTTTGGGCCACTTTGCTTAAGTTATTACACTGTAAAAGAAATACTATTGATAGATGTCAAGTAAAATAAACTAAACAAAATAAAGTAAATAGAAAGAAAGAAAGGATAAAGTAATCAAATAAGAGAGTAGGCTGAGTTATTGTGAGTAGTGGTGTGATGATTGAATGGACCGTCGTGGTAATTGCTTGCTAGAGTCGCTCAATCGTTCCGTCAATTGGCTCTAGTCAGATTGCCTGGGCAATTCTGCGATTGCTTGGGCAACTGGGAATAGAGCGATTGCCTGGGAAATTCTACGACAACCTTCAAAGTTCGGCGAATCGTTCTTCAATGGTTTCTCATTATCCCTAACTCGAAACATTGTTAATTGTGCGTGCCTTGATAATACATCCCTACGTGAACCAAAGGTGGACAATAACCGATCTTGCACTCCTTTTAGCCGTTGAAATCCGTAACTTATCCCTAAGTCAGATTAGTCTTCACCATCGATTGATTGTATGAAAACCATGCTCATTCGTTTCTTTAATCTAACTCTCTCGATATTAGATAAATGGATGAATTCATGAGCTCCTCTTCCAATTCACTCGCAATCAAATATAAGAACCAAGAATGAACAAACTTTGAATTCAATTGCAATCAAGAACCTAAACAATCTAAACGTTTATCAAAACCACAAACCCTAAATAACCCAAGCCAATTTACATCAATTCATGGCTGGGTTCAAAAGATATACAAAGAATAATCCCCAATCATGAATCGAATGGAAATAATGAAGAAAAAGAAGAAGATACGTGCTGCTCTCTCTCAAACTCGACTCCTCTCTCTAAGTTGGGGGCTTGATCCTTATATAGGATATAACTAAGCTGAAGTCCTTCTTCGAGGAGGAAGTTAAATTGAAATTAAATAACATAAAAGAAATAAATCTCTTTTATTATTATATTTTTATTCCTAAAAAAACTCTTCATAAAACTCTTGGAATTTAATCTCCTTTTAATCTCTTCTTGGAACTCCAACTCTTTTAGGATTTATCCTTGCTTTTCGCAACTTATCTCGAACACCTTGGATTCATACAATCATCACAATCGGTTGCCATGTCATCTTATCCTCAATTGCTTTGGCAATTTCCCGATTGCTTGGGCAATTAGTTCCTACACGCAAAAGCACACCAAAGCAGTATCTTTTTCCACATAATCAACCAAATTGAGTAATCAAGCTTAACAGCAAAAGAAACTATGAAATTATACATGAATGCCTAATAATAAAAATAAAATGAGCCTAAGTCTAACAATAATTAAGAGTAAAAAGGGTAGAAACATAGTACTTTTTCACACTTAACACCCCTCAAACTCGAACTATTGCTTGTCCTCAAGTAATGCAAAACTAACAATTACCTGCCAAGACTTTAATCATCAAAGACATGCTTTAAACTTGACTTCAAACCTCTGAACCGTGGCACAAAGTATGATTACCCTTCAATTTTTCGAATAGCACATGATTTACTCGAAACCAAACTATAATGCTCGTGACAATGTGTGTATGGAGTTGTGTACAAGTCAATTATCAAGATTCCATGTGAATAATAGGTTTTTATCAAATTAATTACCGGGGCATTTAAATTTTTATTTTTACTAGGGCCAATTTCGGGCACCTCTAGCTATTCATGCAATTTCTTGTTTTAATTTTTTGTCGACTAGAGCCAATTTCGGGCACCTCTAGCGATTCTTTAATGTGTAACCACTAGAGCCGGTTCCGAGCACCTCCAGCAAGAAAATTTTAAATTTACCCAATAGTTCAAGCAACTTAAGTTCACTAAGTTTCTTTCAATCAACAAGCCACAATCGTGTCAATAATATTCAACATCATAGTGAAATTCTAAGTTCTTACAATGTAAATCCTAAAATAAAGGTTCTTTTAATTAAGTGCAGTGGCAAAAATTCATCATTGGATATTCAACAAGTCTTAGGCAATTAAACCCAATCAAAGGCATGGCAAGTAACATATGCAACCTATATGCGATTACTAAAATGAATGTAACTAAACATGAAACTATCTAGAAGCAACACCCCCCAAACTCAAGAGAAACATTGTCCTCAATGCATGCTAGAACATAAAAAAATTAAAATTAAAATGCAAATGAGTTAGTCGGAAAGGTCGTCACCTTGGATGATGAGTTTCTTTCGGGCCGTATGCTTGATTCTTTTTTCGGTTCGCGGTGGTTGAGTGCGTGTGGCAGCTTGAGCCTTCACTTTCGAAACCTTATCGCCATGTTCATCTTCTTTTTTGGTCTCTTCGATGATAGAAGCTTTGTGCTTCAGTTCTGATGGCTCGAACGGTGGCGACTTCATTGGTTCAGGTATGTTCTTGTTCGACTCTTTATTGTGTGCAATAGTTGCCGTGGCATCCTCAGTTACCGGGGAAAGTACTTTGGCAGGGAACACCGGAAAATGCACGGTGTTGTCATGATACTTCTCAATGATCACTCGTGTGATGGCTACGTTATGCTCCCTCGTGTACCATATGAATTGTTGTTGTTGAGCCTTCATTCGTTCTAATCGGTGGGATAGTGGGCGTAGCATCTCTACTATTCGATTCAGGCCTGTTACCGCTGATGCATTTACTTGGGCATCTAGAATGGCCGAGGCATGTTCTGCCAGTATTGTCGAGGCACTAGGAATTGCCGAGGCAATTTTGGTTGCATGGGCAATTTTCGGTGTTGAGGTTTTCTTTGTTACTTCTTGTTCTTTCGTCGTTCCCTTACCCATAATCCTCAAGTATTAAGCTCGGTTCCACCTGGTTTTGGAGGGCAATTTCTCGTCCATCGGATCACTTGACACCTTCTCTTTCTCGCATAGTTGAGAGATTAAGCTCGAAAAGAAAAGAGAACCTACACCCTTTTGACTACAAGCAAATATCTTATCACATATAATTTGTCCAATGTTAATAATTCTCTTGTTTAAAATAGAATGAATCAACAAAAGACGCGAATATGAACCTGTGGTATTGTGTGTGGTGGGCATTAAGCAAGTTTTAACAAACTTATTCTATAGTTTAGCCTCGGGTTTTAACATAAGACAATTTACCGTCCCTTTTAAAGCTCCTTGGTTCCATTCAGCACCTTCAATTGTGAGGTCTTTGAACACCTTTTTAACTTCTTCGGCCGAAATGTTATCCACGAAAGCTTTATGTTCGTCCTTCTCAATGTATATCCCGTAGAAAATGTTGATGGTGCTGGCATCAATAAGGATTGCCCTTCCACGAACATAGACATCGGGATTGCTTGGATTAGAAGAATGAGCATAAAATTCTCTTACCTATGATACATTGGTGCCCTTTGGTTGATGGCAAAAGATTTGCCACTTGTGGTGCTCGATGACTTGGAATATGAATAGAGCAAGGCCGAGGTTCTTGTTGGAGATGTTGTAGTCGAAACCTTTCTCCTCCCATACCTTGCAGTTTGCAAACTTGGCGTGATATCTTTCCTCAATTGTTGGTGTTGCAAATCGACGGAATGGTGGTTCCTTGGATGAACTTGGGTGATCCATAGTTTTGAGATTTTTGGCCATGGTGGTTGTGGTTGTGGTAGGAAGTAAAAACAAAGAAATTAAAAGAAAGCTTTGAGAGTTCAAAGATTAGAAGGGAGAGTTGAAAGTTTGATGGTGAAATAAGATATGGGAAGGTGATTTTCGGCTAATGGGAGAAAGAAGAGAAAGTAGGAAAGAATGATGGAAATAAAAGATGGTGAGGGGATTGGTAGGGTATGCGGCTAAGGTAATTGGTTGAACACCAAGGGGTAGTCGGCTAGGGTAATAAGAGGGGTGAGAATTAGGGCAAAACATATCACTTAATAGGCCTTTGTAAGCCCTCAAAATCATCCCATTATTCCCTCTTAAGGATAAACTTCACTTTTTAATCCAACTTCTTATCTTGAATTCTTTTCCTAAAATTCAAACACAAAAATAAAATAAAAATATTAATTAAATAATAAAGATAAAGATAAAGCTATAAAGATAAATATCCTAAAGAAAGTGGAAAGATAAAGATATAAGAATATAAATTAAACTAAAACTAAGAAATTCCTATCCTAAAATCAAAAATAATAAAATAATAATAATAATACTAATATTTTTTTCGTAAAAACAAAATAAAAAAACTAAAATAAAAATAAATAAAAAACTAAAAATACTAAAGGAGAGCATGGTCATGCATCTCCTAAAGTAATCGTTTCTTTGTCGCACTCAACATGGGTGCCGGTATAGTACTTTTATCTTTGTCCGTTAACTTTGAATTCATGTCTGTCAATGGTGGACTTGATTATTACAGCACCATGGGAGAAAGGTTTGACTACTTCAAATAGCCCAGATCATCTCGATCTTAGTTTTCCCGAAATGAGCTTTAACCGAGAATTAAAGAGTAATACCAATTGCTCGGGAAAAAATTACCGCCACAATAGTTTCTTATCATGCCAACACTTAGTTTTCTCCTTGTAGATTCTTGCATTTTCATAAGCTAAGGCATGAAACTCCTCTATTTAATTAAGTTCCAGTAGGCATTTTTGTCCGGCACTCTCCCAATCCATGTTCACAGTTTTGATTGCCCAGTAGGCATTCTTGTCTTGTGCTCAATTTCCACAGGTAGATGGCAAGTCTTACCGTAGACAAGTCTAAAGGGGGACATGCCTAATGGTGTTTTGACTGTTGTGCGATAAGCCCAAAGTGCATCATCAAGTCGAAGGGACCAATCCTTTCGAGAGGGATTGACAACCTTCTCAAGGATACTCTTCAATTCACGATTAGAAATTTTTGCTTGTCCGTTCGTCTGTGGGTGATACGCCGTGGAAATTTGATGTGTCACTCCAAAACGTTGCAACATCTTGGAAATGAGTTTGTTTTCAAAATGATTGCCTTCATCACTAATAATTGCCCTCGGCATTCCAAACCGTGTGAATATGTTTTTCTGCAAAAATCTCTGAACGATTTTGGAGTCATTTTTGGGAACTGCAGCTGCCTCAACCCATTTAGATACATAATCGACGGCAAGTTAGATGTAGAGATTGCCGAATGAAGATGGGAATGGCCCCATGAAATCAATACCCTACACGTCAAATAGCTCGACTTCAAGGATATTTTACAGTGGCATCTCATGTTGCCTAGAAATATTGCCCGTTCGTTGACATCGATCACATTGCTTGTAAAATTCTTGGGCATCTTTGTAAAGTGTGGGCAAATATAGTCTGGATTGCAAGACTTTGGCCGCAGCTCGTGTTCCTCCAAAATAACCTCCATAGGGTGAAGAGTGGCATTGCATGAGAACATTTTGCTGCTCCTCTTCGAAAACACATCGTCTTATAACCTGATCTGCACATTGTTTAAACAAAATAGGCCCGTCCCAATAGTAATGCTTAGCATCATGTCAGGACCGCTTCTTTCCTTGATGAGTAAGGTCATACGGCATAATACCACTAACCAAAAAATTAACAAGATCGACATACCATGGTGTTGCTGAGGCAACTAATAACTGCTCATCTGGGAATGCATCGTCGGTCTCCAAGGGGTTATTATCGGTATTTCCTCCTTCTAGCCTTGACAAGTGATCGGCTACTTGATTCTCCATTCCTTTCCTGTCCTTAATTTCATGTCAAACTCTTGTAAAAGTAAAACCCAACGAATTAAACGAGGTTTGGAATCTTTTTTAGCATTCAAATACTTAATTGCCGAATGGTCAGTGTGGAAAATTACCTTAGTACGAATCAAATAGGAACGAAACTTGTTAAATGCAAAAGCTACAGCTAGTAATTCCTTTTCTGTTGTGTTGTAATTTAATTGAGCGCCATTAAGGGTTTTACTAGCATAGTATATTACATGAAAGATGTTACATTTTCGATGGCCTAAAACAACACGTACCGCAAAATCACTTACGTCACACATGAGTTCAAAAGGTAAGGACCAGTCAGGTGGAACGACAATTGGTGCTGAAGCAAGTTGCTTCTTTAGGTCTTTAAATGCCATGGCACATGATTCATCAAAGTCAAAAGCTTTGTACTATTCAAGCAAATTACACAAAGGTTTAGAAATCTTAGAAAAATTATAAATGAACCTTTTGTAAAAACCTGCATGGCCGAGGAAACTTTGAATTCCTTTGGCTGAAATTGGTGGTGGCAATTTTTCAATCACTTCCACCTTGGCCTTGTCGACTTCAATTCCTTTTGATGAGATCTTGTGACTGAGCACTATACATTCGTTTACCATAAAATGGCACTTCTCCCAATTTAAAACTAGGCCAGATACTTCACATCGTGTTAGCACTTTCTCTAAATTGCCTAGGCAATTGTCGAAGCTATCTCCAAATACTGAAAAATCGTCCATGAAGATTTCCAGGAAATCTTCCACCATATCAGAGAAAATTACCATCATGCATCTTTGAAAGGTTGCCGGGGCATTACATAAGCCGAATGGCATCCTTCGAAATGCATAAGTACCATATGGGCATGTGAAAGTGGTGTTTGCATGATCATATGGTGCTATGGAAATTTGGTTATAACCTGAGTAACCATCAAGAAAACAATAAAAGGATTTGCCTGCAAGACGGTCAAGCATTTGGTCAATAAATGGCAAAGGAAAATGATATTTCCTAGTAGCTTTATTTAACTTACGGTAATCCACACAAACCCTCCAACCAGTGACAGTTCTAGTTGGAATAAGTTTGTTGCTTTCATTACTTACCACGGTTATACCTCTCTTTTTCGGTACACATTGTACCGGACTTACCCATGTACTATCAGAGATAGGATATATGATACCAGCATCAAGCCACTTGATGATTTCTTTTCTCACGACTTCCTTCATAGCAGGGTTAAGTCTTCTTTGTGCCTCAATTGCCGGTTTATGATCATCCTCTAAAAGGATTTTGTGCATACATACTGCCGGGCTAATTCCCTTCAAGTCTGAAATTGTCCACCCTATCGTCTTTTTGTGGAGCATTAACATGTCGATCAATCTCTTTACTATTAGGCTGTAACTTAGAAGAAATAATTACGGGCAGTGTGTTATCGGTTCCCAAATAAGCATATTTCAATTGTCCTAGCAAAGCTTTCAATTCAAGAATAGGAGGTTGCTCAATAGAGGGTTTTTTGATTTTACCTTCCTTACCTGAGTAATCTAATGGTTCAACCTGGATGACTTGATATCCAATTGGCTTCCTCTTGCTCGTTGTCGTCTTGCTCTTTGATTTCTTCAGGTTCGGCAATACAATTGCTGATGCAATTGTCGAGGCAATCTTCATTTATTCCAAAATTGAATTCGGTGGTAGCTTGGATGACTTGACACTCATCTGGATCATCAACATGCTTGAGAGTTTGGAAAACATTCAACTTGATTTGCTGATCGTTCACCCTCATAGTGAGTTCTCCATTTTCAACATCGATTATGGTCCTTCTTGTTGCTAGAAATGGCCTTCCAAGGATAATAGGAGCAAGCTCATCTGCTTCACAATCCAAAACAAAAAAGTCAGCGGGAAAAAAATTTATCAACTCTTAGCAGTATATCTTTGATTTTTCCCTCTAGATGCACGTAAGATCTGCCGTAAGCTGCAACATAACTGTTGTAGGCCTCACCTTCCCTATGCCCAATCGTTGGAAAAATGATTTTGGCATAAGGTTTATGCTTGCTCCAAGATCGCATAATGCCTTCCCAACATAGTTATTTCCGATTTCACAAGGTATTGTAAAACTGTCGGGATCTTTTAGCTTTGGTGGCATTCAGTTGTGCAACATTGCCATACATCCTTCCGTTACGTCTGCTGTTTCAAACTCACCTAATTTTGTTTGCTTAGAGACAATGTCTTTAAGGAACTTAGCATAGTTCGACATTTTCTCTATTGCTTCAACCAACGGAAAATTGATGTGGACTTGCTTCAAGATATCAAAGAACTTCTTGAACTGGTAGTCTTGTTTTTTTTTTCGTTTTAGCCTTTGCGGGAATGGTGGTAGAATTTGGATCTCCTCTTTTTTCTTTTCCATTTTAGGATTATCGGATATTGTCTGGGCATTGGGACTTGTCGGGGCAATTGGAATTACTTGGGCCTCAGATTTTACCTGGGTAATTTCCAATTTATCAATTTTGGTGTCTTCTTGGATAGGAGATCGTTCTGCTAGTTGAGTGTTCTCCATTGGATGAGCTTGGTCTTTCTCAAACTGCCGGCCACTCCGAGTGATGATTACCTTACATTGCTCTTGGCCTACTCCTTTAGCGACCTCAGTATCGCTAAGTAAACCTCCATGCGGTATTGTATTAAGGTTTTGGGTAAATTTCCCAAATTGAGTCTCCAATGATTTTAGGGCTGCCTTCTGATTCTGCAATCTCATCTCAGTCCTTTTCATGAAACTACTATTCTCAACCATATAAGATTCAGTTTTTAATATAAAAACATTGAGAGAATTTTCCAAAGAACTAGATAGTGTTGATTTATTGCTGCGACATCTGTTGCTAAGGCATGCTCTGCTGAAATCCCGGTGCTTGTGCATTCTGATTGTTCTGATTGAGGGCATTGTTCGGATTGCTCCATGAGAAGTTGGGATGCTTCATCCATGCTAGATTGTAAGTGTTGGTTATCAAATTGTTGTTCCAGTTATAGTTTCCAATGTAAAAGCTTGACTCTAGGTTCTGCGGACATTCAGAAGAATCATGGTTACTGTTACATAAATCACAAAAGGAATCTACTACCTAGATCTCCTGTGTGTTGCTTGGTCACTGCATATTTTTAACCAAATTGGTTAAAGTAGCCAATTGTGCGGAAATAGATCCCGATGAATCAAGCTCATTTATCGTGGCATTTTGTCTGACTGTTCCTCTTCGTGTAGTTGGGAACTGATAGTCGTTCTTGGCAAGACGATTTAGAATCTCTATTGCTTCTTCAGGAGACTTGTCAATGAGTATGCCATTTGCCGAGGCATCTAACATCATCTTTGTTGGCGTATTCACTGAGTTGTAGAACATCGTCACTTGTGCCCATATTGGAATTCGTGCATAGGACATTTGTGTAAAAGCTCTCTATATCGCTCCCAAGCCTCGTACATGGATTCATCATCTGCCTACCAAAAATAGGTAATTTCGTTACGTAATTTATCAGTTATATTTGTAGAACTAAATCTAGCAAGGAAATCACGACATAAATCAGTCCAAAATCCTGTAGATCCGGATGAAATACTATTCAACCACGATTTCGCCCTATCCCTCAGTGAATAGGGGAATAATTTCTGCCTTAGGATATCCTCATAGACTCCTTGTAGTTTGAATGAATTGCAAATCTCCAAGAATGATTTGAGATGTTGTCGGGCATCTTCAGTTGTTGAACCACCAAATTGACCAATTATGGTGATCATGTTGAACATCACAGGTTTTAATTCAAAGTGGGCAGCTTCTATTTCAGGTGTGACAACTCCTGGGTTTAGACTGTTGAGATCTTCCTCTAGGTAATCTCGGATTGCCCTATTTCTGACACGAACAGGTTGTTGCTCGACTAAAACTCCTCCTCCTATTGCCACATTATTTTGATTGCAGTCAAGGACAATAGAATCTACCATTGCTGCTCTTTGCTCACGTATTCTCCTATAAAGAACTCGTTCTATCTCAGGTTCAAACGGGTATTCTGGTGATGTTGGTCTCGCCCTGGTCATACAGAGATGCAAAACCAAAATTTGTAAGTCCTTTAAAACCGCTTAACAAAAAGAAAAATAAAAATAAAATAAAAGTGCAAGGAATTAAAAACAAAGTTGCTATTGCCAATCCCCCGCAATGGCACCAAAAACTTGTTGCGTGATTTGAATGCAATGCAAACGGTGCAAGTGTACACGTCGCAAGTAATAGTATAGTAAAGATATCATCTCCACAGGGATTGGTTTGGGCCACTTTGCTTAAGTTATTACACTGTAAAAGAAATACTATTGATAGATGTCAAGTAAAATAACTAAACAAAATAAAGTAAATAGAAAGAAAGAAAAGGATAAAGTAATCGAATAAGAGAGTAGGCTGGGTTATTGTGAGTAGTGGTGTGATGATTGAATGGACCGTCATGGTAATTGATTGCTAGAGTCGCTCAATCGTTCCTTCAATTGGCTCTAGTCGGATTGCCTGGGCAATTCTGCGATTGCTTAGGCAATTGGGCCTGGAGCGATTGCCTGGGAAATTGGGCGACAACCTTCAAAGTTCGGCGAAGCGTTCTTCAATGGTTTCTCATTATCCCTAACTTGAAATACTGTTAATTATGCATGCCTTGATAATATATCCCAGCGTGAACCAAGGGTGGACAATAACCGATCTTGCGCTCCTTTTAGCCGTTGAAAACCGCAACTTATCCCTAAGTCGGATTAGTCTTCCCTATTGATTGGTTGTATGAAAACCATGCTCATTCATTTCTTGAATCTAACTATTCCAATATTAGATAAATGGATGAATTCACGAGCTCCTCTCCAATTCACTCCTAATCAAATATAAGAACCAAAAATGAAAAAACTTTGAATTCAATTGCAATCAATAACCTAAACAATCTAAACGTTTATCAAAACCACAAACCCTAAATAACCCAAGCCAATTTACATCAATTCATGGCTGGGTTCAAAAGGTATACAAAGAATAATCCCCAATCATGAATCGAATGGAAACAATAAAGAAAAAGAAGAAGATGCGTGCTGCTCTTTCTCGAACTCGACTCCCCTCTCTAAGTTGGCAGCTTGATCTTTATATAGAAGATAACTAGGTTGAAGTCCTTCTTTGAGGAGGGAGTTAAGTTGGAATTAAATAACATAAAAGAAATAAATCTCTTTTATTATTATATTTTTATTCCTCAAAAAACTCCTCATAAAACTCTTGGAATTTAATCTCCTTTTAATCTCTTCTTGGAACTCTAACTCTTCTAGGATTTATCCTTGCTTTTCGCAATTTATCTCGAAGACCTTGGATTTATCCAGTCATCACAATCAGCTGCCATGTCATCTAATCCTCATTTGCTTTGGCAACTTCTCGATTGCTTGGGCAATTAGTTCCTGCACACAAAAGCACACCAAAGCAATATATTTTTCCACAGAATCAACCAAATTGAGTAATCAAGCTTAATGGCAAAAGAAACTATGAAATTATGCATGAATGCCTAATAATGCAACTAAAATGAGCCTAAGTCTAACAATAATTAAGAGTAAAAAGGGTAGAAACATAGTACTTTTTCACACTTAACAGGACTCATATGCCCATTGTCTTCGTAAGGATACCGAGCTTTCGTGAAGGCATGGGAAATGAGTCATCCTGAGTTGAACTTGGTTCGTTGGAAACCTATAATGGGTGAGAATAAAGGGTCTTGCTACCCTTAGTAGGGGACAACAAGGACAACTCGGGGACCTTTCTAAAACCAAACCATGTGTGAATCTAGAAACCCACCCCAATAGAGCCATGTGGAGAACCATATAAGTAGAATTTGGTCAAAATTATTTTGTAAGAATAGTCCATGGAGACATGTCCAGAAATGTTGGAATGTGCTACCCAGTTATTATTCATACAATGAAATTATTTCTTGTTTTGCATATTTGTTTCATGTTACCTCATTTCATATTTAGAAAGGGTTGGTTCTCAAGACACTTGCTCAATTAGAAAACAATTCTTTACCATGGATGAAAGGTACCTAAAGAAAGAAGAAGACAATGTGGATGTACGTCACTGGTCCAAGGTCAACCAATGAGTGAATGAGGATAGTTTAACAGTTGATCATGAGACAGAGACATCAGTGTGACACAGAATAATATGCATGAGCTATAGGAAGCCTGATATCATTTTGACTATGCAACTAAGAAGTTGTTCTATGATACCTATGGCGATATAACCTACTTGCTGTATGTGAAAGTTGATGAACCATTCCTCAAGGCCCTGGTGCAGTTCTGAAATTCTGGATATTGTTGTTTTACCTTCAATGGAGAGGACATGATGCCCATGTTCGAAGAATACTTTGCATTATTCAATCTGTACAAGGTGAAGAAGAATTAGGTTTATGCTAACCCCCTAAGAACAAGAACACACACTTGAGGCTCAAGTCATTCGCAGGTATGAGTGATGGATGGGTGTTGCGTGTTTTGAGTGCTTCGCAATTGGTTCAAGTATACATGTCGCAAGTTATTGTATAGTAAAGATATCGTCTCCACAGGGACTGGTGAAACTCAAAATTTTAACTTCTCGCACTAAAAAGAGAAATAAATGGTGATGATAGGTGTTGGAAGTAACAAGTGAAATAATTAAACAAGTAAAATAAATGAAGAAAGTAATCGAATAAGAGAGTAGGTTGGGTTATCGTGGGTAGTGGTGCAATGGCTGTTTGAATTGTCGTGGCAATTGATTGCTGAGGCAACTAAGACCGGCTGAATTGCCGACTAGGTCACAAATTATACCTTGGAAATTAGGACTAGTTTTAATGCCGTGGCAACTGGGTTCCTTTCTTCAAAGCTCGACGAAGCGTTATTCAATTTCTTCTTGTTATCCCTAACCGAAGAACTAGTTAATTGTACACGCTTTGGTGATATATCCCTGTGTTAACCCTGGGTGAACAACAACCGATCTATGCTCCTCTTAGCCGTTGAAATCCAATCTTTATTCCTAAGGTGGATTAATCTTCATCGACGAATTGTTGAGTGAAGACCATGTGCATGCGTTTCTTGAATCTAACTTTCCCAAGTATAGATAAATAGGTAACTCTCGAGATCCTCTCCTAATTCACTCGAAATTAAAAATAAAAACCAAGAATGAACAAAATTTGAATTTAAATTGCAATCATTAAACCTAAACCATCCAAACATTTATCACAACCACAAACCCCAAATAACCCCAGCCAATTTAAGTTAGTTCATGGTTGGGGAAAAAGAAAATTCAATAAAAATAATCCCAGACATGGATCGCATAAAAAAAATGAAGAAGATGAAGTGTGTGATCAACCTTCTCTCTAGAATCTGATTCCCCAAAATCCCACTCCCCAAAGCTACAATTTGATCTCCTATTTAAAGGGGTTGATGCGATCAGCTTTGTTGTTGATGAAGAGATTTGAATGCGTTTGAATTCCCTAAAGATATGGTCCTTATCCGATCAGGCATTTGGAATTTGAATCTGGCCTTTATCTCTTATGATCTGTATAATGTTGTAGATAATGTTGCATTAATCCAGGATTATCCAGTTATGCCACGGCAATCAACTTCGACAACGTCTTCAGAAATGTCCTCTTCTTGCCACGGCAACTCCTTCAGCAATGTCCCCTACTTGCCACAACAATCTCCACTTACCATAGCAATCCAGTCCTGCACTAAATAAAGCACATCAGCATCAATTTTCTCACAAAAACCAACCAAATGCAATACCAAGCTCATTAACTAAGGAAACTAGAAAACTATGCATGAATGTCTATCAATGCAACTAAAATGAGCCTAAGTCTAACAACAATATGAGTATAAATGGCAAGAAAAACAGTACTTTTGCACACTCATCACACCCCCAAACTCGAACTATTTCTTATCTTCAAGCAATGCAAACACTAACAATTACCTGCCAAAGCCCTTACCACCAAAAACATGCTTCTTTCCTAACTTCAATCCTTAGAACCGTGGCACAAAAAATTGATTACCTTTCAATCTTCGGATAGCACAGAGAATTACTAAAAATAGAATTACAATGCTAGTGAAATGTGTGTGCGGAGTTGTGTACAAGTCAACTAATAGGATTCCATGCGAACAATAGGTTTTATCAAAATATTTGCCAGGGCAATTAAGTTCACTAGAGCCAGTTTTAGGCACCTCTAGCATATTTCTTTTTTCTTTTTATTTTTTATACTAGAGCCAGTTTCGGGCAACTCTAGTATTTGCAAGATCCCTAAGACTAGAGCCAGATGGGCACCTCTAGCTAAGGTTCATTGTTTATTTTTTCATCATCTTTTAAACCTAGAGCTAATTTCGGGCACCTCTAGCGCAATTTGCCCATTTTCAAATAACCTATGTTTCACTAGGTCTCCCTTAATCAACAAGGCACAACAGTGTCAAAATATTTAGCATCATAGCAAAATTCCAAGTACTCTTCATGCTTGTCCTAAAATCTAAGATTTTATCATGTAAGTGCATTGGCAAAAATTCATCATAGGATATCACCGCAGGTTTAGGAGTTTAATCAAGTAAGTGACATGACAAGTAACATATGCAACTTAACATGAGACAACAAAAATAAATGCAACTAACTATGAAACAAAACCCCTCAAACCCGAGAGAAGCATTGTCCCCAATGCATGCAAAATTTAAACAAATGAAAAGAAAAATGAAATGCAAATGAGTTGTTGGAGAGGTCATCACCTCGAATGACTAGTTTCCTTCGAGCCATTTGCTTGGTTATTTTTCCAGCTCGTAGTGGTTGTTGGCGCGAGGCTGGTGGTGCTTCCTGAACCGTGGTTTCTAAGGCCTCCTTAACCGTTTCAACCTCTTTGGTGGCCTCCTCTAGGTCAGAAGCTTCATGCTTTGCTGGAAATTCTGATGGTGGGGTATAGGAGACTTTATCGGTGCGATTATAGAGTCGGCTGAATCTAAAAAACCATAAAGAGATTCAGTATGAGAAGGTTCAACAATAGGCTCCTTACCTTTTTGTGGGACTTTAGTTGCCTCGGCATAGGCACAGATTCAGATGTCGGGGCAAGTAGTGCAGTAGGGAATACAAGAAAAGGAACAATGCTTTCAGAATAATTCTCCAGGATCAATCTTATCAGGGCTGCATCACGATCCTTCATGTAACACATAAACAACAATTGGCATTCTTCCATCTTGTCCAACCACTGCGACAAAGGGCGAAGGATTTCAGCAATCCTTTCTATACTTGCCGTGGTATGTGCACTTGTCACGGCAGGTTGGGTTGCCTTGGCAGTTGCTGGAGCAGAGGATTTTTCTATAGTGGGCGGTTCCCTTATCGGTTCTTCACACAAAAAACGCAAATATTAGCTCCAGGACCATCTGTTCCTCTTGGTCAGTTTCTCATCCATAACATCAGTCGGTACACATTCTTTTTCACACAATTGAGATATCAAATTGGGGAAAAAGAGTGCTCCTACATCGACTATTATGTTCTCGACAAACTCGACATGCTCATCCTTCTCCATATAGAGCCCATAGTATGCGTTGATGGCAGCGACATCAACAAGAATTGTTATACCTCATACAAAAACACACGGGTTATTCAAATTTGAAACATGCGAATAGAATTCCCTTACCCACGATATGTTGCCCGATTTTGGTTGTTCGTAGAAGATTTTCCATTGATGGTGCTTGACTATCTTGAAGATGGAAGCCTTAAGCCCATAGTTTTTGAGGGAAATATCATATTCGGACCCTTGCTCTTCCCATACCTTTCGATTTGCAAACTTGGCAAGATACCTCTTCTCAACGATCGGAGATGCAAACCGGCAGAAAGATGGCTCTAGTGTTCTTGAAGAACTTGCCTTGGGCATAGTCTTGAGGTTCTTGGCCATGGCTTTTCAGTTCTTGCTTGGAAAAGAGAGACAAAGGAAACAAGAGAAACACTTGAAGAGTTACAAAAGATGAAAGAGTAAAGTGTAGAAATTGGAGTATTTGGGAATTTAATGGTTGAGTGAATATTTGGTTGAAGTGATGGATAGATATGCCATCAATGGGGGAAAAGAAGACAATGATGGAGTGTGGTGCGGCTAGGGTTTAGGAAAAAAAATTGGGGTGAAAATTTTCAAAGGGTGATTAAATCCCCTTGAACTTGCCGAAAATAGCCCATTATCCACTTCAAGGGATAAATTTCATTCTCATGAAATTTTATCCTAAGCCCAACTCCTTCTTCTTTGAAACTCTTATCCTAAATTCAAACAAAGCACACAGATAATTATTAAATAAAAATAAGAGATAAAAAGATAAAGGCTAGAGATAAATATCAAAACAAAATTAAAATAACAACTAAATCAAATAAAAAGATAGGATAAAGACCTAACATCTAAAAATAACAAAAAATAAATAAAACTAAAATAAAAAAGTCCAAAAATTAAAATAAAATAAACAAAAATAATAAATAAAAAAACTTTTAGGGAGAGCATTTTCATGCATCTCCTAAGGTTACAGTCTCCTTACCGCGAGTCACATGTGCACCAACGTAGTGCTTCAACCGTTGTCCATTAACCTTCAACTCATGTCCTTACACTGTCGATTTAACCACTACAGCCCCATGAGAATAAGGTTTTACAACCTCAAACGGCCTAGACCATCTTGACTTTAGTTTCCCAGGGAAAAGCTTAAGTCGAGAGTGAAGAGAATAACTAATTGCCCTGGCAAGAATTTCTGTGGCAATAGCTTCTTGTCATGCCAACGCTTGGTTTGTTCTTTGTAGATCTTGGCATTGTCATATGCTATGACACGAAACTCTTCTATCTCGTTTAGGTCCAGTAGACGCTTTTTCCCTGCACTTTCCCAGTCCATATTCATGGTTTTGATAGCCCAGTAGGCCTTATGCTCGATTTCTACCGGTAGATGGCAAGTCTTACCGTAGACAAGTTTGTATGGAGACATGCCTAAAGGTGTCTTGTATGCTGTTCGGTAAGCCCAGAGTGCGTCATCAATTCTCAAAGACCAATCCTTTCAAGAATGATTAACAACTTTCTGAAAGATCCCCTTCAATTTACGGTTGGAAATTTTTGCTTGCCCGTTAGTCTATGGGTGGTATGCCGTGGCAATTTTATGTGTCACTCCAAGGCGCTCCAATGTCTTGGCAATCAGTTTATTTTCAAAATATGTGCCCTTATCGCTGATAATTGCCCTTGATTTCCCAAACCGTGTAAAGATATTCTTCTGCAAAAATTGTTGTACAGTCTTTGCATTATTCTTGGGAACTGCACTTGCCTCTACCCACTTGGACACATAGTCCACATCGAGTAAAATATAGAGGTTGTCAAACGATGACGGGAAATGCCCCATAAAATTGATGCCCCATACATCAAACAATTCAACCTCAAGTATATTCTGCAATGGCATCCCATGTCACCTTAATATGTTTCTCGTTCGTTGACAACAGTCACACCCCTTGTAAAAATCACGGGCGTCTTTGTAAAGAGTGGGCCAGTAAAAAATAGAATGTAGAACTTTGGCCGCAGTGCGAGTTCCATTGAAATGGCCTCCATAGGATGAAGAATGGCATTGTCAGAGCATATTTTTCTGTTCCTCCTCGGGGACACATCGTCGTATGACCTGATCTGCACATTGTTTAAACAACAGAGGCTCGTCCTAATAATAATGCTTAGCATCATGTCGGAACTGCTTCTTCCCTTGGTGAGTAAGGTCATAAGAAAAAATACCACTAACCAAAAAATTTACTAGATCTGCATACTAGGGTATTGCCGAGGCAATTAACAACTGCTCATCTGGGAATGCATCATGGATCTCCATGGAGTCATTGTTGGTTTCGCCCCCGTCCAGCCCTGATAAATGATCAACAAACTAGCTCTCTGTTCCTTTCCTGTCCTTAATTTCAGTGTCAAACTCTTGTAAAAGCAATATCCAACAAACTAAACGAGGTTTAGCATATTTTTTAGCAATCAAATACTAAGTTGTTGAATGGTTAGTGTGGACAATTACCTTTGTGCCAATCAAGTAGGAACGAAAATTTTCAAATACAAAAACCACAGCTAGTAGTTCCTTTTTCGTCGTGGTGTAATTCAATTGAGCACCACTAAGGGTTTTACTAGTGTAATATTCCACATGAAAGATCTTACCTCTCCGTTGTCCTAAAACAACTCCCACAACATAATTGCTTGCATCACACATGAGCTCAAACGGTAAGGTCTAATCAGGGGAATGATAATGGGTGCTGTGGAAAGTTGCTTCTTAAGGGTTTTGAATGCCTTAGCATAGGATTCATCAAAATTAAAAGCCTTGTCATGTTCAAGCAAATTACACAAAGGTTTAGAGATCAAAGGAAAATTATGAATAAACCTTATGTAAAAACCTGCATGTCTGAGAAAACTTTGAATCTCTTTGACTAAATTTGGTGGTGGCAATCTCTTAATCACGTCCACCTTGGCTTTGTCTACCTCGATTCCCTTCGAGGAGATCTTGTGCCCTAGCACTATACCTTCATCCACCATAAAATGACACTTCTCCCAGTTTAAAACTAGATCAGTTTCTTCACAACATGCCAACACCTTCTCCAAATTGCCAAGGCAATTGTCAAAGCTGTCTCCAAATACTGAAAAGTCATCCATGAAGATTTCAAGGAAATCCTCCACCATGTTAGAGAAGATTGCCATCATACATCGCTGGGGCATTACATAATCCGAATGACATTCGTCGGAAGGCATATGTACCATATGGACACATGAAAGTAGTCTTCTCCTGATCCTCCAATGCTATGGCAATTTGGTTATACCCTGAGTATCCATCAAGAAAATAATAAAATGATTTACCAGCAAGACGATCAAGCATTTGGTCAATAAATGGTAAAGGAAAATGATCTTTCCTAGTAGCTTTATTTAACTTACAGTAATCCATACAAACCCTCCAACTAGTGACAGTTCTAGTTGGAATGAGTTTGTTGTTTTCATTACTTACCACCGTTATACCTCTCTTTTTCGGTACACATTGTACCAGACTTACCCATGCACTATTATAAATAGGATATATGATACCGATATCAAGCCACTTGATAATCTCTTTCATCACAACTTCCTTCATGGAAGTGTTAAGCCTCATTTGTGCCTTGATGGAGTTTTTATGGTGATCCTCTAACAAAATCTTGTGCATGCACACTACTGGACTGAATCCCTTCAAGTTTGTAATTGACCCAACCTATTGCCTCTTTCTGCAGTGCCAACATAGAGATCAACCTCTCTTCTTGTTCAGGCTACAGCTTAGAAGAAATGATTACGGGAAAAGTTTTATTGGTTCCCAAATAAACATATTTCAATTGCCCTCACAATGGTTTTAACTCTAAGATAAGGGGCTATTCAACGGAAGGTTTTTCAGGTTTACATTCCTTATTTGAATAATCAAGTGATTCAAAACTTTTACCTGGTCGGCTTACAATCTATTTCACTTCTTCATGTGCCTCAGTGTCTGATCCTACAGGCTCTCCCTTCTCGGAAAGCAAATTGCCTTGGCAATACTCTTCTATGTCAAAATTGAATTCTGCGGTGGCCTAAACGACTTGGCACTCTTCTGGATCATTAGCATGCTTCAAGGTTTTGAAAACATTGAGCGTGACTTGTTGATCATTCACTCTCATAGTAAGCTTTCCTCTCTCGACATCAATCAAAGTCCTTCATGTTGCCAATAATGACCTCCTAAGAATAATAGGTGCGGACTCATCTACTTCACAATCCAAAACAATAAAGTCAGTGGGAAAAATAAACTTATCCACTCTTACCAAGATGTCTTTGATTTTTCCCTCCAGATGCACATAAGTTCTATCCTCAAGCTGAAGCATGACTGTAGTGGGTCTCGCCTTTCTTATGCCCAATCTTTGAAAAAATAGATTTTGGCATAAGGTTGATGCTGGCTCCAATATCGCATAATGCCTTTCCAACATAGTGATTGTCGATTGCACAAGGTATTGTAAAACTACCGGGATCTTTTAATTTGGGTGGTAGATGGTTGTGTAACATTTCCATACACCCCTCCATCACAGTAACTGTCTCAAACTCTCTGAGCCTAGTTTGCTTAGAGACAATGTCTTTAAGGAACTTAGCATAGCTTGGCATTTGTTCTATTGCTTCAACCAGTAGCAAGTTGATATGGACATGCTTCAAGATATCAAGAAATTTCTTGAACTAGTATTTGTGTTTCTGCCTCTTCAGGCTCTGTGGGAATGGTGGTGGAATTCTGATCTCTTCATCTTTTCCTTTCCCATCCAATTTAGAACTCTTGGATAGGCTTACCGTGGTAAGGGGACTTGCCATGGCAATTGCTGAAGGCTCGTCATCAATGATTGCCATGGTATTGTTGCTGGATACAACATTCTGGATAGGACTATTGTCTTTGGATTGGGTGGATCCCTCATTTTCTTTTGATCCACTTTGGGTAGTTATCACCTTACATTGTTCATGGCCTATTCCTCGAACAACTTCAGTGTCGCTGGGCAAACCTCATTGTGGCCTTGTATTTAGAATCTAAGCAAATTGCCTGACTTGCGTCTCCAATGCTTTCAAAGCTGCCCCTTGACTCTGCATTCGCACTTCGGTCTTGTTAATAAAAGCGTCAGTCTTTTTCATGAAATTACTAGTTTTAGCCATATAAGATTTAGTTTTAAACATGAAAGCATTTAAAGAGTTTTCCAAAGAACTAGTTGATGTTGACTGTTGTTGCGACATTTGTTGCCGTTGCATGTTCTGCTGGAATCCTGATGCTTTCATATTCTGGCATTGTTGACCATTGGAGTTGTTCTAGTTACTCCATGAAAAATTTGGGTGCTTTTTCCAGGCTGGATTATATGTGTTGGAATACACATTGTTGTTCCGGTTATAATTACCAACATAGAAACTGGATTCTGGGTTCTGCATACACTCAGAAGATTCATGGTCAACATTACATAAATCACAAAGTGGACCTATTACCTTGACTTCTTGTGTGTTGCTAGGTCTCTGCATATTCTTAACCAAATTGGTTATTGTAGATAACTATGCTATAATAGTATCCAACGATTCTAACTCAATTGTTGAGGCATTTAGCCTGACAATTCCCCTTTTAGTGGTTGGGAATTGGTAATCATTTTTGGCAAGTCTGTCCAAAATCTCCCAAGCTTCCTCTGCCGATTTGTCTAGAAGCGTACAATTTGCCGAGGCATCTAGCATCATCCTCATCGGTGCGTTGACTGAATTGTAAAACATTGTTACTTGTGTCCAATCTCTAAATCTGTGCATGGGACATTTGCGTAAAAGCTCTTTATAACACTCCCAAGCTTCGTGCATGGACTCATCATCTGCTTGACGAAAAGAAGTAATGTCATTACGCAATTTATCAGTCATATTTGTAAAACTAAATCTAGAAAGGAAACTCCAGCATAGATCTATCCAGAAGTCTAAAGATCCAGATGGGATACTATTTAACCATGATTTTGCCCTATCCCTATGTGAATAGAGAAATAATTTCAGCCTTAAAACGCCTCAGGGACTCCTTGTTGCTTGAATGAATCGTAAATTTCTAGGAACGATTTTAGATGTTGTCTGGCATCCTCCGTCGTTGATCTGCCAAACTATCCAACTATGTTGATCATGTTAAACATTACATGCTTTAATTCGAAGTGAGTGGCTTGGATCTAAGGTGTGACAACTCCTGGAGTGAGACCATCAAGATCTTGCTCTAAGTAGTCTCGGATGGTTCTGTTTCATACTATAACAAGTTGATCTCGTCGTTTTGCTACATCTCCTAATTGCCATTGGTATTCAGATTGCCAACTAGATCATTAGGTGGGTCTGGCATTTCTACTCTTAACTCTCTTCTACGTCTACGAAGAACACGTTCGATTTCTGGTTCAAATGGATAATCTGATGCTGTCGGTCTTGCCCTAGTCATACACCAGTGCAAAAACCAGAATTATTAGCCTTTTGAAACCGAACACAAATATAAATAAAATGAACAAAGGTGCAAGAAAATAAAAACAAATTCGTTATTGCCAATCCCCGGCAACGGCGCCAAAAACTTGTTGCGTGTTTTGAGTGCTTCGTAATTGGTGCAAGTATAGTAAAGATATCGTCTCCACAAGAACTGGTGAAACTCTAATTTTTAACTCCTCGCACTGAAAAGAGAAATAAATGGTGATGATAGGTGTTGGAAGTAACAAGTGAAATAATTAAAAAAGTAAAATAAATAAAGAAAGTAATCGAATAAGAGAGTAGGCCGGGTTATCGTGGGTAGTGGTGCAATGGATGTTTGGATTGTCGTGGCACTTGATTGTTGAGGCAACTCAATTGCTAAGGCAACTAAGACCGACTGAATTACCGTGGAAACTAGGTCACAAATTATGCCATGACAACTAGGACTGGTTTTAATGCCGTGGCAACTGGGTTCCTTCCTTCAAAGCTCGGCGAAGCGTTCTTCAATAAGAAGCACACCAGACATGGACCACATAAAAATAAAATGAAGAAGATGAAGTGTGCGATCATCCTTCTCTCTAGAATCTAATTCCCCAAAATGCCACTCTCCAAAGCTGCGATTTGATCTCCTATTTAAAGGGGTTGATGCAATCAGCTTTGTTGTTGATGAAGAGGATTTGAATGCGTTTGAATTCCCTGGAGATATGGTCCTTATCCGATCAAGCATTTGAAATTTGAATCTGGCCTTTTATCTCCTATGATCTGGATAATGTTGCGGATAATGTTGCATTTATCCAGGATTATCCAGTTATGTCGCAGCAATCAGCTTCGGCAACGCCTTCAGAAATGTCCTCTTCTTGACACAGCAACTCCTTCAGCAATGTCCCCTACTTGCCACGGTAATTCAGTCCTGCACAAAATAAAGCATACCAGCAGCGATTTTCCCACAAAAACCAACCAAATGCAATACCAAGCTCATTAACTAAGAAAACTATGCATGAATGTCTGTCAATGCAACTAAAATGAGCCTAAGTCTAACAATAATATGAGTATAAAGGGCAATAAAAAAGTACTATTGCACACTCATCAATGGGTTAAAGGCCTGATACGAAAGAGGGGGTAGCTTTTCCTTCCCTTGGTCGAGCATCCAAAATATAATCCATACTCATCCAGATCAGGGAAAGAGAATGGATCTCTTAGCCATAGCGATCTACAACATGGTTATCTTCCCAAAAGTCTTGGGCAATATTGATGTGGTGCTGTTAGATTTCTTTGAACAGTTGAAGAGGGAAGTTAACCCGGTGCCAGTAGTACTAGCATAAACCTTAATCTCTTTAAATGTGCGTCGAAAGATAGATGGTGTGCGTTTTAGAGGTTGTTCCCCTTTGCTTCAGGTTTGGGCCCTTGTCATTTCTGGAAGTGTCTGACTTTGACTTTGTCCAATGTGTTTTTCCCAAACTTCTCTCCGCTCTGAGAGTTTCTGGAAAAAGAATGGCCAGTAGCCAAGAAGGGCAAATGGGTTGACATTTTTAGAGACCAGCGGGATCAGGACATCGTATGCAGAGTTCCGTGGATGGGCCACACCAAGGTTTTGTACAAGTGTGGAGATTATGATTATCTGATGCTATTGGGCCTGTGGGGTGGAATTGGTTGTGCTCCTCTATTGGTGTCACGGTAATATGGCTCTCAACAGTTCGTCCCTTTCACTACTGGTCTTGGCTTGTCCGAGTTTAAGTTCGAAGGGGAATTCAAAGGGAAGATCTAGACTATTAATGACACGTGGAAGAATTGTTACCTTATAGAGATAGACTACGAAGTGAGTGTATTTTCACCCCCGATTATGATGTATGGTGGCATGTCAGGGTGAATGAAAAAAATTTACCACCTACTCCTGGGCAGGCTAAATCCTTGGAGGAACATCTGAAGGTGGTCCCATCTGAGGTTGATATTCTTAGAGGCGAATTAAAGAGGGCCAAGGCTAATATTGAAAACTTGCAAAGCCAGTGCATGAAGGACTTATTTGATGCAAGTCTAGATGTGGACAAGTATAAGGGAGAGACAGATTGAGTAGTAAAGATGTATAAGGACCTAGAAGCGAAATTTGAGATTTAGAGGGTGGATTTTCTCAAGTTTCAGGCTACAGCTCGAAATTCTGATTTGAGAAAGACTCCAGAGTAGTGGAGGCAAAAATTGAGCAAGCTGTGGGAAAAGAAAGAGACCGCAGCAAGAGAGAAATTGAAAAATACTGACGATTGCTGACAGATGAGAAGAATAAAAGAAAGCAAGTGGTCAATAATGAAAATAAAAAATAGGTCCTCAAAAAAGAAAAAGAAAATATAGCTGCATGGAAAAGAAAAGCATATGACAACAAAGTCTATTTTTTGGAGTTGCAGACAGTATACGATGAAACCAGTAAAAAGTTGAAACAGAGCCAGACCTTCATTGCTGAGTTGCTAGCCCAAGTAGCAGACCTGAATCATTCGCTGCATAGGTTCCAAAATCATCATACTTATATCGAACTTCAGGCTAGTCTGAGTGAGAATGATACATTGAAGAAGCAAGTAGAAGCTATGGAAGGCATCATTTAGGAGTACAGGACGAAGATTCTGGTTCTCGAGGATATTAATGAAGGGGGAAATGACTATTAGTTTACTAAGCTTAGGAACAATGCCAGAAGATTCCTAGAACGAGATAAATTTGACAAGAGCATCATGACCCAGATACAAGACGTAGCTAAGCATGTAAGGATGTTAGCTACTAAAGCTACAACCTAAAGCTACGGCCCTTCGCAAATACATCAGGCCAGTGGGAGAAGTAAGACCAATACTTTTGTGGTTGATTGAAGAAATTAAGGAGCTAGGTGCTCGGGTTGAGATGTACTCATAGAAAAGTCAAATATTTTGTAATAAGGACCTTTGGCATCCAATAAGAATTACTTCTAGAGCAATTACTTATAGAATCAATGCTATTCGCCTGCATTCATGCATTTTTGCTTTATTGTTTGTTTTATTTGCATTAGCTTAGTTTATAACATTGCATACATTCACATATTTTAAGAAATTAATTAAAGTAAATCACATGGCAGAACTTTCAAAATAGCCAAAGTTTCACACAAATACGGTACCCGCTCTCAAACCAAAGAAATGTCCATGGAAGATAGATTAACAACCTTAGAAATCAACCACAAAAGCACCCAAGATAGGTTGGACAAGATAGACAAGGATCTGAAGAAAGAGATTGCGTAGGCTCAGAAGAATATGGTCAGCCAGATTGCAGCCATGCTAGGGTTTAAGGATCCTAATAGGGGGAAGACATTTGAAACTATTAATGTTTTGCCACAATTTTCGGGGATCGCATATGCCCATTCAGGGACACAAGGGGGAGCTGCCCCACCCAAGGCTAGATTTTAGCTTTATTTGGGAGGCTCTTTTGCTAATGCTCCAAACGAGCCGGGGTTCAATAATGAGGAAACCCAAGATTATGAGGTGCCTGACCTCGACGAAGCCGCAGATAGAGCTAGAGCGGACAAGAAATGGGAGGATCGATGTGACAAGTTAGAGGAAATTATCAAATCCTTCCAAGAAGGGAATATTCAAGCGGCCTAGATGCCAGAGACTTAATCCTGGTGACTAACTTGGTGATGCCACCGAAGTTTAAAACCCCTGACTTCGAGAATCTCAATGAGACCACTTGTACTTCGGCACATCTAACCATGTATTGTCGAAAGATGTCAATGTATTTGGATAATGAAAAGCTACTCATTCACTACTTCCAAGATAGCTTGACTGGATCTGCGTCTCGTTGGTATACACAGTTGACCAGGGCTAATATACGATCCTAAAGGGATCTGTCAAGGGCATTTAACGAGCAATACAAGCACGTGACTAACATGGCCTCAAATCGACTGGTCTTACAAGAAATTGAGTAAAAACATCATGAGAGCTTCTGCCAATATGTACAAAGATGGCAAGATGTAGCCGCTCAAGTTCAGCCACCGTTGCTGGTAAATGAGATCACCCCAATGTTCATGGAAACCTTGAAAGGTGCTTTCTATGATCGAATGATACATCATGCAACTAAGAGCTTTGCAGACATACTAATGAATGGGGAATTGATTTTGGCGGCTATCAAGAATGGGAAACTCGATGAAGGCTAAACAAAAAAGCCTTATAAAAAGAAGGACAATGAGTTTAGTATGAGTAGCACCTATAACCCTAATTACTTGAAAGGGGTGGTCCTTAACAAGTCTAGTACTCTAGCCGCAAATTCAGCAGCATTGAATCCACCGAAAGACGAGTGAAAGTACCAGAAAAACCCAAAGACCTATTTCGCTCCCATTCCTATGACCTACGTAGAATTATTCTCAGAACTGCTCAAATCACAAATGGTGTTACCATGACACGTTCCACCCTTCTCACCCCCGTACCTATAATGGTACGATAAAAGGCACAATGTGAATATCATGCTGGGGTTAGAGGGCATACGATCGAAAATTGTACTACTTTCAAGATGGTGGTAGATGATTTACAAAAATTAGGCATGTTGTCATTTGACACATTTAAGACTAGTGGGAATCCCCTACCGAATCACCAGAAAGCAAGGGTAAATGCAATAATTGAAGAAGAAGTAAGGATGAAGAAGGAATGTATGTCAAAAGTCAAAACACCTTTAAAGTAGGTGTGGGCCAAAATGATAAAGGCTGGATTATTGAATGAGGGAATCAGGAAGGTGAGATGCGAAGAATAGCCTTACTGTGAGTATCATGAAGAGAAAACACATGAGATCCAGCTTTGTCTAGAGTTTAGACAACTGGTCCAAACTATGATGGATAGCAAAGAACTCGAGTTCTTCGAGATGTAAAACATGCACAAAGTGATGGAAGTCTGTGCATCGGATGAGTCTCTAATCATAAGAGACTTTTCAGGAATTAAGCCCTTGGTGATCAAGGCCAAGGCAAGAAGTGGTGAACCGCCAAAATGCTCAGCCCCACGAGTAATAATAAGAGCACCAGCCCCTTTTCCATACAAGGACAGCAAGCAAGTACCTTGGAACTATGCTTGTATAGTGACAACTCCATGAGGTATTTCATCTAAGGCTGAGTTAGTGGAAAAACCAGTCAATGAGGTGGGCCACTTTACAAGGAGTGGAAGATGTTATTCACCACAAGTCGTCGCGGACAGGGACGCAGCCTAGAGGAAGGTTGCAACTAATAAGTCAGGAAAAGAAGTTGAAAGGGACTTTTTCTTAGAACAGCCCCCGATGTATCACGAGTTCGTGAAGGAGTCTAAGGCCCAAGAATTCCTAAAAATACTCAAACACAGTGAGTATAGCGTGGTAGAGTAGCTTCATAAACTCCCAACACGAATCTCTATGTTTTCACTTCTCTTGAGTTCTGAGGGTCACCGCGATACTTTGTTGAAGGTTCTGAACCAAACCTTTGTAACACCCCAGTTTTGGGCTTATATGTTTTAAAGGTTGGTTCGAAGGTCAGTTTTGGGTCAGTTTCGAGATTTAATTGGTTTAAATATTTTTGAAGGTGATAAAATTAAGGAAAATATTCTAAAATCATTATTAATCATATTAAGGATAATGGTGAAATCAATTTTGGAAAATAAGATTTGGAGATCAGACATTTTGGCTGGTGACCAAAATGCAAGTTTTGAAAACTGCTTTTAAAATGTGACTAAAATGAAAAGGGGTCAAATTCTTAGAATCTTTAAGGAGCTATTTTACCAAGTTTTTTATGATGATTTCTCCCTCAATTAAAGATATTTTAACATGTGTTTTAAAGTTAATTCAAAAGGGATTTTAGTTTAAAAAGTTAGTTAAGCTCTTTAAAGAAAAATTCACATAATTTTTCTCTTCACCCACTCCTTAGCCAAACACTCAAGTTTTCATAAAAATCCAGAGGTGAGAAGTCTTTTAACTTGTATTTATGATTTGTGATTGGTTAATTAATATTGTTTTTACAAAATCTCATCTAAATCTTGTGTTTTCTTAGCTTTTATCAAACCAATTGAGGGAGAACTCTCACAATACGGGTAAGGTCTGAGATCTCCTCTATTTTATGGTTCTTTACTGAAATTCCCAAGTATTTGATCCTTGATTTATTGGTTGTAAACTGATTTTAATGATTTATCAATGCTTGATAGAGTAAATTGGGTAAAATTGATGAAACAAGGTAATTTTCGAAGTGGATCTAATTTCTAGTGTTTAAGATTGATTTAATACATATTTTGGATGTATTATGATGTTGATAAGTTGTTTTTATCAATAGAATCCTGAAACTCTTCGATCTCTAATTGTTTAGGCTGTTAGATTTGAGTTTTTTGTGATGATATTCGAGTTTAATCTTTGCTGGAAGTAAAAGGATGTTGGGAAAAGGTTTTTGGATGTTAAATGATGGGTTGAATCGTTGTTTTATGGCTGGGTTAAGTTTCAAAAACGTTTGATAGTGATTTCGATTTGTTTCGGATGGTTTCTTAGTGGGCAACCTGAGAGTTGCAAGGTTTTGCTTTGAGGTAGTGGTTTGAATGCATAATGATGCATTTAGCCTCTGGTTTTATGTGTTTAAAATAGGGGATAATCAAGCCGTCGAAGCTTGACGTTGTTTTGTTGCTTGTCGGGAGCTTGTATCACATTGGCAAGGAAGGCGAAGCGTATCGGTGAGTAGAAACTAGTTTTAATTGCTTTACAAAGGTTTGTAAAGGTTGTTGGGAGTTTAGGGTAAGCATGAGACACTTACCTAAGCTCGGAAGTAAGTTTCCCTTATTTTGCTCTTGAATATCGGCTTAGATATGAGGACGATGTTTGCATGTTTTGGTGATAGACATGGTATGATTTACTTATTGGTAATGCATGATTTTGAGTACATGTGCAGGGGTTTGAAAGTATATTAAATGCTATTGAGCATTGGTTTTCATTCCAGTTGGGAATGGTGTTATTGCATTGGCAATGAGATTTGGATATGTGGTGTTTTATGTAATGCATTGTAAAACAGTAAGTAAATGGTTTTGTAAATGATATATTGGCTATGTGACAAGGTGAGAAAACAATCAGATATAGTTGGCATGCCATAGAATTAAAAGTCCACTATAAAATATGAACAAAATCGATCGTGGCCATGGGTCCTTGAGGTATGGCGGTTTAACAAGGCCACTCAAACTATTGGGAACCTTATTGGGCATGCAGTTTAACTAGGCAACCCAATTTGATGGTAATATTGTGGTTTAACTAGGCAAGGGTGAATCTTGCAGTTTAACTAGGCGAGGGTGTCAAATCTAAGGGTTTAACTAGGCAAGGTTTGGGATATAATGTTGTTTAACTAGGCATGATATGGGAGATTCGTGTATCTGATATGTGTAGGATAGAGGTAGTCTATTCGGGTCACTATAAATGCCAATATATTAGAAAGTTCATGTGTTGAACCTATTTTTAATGCTTTGGGATTTAAGCATGGTTTATGATTGGATGCTATGGAGATTTTTAGCATGAAATGTACATGATGTTGTATAAAGGTTATTATGCTTTGATTCGGTAGGAATCATGGTAAAATGCTTTGGTTGTAAGTATGTTTTTGGAAAACAAGCATATGGTTTTCAAATGGCTTTAATGCATCATTGTTTAATGAGCATCCTCACTAAGCAAGTGTGCTTATGCTCTCTTTTTCTTAATGATGCAGAGCATTAAGGTTTGAAGGTAGTAAAAGGCAAGGCTAAGTGATCCAAGGATATTTACAAGTTTGAGTATGAACTCAGTTTATATTTTGGTTTCGCCATGGTTTTCGGGAATTGTAATTCTATTTCCTTATGGATTTTAAGTATGTCTCTATGCTGGGTTTTGATGATAGTTTGGTGATGCTAAGCTTGATGTTAATACTTGCTTATGGTTGTGGACGAATGGTTGCTTAGGTATGCATCTAGAGCATCCTTGTTGATTGCCATGTTGTGATGGTTTGAGCAAGTTTATTACGCTGTGTGGGGTGTGTTGTTATAATGCTTATGCTGAGATTGGCCTATTTGTGATCTTTTGGAAACACAAGTTTGCTTTAGGATGTTTAATCTTAGCATAGATGTAAGTTTATGTATTTATGGATGTTTGTATGCATGTATGCAAGTTGCTAGGACCCAAATGCATCTAGATTCGAGTGAAAAACCAACTAAATTTGACATTACAGGCCCAGGTGTACCGATACACAGGGGACCGTATCGGTACGACTAGGCAATTTTGGGCAGGGTGTTTTGGTACGGGTGTAGGCGTTTTGATAGGTTTTATGGTTACTAGAATCTCACCTTTTTGGAACATGCCCGCATACCGAAACACTAGATGACCGTATCGGTACGCTGTTTTAAGAAATTAAAAGGGATTTTGTATTCGAAGTGGCATACCGGTACGGTGCTTGGTGTACCGAAATGAGTTGCAATACCGTATCGATATGGGCCTTAGCATGTCGATATGGAGACATTTAAATCTATTAATGTCATGGAAAGGCAGTTTTGGTTTCTTTCGTTTTAGTCCCTAGATATTGTTTTATCAATTGAATGAGCGTGTATGATCGTATTAAGTTGATTTTCGACATGTAAGCATGAAATATATTTAATTAAAGGTTGGTAACATAAAATTGGGTAAAGTCCCTATATATTGCTGAAATTGGAATTTAGTCCTTAAATTGCGTTTACGTCTAATTGGATATCGTTTCGATGCCCGATTGGGATGTGTTCTCACCTGTGAACAGTATGTACATGTAGGAAAGTAATAATGCATCTAGACAAGATAAAAGAAAAAAAATGGTCACATTTTTTGGTTTCATCTTCCCAGTTTACTTTGGTAAACCTAATATAGCTTGCGAGGTTCGGTCTTGCGACTAGGTCGAGTCGAGGGGCTTACATTTGGTGGTATCAGAGATAGGTTTGCAAAAAGTTGGGATGTTGTTGTTTGATTGGCTGATGTTGTTTGACTTGCACGGTGATTGTGTATTTTCGGTGATTGTTTAGCATCATGCTAGGGTATGAATTGGGGACACATTACCTATTACTGAGGTTTTAAAATGCGTTTTAATGTTGTCTTGGATCCTTTCTTGATGCTAGCCTAACTTTAATGTGTTTTGATACTTTTGATAGCATAGCTCGACGTGAGACGTGATCAATGGCTAATACTGACGGGGTAGGGCAAAATAACGAGATGGAAGAGAATCTCCCTAATGTTTTACCTCTCATCCTTCGATGGTTCCTCCAATTGATGTTGGGGCGGGTGAAGTACCCCAGGTCCACCATGTGTCTGTATATGGTGATTTGACTCCGTTAGTTCAAGCAATAACGGGAGCTTTGCAAGCAGCGGTGGCTGGAGTACAGGCCCAAGCACCGACACCAACTGTGGTGGCAAATTAGGGGTTATTCTTAGAGTGTTTAAGGAGTTTGAAAGGTAAGGAATTTTAGGGTTTGAGCCCTGAGGCAGCTGAGGGTTGGCTGAAAAAGATGATCCTCATCATGAATTAGATGGGATGCAATGAGGAGCGCAAGTTGGGTTGCACCGTGTCATTGTTGTAGGGTGATGCATATTATTGGTGGGTGACCACAATTGTTGGCGTTCTGGAGGCAGGTGTTACTTAGGAGTTCTTTTGAAGAGTTTCAAGAGGAATTACCTTGGTTCCCAATATTTGGAAATGAAGAAACGGGAGTTCATGGCACTGACTCAGGGTGGCATGTCTATTGCTGAATATGAGGTGAAGTTTGTCCGCCTGAGTCAGTATGCTCCAGAGTAGTTCCTAATGACCAACAAAGATATGACAGGTTTTTTTATGGTCTTGTTAAGGACATTAAGACGTATTCGTGGCTACAGATTACACATATTTTGATGTGTTGGTCAATCAGGCCAAGGATATCGAGTAGTCCTTGGGTGCACCAGTCCAGGCTGCGGGTGCAAGCTTGGGTAAGAGAGTGGTTGACTCTAGCTATTATAGGAGGCAGAATAGGAAGTTTATGGACAAGAGACATAGGTCAGATCATAGGCATGGTGGCAGAGTTGACCAAGGTGCTCAAGGAGCTCGTGTTGTAGCAGAGTGTGAGCGATGTAGTTGGTGCCATATGGGTATGTGCTGGGGTAATGCTGGAGGTTGTTGAATTTGTGTATCGTTGGATCACTTGAAGCGTGATTGTCCTCAAGCTGTGAGGAATGCACCGGCACAGGTTGCTACACCTGATAGGGGCTGAGGTTGTGGATGTGGCAGGTTAATTTTTAGAGGCGCGAGAATGGTCAGAGGGTTATGGCTCATGCCGTAGTAGTGATATCGGAGGGTGGTGGACCGGTTGGGTCTTTGCTCACCGTGAGGGTCGTAATAACACAGATATGATCGCAAGTACCTTTACTTTGTAATCCTTGTCATTGTTATCTTTGATTGATTCTGGGTCTATTCATTTATATATCTTGACTTAACATGCATCATTGTTGAATGTTCCTATTGAGATACTTGATGTTGGTATGTTAGTAACTAGTTCTTTTGGTGAGACAGTTACTACTAGAAAGCTGTATAGGCGGTGTCCATTGGTTGTGCAAGGTCATGAGTTTGCCGCAAATCTGATGGAGTTTCCATTCCATGGTTTTGATATCATTTTGGGTATGTATTGGTTAAGTGAGCACAAGGCGGTTGTGGATTGTGAAGCAAAAGGATTTCTTTGAGGTTAGCTGACAATTTTGAAGTGGTGGTTGTTGGCGAGAATGTAAAGTTCTTGTCTAATGTTGTTTCGGCTATCCAGGCGGAAAAGATGATGCAAGGAGGTTGCCAAGCTTATTTGGCTATTGTGATGAATCCTGAAGCCAAGGGTGTTCAAGTGCAGAACATTCGGGCTGTTTGTGATTATCTTGAGGGTTTTCCTGAAGAGTTGTCGGGTTTACCACCAGATAGAGAGGTATAATTTGTTATCGAATTGTTTACGGGTACGACACCGGTGTCTATTGCTCCCTATAGGACGGGACCGAAGGAATTGAAGGAGTTGAAGTCATACTTTAAGAGTTGTTGAATCATGGGTTCATTCGACCGAGTGTTTCACTTTGGGGTGCTCCTGTTCTCTTTGTGAAAAAGAAAGATGGTACGATGCGTATGTGCATTGATTACGACAGTTGAATAAGTTAACGGTGAAGAAAAAGTATCTGTTGTCGTGAATTTATGACTTGTTCGATCAGTTTCGTGGAGCAGCAGTGTTTTCCAAGATAGATTTGAGATCAGGGTATTCTCAGCTGAAGGTTAAGGATGAGGATGTGTATAAGACCGCGTTTCGTACGAGGTATAGGCATTATGATTTTCTAGTCATGCCTTTTGGTTTGACAAATACCCCGATTGCGTTCATGGATATGATGAATAGGGTGTTCCATGAATATCTTGATCAGTTTGTTGTGGTGTTCATAGATGATATTCTCGTGTACTCACGTACCGAGGAGGAACATGATCGGTATTTGTGGTTGGTGTTACAAGTGTTGAAGGATAATCAGTTGTATGCTAAGCTGAGCAAGTGCGAGTTTTGGCTTAAGAAGGTGATGTTCCTTGGATATGTGGTTTCCGCGGAGGGTATTCGTGTTGATCCACAGAAAATTGAGGCTATTCTTAATTAGAAGCAACCTAAGTCTGTATCGAATGTGCCTAGTTTTCTTGGGTTGGCTAGTTATTATTGTCGTTTTGTTGAGGGATTTTCGAGTATTGCAGCACCGTTGACAAAGTTGTTGCAAAAGAATGTTCCTTATGTGTGGACAGAGAGGCAGTAGCACAGTTTTGAGAAATTGAAGGAGGTTTTGTCACATGCTCCTGTGTTGATTCAACCGGGAATTGGGGAAGGAGTTTATGGTTTATAGCGATGCGTCATATGTTGGATTGGGTTGTGTGTTAATGCAGGATGGTAAAGTTGTGGCCTATGCATCGAGACAGTTGAAGGTTCATGAGCGCAACTAACCAACTCATGATTTAGAGTGGGCAACAGTGTTTTTGCTTTGAAAATTTAGAGGCATTATTTATATGGCGAAAAGTGTGTGGTTTTTACAGATCAGAAGAGTTTGAAGTATTTGTTGTCTCACAAGGATTTGAATCTTAGGCAACAAAGATGGTTGGAGTTGCTTAAGGATTATGACTTGACAATTGAGTATCGTTCTGGTAAAGCCAATGTGGTTGCAGATGCATTGAGTCGTAAGGTTGCGGTTGAGCTTAGAGCTATGTTTGCAAGGTTGAGTGTGACACGGGAAGGTGGTTTGTTGGCTGAATTGCAAGTTAAGCCTACGTTGTCACAGTTGATCAAAGCTAAACAACCGTATGATGATTCTTTGGTTGAGCATGTTAAGGACATATCAGAGGGTAATCTGACGTATTTTCATTTTGATGATGATGGAGTTTTGTGTTTCAAGGGTTGAATTGTGGTGCCGGATGATCCAGAGTTGAGGCACATTATTTTGACGGAGACACATTCGAGTCCTTTTGCTATGTATCCTGGTAGTGTTAACATGTATCGGGAGTTGAAGGAGGCATACTACTGGGTTGGGTTGAAAAAGGATGTGGCAGAGTTTGTTTCCAAGTGTATGGTGTGTCAGCGGGTTAAGGCTGAACATCAGTTTCCATCTGGGTTGTTGCAACCGCTAAAAATTTCAGAGTGGAAGTGGGAGAGAATCACCATGGATTTTGTGATGGGGTTGCCGTTGACACCATCTAAAAGGGATTCCATTTGGGTGATTGTTGATCGATTTACGAAATGTGCACATTTCTTGCCAGTGCATACGACAGATACCTTGGACAAACTGGCAAATCTGTACATTGTTGAGATTGTGCGCTTGCATAGGGTACCTAAGTCCACTGTGTCTGATAGAGATTCGAGGTTTACGGTAAGGTTTTAGAGAAGTTTACACCAGACTTTGGGTTCGAGGTTGAGTTTCTGCACCGCGTATCATCCCAGACGGATGGACAGTCTGAGCGGGTTATCCAAGTTTTGGAGGATATGTTGAGGTGTTGTATTATCGAGTTTCAAGGAACCTGGGAGAAGCATTTACCTTTAGTTGAGTTTGCTTATAACAATAGCTACCAAGCGAGTATACAGATGGTACCATATAAGGCATTGTATGGCCGGAGGTGTCGTACGCCCTTATGTTGGGCTGAGGTAGGGGAAAAGCATGTTACCTTACCGAATGTGTTGAAGGACATGGATGAAAAGGTAAAGCTTGTGTGTGACCGCTTGAAAGCAGCTGCGGATCGGCAGAAATCTTACGCGGATTTGAAGCGTAGGGAAATTGAATATGCGGTAGGCGATCGTGTATTCTCGAAAGTGTCACCATGGAAAAAGGTGATGAGATTTGGATATAAGGGTAAGCTTAGTTCGAGGTTTATTGGACCATACGAAGTTATTGAACGTGTATTTCCTGTGATCGATTGAGGTTGCCTCTCGAGCTGGAGAAAATACATGATGTGTGTATCTATGGTATGGAGGTATCGGTCAGATCCTTCGCATTTTATGCTGGTGGAGCATATAGAGTTGAGGCCGGATTTATCCTACGATGAAGAACTAGTGGAGATAATTGATTCCAGTAGAAAAGTTCTTCATGGTAAGACGATTGATGAAGGTCTTGTGGCGACACCTAGGTGTTGAGGAGGCCACTTAGGAAACAAAGGCGGATATGCTGAAGCAGTTTCCACATTTGTTTCCTCCAGGTAATTTCGAGGACGAAATTTCTTAAGTGGGGGAGAGTTGTAACACCCCGGTTTTGGGCTTAGATGTTTTAAAGGTTGGTTCGAAGGTTCGATGGACAAGTATTAGAGTTTTGGGTCAGTTTCGAGATTTAATTGGTTTAAATATTTTTGAAGGTGATAGAATTAAGGAAAAATATTCTAAAATCATTATTAATCATATTAAGGATAATGGTGAAATCAATTTTGGAAAATAAGATTCAGATATTGGACATTTTGGCTGGTAACCAAAATACAAGTTTTGAAAACTGCTTTTAAAAGGTGACTAAAATGAAAAGGGGTCAAATTCTTAGAATCTTTAAGGTGCTATTTTACCAAGTTTTTTTCTGATGATTTCTCCCTTAATTAAAGATATTTTAACATGTTTCTTAAAGTTAATTAAAAAGGGATTTAGTTAAAAAGTTAGTTAAGCTCTTTAAAGAAAAGTTCACGTAACTTTTCTCTTCACTCTCTCCTCAGCCAAACACTCAAGTTTTTATAAAAATCCAAAGGTGATAAGTCTTTTAACTTGTATTTATGATTTGTGATTGGTTAATTAATATTGTTTTTACAAAATCTCGTCTAAATCTTGTGTTTTCTTTGCTTTTATCTAACCAATTGATGGATAAATCTCACAATAGGGGTAAGGTCTGTGATCTCCTATATTTTATGGTTCTTTACCGAAATTCCCAAGTATTTGATCCTTGATTTATTGGTTATAAACTAATTTTAATGATTTATCAATGTTTGATGGAGTAAATTGGGTAAAATTGATGAAACAAGGTAATTTTCAAAGTGGATCTGATTTCTAGTGTTTAAGATTGATTTAATACATATTTTGGATGTATTATGATGTTGATAAGTTGTTTTGATCAATAGAATCCAAAAACTATTGGATCTTTAATTGTTTAGGTTGTTAGATTTGAGTTTTTGTGATGATATTCAAGTTTAATATTTGTTGGAAGTAAAAGAATGTTGGGAATGGGTTTTTGGATGTTAATTGATGTTGAATGATGGGTTGAATCGTTGTTTTATGGTTGGGTTAAGTTTCAAAAATGTTTGATGATGATTTCGGTTTGTTTCAAATGTTTCTTAGTGGGCAACCTGAGAGTTTAGGGTTTTTCTTTGAGGCAGTGGTTTGAATGCATAATGATGCATTTATCCTCTAGTTTTATGTGTTTAAAACAGGGGATAATAAAGGTGTTGAAGCTTGACGTTGTTTTGTTGCTTGTCGGGAGCTTGTATCACGTTGGCAAGGAAGGCGAAGCGTATTGGTGAGTGGAAATGGTTTTAATTGCTTTACAAAGGTTTGTAAAGGTTGTTTGGAGTTTATGGTAAGTGTGAGACACTTACCTAAGCTCGGAAGTAAGTTTTCCTTATTTTGCTCTTGAATATCGACTTAAATATGAACATGATGTTTGCATGTTTTGGTGATAGACATGGTATGATTTACTTACTGGTAATGCATGATTTTGAGTACATATGCAGAGGTTTGAAAGTTTATTAAATGCTATTGAGAATTGGTTTTTATTCCGGTTGGGAATGGTGTTATTGCATTGGCAATGAGATTTGTATATGTGTTGTTTTATGTAATGCATTGTAAAACAATAAGTAAATGGTTTTGTAAATGATATATTGGCTATGTGACAAGGTGAGAAAACAATCGGATATAGTTGGCATGTCATAGGATTAAAAGTGCACTATAAAATATGAACAAAATCAATCGTGGCCATGTGTCCTTAAGGTATAGCTGTTTAACAAGGCCACTCGGACTATTGGGAACCTCATTGGGGCATGCGGTTTAACTAGGCAACCCAATTTGATGGTAATCTTGTGGTTTAACTAGGCAAGGGTAAAATCTCGCGGTTTAACTAGGAGGGTGTCAAATCTTGCGGTTTAACTAGGCAAGGTTTGGGATATTATGCGGTTTAACTAGGCATGATATGAGAGATCCATGTATCCGATATGTGTAGGATAGAGGTAGTCTATCCGGGTCACTATAAATGCCAATATATGAGAAAGTTCATATGTTGAACCTATTTTTAATGTTTTGGGATTTAAGCATGGTTTTTGATTGGATGTTATAGAGATTTTTAGCATGGAATGTACATGATGTTGCATAAATGTTATTATTCTTTGATTCGGTTGGAATCATGGTAAAATGCTTTGGTTGTAAGCATGTTTTTGGAAAACAAGCATATGGTTTTCAAATGGTTTTAATGCATCATTGTTGTATGAGCATCCTCACTAAGCAAGTGTGCTTACGCTCTCTTTTTCTTAATGATGCAGAGCATTAAGCTTTGAGGGCAGCTAGACGCAAGGCTAAGTGATCCAAGGACATTTACAAATTTGAGTATGAACTCGGTTTATATTTTGGTTAATAAGACAATGTGTTCGAAATGGTTTTAGGGAGTTGTAATTATGTTTCCTTGTGGATTTTAAGTATGTTTCTATGCTGGGTTTTGATGATAGTTTGGTGATGCTAAGCTTGATGTTAATACTTGCTAATAGTTGTGGATGAATGGTTGCTTAGGTATGCATCTAGAGCTTCCTTGTTGATTGCCATGTTGTGATGGTTTAAGCAAGTTTGTTATGTTGTGTGAGGTGTGTTGTTATGATGCTTATGCTGAGATTGGCCTATTTGTGTATTTTGGTATGTTTGGCAAAGTGGTTTAGGAAGCATGCCTCTAAAGTGATCTTTTGGAAACATGAGTTTGCTTTAGGATGTTTAATCTTAGCATAGATGTAAGTTTATGTATTTATGGATGTTTGTATGCATGTATGCAAGTTGCTAGGGCCCAAATGCATCTAGATTCGAGTGAAAATAGCTAAACTTGACATTATAGGCCTAGGTGTACCGATACACAGGAGACCGTATCGGTACGGCAAGGCAATTTTGGACACAGTGCTACAGGTGTAGGCGTTTCGATACGTTTTATGGTTACTGGAATCTCACCTTTTTAGAACATGCCCGCATGCCGAAACACTGGATGACCGTATCAGTACGGTGTTTTAAGAAATTAAATGGGATTTTGTATTCGAAGTGGCGTATCGGTACGATGCTTGGTGTACCAAAACGAGTTGCAATATCGTATTGATACGGGCCTTAGCGTATCGATACAGAGACAGTTAAATCTGTTAATGTCATGGAAAGACAGTTTTGGTTTCTTTCGTTTTAGTCCCTGGATCTTGCTTTATCAATTGAATGAGCGTGTATGATCGTATTATGTTGATTTTCGACATGTAAGAATGAAATATATTTAATTAAAGGATGGTAACATAAAATCAGGTAAAGTCCCTATATATCGTTGAAATTGCAATTTAGTCCCTAAATTGCGTTTGCGTCCAATTGGATATCGTTTCGATGCCCAATTAGGATGAGTTCTCACTTGTGAACAGTATGCACATGTAGGAAAGTAATAATGTATCTAGACAAGATAAAAGGAAAAAAATGGTCGCATTTTTAGGTTTTATCTTCCCAGTTTACTTTGATAAACCTAATGTAGTTTGCTCGATTCGGTCTTGCAACTAGGTCGGGTCAAGGGGGTTACATTTGGTGGTATCAGAGACAAGTTTGTGAAAATTTGGGATGTTGTTGTTTGATTGGCCGATGTTGTTTGAGTTGCACGGTGATTGTGTATTTTCGGTGATTGTTTAGCATCATGTTGGGGTATGAATTGGGGACACATTGCCTATTATCGAGGTTTTTAAAATACGTTTTTAAGTTGTCTTGGATCCTTGCCTGATGCTAGCCTAACTTTAATGTGTTTTGATGCTTTTGATAGCATGGCTCGACGTGAGACGCGATCGATGGCTAATACTGCCAGGGTAGGGCAGAATAACAAAATGAAAGAGAATTTCCCTAATGTTTTACCTCCTCCTACTCCGATGGTTCCTCCAGTTGATGTTAGGGCGGGTGAAGTACCCCAGGTCCACCAGGTGCCAGTATATGGTGATTTGACTCTATTAGTTCAAGTAATAACGAGAGCTTTCCAAGCAGCGATGGCTGGAGTGCAGGCACAAGCACCAGCATCGGTTGTGGTGGCAAATCAGGGGTTACCCTTAGAGCGTTTAAGGAGTTTGGAAGGTGAGGAATTTCAGGGTTTGAGCCCTGAATCAGCCGAGGGTTGGCTGGAAAAGATGATTCGCATCATGAATCAGATGGGATGTAATGAGAAGCGCAAGTTGGGTTGCACTGTGTCATTGTTGCAGGGTGATGCATATCATTGTAAGTGACCATAATTACTGGCGTTTCGGAGGGAGATTTTACTTGGGAGTTCTTTTAAAGAGCTTTCAAGAGGAAGTACCTTGGTTCCCAATATTTGGATATAAAGAAATGCGAGTTCATGGCGCTGACTCAGGGTGGCATGTTAATTGTTGAATATGAGGTGTAGTTTGTCCGCCTGAGTCAGTATGCTCCGGAGTTGGTTCCTGATGACCAGCAAAGATGTGACAGGTTTCATTATGGTCTTGTTAAGGACATTAAGACGTATATCCTGGCTACAGATTACATAGATTTTGGTGTGTTGGTCAACAGGGCCAAGGATATCGAGCAGTCCTTGGGTGCACCAGTTCAGGCTACGGGTGCAAGCTTGGGTAAAAGAGTGGCTGAATCTAGCTATTCTGGGAGGCAAAATAGGAAGTTCAGGGACAAGAGACATAGGTTAGATCATGGGCGTGGTGGTGGAGTTGGCCAAGGTGCTTAGGGAGCTCGTGTTGTAGCAAAGTGTGAACGATACGGTATGGGTATGTGCTGGGGTAATGCTAGAGGTTGTTGGATTTGTGGATCGTCGGATCACTTGAAGCGTGATTGTCCTCGAGCTATAAGAGATGCACCGGCACAGGTTGCTGCACCTACTAGGGGCTGAGGCTGTGGCAAGTTAATTTTCAGAGGCGCGAGGATGGTTAGAGGGTTATGGCTCATGCCGCAGCGGTGAGCTTCATAATGACATGGATGTGTTCGCAGGTACCTTTACTTTTCAATTCTTGTCATTGTTATCTTTAATTGATTCGGGGTCTACTCATTCATATATCTTGAGTGAAGATGCATCATTGTTGAATGTTCCTGTTGAGATCCTTGATGAAGGCTTATCATAATAGTGTGAGAGCATTTGATAGGACTCAGCGAGAGGTACCTAGGAAGATTGAAGTACCCCTGCAAATTAGGCCGTCCACTTTCGACATTGACTTTATGGTGATGGTCATTAAACCCATATATAAATGCTTGTTAGGGCGCCCTTGGATTCACGCAACAGGCGTTGTCCCCTCTTCCCTACATCAAAAGCTAAAATTTATGGTCGACGGACAATTGGTAACCGTCGGGCTGAAGAAAATATCATTGCATCGGTGTCTACTGATACACCCTATGTTGAGATTGACGAGGGTGCACTCGAGTTCCATTTTAGAACACTGGAGCTTGTTAATGCAACCTTTGTCACCGAAAGAAGTAAGATTCCTAGTCCAGGATTATCCAACAATGACAAGATGCAAGTCAAGGAGACCTTTGTAAAAGGGGCCGAGATAGGAAAAGGTTTTGGGAAACAGCATCAGGGGAGGTTGTACCCTGTAGCTGTCCTGGGAAAGAGGGATCAGTTTGGGTTGGGATTTAAGCCCAACAATCTGCAAAGGAAGACCGCTATGAAGAGGAAACAAGAAAGAAGAAAGGCTAGGCTGAAAAGGGAAGAGATTGAATGGGAACCAATGGCGTTTCCACCCCTAAGTCATATTTTTAGATCTGGAGGCTTTTTGAATCCAGATGTCTTAGTTGTTGAGGAGGAGAAAGGAAAGAATGACCTGAATGAGACCTTTGAGGAGCTGAACATCAACACTGTAATAGACGGGGAGGAAGGAAACAAGTACCTGTCCATGATTCGCCCCTTCTCTGAGCTTAATAACTGGTCTGCTGAAGAAATTCATGAAGTCTTTAAATCCTTTACAGAGTAATTCTCAAAACCAACCCTTTTGTCTTAGGCCCGAAGGCAACAAGGGATCTTTTGTAAAGGGCATACAAACCATTATGGTTTTAATTTCAATAAAGATGCATTTCCCAATAAACATTGTGTGGCAAACGAATAAAAACTGTAGATAAACCCTAAAAACCTAAAACTACAAACAAAAAATAACAAAAACACAAAAAATTATTCATTCATTTTTCCCATCACCTTTGTATATATTTTCGCACGTTTCCTTTTAGGTCTCCGGATATCAACGACATAAATGACTCCGAGTCAAACCCGAAAATTGACTTTGAGCTGCCCATGTGCTTAGAAGAGGTTGAAGAGTACGACAATGAGGAGGAATATGATTTGCCCAATGATTTGCTCAGGTTATTGGAGGGAGAAGAAAAACAGATTCTACCTCACAAGGAAGAATTAGAAGTTTTGAATCTCGGCACCGAGGAAGAGAAACGTGAAGTGACGATTGGTACTACCATCACTGCCAAGACTCGAAAAAGTTTGATTGAGCTTCTAAAGGAATATAAAGACATCTTCGCGTGGTCATACCAAGATATGCTTGGCTTCAATACTAACATCGTCGTGCATCAGCTTCCCATAAAGATAGGATGTGAGCCTGTAAAGTAAAAACTCAGAAGGATAAAAACTGAGACGCTTTTGAAAATCAAAGATGAGGTGAAAAAGTAGTTCAACGCAGGATTCCTCGAAGTGGCCAAGTATCCAGAGTGGGTGGCCAACATTGTCCCACTTCCAAAAATAATGGAAAAGTACGTATGTGCATCGACTATAGGGATCTCAATAGGGCAAGCCCTAAAGACAATTTCCTACTGCCCCATATCGACACCTTAGTAGACAATGCAGCTAGCCATTCTCTTTTCTCCTTTATGGATGGGTTTTCTAGACATAACCAGATCAAGATGTGCCCAGAAGATATGGAAAATACCACTTTTGTAACACTGTAGGGAACATTTTGCTATAAAGTAATGCCCTTAGGTTTGAAGAACGTAGGGGCAACTTACCAAAGAACCATGGTGACCCTTTTCATGATATGATGCATAAGGAAATAGAGGTGTATGTAGACGATATGATCGCTAAATCTTGATCAGAAGAAGAGCATATTGTGAACCTGGAGAAGTTTTTCCAAAGTTTGAGAAACTTTCAATTAAAACTCAACCCTACCAAGTGAACCTTTGGGGTTACATCGGGAAAATTGCTAGGCTTCACTGTGAGCAAAAAAGGAATTCCCACCCAGATAAAGTCAAAGCCATACATGAACTCCCATCCCCTTGTATGCAAAAGGAGGTTATGGGCTTTTTGAGGTGGTTAAATTATATTGCCCGTTTTATCTCTCAATTGATAGATAAATGTGATCCAGTATTCAGGCTCCTTCGAAAGAATAACCCGGGAACATGGAATGAAGAGTGTCAAGCAGCCTTGAAAAAGATTAAAGAATAATTAACCAACTTTCATGTATTGGTACCACACAATCCAGGAAAACCACTGATCCTCTACTTGACGGTGTATGAAAACTCCATGGGTTGTATATTGGGCCAACATGACGAAATCGAAAAGAAAGAAAAAGCAATATATTACTTAAGCAAGAAGTTCACCGACTGTGAAACAAGATATTCCTCGATTGAAAAGCTGTGTTGTGCTTTGGTGTGGGCAACTAAAAGGCTTAGGCAATATATGTTATACCATACTATGTTGCTGATTTCGAAGCTAGATCCTTTAAAATTTATGATGGAAGTACCAGCCCTATCAGGAAGATCGGCCTGCTGGCAAATGTTACTCTCATAATTCGACATCCATTATGTAAACCAGAAAGCAGTAAAAGGGAGTGCCATACCTGACTTTTTGGCAACTCGAGCATATGAAGACTATGAGGCATTAAGCTTAATTTTTCTGACGAAGATTTGATGTGTATCACGACTGAGGAAGGTGATGCCCCAATAGAATCATGGGTTATGCATTTCGATGGTGCTGCAAATACTTTGGGATGAGGCATTGGGCCAGTCTTGGTCTCACCTGAAGGAAATCATTATCATTTCACCAGTTGGCTGAAATTCTTTTGCACTAACAACATGGTAGAATACGACGCGTGCATCCTGGGTCTACGAGCAGCTCTTGAAAGGAAAATTAAAACCCTGAGAGTTTATGGGGATTCTGCGTTGGTTGTCTACTAGATTCGAGGGGAATATGAGACAAAAGATATGAAGTTGATAGTATATCATAAGTTGGTCCTTCAACTAATTAAAGAATTTGATGAGCTTACCTTTAAGTATCTCCCTATGGAAGATAACCAAATGACCGATGCCTTAGCTACTCTAGCTGTCACGTTTAAAGCAAGTGAAGGTGCTGAACTAATGCCGATCAAATTGCAAATGTAGGATTCCCCAGCTCACTGTTATGACGTGGAAGAAGAAGTAGATGGTCTTCCATAGTATTACGACATCCTACAATATATAAAGTCTCGGCAGTATCCTCACGCAACTTAGAATGAAAAGAAAACAACCAGAAAAATGGCATCGGGATATGTTCTTGATGGAGAAATCTTATACAAGAAAAGTCAAGACCAAGTATTGTTGAGGTACGTAGGTGATAAAGAAGCTCAAATGATCTTAGAAGAGGTTCATGAAGGGGCTTGTGGGACTCACCCTAGTGGTTTCAACATGGCCAGAATAATCATGCGCTTTGGGTATTATTGGTTAACTTTAGAGGGAAATTGCTTTAACAACTCCCGAAAATGTTATAAATGTCAGATCTATGCTGAAAAGGTCCATACACCTCCATAGCCTCTCCATGTCATGTCATCTTCTTGGCCCTTTTCCATGTGGGGCATGGATGTCATCGACTAGATTCACCCTAAAGCGTCAAAAGGGAATTAGTTTATTCTAGTAGCCAACGACTACTTCACTAAATGGGTAGAACCAGCCTCATATACGAATGTCACTAGATCTACGGTTTGCAAATTCTTGAAAATAAAGATTATTTGCCGATATGGTCTACATGAGAGGATTATCACAGACAATGCCTCCAATTTGAATGACAAGATGATAACCAGAGTTTGTGAGTAGTTTAACATCAAACATCATAACTCAGTGACTTATCGCTCGAAGATGAATGAGGCTGTAGAGGCTGCTAACAAGAATATCAAGAAGATAGTTGCAAAGATGGTCGACACTTACAAAGACTGGCATGAAAAGTTACCGTTTACCCTTTATGCTTATATGACTGTTGTACGAACACCCACAAGGGCAACATTGTTTTCATTAGTATATGGAATGGAGGTTGTGTTGCCAATTGAGGTTAAAATTCCATCTCTACGCGTCCTAGTGGAAGCAGAACTAGAAGAAGTAGAATGGGTTCAAGCAAGATATGACCAGTTGAACCTAATCGACGAAAAAAGGTTGAAGGCCATTTTTCATGGACAGATGTATCAAAGAAGGATGATGCAAGCTCATGAAAAGAAAGTTCACCCAAGAGAATTTCGAGAAGGAGATTTAGTATTAAAGAAAATGCTGCCAATCCATATAGATTCTCGAGGAAATGGGCACCTAACTACGAGGGGCTTTACGTTGTAACAAAGGTTTTCTCAGGAGGAGCATTGACCTTGGCTGAGATGGATGGAGATGAGTTTGAGAATTCGATGAACTCAGATTCGGTCAAAAAATATCATGCCTAAAGAAAGAGTGTCGAAAATAGAAGAGGAATTGAAAGGTGAAAACCCGTAAAAGGCACCTTAGATACCTAAAAAGGAAAAAAGAAAAAAGAGAAAAAAGAAAAAAGAAATCAAAAAGGGGTTCAAGATGAAAACCCATAAAGGGCGTCTTGAAACCAAAGGTGGATCCAGGTCAAAAACTCGCAAAGGGCAGCTCAGATTGTTCACGGGTTAGGCTTGCATCAAATGACTCTCTCGGAGACTCGACATCTCAAAAGGAATTTCGTATCTTCATACATTGTTTTCATTTTCAAAATCTACTTCGCAAAGGCAGCATGAAAGACATCTCGCGGCGTTTTGACTATAGAAGTTTTGATTGTTGATATCTGGACACTTGTTTTTCCTTCTTGTAACCTTTCTTCTGTTTGCCACAATATTAATAAAATATTTTAGAGACCTTTTTTCCTTCCTTGTTTGTGCCTTTTTATTCACTTATATGAGTATCTTATACTGAAATAAAAACCAATAAAATTAACATCATTACAACATGCAAAATATTTTTGTTCATTACTTTGAAAAGGGTTTAAAAAGTATAAGGACTATATCGCATTCCATGGTTAAGTTCCGAACTAGGGGCATGAGATGTTGAGGCATAAGAAGAGATTAAGACCCCAATATCATTCAAAGACATTTAGGGTGGAAATAAGTTTTGCTGCGAAGATTCCCATGCAAGCAATTCAAATGCTCTGCGTAGGTAAGAAGCTGAGAATTCTCAAGAAACTCTAAGGGTTCTAGATATTATTTTAAGGCAGCATGCTGCAAAATAGGGATGCATACTTGTTCACTAGTTTTACTTCCACGACAACAAGAATAATTTTACAGACATTGGAGGAAGGGTCTGTGATTGAAGGGTTTTTTTATTCGAGCTTCCGAGCCACTCGAGGAAGCATGTCACTAAACATTGATGTATCAACTACAATGATAGTTCAACTCGGTCTGATTGTGCTTTTTATCAGAATGCTAGGGATCCCTACTCCCTAGATTGAGCAAGAGCTAAAAGAGTGTTAAAGAATATAAGGATAAAAGTCAGTCATCTCAAAAGCAAGATAACTGGATTGAGTGAGCAAATGTGCAAAACTCGGATATTTTCTCTGAAGCAAAGAGATACAAAGAATGAATATCTAGCATGGTTTCTTATCTGGGCTGAGCAAGTAAATGCGCAAAGGAAAAACCCAAAATAAAATAGAAAATTTTAAAAACGAAAAAACATAAGAAAATGACATACATTCATGTGTTAGGCATCTCTAAGAGCATGCTCATCATAATCATAGCATTTGTTAAATTTTGATAGTTATAGAACCTGTTTATCTATTCGAGCATGATGAGAATATAACCCGCCTATCTATTCGGGCATAAGGAGAATGGAACCTGCTTATCTATTCGAGCATAAGGAGAATAGAACTCGCCCTATCTATTTGGGCATGAGGAGAGTGGAAACTTCTTATCTATTTGAGCATGAGGAGAATAGAACCCGTCTATCCATTCGGGCATGAGGAGAGTGGAAACTGCTTATCTATTCGAGCATAAAGAAAATAGAACCCGCCTATCCATTTGGGCATGAGGAGAGTGGAACATGCTTATCTATTCGAGCAAGAGGAGAATAGAACCCGCCTATCCATTCGGGCATGAGAAGAGTGGAACCTGCTTATCTATTCGAGCATGAAGAGAATAGAACTCGTCTATCCATTCGGGCATGAGGATAGTGGAACTTGCTTATCTATTCGAGCATGAGGAAAATATAACATGCCTATCCATTCGGGCATGAGGAGAGTGGAACCTGCTTATCTATTCGAGCATGAGGAGAATAGAACCCTCATATCCATTCGAGCATGAGGAGAGTGAAACCTGCTTATCTATTTGAGCATGGGGAGAATAGAACCCGCCTATTCATTCGGGCATAAAGAGAGTAGAACCTGCTTATCTATTTGAGAATGAGGTGAATAAAACCCTCATATCCATTCAGGCATGAGGAGAATAGAACCCGCCTATCTATTCGGTCATGAGGAGAGTGGAACCTGCTTATCTATTGGATCGTTAGGAGAATAGAACCCGCCTATCCATTCAGGCATAAGGAGAATGGAACCTGCTTATCTATTCGAGCATGAGGAGAATAGAACCCGCCTATCTGTTCAAGCATGAGGAGAATGAAACCTGCTTATCTATTCGAGCATAAGGATAATAGAATTCGTCTATCCGTTCGGGCGCGAGGAGAATAGGACCTTGTTTGCGACTGGTGAAAATTAGTGCCTTTTGTTCTTTGTGCTATCCTTGTTTCACCAGAATAAGCATAGAGGGGCAGCTGTTGTCACTAAATTTTTACATGTTCTTTTTTATTTATTATTATTTATTATTATATTATTTCTATTATTATGTATATACTATATAATAACTAGTTTTATTATTAGATACAAAGTCGAAAAGAATAAAAATAAATAATAAAGGTTCATTTAATTTTTAATAACCCATTTGGCCCAAATATAAAAACCTAATTAATTTTTTATTTCCCCACGTGCAGTCAATTATTAATTGTTGGATCCAAGTAGGATCCAACGGTTTAGATTGGATCAAGAAGAGGGCCAGCTCCACATGTGCGTGTGGCCCCCACGCGTCAACGCCCCTGCATTCCTCCTGCGCGTACTTCAACCTGCATGTGAAGGAAACAGAATCAAATGATTCAAAATTGAATCGAATTGAAGACCACTGCCAGCTACAAATCACGCAAGAAGGGAAAGAAATCAAGGCTTGGTTCGAATATGGAAAGAAAAAGAGGAAGAACCATCCCCAAATTTGCTCAGATTCGAACCAAAATTAGAACAAAATCAGACCCAAATCACTTCCAAATCTGCATCAAATGGAAGGGGAAAGAATCCCAAAATATTAGGATCTTTTATTTCGAATTTCTTGTATTTTTGGTAGTAAAACCCCTATATAAATCACCCATCCCCTCTTGAAATTTTCACCACCAATTATTACGAAAATAGTTTGAAATTGGAGGGGTTTGCCACATTGTGTACTGATTTTTCAAGTGAAATACAAGAAGCATTCAAGTAAATCTAGGTTTTTTTATTTTTTGTGTGTGTTTGATTCGAATATATATGCTCTTACCTTTGTTTTTTTAGCCTTAAAATCGAGACATGAAATCTCATCGGAAAATTGGGTTTTTCGTTGCTAGTATGAGGCGGCCGGTGGCGACAGATGGTGGCCAACGCGGTGGTGGGTCGCCGGAGTTCTTTATGCTTGAAGAACAAGATGAACACTTGAGATAAATTAAATAATGTGTCTTTGATCAATTTTTTTAAAGAAGAGAATTATGGTAAAGTGTTTATAAGTTTGGGTTTTATACCCATATTTTTTTTGGGAAATTACCTTCATTAAATCCCTCCACCCAACCAAATTTTGCTCCGCGGGTACCACATTTTCATTAATTTTTAATTTAGTCAATATTTTCTACAAATTTGGCTTTATCTTTATTTCATTTTTTTAAATTTGGTCACTTTTTTCAATTTATTTTTATTTGTTAATTTTTTAAAATAAAAATATATTTCTCTATTAATTAAGTTTTTTAATAATCGTGTTTTGCCTTTTTATTTTTTTGTTCATCTTTTTTTATCCATTTAATTTCATGTATTTTTCATGTTTAGTTAATTTTTTTTAATATTTTAAGATGCTAGCTTTTTTAATTCAAGCTTTAGTTTAGGCAAAAAAAAATCCTCTACGATTAAGTTCTAAAAAACTTTAGTTAGAGCCTTAAAGTTAAAAAAAATAAAAAGTTTTTCCATATTCATAAAACATACTTAATCATATTTTAACCTTAATAGCTAAATTTACTTAGAAAATTCTTTAGGTCAATAATCACTAACTTAGAATAAATAAAAGCTTTAACACAATAATTGATTATTTGTTTAAAAAAGTGGAACTAAATTAATGTGGTGTCTTATCAAAAGGAGGTGATGGGTTAGCGCCAGAAATGTTGGCGGTGATTGGAGTTCACTCTCTGGATGGTAGGGCCGTTAAAATGAAATCATATTCATAAATGGGCAATAAGTTAAATTTTATACGAACTTGCAAATTCCGACATTAAAACATTTTGTAATCAGCTAGGTACCAATTTTTGGGCACTATGAGGTGCTAATCATTCCCCACGCGTAACCGAATCCCGAACCCATTTTTTGTGTTTTTCACAGACCAAAAATGTTGTTTTAATAAAATAAAATAATTTTATTAAAATGGCATATTTTTAAGTGATTCAATCACACTTTTTAAAAAAGATTAGTGGCGACTGTTATTTTTAGCTTTATTTAAAAATACGTCGGGATCCCTTTAGAAAAAGGTTGCGACACTATTGTGTGAGTGTCAGATGTTAATTTCTTGGAGAATTGTTGTCTTTTAACCTTTAAACAGAAAAGAAAATTTTAGAAATAAAAAATCTCTAGCATTATGAGTATTTATGGTGCTTGGTTTTTTTATCATGGGTGTTTAATAAAGTAAAATTTTTGGAAACATTTTTGTCATGAAGAATTTCAAGAGCCTAATCTATCAATTTTAAAATTATAGAGCATAATCTATCAATTTCCCCCTTTTTTGTATTTTTCTATGAGTATAAAATTAATTAATTCTTTTTAAATGCATGCAAGCTTAGATTTTATCTTTTAAACTAGTTGATGGATCTAAACTTAACTCCTTCAAAACAAGTTAAGATGATAGAATGTAAGCGTCATATCAACATGAATTCATAGAAGACAAACAACGAGGTGCATTCAATATAATTAACTAAATTTTTAATAATAGTGTTGAATTTCTTTTTTTCGGTATATTTGATTTAAGATTATTGTTCAATTTTTTTTATATTTACATATAGGAAAAAGATGAAGTTGTACATGAGGAAAAGATAAGAACTCTTTATCATAGTGATCACAAATTAGAGGCACTCATTCATTCGGTGCAAAATATTAAAAAAGAATTTGTTATAATGAATGGTCAATTTAAAAAATTATTGACCATATTAACACCGAGTAATGTTAAAAGTTCAATACAAGATGGTGATTCATTAAAAGGGGAAGGTATACATAGTGAACCATTTAAGGATGTATCTTTACATAGCAAATCACATGGTGAAAGTTTATATGATGATTCAATGAATGAGAAAGGTTTACATAGTCGAACATTAAAGGAGGATGTTTTAAATAATAGATCAAAAGAGACTAGTTTACATAGAAGTCCATTGAAAGATGGGGGTTTAGAAAATAAATCACACAAGAAAGAAGGATTAAGTGCTGCATCATTGAAGGAAGAAACCTAGAATCATATTAAAAAAAGTCGAGTTTGTCTCCATTTATAAATTGTGATTCTGATTCTTCTTCTCCCTCATTACAACCTATTGGTAAAAGAAAACTTGAAGTTAATTATGGAGAAAACATCAATGTAACACCCTTGACCCGAATGTCACATTTGGGCCCTAAGCCCAAAACCCATTCAAATAAAATTTTCATTTTTCAAGGACAAAATAATAATGAGTCTAAATAGACATAAATCCATACGATTAAAACATACCAAAATCCAAGTATTCAAAACAGTATTAGTGGGGCTCCAATTACAAATACTTAAAACATTCGAATTTGATCACTTAATACAAAATTAGAGTTACAAAATTACATATAGGGTCCTACGAATTACATATCCCATTGCATCTAGTAATTGTACTCAACAACTAAAGTCGATGCTGAAATCCAAGCCTTGATGGTGCTACTTCAAGCCTCGCGGCAACCTACTTACCTGCGAACGAAAACAACGATTCTGAATGCTGAGCTAACAAAGCTCAGTGGATACACCGCCACTCAACCATGGTTCATGCAAATCATAAATAAAGCAATGCAACATGAATGATATTATGGCAAGATAACAATGGTGTTACCATAATCGTCTAAACACATAGCATCATGAATGTATGATCACGCACACAGCTCATATATTTACCTAATAAATTTACATAGCATCACAAAGATAACTCCAACAATATTAAGTGAGGTCTGCGTCCACAAAGCATCAGAATCCTACACTTTGAATGAGGTCTGCATCCACAAAACATCGAGATCCTACACTATGAGTAAGGTCCACATCCATAAAGCATCGGTATCTTATAATCGTGGGGATGAGGCCCGCGTCCACAAAGCATCGGGATCCTGCATCCATGCTCAGAATCTCTTATCAAGCATCTTCGAATGAGGCCCGCGTCCATAAAACATCGGGATCCTGCATTCGGGAGTCTTCAAGGTGTTGCAACACACTTTTAGAGTATCCAAATCCCAACAACAAGGGATAAATCAACAACTAAGCAACCCATCAGCACAAAGCAAAGGCCTTAGCTACCACACAACATTGATCGATCCACCTAGGATCTCTATGGGTTACTACCTCACACGGTTTACCTAATATTTCTCAAATCATTAGCCTTTTATTTCACATACGGGGTTTAACGTTTCTCAGTTTTAGTATTCATTTTGTACCTTAAGAGACCATTTAGGCCCTTTACCTCAAATTATAGAACCTCCAAACTCAAACCTAAAATTCTTGGGTAGATTAGCCAGCGCGTACCGATACTCCTATATGGGTATCGGTACTCTTCTCTAAGTACCGGTACTCTCCCATGAGTATCGATACTCAATTTAGGTTTGAAAGAATTGGTACAACAAGCTGTATCGATACGCTAACCTCCATATCAATACTCGATATCGGTACATATCCACCACGTACAGATCCCCACCCGTACCGGTACCCCTACCCTTACGTACCGATACACGAAAGCCTTCCTCGGGCAATGGAACAATAGTACCGATACGCCCCATAGCATATCGTTACGCGAAAACGCTACTACAATTCTTATCATACAAGGGGTACCGATAGACGGGAAGTCGTACCGGTATGCCCTTCACAACCTATCTCCTTTTATTACTAAGGTGTACCAGTACTCGTACATCAGTACCGGTACGCGAGCCCAAAATTTTAGCACTTGGTTCGAATTTCACATATAAACCCTACTTAACCTACATGGTTAAGCCCCAAATTATTCCTACAAGTTATGGTGAAGTTATTAGGTGGATTACTACCGATTTTAGACCATAACAACACCAATTCCATAATTTGCCATTAAAGAACAACCAAGGTATATCAAAGCCAAAAACAACAAATCATGCATTAAAGCTGATTTTCATGATTTCCAGGAAACTATGGGAGTTAGTAGTGTACTAACCTTGATTCCACACCTGAGAATGAAGCCCTTCACCACAACTTCAAGCCTTGTTCTTCCCTTGATCCTTAGAAGAGTACCCAACCTCTTTCACTACAAGAGATGTTACCAAATATGTTACAATATTGTAGCGGTAATTAAGGGAGTCAAAAACACAAACCTATACGAGAATGAAGCTCCTAAAAACCCATTCCCGTTCTCCCTCATCAACCCAACCAAAACTAACCATCCTTACCTTGATTGATAGATTTCCCGAAGCTGAACAACTTTCCCTCGAATAGCAATCCGTGATTCTCAACACAAACTCTCAAAATTCAATATTTGATGGTGGTGTTTTGGGAGAGAGAGAGTTTGAAATGGGAGGAAGATGACATTAAGGCAAGGTGATCTCATCTCCCTACACAATGCAAAAGAAAAGCAAGCCTCCCCTTTCACTATTCAATTTAAGCTTTTACCATTTTACCTCTCTCTTCTCTTCTCTTCTCAACCCAACCCAATAACCACACAAGCCCAACACACAAGATAGCCCAAAGGCTCCTATAAGCCCAAGTACGAGGCCCATACCTCGGTTAAACTCGATCCTCAGATTTTCAAAATCTGGGTCGTTACAATCAAGGCTGAGACTTATGGTCCCCCGTCACTATTAATTTTCTAGTCAATTAGTTAAGTTAAAGGAAACTCTAATAGTTAAAAATGGTGCCCAAATGTCAAACAGTCCTAAGGCTTCGTCAAAGAGTAAAGAATCTCAACATAAAAAGAGTGTGAGATGCTCAACTGCACGTTCTGATTTTACTGATTATCCAAAGTCGAAAGATAAGACATAAAAAAAAAGAGCTCGAACTTATAAAGTGAATACAATGATATGTATAAATCATTATTTATTGGTTATATTTCATCTTATACTTTTATATTATTTGTTTTCTTAAAACTAATTTTTTCTATATGATATGTAGATACAGGAAAAATTCATTAAATTTTATGATAATGGAGAAACATCAAAGGTTGAAAGTTCGGAAAAAAATGAGGTAGTAGCATGATGTAAAAATATATTTTTTGTAGTAAGGTGAAAATTTGTAATTAATATTGTATAAATATTTTATTTGAGTTGAATGTATGATCCATTACTTTTTAATTGTACAAGTTGGAAAAGAAAACAAGTTTTTTAAATTTGAGATTGAACCAGGATTGCAAGATTTATTCGCACAAGCTCAAATCTAATGTAAAACAAGAAATGTGTGAACTATAAACTCATTTTTTTAATATTTACATTTAATTTTATTATTATTATTATTATTTTCAAGAGTTATAAGTTTTTTATGCAGGATAAATTTGTAACTTTTTAGTATTAAATTTTTTCTATCTATTGATCTCTATTGTATTAGTGTCAGACGTTAATTTCTTTAGAGAATTGTTGTCTTTATGTTAGCATTAAATTGTTGTCTTAGTATTAAATTATGATCTTTTTCTTTTAGTATTAAAGTTTTTATCTTTTTGTTAGTTTATTTTAAAGAAAATATAATTGGTCTCTCTAATTTTAAAATTCTAATCTAAGCAAGTGGTGTAGATCAGGTAGAACTTCTTCTCAGATAAGTTAAATGTCCCTAATTTTAAAATTTAGCTATGATATGAATTAGAATTTACATTGTTTCAAATTTATGGTTTTAAAGTGGTAGTGGATTTAATATTGTTTTCTTAGTCATTACACCTATGTTTTGCAGTGAACAAACGTGAGACTATGGCCTCAAGTGAAAAGCAAAGCCACGTTCCTGGTAAGTTAAAATGCATTATGTTTTTCAACCTTAAACCACACGTTTATTCTTTTTTTTCTAATCAAATACCACACCTTTATTCTAGCTATGATCTTTTATAATGATATATGTACAATATCATAACATAAATAGCATGTCGAGATAGTAAATTATCAACCCAACAATAAGGTATGTAGCTTTTACCATTTTACCCCTCTATTCTCTTCTCAACCCAACCCAACAACCACACAAACCCAACACACAAGATAGCCCAAAGGCTCATATAAGCCCAAAATCGCAGCCCAAATACAAGGCCCATGCCTCGATTAAACCCGACCCTCAGATTTCTAAAATTTGGGTTGTTACAACTCTCTTCTCCTTAAAGAAAATTTCATGGTTCCTCAACTCCATGGTTCCTCTATAACATTTTTACCAAGGGTATGCACTTATTGCGAAGTTCCTTAACTCTTGCGTCAAGAACTCTAACCGGCTCTTCCTCATACGTTAGATCGGTATTTACCTTAATTTTTCTAGCGGAACAACGTGCGAAGGATCAGAATGGTAACGCCTCAACATGGACACATGGAAAACATCATGGATACGAGCCAACTCCGATGGCAAGGCTAACGGGTAAGCCACTGGTCCAACTCTCTCAAGCACTTCATACGGTTTGATGTATCTTGGGCTCAATTTTACCTTGCATCCAAACCAGACGATTCCCTTCCACGAAGATACCTTGAGAAACACTTTTTCACCAACATCATACTCAATATGCTTGCGCTTCCGATCTGCGTAGGCCTTCTAATGGTCAAAGGCCGCTTGCAATCTTTCCTTGATGATCTGAACTTTCTCTTCAGTTTGTCTAACCAAATCAGATCCTACAATTCTTCTCTCTTATTAAGGTCGGTCTAACACAAATGTGTCCTACACCTACGCCCATACAAAGCTTTAAGAAATGAGCCATCTTTATGCTTGACTGTTAACTATTATCGTAAGCAAACTCTATAAGCGGTAACTGATCCTCTAAACTCTTTGCAAAATCTACAATGCAACATCAGAGCATATCCTCGAGAATTTGAATAACACGCTCAGACTGGCCATCGGCCTGAGGGTGAAAAGTTGTACTAAAATGCAACTTGGTATCCAAAGAGTTATAGATCTTCTTCTATAATCTAGCTGTAAAACGTGGGTCTCTATCCGAAATGATCAATGATGGCACTCCATGCAACCTCACTATCTCCCTAATATACAGCTGAGCCAACCTCTCCAAGGTGAAATCCATACGTACGGGCAAGAAATAAGCAGACTTGGTCAAACGATCCACTATTACCCAAATAATATCATGCTTCCTTTGGGTCATCAACAAGCTGGTGACAAAGTCCACGGTGATTTGATCCTACTTCCATTACGATATCTAAATCGGCTGAAGCAACCCTAATAAAACCTGATGTTCCGCATTCACTTGCTACAAGCTAAGCGTCTTGTTACAAAGTCAAAGACATGTCTTTTTATACTCAGCCACCAATAAAAAGGATGAAGATCCTGATATATCTTGTTGCTCCCCAGGGGTATGGCGAATGGACTACGGTGTGCCTCTCTTAAGATACGATCCCTCAAATCCTCCAAAGCTGGAACACATAATCAACCTCTGAAGCATAAGTACCCACCATCTCATACCTCAAAGTCCAAGGCTTCGCCTCTTTGAACTACTTCAATCTGTGCCACCAATTCTTCATCCAAAACCTGAGTCCTCTTTATCTCTTGTACCAATGTAGGCTCAACACGCAACTCGGCTAAAAGACCACCATCCTCAGTCATCCTCAACCGGGAAAACATGGCATTCAAGTCTGACATAAATTTCTGGCTCAAGTCATTAGCTACAACATTTGCTTTACCGGGGTGATACTCTATGATGAAATCATAATCCTTCAATAACTCAATCCACCATCGCTGCCTCAAATTTAACTCCTTTTGAGTAAGTAGGTATTTCAGACTCTTATGATCAGTGTAGATATAACATTTTTCTCCGTACAAGTAGTGCCTCTAAATCTTTAGTGTGAAGATAACTACTGCAAGCTCCAAATCATGGGTAGGATAATTCCTCTCATGTGGTTTAAGTTGTCTTAAAGCGTAAGTAACCACCTTACCCTCTAGCATGAGCACACAACCTAGCCCGTTTAAGGAGGCATCACTAAACCTGGCATACTCTTTCCCTGGCTCGGGTTGTCTCTATGAGATAAGCTTTTAGTTGCTCAAAACTTTGTTTCCTTCTCTCATTCCACTCAAGCGGGACCCTTTTTTGCAATAATTTGGTTAACAATGCGGGTATAATGGAGAAATCTTTAACAAACCGCCTATAATACCCAACAAGTCCTAGGAAACTACAGACTTTTGAAACATTCCTTGGGGGTTTCCACTCCACCTCATCCTAGATTTTCTAAGGATCCACGCGGATCCCATCCGTGGCAACTATGTGGCCAAGAAATGCCACTTCTGAAAGCCAAAATTTACACTTACTGAACTTGGCAAAAAGTCGTCCATATCTAAGAGTCTGTAGAACTACGCAAAGATTGTAATCATGCTTTTCCTCAGAACGCGAGTGATAAGTGTTCAAAAGTACTATTTTTCTTACCCTTTTTACTCATATTATTGTTAGACTTAGGCTCATATTAGTTGCATAATTAGCCATTCATGCATTAATCCATGTTTCCTTCCATCGTTGAGCTTGATTACATAACTTGGTAGTTTTTGTGGGAAAAGATGCTGCTTTGGTGTGTTTTGTGTGTATATGCAGGATCACTTGCCAAAGCAAGGCTAGAGCTAGTTGCTAGGGCAATGATGAAGGATATGTCGAGCTACTTGCTAGGGAAATACATGAAGGAGACGCCGAGCTAGTTGCCAGGGCAATACATGAAGGAGACGCCGAGCCAGTTGCCAGGGCAATTGTCGACAAGAGCAAAGGTGATATGGTAGTCGAAATTGTTGACCAGACAAGCCCAAGATGACGTGGAACAAAGCCCAATCCCAAAGGAATTTGATTTCCATGAAGAGATTAAAGAAGAATTAAATTCCAAGAAGATAGGAGAAGTTCTAGTAGGAATATAATTATAATAAAGAATTATATTCTTTAAAGATAATTTAATTCCAACTTAACTTCCTCCTCAAAAAAGGACTTTGACCTAGCCCTATAAATAAGAGGGAGATTTTGAAAATCCAGAGAGAGCAAGAGAGGGGAATTTCGACAAGTCTAAGGAGGGCAAGAGGAGAGAATTTTCAACAAGCATCTAGGGCAAGGGGGATTTCGACAAGCCTCCTTCTTCATCCTTTTCTTTCTTGTTCGATTGGGTTCATGCTAGGGATTATTTATCTTGTGATTCTTTGGAACCTAGCCATGAACTAAATCTATTTGGCTATGGTTATTGTGTTTTGTGGTTGTGAGAAACTATTGGTTTTTGTTTAGTTAATAAGAGTTTGCACTTTTCTATTCAAGGTTTATTCATTCTTGGTTCTTATTCTTGTTTGCGAGTGAATTGGGAGAGGATCTCGTAACTTCATCTATTTATCTAATATCGGGAGAGTTAGATTCAAGAAACGAATGAATATGATCTTTATTCAATCTATTGATGGTGAAGATTAATCCGGCTTAGGAATAAGTCAAGGATTTCAACGGCTAAGAGGAGCGCAAGATTGGTTGTTGTTCACCCTTGATTCACGCAGGGATGTATTATCAAGGCATGCACAAGTAGCTAGAGTTTCGACTTAGGGATAAGAAGAAACCATTGAAGAACGCTATGCCGAACCTTGAAGATTGCTGCCCAGACGCCCAAGTAGTTGCCCAACTAGTTGCCCAGGCAACCATCGATTAGTTGCCAAGGCAACCCCGTTGTGCAAGTTGCCACGACAACTGAGTTGCCCGTGCACTCTTTTACCAAGACGATCCAATCGGCTATCACGCCTCAACTCACGATAACCTGGCCTATCTCTCTCATTCGATATCATCTTTTATTTTACTTTATTGCTTTCTAGTTTAGTTATTAGTTAAACTCCTATAATCCTTTATTTGTGTTTTTACTTTTTACAGTGCAAGAGACTAGATTCTTGAAGTGGCACCAATCCCTGTGGAGACGATATCTTTTATACTATAACTTGCAACGTGTATACTTGCACAATTGCGTAGCACTTATTACGCGCAACAAGTTTTTGACGCCGTTGCCGGGGATTGGCAATAGCGACTTTGTTTTTATTTTCTTGCACTTTCTTTTTACTTTTCTTGTTTAAGATTCAAAGGGCTAACATACTTTGGTTTTGCGTTGGTATATGACCAGGGCGAGACCGACTACACTATAATATCCCTTTGATCCAGAAATCGAACGAACCTTACAAAGACTTAGACGGAGGATAAGAGTAGCAATGGCTAATCAAGACGGCGATATGAATCAAGATGTTCGAGCAGGAGAATGAGTGATTCTTGCACGAAACAGAACTATTCGAGACTATCTTGAAGAAGATCTTGATGGACTTAACCCAGGAGTTGTCGCACCTGAAATTGAAGCCGACCACTTTGAGTTGAAACTGGTAATGTTTAATATGATCAACACAATAGGTCAATTTGGCGGCTCAGCAACTGAAGATGCACGGTAACATCTGAAATCTTTCCTCGAGATTTGCAACTCGTTCAAAATACACAGAGTCACCCCCGATGTCTTACGATTAAGATTATTCCCCTATTCACTGAGGGATAGGGCGAAAGCATGGTTGAATAGCATTCCTGCCGGATCAATAGCATCTTGGACCGATCTTTGTCGTGATTTCCTTGCTCGGTTTAATCCTACAAATTTGACTGATAAGCTTCGTAACGACATTACTTCTTTTCGACAGGCAGATGTTGAATCCATGTACGAAGCTTGGGAGAGATATAGAGAACTTCTACACAAATGCCCCCTACACGGATTCCCGGTGTGGACTCAAGTAACAATGTTTTACAACGCCGTGAATACACCAACAAGGATGATGCTAGATGCCTCGGTAAATGGCATACTCTTAGATAAGTCGTCGGAGGAAGCAATGCAAATTTTAAACAGGCTGGCCAAGAATGATTATCAATTCCCATCTACTAGAAGAGGAGTTAGACGCCAAGCCACAATACATGAACTAGGATCATCAGATTCAATTTCGGCACAATTGGCCACTTTAACCAAGATGGTCCAGAACATGCAAAAACCAAACAACACACATGAAGTCAAGGTAATGGATTCTTTTTGTGAGTTATGTGGTGATAACCATAATTCTTATGAATGTATGCAGAACCCGAAATCCAGCTTCTATGTGGGGAATTACAATCGGAACAACAATGTGATGTCCAATACATACAATCCAGCTTGGAAGAAGCACCCGAATTTTTCATGGAGTAATCCCAACAATGCTCTAAACCATAACAATCATAATGCACAAGCATCGGGATTCCAGCAGAATATGCCACGGCAACAGTTGCCGCAGCAACAACCGACAACATCTAGTTCTTTGGAAAATTCTCTAAATGCTTTTATGATGAAAACTGAATCTTATATGGCTGAGAATAGTAACTTCATAAAAAGAACTGATGCTTTTATTAACAGGACCGAACTGAGATTGCAAAACCAAGAGGCGACAATCAAATCATTGGAAAATCAAGTCAGACAGTTTGCTCAAAATCTGAATACTAGACCGCAAGGAGGTTTACCTAGCGATACTAAAGTCGCAAGAGGAACTGGCCATGAGCAATGTAAGGCAATCACCACTAGAAGTGGCCAACAACTTAGAGAGGTTCAAACCCGCTCATCAAACAAAACTCCACAAAAAGATCAAGATGAACCTAGCGGCAAAGCCTCAGATGCTGAACCAGGAATTGCCGCGGCAACCGGCAATAATCATACCTCGGCAACCGACAATAAAAACGCCTCGACAACTTGCGATAAGCATGCCTCGGTAACCCCAGTTGATAACGCCTCGGCAACTCCAGTTGTCCCGGCAATACCGTCAATCAGGTTTCAAACCAATGAAAGGATCGAAGATATCCAACTTCCACCACCATTCCCACAAAGGTTGAAGCGACAAAAGCAAGAATACCAATTCAAGAAGTTTCTTGATATCCTAAAGCAAGTCCACATCAACTTTCCATTGGTGGAAGCAATTGAACAAGTGCCAAACTATGCCAAGTTTCTTAAAGACATTGTGTCCAAGAGAACAAGGCTAGGAGAGTTTGAAACAGTTGCCGCAACAGAGGGATGCATGGCAATGTTGCACAATCGTATGCCACCCAAGTTGAAGGATCCCAGAAGTTTCACAATACCCTGTTCCATTGGAAATCACTATGTCGGGAAAGAATTATGCGACCTTGGGGCTAGCATAAACTTGATGCCTAAATCGGTTTTCCAGAAACTAGGAATCGGGAAGGCAAGACCTACAACAGTTATGCTGCAGCTAGCCGACAGATCCTATGTGCATCCAGAGGGAAAATCGAGGACATACTGGTAAAAGTTGATAAATTTATTTTTCCCGCTGACTTTATTGTTTTGGATTGTGAAGCAGATGAGCATGCACCCATCATTCTCGGGAGACCATTCCTAGCAACATCGAGAACCTTGATCGATGTTGAAAAGGGAGAACTCACAATGAGGGGGAATGACCAGCAAGTTAAGCTAAATGTGTTCCAAACACTAAGGCATGCCGATGATCCAGAAGAATGCCAACTTCTTCATGCCACGGAAGAGTTTAACTTCGACGAGGAATTTAGTTGCCTCGGCAACTACATTGCCGATCAAGAGGAACCTGAGGAGTATGAAGAATCGGTCGATGAGGAACAACAAGAAGAGGCAAATTGGCTAGTCAATCGACCAGTACATACTTTGAACCACTGGATTACTCAGGTAAGCTCGAAAAACCCTCTATTGAACAACCACCGATTCTTGAGTTGAAACAATTGCCAGAGCAACTAAAATATGCATACTTAGGAACCGATAATACATTGCATGTAATTATTTCTTCTAAGTTACAGCCTGAGCAGGAAAAGAAGCTGATCAAGATGTTGAAGCTACACAAAAAGGCAATAGGGTGGACAATTGCCGACTTGAAGGGAATTAGCCCGGCAGTGTGCATGCACAAGATTTTGTTGGAAGATGATCACAAACCTTCAATTGAGGCCCAGAGGAGACTGAATCATGCCATGAAAGGGATTGTAATGAAAGAAATCATCAAGTGGCTTGACGCCGGCATTATATACCCTATCTCTGATAGTACATGGGTAAGTCCAGTACAATGTGTACCGAAAAAGGGAGGTATAACAGTGGTAAGTAATGAAAATAATGAACTCATTCCAACCAGGACTGTGACCGGTTAGAGGGTTTGTATGGATTATCGAAAGCTAAACAAAGCCACCAGGAAAGATCACTTCCCATTACCCTTTGTTGATCAAATGCTTGACCGTCTTGCAGGTAAACCCTTTTATTGTTTTCTTGATGGTTATTCAGGTTACAATTAAATTGCCATAGCACCAGAAGATCAAGAAAAGACAACCTTCACATGCCCATACGGTACTATTGCCTTCCGAAGGATGCCGTTCGGATTGTGTAACGCCCCGGCAACCTTCCAAAGATGCATAATGGCACTCTTTTCAGACATGGTCGAAGACTTCCTTGAGATCTTCATGAATGATTTTTCTGTTTTTGGTAATGACTTCGACAGTTGTCTCGAAAATTTAGAGAAGGTGCTGGCAAGATGTGAAGAAAATGATTTAGTCCTCAATTGGGAGAAATGCCATTTTATGGTAGATGAAGGAATAGTGATCGGCCACAAGATTTCATCCAAGGGAATTGAAGTAGACAAAGCCAAGGTGGACGTGATCGAGAGATTACCCCCACCAAGTTCGGTTAAAGGAATTTTAAGTTTTCTTGGACATGCAGGTTTTTACAGGAGGTTCATTCATAATTTTTCTAAAATCACTAAACCCTTGTGCAATTTGCTTGAACAGGATAAAGTCTTCGATTTTGATGATTCTTGCACCCAAGCATTCGAAACCCTAAAGAAAAAGCTTACCTCGGCACCCATGGTCGTTCCACCAGATTGGACGCTACCTTTTGAGCTCATGTGTGATGCAAGTGATTTCGCAGTAGGAGCAGTCCTAGGCCAACGCACAGGTAAGACCTTCCATGTGATATACTACACTAGTAAAACTCTTAATAGTGCTCAAGTGAATTACACAACAACGGAGAAAGAGTTACTAGCTGTAGTTTTCGCATTTGACAAGTTCCGATCCTATTTGATTGGTACAAAGGTAATTGTTCATACGGACCATTCGGCAATCAAATATCTATTTGCTAAAAAGGATGCCAAACCTCGTTTGATTCGTTGGATATTACTTTTACAAGAATTTGATATTGAAATTAAGGACAGGAAAGGAACAGAAAATTAAGTGGTCGATTATTTATCACGTTTAGAACGCAATAGGGAAGAGGACGCGGATTTAGAGATATGCGATGCATTCCCGGATGAACAAATTTTAGTTGCCTCGGCAACCATGGACGCACATGCCTTGGCAACCCTCGACGCCTCGGCAACCATGGACGCGCACGCCTCGGCAACTCTCGACGCCACAGCAGCCTTTGACGCGCACGCCTCGGCAATTTTGGGAGCAGTCGCCACGGTAGCACATGCCTCGGTAATACCCTGGTACGCAGATTTAGTTAATTTCCTTGTTTGTGGTATTTTACCTTATGGCCTTACTCACCAAGGGAAGAAGCGGTTCCACCATGATGCTAAGCATTACTTTTGGGACGAGCCTCTTTTGTTTAAACAATGTACAGATCAGGTCATACGCCGATGTGTCCCTGAAGAAGAGCAACAAAATGTACTCCGGCAATGCCATTCTTCACCCTATGGAGGACATTTTGGAGGAACTCGTACCGCGGCCAAAGTTTTGCAATCCGGTTTGTATTGGCCAACATTGTACAAAGATGCCTAAGACTTTTACAAGCAATGTGATCGTTGCCAGAGGACGGGCAATATCTCTAGACTACATGAGATGCCGCTCCAGAACATTATCGAGGTGGAATTGTTCGATGTGTGGGGGATCGATTTTATGGGACCTTTCCCATCTTCACTCGGCAACCTCTACATTTTACTTGCCATCGACTACGTGTCTAAATGGGTTGAGGCAGCTGCAGTTCCCAACAACGATTCCAAGACCGTGCAACAATTCTTGCAGAAAAACATATTTACACGGTTTGGGATGCCGAGAGCAATTATCAGTGACGAAGGCAAGCATTTTGACAACAGACTAATTGCCAAGATGTTGCAACGCTTTGGCATATCACACAAGATCTCCACGGCATATCACCCACAAACCAACAGGCAAGCAGAAATTTCCAACCAGGAATTGAAGGGTATACTCGAGAAAGTTGTAAATCCCTCTAGGAAGGATTGGTCATTAAGACTAGATGACGCACTTTGGGCATATCGCACAGCATTCAGAACACCCTTAGGTATGTCCCCCTTCCGACTTGTCTATGGCAAAACATGCCATCTACCAGTGGAAATCGAACACAAGGCATACTGGGCAATCAAGACCGTGAATATGGATTGGGAAAATGCCGGACAAAAGCGTTTGTTGGACCTCAATGAGATAGAATAATTCCGTGCACTCACCTATAACAATGCATGAATCTACAAGGAGAAAACAAAGCAATGCATGACAAGAAACTATTGCTGCGGCAATTCATGCCAGGGCAACTAGTTCTCTTATTCAATTCTCGGCTAAGACTTTTCCCGAGAAAGCTAAAATAAAGATGGTCGGGACCATTCGAAGTCGTCAAACCAGTCTCCCATTGTGTTGTGATAATCAAGTCCATATCTGACAACCATGAATTCAAAGTTAATGGACAAAGACTGAAGCACTACAATGGTGCCAATGTGGAACGTAACAAAGAAGTGGTCAACTTAGGAGATGCAAGAGCAAGCTCTCCATTTGATATTTTATTTTTATTTTTTTATTTTATTATTTTATGTTTTTTTATTATTATTATTTTCGATTAATTCTTTTTTCTTTCGAACTATATATATATTTTTTTTTACTATTTCCGATTATTATATATATATATATATATATTTAGGATAGATTTTTTTAGAATCCCTTTATACATCTTTATTTATTTTCTTTTATTAGTTTAATTTTAATCCTTATTTGATTTGTCTTTGAATTGTAGGAAAAAAGTTCAAGATAAAGAGGAATTCTAATCCAAGAAGGAAAACAACTTCAACAAGGAAACTAATGGGCTGAATCTAAGGGTTATATAAAGCCTCCAACTTACCCTAATTAAACCCCCATTGCCGTCACCCTCTCCCTAAACCAAAACCCTTTTTTCGTCTTCCCCTAATCCCACCCACCATATTCACCACCTATCTTTTCTATAAAAACCCATCACCCTTAACCTATTCCTACTTTTTATCTTGCAACTCTTTAGTTTCCAGGTTTTCTTTGTTTTCGTTTCAACAACAAGACTCACAACCACTATGCTAAGGAAATGCACTACCGACTACTTGCCACGGCAACCAACCCTGAAGATGCCATGGCAACCAAAGCTAAAGACATCCCGGCAATCACTGCAAACGCCAAAGGTAAAGCACATATGCCCGAATCAACTCCTACGGAATCATTTTCTGATTTTTCAGATTCGGACGAGTCCTCCATTGCACCAACAAAGACCGCACCAATTTAATCCTCCAAGCGAAAAGCCAATGACACTAATGAAGAGGACGATGAGGACAACCCCGTACGAGGATTGATTCTACCACCGGCAACAAGAAAACAACCATCGCGTTCAAGCAAGAGAATCAAGACACCGACCAAAAGGAAACTAATCATCTACGATGACGAACTCTCAGAGTAAGTCCTCGTATGCATTTTATTTTTCGTTAGTTTTATTTTTCTTTAAAGCATGCATTGAGGACAATGCCTCAGTTGAGTTTGGGGGGGATTGTTATTAGTAGTTACCATGTTTAGTTACATTCATCTTAAGTATTACATTTAGAATACATAAATTGCTTGCCATGCCTTTAGTTGGAACAAGAATTGCTTAGATTTGATGAATATCCGATGATGACTTTGCCAATGCACTTAATTGATAGAATTTTTATTCTAGGATAACCATGGAAAAACTTAGAATTTTACTATGATGCTAAATTTGATGAAACACTGTTGTGGTTTGATTGATTTAAGGAATTCTAGTGAACTTAGGTTGATAATTAACAAATTGGGGGATTAGGATAAAAATTGGATGAATGCTAGAGGTACCCGAAATTGGCTCTAGCATGTGCTAAAAATTTATCACTAGAGGTGCCCAAAACTGGCTCTAGTATGTGTTAAAAAAAATTTTGATCGCTAGAGGTGCCCGAAACCGGCTCTAGTCGAATAAATTAACTTATGAAAACTAAAAACAAAACACTAGAGGTGCCCAAAACTGGCTCTAGTTAAAACATGTTAAAAAGAACCCAATGAAGTAATTTGAAAACCTATTTTTTGCATAGAATCCGAAAAATCAACTTGCACACAACTCCGTACACACTCACAAGCATTATAGTTTGATTCCGAGTAACTCCTAAGTTTTTTAAAAATAAAAAGCCAATCATACTTTGTGCCCCGGTTCAGAGAATTGAAATCAAGTTCAAAGCTAAGTTTGTGAAAATTGAAGTCTTGGCAGGTAATTATGAGTTTGCATTGCTTGAGGACAAACAATAGTTCGAGTTTGGGGGTGTGATAAGTGTTCAAAAGTACTATTTTTCTTACCCTTTTTACTCATATTATTGTTAGACTTAGGCTCATATTAGTTGCATAATTAGCCATTCATGCATTAATCCATGTTTCCTTCCATCGTTGAGCATGATTACATAACTTGGTAGTTTTTGTGGGAAAAGATGCTGCTTTGGTGTGTTTTGTGTGTATATGCAGGATCACTTGCCAAAGCAAGGCTAGAGCTAGTTGCCAGGGCAATACATGAAGGAGGCAGAGCAGTTGCCAGGGCAATTGTCGACAAGAGCAAAAGTGATATGGTAGTCGAAATTGATGACTAGACAAGCCCAAGATGACGTGGAGCAAAGCCCAATCCCAAAGGAATTTGATTTCCATGAAGAGATTAAAGAAGAATTAAATTCCAAGAAGATAGGAGAAGTTCTAGTAGGAATATAATTATAATACAGAATTATATTCTTTAAAGATAATTTAATTCCAACTTAACTTCCTCCTCAAAAAAGGACTTTGACCTAGCCCTATAAATAAGAGGGAGATTTCGACAATCCAGAGAGAGCAAGAGAGGGGAATTTCGACAAGTCCAAGGAGGGCAAGAGGAGATCATTTTCGACAAGCATCTAGGGCAAGGAGGATTTCGACAAGCCTCCTTCTTCATCCTTTTCTTTCTTGTTCGATTGGGTTCATGCTAGGGATTATTTATCTTGTGTTTCTTTGGAACCTAGCCATGAACTAAATCTATTTGGCTATGGTTATTGTGTTTTGTGGTTGTGAGAAACTATTGGTTTTTGTTTAGGTAATAAGAGTTTGCACTTTTCTATTCAAGGTTTATTCATTCTTGGTTCTTATTCTTGTTTGTGAGTGAATTGGGAGAGGATCTCGTAACTTCATCTATTTATCTAATATCGGGAGAGTTAGATTCAAGAAACGAATGAACGTGATCTTTATTCAATCTATTGATGGTGAAGATTAATCTGGCTTAGGAATACGTCAAGGATTTCAACGGCTAAGAGGAGCGCAAGATTGGTTGTTGTTCACCCTTGATTCACGCAGGGATGTATTATCAAGGCATGCACAAGTAGCTAGAGTTTCGACTTAGGGATAAGAAGAAACCATTGAAGAACACTCTGCCGAACCTTGAAGATTGCTGCCCAGATGCCCAAGTAGTTGCCCAACTAGTTGCCCAGGCAACCATCGATTAGTTGCCAAGGCAACCCCGTTGTGCAAGTTGCCACGACAACTGAGTTCCCGTGCACTCTTTTATCAAGACGATCCAATCGGCTATCACACCTCAACTCACGATAACCTTGCCTTTCTCTCTCTCATTCGATCTCATCTTTTCTTTTACTTTATTGCTTTCTAGTTTAGTTATTAGTTAAACTATTATAATCATTTATTTGTGTTTTTACTTTTTACAGTGCAAGAGACTAGATTCTTGAAGTGGCACCAATCCCTGTGGAGACGATATCTTTTATACTATAACTTGCAACGTGTATACTTGCACAATTGCGTAGCACTTATTACGCGCAACAGTGAGTACACCAAGATGTCATCAATAAAGACCACAACAAACTAATCTATATATGGCTGAAATATTCAGTTTATTAGGTTTGTGAAAGCTGCAAGTGTGTTGGTAAGCCCAAACGACATTACCAACAACTCATAGTGACTGTACCGTATCTTAAAAGCAGTTTTCTAAACATCCTCATCCACGACCTTCAACTGGTAGTACCCAAACCTCAAGTCGATCTTAGAAAACACAAGGGCACCTCTCAACTGTCGAACAAATCATCAATCCTCGAAAGGGGATAACGGTTCTTTATTGTTACCTTGTTAAGCTATCGGTAATCAATATACATACTCATAAACCCATCTTTCTTTTTGATGAACAGGACCAGTGCTCCCCAAGGCAACACGCTCAGTCGGATAAAACCTCTCTCTAGCAACTCTTGGATTTGTTTTTTCAACTCCTTCATCTCCTCTGGTGCCATCCAATACGGTGCAATGGATACTTGTGCTATCCCTGACATCACATCAATTTGAAACTCTAACTCAAGGTCAGGGGTAGTCCAGGCATCTCTTCTGGAAACACATCAGTAAACTCATTAATGATCCGAAGGTTCTCGAGCATCGGACCCTCAATCCTTGCATCAACCACATGAGCCAAAAAGTCTTTACAGCCCTATTGCATTAACTTCTGAGCCGACAAAGCCGATACCATACTAGAAAGACACGAATTTCTTTCCCCTCTCACAACAAGCTTGGAATCATCCGCAACACGAAGCTCTAAGCTCTTCGCTCTACATCCCACACTAGCATCATGCTCAAAGAGTTAATCCATCCCTAAAATGGTGTTGAACTCTTAAAATGGTAATACCATTAAATCCGCTGGGAACAATGACCCCTAAACCTCAATCAGGCACCTCTGATATACCTTATCTACTAACATATCATATCCCAAAGGACTAGTCACACGAATTCCTACCTTAAGATCCTCAGTAGGGATACCCTATTGTTGAGATATCCCACACGTATGTAGAAATGGGTAGATCCAGAATCTACAAGAGCAACTATAGGAACGAAAACAATGTGAACGTACCTAAGATCACATCTGTAGCTGCACAGTCCTCATGAGCTATGATTGCATACTGCCTAGCTAGTGCTCTCGTGGTTGACTGAAAGATGCCTCCTAATACATGACTTGCTCCACCAAGAGCAAAGCCTCGACCCCTTTGGGTTGAATATACAGCCCTCTGAACCTGAACTAGAGAGGTCACAACAGCTATAGGATAGTCTTTCATGAAATGGTATGGTGATTTGCACTGGTAACAAACTCTCACTGTTCCCCAACACTCTCCTCTGTGCTTGCGTCCATGCTGATTACAAACTGGTGTGCCCACACTCATCTATGAACCCTCCGAGCTCATTATGGATAAAGACAAAGATGGCCTCCTACGGCCAGCTGACTCAGATCTCCGGTTCGATCTCAAACTCCGATTCGAGGCTCCTTTATTATGGTTCCACCGATTTCTACTCCTTTTAGAGTAGGTCTGCGAGTTGTTAGATAGATTCTAAGACCTCCCATCAGAACTTCCTTGCCCACTAGAAGAGCCATATATTAAGCCTTGCACCTGCTCAAGAGACTTGGCACTCAAAGTCAACTCTGAGAACACCTTTGGTGGTGCAGCATTAGGTAAGTATTAATTTTTTTTCTCAATCTTATTAAAAACCTCTTACACCTCATCTTTTCAGTGGCGACTAATTAAGGAGCATATCTACTCAACTACAAAATCTCATGCTCATACTCAAACTGATCGATTTTCTTGCACTATATGATTAAATTCGTCCCTCAAGGTGTCAATGTGAGTCTCGCCCACATACTTCTTCTCAAATTCCACGAGGAAGTCGTCCCAAGTTGGTCTATTGGGGTACCACCCAAGCTCTACCGTTTCCCACCATTCTTTAGCATTGCCCTTCAACAAGGACATAACACATGATAGCTTATCTTTCGATCTCAACCTCATATGTCTCATAATCCAACGTGTATCTTGTAACTATTGTTCCGCTTGCACTTGGTTGTCTTGTCCCGATCCATAAAAGCCTGTAGCACCTTGCCTCCTAACCCTTTCAACAGGTACCTCTCGAGGGGTAGCAGATGCCCTCAGTATAGCTCTCACAATCTGGTGCAACGCTTGATTCAAATATGAGAAATAGTTAACTCTTCGGTCAACTGTATCCCCTGACGCTTCCTCTACGCTAGGCAAGTATTCCTCATTGTAGCTCACTTCTCAGAAGCCCAAACTTTCCTCATTGATTCCTGCCCTCTTCGGCATAGTTTTATTCTGCACAACAAACAAACAAGGTTACACTATCGAATATCAGTATTAAAAAAGTACGGCTTTGACTTATGTGTATTGTATTCGCTAGAAACCTATATACTCCCCGGGGACTTCCTAGAACTGACTAAACCTAGGCTCTGATACCATTAAATGTAACACCCTTGACCCGGATGTCATATTTGGGCCCAAAGCCTATTCAAATAAAATTTTCAATTTTCAATCCCAAAACAATAATGAGTCTAAATAAACATAAATCCATACGATTAAAACATAGTAATATCCAAGCTTTCAAAACAATATTAGTGGATCTCCAATTAAAAATACTTAAAACATTAGACTTTGATCACTTAATAAAAAATAAGAGTTGCAAAATTACATATAGGGTCCTATGAATTACATAGCCCACTACATCTAGTAATTGTACTCAACAATTAAAGTCGATGCTGAAATCCAAGCCTTGATGGTGCTCCTTCAAGCCTCACGGTAGCTAACTTACCTGCGAATGGAAACAACGATTCTGAACGCTGAACTAACAAAGCTCAGTGGATACATCGCCACTCAGCCATGCTTCATGCAAATCATAAATAAAGCAATGCAACATGAATAATATCATGGCAAGATAACAATGGCGCTACCATAACCGCCTAAACACATAGCACCATGAATGTATGAACTCGCACACAGATCATACATGTACCTCATAAATTTACATAGCATCATACATATAACTCTAACAATATTAAGTGAGTTTCGTGTCCACAAAGCCTTAGAATCCTACACTTTGAGTGAGACCCGCATCCATAAATCATCAGGATCCTACACTACGAGTAAGGCCCTCGTCCACAAAACATTGAGATCCTAAACTCGTGGGGATGAATCCTGCATCCACAAAGCATCGAGATCCTGCATCCATGCTCAGAATCTCTAATCAAGCATCTTCGAATGAGGCCTGCATCCATAAAGCATCGGGATCCTGCATTCGAGAGTCTTCAATGTGTTGCAACACACTTTTAGGGTATCTATAGAATCAACAAATTGATTGAGGGGTTTAACTCAACAATCCAAGAGCTTTAATTTGATGGTTTGAAATCAAAGAAACTTCAAGGATTGAAGTGAGGTGCTTGCTTGAGCTTAGGGAAGAAGATGACAATGGTGGTGCTAGCTTAATTTGTTTGGTGGAAATGATGAAAAAGGATACAGTTTGTCTCGTTTAAATTTTTTAAGCAATTTACATCCCCCCTCTCTTCCTCTTATGCTGATTTGCCATCTCAATTAATGGTTGCCTCCCAAGCAACCAATTAGATGGTTTCCTAGCTTGGGAGGAAACCTTTTTATAATATTAAAATTTTATATACTTTCCAAATTTCTTTCTAGCATAATATGTCATCCTTTATGACATAAATTCAGCCACCTTCAATTGATTTAGGCCAAGAAAAGAGGTGACTCAAACCTCTAAAAGGTAAAATTACGAGGGTGGTCCCTCAACTTTCCAAAGTTTGCACTTTTACCCCCAAACTTTCAATTTTCACAATTTAGTCACTAAAAGACTTCCAATTCTTTCAAAAATATCCAAGATCATTGATTATGCTCAATTGAGGTTCAATATAACAAAATTGATTACAATAAAAGAGTCAATACATTGCTTGGACCATTCCAGTATAAAATTTTCGATCACCGAAACCTAATTCCGACTAGATCGATTTTCGGGGTGTTACAGAACAAGTACACTCGTCAATCAAGTAATAAAGTGATAGAGTAGTGTCAAACCCATGAGGATTGGATCTATAAATATGAAGCAATCATACTTAAGGATTGGTGATCAAGTATGGGTTTGATGTGATTATCAAAACTAAATGCAAAGAAAAAAAGTGGTAATGATCAAGATAAGCAGATGTTGTAGCAAATATTTAGATGATTATAGAAGATGGGTTTATTTCTAGGAATTATGCTTATTACTTATTTGAATGCTATGGTGTTTGGCAATATATGTTTGTGTAAACCAATTGAAGCTTTGCCTATTCGACAGGGCTTTCTAACTACCTTGTGACTCGATCGATGCCTAGAAGTTGATAACAATGAAGCTAAGGTAATACATGTCTGTGTGAACCCTAACAACTCTATTATCTATTCAAGTTCCCCTTATTAGTTGTTGAAATCCTAAACTTATGTCTACGATGGATTACGACTAATTTAACAGATTAACACCATTATTCACATTTTTTTAACCTAACCCTCTCGATATTAAGCTATATATCAATAGTTAAAAGGCCCCTCTCAATAGCTCATACAAGAACTACGTATGAAGAATGATGAACAAAACAGATAAAGGAAAGGACTATAGCATTAAACAAATTAATCAAACATAATATCCTAAAAACAATAAACCCAAGAAAAAATATTTAGCTCATGTTTGAGCCTAAAAAATCCATAATAAAAACAATTAAAAACATGGTAGTTTATCTAACAAGAAAAAAAAGAATCAAGCATCTTCAATGTTCTCCTCCAAGCTTTGTAACTATGATGCGGGTCCTACACTCCTCAAGCCTCTCTAACGGCTTTTGTTGTATGGAGACTCCTCTAGAACTTTGACTCTGGTGGTTCTCTGATAGCTTAAGACTAAAGGTTGTCGTCTAATATCAAACTCTCTTTTTTTGGGGCCCAAATTCCTCTTATATAAATGAAAAAGCTAGGGTTTGGAAACGCTAAAGCGCACAAAACCCCTTTAAGAAGATCTTGCTTTCCTGCTTCATTAAATAAGTCCTATATCAGATGAGAATACACATAAGCCAAGTCTGATTCATCTCCAACTCTATTGCCTTATCAGCTCCATACAAGAGAGATGGTATCCTTGTGCTCCAGTGTTCCTCTAGCTCTAATAGTTCCCTGCACAAACACCAGTAAAATGCACTACATTATTCCCCATTAAATGTACCAAAATATAAACATTTAAGCACAAGCAGTGTAACTCCCTAACTATATGCAAACTACTCCTAAATGCAACTATATGAGCTTGAACACATGTAAAAGCTAAGTAAAAGGGTACACAAAATAGGTTATCTACACAGTCATCACACACTAAGTTAGTATCTAAGGTATGTAGCTTTATTGGATTAACTAGATATTATCGATGTTTTGTTGAGGGTTGCTCAAGTATTATGGCCCCGTTGACAAAGCTTTTGGAGAAGAATGTGTTGTTCAAGTGGGCAGAGAGTCGGCAGCGTAGCTTTGAAAGGCTGAAGGAAGTTTTGACACATGCTCTCTTTTTATTCAATTTGAGTCTGGTAAGGAGTTTATGGTTTATAGTGAAGCAACTATGTTGGATTGGGTTGTATGCTAATGCAAGATGAGAAAGTAGTAGCTTATGAATCAAGACAGTTGAAGGTTTATAAGCATAATTATCTTATGCATGATTTAGAGCTTGCTATGGTAATGTTTGTGTTGAAAATTTGGAGACATTATCTTTTATGGTGAGAAATGTACTATTTACACTAATCACAAGAGATTGAAGTATTTGATGTCTCAAAAAGAGTTGAATCTTAAGCAACAAAGGTGGATTGAGTTGCTTAAGGATTATCACTTGACGACTGAGTATCATCCTAGAAGAGTTAATGTAGTAGCAGATGCATTGAGTAGTAAGACAGTCGTTGAGCTGAGAATGATGTTTGCTAAGTTGAGCATAGCGCGAAAAGATGGTTTATTGGTTGAGTTGCAAGTTAAGCCTACATTGTCTCAAATGGTTAAAGTTTGGCAACCATGTGAAGATTCGTTGGTTCCACATGTCAAGGATACTTCGGATGGTAAATTGATGGATTTTCATTTTGATGATGATGGTGTTCTATGTTTTAAAGGTCAAATAGTTGTGCCGAAAGATTTTGAGTTGAGGTACACTATTCTAATTGAAGCTCATTGTAGTCCTTTTGTTATGCATCCAATAGTACTAAAATGTACCGTGATTTGAAAGCGGTGTATTATTGGGATGGCTTGAAAAAGGATGTAGCGGAGTTTGTTGCTTGATGTATGGTGTGTCAGCTTGTTAAGGCTGAACATTAGTTTCTTTTCAAATTGTTGCAACTAGTGTAGATTCTAGAGTGGAAATGAGAGAGGATCACCATGGATTTTATGACGGATTTGCCTTTGACGCCGTCCAAAAAAGAATCGATGTGGGTGATTGTTGCATACGATATATACGTTGGATAGTGTAATGCCCCAATTTTGGGCCTAGCGATTTTGTGGCTTGTTAGATGGTTTGGTAGACCGAGTTAGGGATTCAAGTCGAATTCTAGAGTAAATATTTTTTGGTAATATAAAAATATGGGGAAATGGTTAAAAATCATATTTTAGTATATGACTAATTGTTACCTCTCCAAAAATATTGTTTTTAATGTCAATCTTACAATGCTTTTGCTTGTTTTTAGGTACATTTAGTTGTATTGGGATGTTAGAATCATGCATTTGCATAAATAGTTTAGAGTTTTGTCTATGCCAGTATGAAGGGTTGTTTTGTTGGCAATTTTGCTGGTTTGGCATAGGATTTGGCCCAAAAGAGCAACACATGAAGGAGTACTAGACAGAATGTCGAGTGCTATTGGCATAGATAGACCAGAAAATGTCAAGCACCGGTTGGCAGAGAAGTGAACTTCATGCCACGCCAAGATGTTGGACCCCAAAAAAATAGGAAATGATTAGGCTCTAAAAAGATAGCAATTGGATCAATCTCCAAAAAATAGCAGATAAGATGGTGCCAAGGCTTCTTGGCAGATTCATGCCAAGCTTGGGCGCCAAGGCAGCCCCGGCAGTATGACATCAGCCCTAGCCTGATCAGCTCTCATTCAAATTTCGATAAGATGATAATCCATTATCCTTGGGCAGTTGAAGTTCAAAATATTAATAGCTAATCATATCCCTTCATCGCATGCCTATTTAAACACCAACCAAGCTAGCATTTGGGGGAAGAAGATCGGAGTGAGGAATTGGTGTGTGACGATTGACAACCAGCTGCACCTAGGAAGGGTGGTCCGACCAACTTGGCCGAGAAGCTTGGATCTTGAAGGGCTGCATCGAGAGACCCCTTCTAGCCCATTTTCGCTTTCAAGTTATTTTATTTTGTTTTAAATGATAATGTACTTGGGAAACCTTTGTGGCTTTTTGGTTAAGTCCCTCACCATGAACTAATTTCATAGTTGGTGGGGGATGTTTGCGTTGAACACTATTTTTATGTTTTAGTTTTCAATAATAAATATGCCTTGGCAATGTTTTCACTATTCGGCATACTTTAATATTTCCTAAATACTATGCCAAGCGAGAGCTGGCACTATTGGCCTATTGCTCCTCAATATCTTAACAGACTTGGGGTGGCAACGATTAAGTTGTTGAATACTAAGGAGATAAGCTTCGAGAGAAGTCGTTCAAGTAGATGAACTTACTTTGGAAGTGAAATCTACCCCTTAGGAGTATAGATTGGATCTTAATCAAATTGGTTTATTTAAAAGCATGCACTATAGAGATATAGGGTTTTTACATGATCAATTTAGGGCAATGACCATCGAGAGAGGCTTTGCTAATTTTGAATCTGCTCGGCAAACAATGCCAAGATAGGTTGTTATTAAAGGCTGGCACGACATGAATAGCATGAAAACCTGACATTCCCTGTCAACGCTCATCATTCATTAAAACAGCTTCCTTGCCAGCGTCTTTGCTTACTTTTATTTCTTTTCTATTTAATTATTTCCAAAACCAACTTCAAAACAAAACAACTTTTTCTCAAGGCAAGTAACAATCAAAGCAATCGAATTCCAAGTCAATTTCTGTGGGATCGATACTTAGCTTACTGTTGTATTACTTGCAGACCGTGTATACTTGCACGTAAAAGACTCATCTTGGCACTGTTTTATACTTTTCTAACATAACTTTTGCCTCTTTTGCCAGCATTTCACCTAGAGAGTCTACAAGTTTTTGGCGCCGTTGCCGGGGATTGCAACGAAATTGATTGTTTTTAAATTCTTATTTGTCTTTCTTCTATTTTTATTTTTGTTTTTGTTTTTACCTTTTATTTTTGTCGGTGTATGCCCAGAAGCCATCATGTGGTGGACGAGTGGCCATACAATCCAAAAATTGAGAAAACCTTACGGAGGATAAAAAGAAGATTTTGAGAGATGCAAAACCAAGGTAATTGAGGGAATGTTGTGGTGAACAATGGAGAAAATCCACTTAATAATGAGATACCACCACCACTTGTTGTCCCAGTTGTTTATGAGAGACCTATTAGAGAACATTCGGCACCAACCATTTCCAATTTGATGCCAAGACTTGTTGGCACAAAGGTAAATGCTGTCAGTTTCAAACTTAAGCCGGTAATGATTCAAACTCTTTTGAATGTAGGTCAGTTTGGTGGAGCACTCACTAGAGATTCGAGGCAACATCTAAAGCAGTTCATGGAGATTTGCCAGTTATTTCAACAAAATGGAGTACATGAAGATACCGTGAAGCTGAAGTTATTTACTTTCTCTTTGAGAGACAGAGCAAAGGCTTGGCTTAACTCCTTGCCACATGGCTCAATTACTTCATGGGCAGACCTATGCCAGAAGTTCTTAACAAGATTCCAGCCGCCAACACTCACTGCCAAACTACGAGATGAGATCATTACATTTAGGCAGGCTGAGGATGAGACTTTATATGGAGCCTGGGAAAGATTCAAAGACCTGTTGAGGAGGTGTCCTATGCATGGATTCCCGAATTGGACCCAGATCCAAACCTTTTACAATGGACTGAACGCACAAACAAGGACTGTTGTTGATGCTCTAGCAGCCGGTTCATTGCTTGACAAAACATATGCTAAGGCTGTTGACATTTTAGAGAGGATTGCAATCAATGATTTTGAATATCCCATTGCGAGACTTGGTACCGAAACTAAAACCAATGGGAAATTTTAGGTTGACGAACTAACGTCCATTCATGCCGAGATTTCCAGTCTTACTAGCATGGTAAGAACGTTGCAAAAGAACAACGAGTCCCAGGAAGTCAAAGCATTAGATCCTTTCTGTACAATTTGTGGAGAGAATCATCATGTAGATGAATGCTTTGCCAACCTTGAATCGATAAACTTTGTTGGCAATGTTAATCATTACTATAATCCTAACTCCAATACTTATAATGCAGGTTGGAGACAACACCATAGTTTAGCATGGGGAAATCAGGGAGGTAACCAGTACAATTCCCAGCGCCATAATACCCAGAGGCAGAATAACAATGCCATACCAGCAAGGGCAAAGACTCAACCAAGGTGGCACACTCACAGAGTACATGGAGAGGAATGATGCCAGAGTCTAGAGTTTGGTAGCATCAATGAGAAACTTGGAAGTCCAAATAGGGCATATTTCCAATGCACTCAGCAATTGACCCCAAGGAACATTGCCAAGTGACATAGAAGATGCTCGGCAGAAAGAAAATGAGCAATGTAAAGCCATAACTCTTCAGAGCGGTAAGTAGCGTGAGGTGGAGAGGGCTGCTAAGAAGCCAGATAATTGCCAAGTCGAGGAGCCAGCGCCAGCAGATAATCCCAGTGAGGAAGAGAAAGAGCAACCAAAAGCAGATGATGCCAGCACCGATGCCAAACAGACTGATGCCAGCACTGCCTTGGCAAAGCCAGCAACGCCGGCATATATTTATCCGCCACCACCATTTCCTGCAAGACTTCAAAAGCATAAGCAAGATCAGCAGTTCAAGCTCTTCTTGGAGGTTCTTAAGCAATTGCAAATCAACATTCCATTGGTAGAAGCCCTTGAGCAAACGACCAACTATGTCAAATTCATGAAGGACATCCTATCTAAGAAAAGGAAGTTGGGAGACTTCAAAACTGTTGCTCTAACCGAAGGATGCAATGCCATGATCCTAAACTGATTGCCACCAAAGCTGAAAGATCGAGGGAGTTTCACTATTCCCTGCACCATTGGCAACAAATTCATGACCTAGGAGCTAGCATCAACTTGATGCCAATGTCAGTTTTCCGAAAACTTGGCATAGAAGCAAGACCTACCACGGTGACACTTCAACTGGCAGACCGATCATATGCACATCCCAAGGGTAAGATTGAGGATGTGTTGGTAAAGGTAGACAAATTTATTTTTCCAGCTGATTTTATCATTTTGGATTATGAGGCTAATATTAATGTCTCGATTATTTTGGGGAGACCTTTTCTTGTCACGGGTAGGGCTTTGATTGATGTTCATAAATGGGAACTAACAATGCGCATGAATGACCAGCATGTTACATTTAATGTGTTTCAAGCTTTGAAATGTGCAGATGAACCTGATGAGTGCCAAGCAGAGGAGATGATGGAGTCCATTTACACTTTAGACACGGCTCAGTTATGCCAAGATACAGAATTCGATGCCAACAATTTAAATGGCATAGCTGATCTATTTGAGGAACCATAAGAACCAGTCTTGGAGGCTGAAGAGGCAAGTTATTTTGAGCCACTTCAGTTAGCCGGCAGAGAAATCAAGGCACCTATACCATCAATTGAGGTGCCACCAGCGTTGGAACTGAAACCACTGCCAGATCACTTGAAGTATGCTTACTTAGGTGAACACTCAACTCTGCCGGTGATCATTGCCACTGGTCTCACTAATGATCATGAGGCAATATTGTTGGCAATATTACGTGATTATAAGCAAGCATTAGGGTGGACCTTGGCAGACATTAGAGGTATTAGCCCAACAATTTGCATGAACAAGATTATCTTGGAGGAGTACCATGGCAAGACCATTGAAGGCCAAAAAAGGCTAAACCCAAGCATGAAAGAGGTAGTGAAAAAAGAGATCACAAAAAGGCTTGATGCCGAGATTATTTATCCCATATCTGATAGCTCTTGGGTTAGCCCAGTGCAATGCGTGCCAAAGAAGGGTGGCATGACTGTGGTACAAAATAGTGAAGCTGAATTAATCCCCTCCAAAACTATCACAAGATGGAGAGTGTTCATGGACTATAGGAGGCTGAACAATGCCACGAGAAAGGACCACTTCCCATTTCCATTCATTGGTCAGATGTTAGACAGGTTGGAAGGTAAAGCTTTCTATTTTTTTTGGATGGTTATTCAGGTTATAATTAGATTGTCATCGCCTCTGATGATCAAGAGAAGACCACATTTACGTGTCCTTATGGGACGTTTACGTTTAGAAGGATGCCATTCGGCCTATGTAATACACCAGCAATATTTCAACGTTGCATGATGTCCATTTTTTCGATATGATCGAGCACAACATGGAAGTGTTCATGGATGATTTTTCAATGTTTGGAAAAACATTTGAGGAATGCCTTCTGAGTTTGGAGGAAGTCTTGAAGAGATTCATAGAACAAACCTAGTGTTGAATTGGGAAAAATGCCACTTCATGATGAAGGAGGGCATTGTTATCGGGCACAAGGTAACTGAGAGAGGGTTAGAAGTGGATCAAGCAAAAGTTGAGGTAATTAAACAAATACCGCCTCCAACGAGTGTTAAAGGTATAAAGAGATTTTTAGGACATGTCAGTTTTTATCGGTGTTTTATTAAAGACTTTTCAAAAATTGCTAAACCTTTATGCTTGTTGTTAGAACATAATGCCACTTTTGCATTTGACAATTCTTGTTTGAGAGAATTTCAGGAGCTTAAAGAGAAGTTGATCAATGCCCCTATAGTTGTGGCACCGAACTAGAGTGAGCCCTTCAAGCTCATGTGCGATGCCAGCGACTATGTTATTGGAGCAGTCTTTGGGAAAAGGCATGGTAAGGTTTTTCATGCCAGGCAAACCTTGAACAAAGCACAACTGAACTACTCTACGATCGAGAAAGAATTTCTTGTTGTTGTATTTGCTTTTGACAAATTTAGATCTTACTTAATTGGTAACAGAGTTGTGGTTTTTACAGATCATTCGGCACTGAAGTATCTCTTGGCAAAGAATGATGCCAAGCCCAGACTAATCCGATGGATGCTCCTATTTTAAGAATTTGACCTCGAGATCCGAGACAAGAAGGGCAGTGAAAACCTAGTAGCTGACCATCTCTCACGTTTAGAGCATTATCTTGAAGATGGTAGGACCAATTTTATAAGATATAAATTTTCTGACGAGTATTTGCTTGCAGTTATTGTCGTGCCATGGTATGCTGACATTGTCAACTAATTGGTAAGTAACATTCTGCCACCAGACTTGGCATACAATGCCAAGAAGAGGTTCTTGCGGGAAGTTAGCCAATATTGTTGGGATGATCCAATATTGTTCAAATAGTGTGCAGACCAAGTAATCCGCCGGTGTGTGCCTGAGGATGAGTAGTACAACATATTGCATCTATGCCATGTCGCACCATATAGAGGTCACTTTGCGGGGGTAAAGACTGCAGCCAAAGTGTTGCAGTCAGGATTCTTTTCGCCCACACTATATAAGGATGCCTATGAGTATGCCAAGGCATGTGATCGATGCCAACAGACAAGAAACATCTCTGGCAGACACCAACTACCACTCCAAAACATTATGCCTGTGGATTTATTTGATGTATGGAGGATAGACTTTATGGGTCCTTTCCACCTTCATTTGATAATGTATGCATTATTGTGGTTGTTGACTATGTATCTAAATGGGTAAAGGTTGTGGCCCTGCCAACAAACGATGCCAAGGTCGTTGCCAAGTTCTTGCACAAATATATTTTTACTAGATTTGGCGCCTCTAGGGTGATTAATGTTAAGTGTTCAAAAGTACTATTTTTATTACCCTTTTTACTCATATTATTGTTAGACTTAGGCTCATATTAGTTGCATAATTAGTCATTCATGCATTAATTCATGTTTCTTTCCACTGTTGAGCTTGATTACATAACTTGGTGATTTTTGTGGAAAAAGATACTTCTTTGGTGTGTTTTTGTGTGTGCAGAATTAGTTGCCAAAGCAAGGCTGGAACCAGTTGCCATGGCAATAAAAGAAGGAGATGCTGACGTAGTTGCCAGGGCAGTGTAAGAAGGAGATGCCGACGCAGTTGCTAGGGCAGTGCATAAAGGAGATGTCGACGCAGTTGCCAGGGCAGTGTGTGAAGGTTTTGTCGAGCTAGTTGCCAGGGCAATTTTCGAAAGGGATAAGATGAAGTGGCACTCGAATTGATGAGTAGATAAAGCCTAATATGATGTGGAAGAAGATAAATCCTAGAAGAATTGGAGATTCAAAGAGAGATTAAATCCCAAAGAAGATAGGAGAAGATCTCGAAGGAATTTAAATATAATAAAGAATTATATTCTTTTAAAGTATTTAATTCCAACTTAACTTCCTCCTCAAGAAAGACTTTGACCTAACCATCTCCTATATAAAGAACCCCTAGCCGCCTATTTCAACAAGATTGGAGGGAGAGTTCGATTGAGAGAGAATTCAAGAGGGCTGATCGATTTCTTCTTCTTCTTTTTTGCTTCCATTAGATTCATGGTTTGGGGATTATTCTTTGTTTATCTTTTGAACCCAACCATGAACTAACTTGATTGGTTGGGGTTATTGTGTTTTTTTGGTTGTGAGAACGTTTGGATTTTGTTTAGGTAAAAAGAGTTTGCACTTTCAATTCAAGGTTTGCTCATTCTTGGCTTTTATTCTTGTTTGCGAGTGAATTGGGAGAGGATCTCCTAATTCTATCTATTTATCTAATATCAAGAGATTTAGATTCAAGAAACAAATGAGTATGGTTTTTATTCAATCTATCGATGATGAAGACTAATCCGGCTTAGGAATAAGTTTAGGATTTCAATGGCTAAGAGGAGCGCAAGATCGGTTGTTGTCCACCCTTGATTCATGCAGGAATGTAATCGAATTAGGGATAAGAAGAAACCATTGAAGAACGCTCTGTCGAACCTTGAAGTTGCTGCCCAGTCGCCCAAACAGTTGCCCAGGCAACCATTCTACTAGTTGCCATGGCAACCCAACTGTGCAAGTTGCCATGGCAACCCAACTGTGCAAGTTGCCACGGCAACTGAGTTGCCATTGCACTCTTTTACCAAGACAATCCATTCGGCTATCACACCTCAACTCACGATAACCCAGCCTACTCTCTCTCAATTGTTTACATCTTTATTTTCTTTACTTGCTCTTTTACTTTACTCGTTAAAATCAACTCCTACTATCAATTGTGTTTTTACTTTTACAATGCGATAACTAAAGCAAAGTGGCTCAAACCAATCCCTGTGGAGATGATACTCGATACTCGTATCACTTTATTACTTGCGACGTGTATACTTGCACCGTTTGCGTAGCACTCAATACGCGCAACAAGTTTTTGGCATCGTTGTCGGGGATTGGCAATTGGTGTTAGCTGTTTTTGTTATTGCATTTTTCTTATTAGTTCTACTAACTTTTCTTTTTTTTGTTTTATCAAAAAAAATCAGGTGCGCTACAAGTTAAGGGACATCAACATGTCGGGAAATAAAAGCCGATCTATTCAAGAGTTGATGTGGGAAGATAGGAATCAATCCAAGCAAGAGTTTCTTGTACCCTTCGATGATTACCTATACCAACCGAGAAAAGCATATACCTTGGAAAACTCATGCACTTGTTGTGGAGAATGATAAGTGTTCAAAAGTACAATTTTTCTTACCCTTTTTACTCATATTATTGTTAGACTTAGGCTCATATTAGTTGCATAATTAGCCATTCATGCATTAATCCATGTTTCCTTCCATCGTTGAGCTTGATTACATAACTTGGTAGTTTTTGTGGAAAAGATGCTGCTTTGGTGTGCTTTGTGTGTGTATGTGCAGGAATACCAATTCAATAAGTTTCTTGATATCCTAAAGCAAGTCCACATCAACTTGCCATTGGTGGGAGCAATTGAAAAAATGCCAAACTATGCCAAGTTCCTTAAAGACATTGTGTCCCAAAGAACAAGGCTAGGAGAGTTTGAAACAGTTGCCGCGACAGAGGGATGCATGGCAATGTTGCACAATCATATGCCACCCAAGTTGAAGGATCCCAGAAGTTTCACAATACCCTGTTCTATTGGAAATCACTATGTCGGGAAAGAATTATGCGACCTTTGGGCTAGCATAAACTTGATGCCTAAATCGGTTTTCCAGAAACTAGGAATCGGGAAGGCAAGACCTACAACAGTTATGCTGCAGCTAGCCGACAGATCCTATGTGCATCCAGAGGGAAAATCGAGGACATACTGGTAAAAGTTGATAAATTTATTTTTCCCGCTGACTTTATTGTTTTGGATTGTGAAGCAGATGAGCATGCACCCATCATTCTCGGGAGACCATTCCTAGCAACATGGAGAACCTTGATCGATGTTGAAAAGGGAGAACTCACAATGAGGGTGAATGACCAGCAAGTTAAGCTAAATGTGTTCCAAACACTAAGGCATGCCGATGATCCAGAAGAATGCCAACTTCTTCATGCCACGGAAGAGTTTAACTTCGACGAGGAATTTAGTTGCCTCGGCAACTACATTGCCGATCAAGAGGAACCTGAGGAGTATGAAGAATCGGTCGATGAGGAACAACAAGAAGAGGCAAATTGGCTAGTCAATCGACCAGTACATACTTTGAACCACTGGATTACTCAGGTAAGGAAGGTAAGCTCGAAAAACCCTCTATTGAACAACCACCGATTCTTGAGTTGAAACAATTTCCAGAGCAACTAAAATATGCATACTTAGGAACCGATAATACATTGCATGTAATTATTTCTTATAAGTTACAGCCTGAGCAGGAAAAGTAGCTGATCAAGATGTTGAAGCTACACAAAAAGGCAATAGGGTGGACAATTGCCGACTTGAAGGGAATTAGCCCGGCGGTGTGCATGCACAAGATCATGTTGGAAGATGATCACAAACCTTCAATTGAGGCCCAGAGGAGACTGAATCATGCCATGAAAGGGGTTGTAATGAAAGAAATCATCAAGTGGCTTGACGCCGGCATTATATATCCTATCTCCGATAGTACGTGGGTAAGTCCGGTACAATGTGTACCGAAAAAAGGAGGTATAACAGTGGTAAGCAATGAAAATAATGAACTTATCCCAACCAGACTGTGTGACGGTTGGAGGGTTTGTATGGACTATCGAAAGCTAAACAAAGCCACTAGAAAAGATCACTTCCCATTACCCTTTATTGATCAAATGCTTGACCGTCTTGCAGGTAAACCCTTTTATTGTTTTCTTGATGGTTATTCAGGTTACAATCAGATTGCCATAGCACCAGAAGATCAAGAAAAGACAACCTTCACATGCCCATACGGTACTTATGCCTTCCGAAGGATGCCGTTCGGATTGTGTAACGCCCCAGCAACCTTCCAAAGATGCATGATGGCACTCTTTTCAGACATGGTCGAAGACTTCCTTGAGATCTTCATGGATGATTTTTCGGTTTTTGGTAATGACTTCGACGGCTGTCTCGGCAATTTAGAGAGGGTGTTAGCAAGATGCGAAGAAACGGATTTAGTCCTCAATTGGGAGAAATGCCATTTTATGGTAGATGAAGGAATAGTGCTCGGCCACAAGATTTCATCTAAGGGAATTGAAGTAGACAAAGCCAAGGTGGACGTGATCGAGAGATTACCCCCAACAAGTTCAGTTAAAGGAATTCGAAGTTTTCTCGGACATGCAGGTTTTTACAGGAGGTTCATTCATAATTTTTCTAAAATCACTAAACCCTTGTGTAATCTGCTTGAACAGGATAAAGTCTTCGATTTTGATGATTCTTGCACCCAAGCATTCGAAACCCTAAAGAAAAAGCTTGACTCGGCACCCATTGTCGTTCCACCAGATTGGACGCTACCTTTTGAGCTCATGTGAGATGCAAGTGATTTCGCGGTAGGAGCAGCCCTAGGCCAACGCACAGGTAAGACCTTCCATGTGATATACTACGCTAGTAAAACTCTTAATAGTGCTCAAGTGAATTACACAACAACGGAGAAAGAGTTACTAGCTGTAGTTTTCGCATTTGACAAGTTCCGATCCTATTTAATTGGTACAAAGGTAATTGTTCATACGGACCATTCGGCAATCAAATACTTATTTGCTAAAAAGGATGCTAAACCTCGTTTGATTCGTTGGATATTACTTTTACAAGAATTTGATATTGAAATTAAGGACAGGAAAGGAACAGAAAATCAAGTGGCCGATCACTTATCACGTTTGGAACGCAATAGGGAGGAGAACGCGGATCTAGAGATATGCGATGCATTCCTGGATGAACAAATTCTAGTTGCCTCGGTAACCCTCAATGCCTCGGCAACCCTAGACGCCTCGGCAACCCTCGACGCCTCGAGAACCATGGATGCACACGCTTCGGCAACTCTCAACGCCGCAGCAGTCTTTGACACACACGCCTCGGCAATTTTGGGAGCAGTCGCCACGGCAGCACATGCCTCGGCAATACCCTGGTACGCGGATTTAGTTAACTTCCTTGTTTGTGGTATTTTTCCTTATGGCATTACTCACCAAGGGAAGAAGCGGTTCCGCCATGATGCTAAGCATTACTTTTGGGACGAGCCTCTTTTATTTAAACAATGTGCAGATCAGGTTATACGCCGATGTGTCCCTAAAGAAGAGCAACATAATGTACTCCGGCAATGCCATTCTTCACCCTATGGAGGACATTTTGGAGGAACTCGTACCGCGGCCAAAGTTTTGCAATCTGGTTTATATTGGCCAACATTGTACAAAGATGCCCAAGACTTTTACAAGCAATGTGATTGTTGCCAGAGGACGGGCAATATCTCTAGACGACATGAGATGCCGCTCCAGAACATCATCGAGGTGGAACTGTTCGATGTATGGGGGATCGATTTTATGGGACCTTTCCCATCTTCATTCGGCAACCTCTACATTCTACTTGCCGTCGACTACGTGTCTAAATAGGTTGAGGCAGCTGCAGTTCCCAACAACGATTCCAAGACCGTGCAAAGATTCTTGCAGAAAAACATATTTACACGGTTTGGGATGCCGAGAGCAATTATCAGCGACGAAGGAAAGCATTTTGACAACAGACTAATTGCCAAGATGTTGCAACGCTTCGGCATATCACACAAGATCGCCGCAGCATATCACCCACAAACCAACGGGCAAGCAGAAATTTCCAACCGGGAGTTGAAGGGAATACTCAAGAAAGTCGTAAACCCCTCAAGGAAGGATTGGTCATTAAGACTAGATGACGCACTTTGGGCATATCGCACTGCATTCAAAACACCCTTAGGTATGTCCCCCTTCCGACTTGTCTATGGTAAAACATGTCATCTACCGGTGGAAATAGAGCACAAGGCGTACTGGGCAATCAAGACCGTGAATATGGATTGGGAAAGTGTAGGACAAAAGCTTTTGATGGATCTCAATGAGATAGAAGAATTCCATGCACTCGCCTATAACAATGCACGAATCTACAAGGAGAAAACAAAGCAATGGCATGACAAGAAACTATTGCCACGGCAATTCACGCCAAGGCAACTAGTTCTCCTATTCAATTCTCGGCTAAAACTTTTCCCAGAAAAGCTGAAATCAAGATGGTCGGGACCATTTGAAGTCGTCAAACCATTTTCCCATGGCGCCGTGATAATCAAGTCCATCTCTGACAACCATGAATTCAATGTTAATGGACAAAGATTGAAGCACTACAATGGTGCCCATGTGGAACGTAACAAGGAAGTGGTCAACTTAGGAGATGCATGAGCATGCTCTCCCTTTTGATATTTTTATTTTTATTTTTATTTTTATTTGTTTTTGTTTTTGTTTTTTTCGATTATTTAATTATTTTATTTTATTTTTTTCCGATTTTTTTTATTTTATTATTTTTCCGATTATTAGTAGTTTTAGGATAGATTTTTTTTATTCAAGTTTAAGAATCCTATTACACATCTTTATTTATTTTCTTTATTAGTTTATCTTTAATTTTAATCCTTATTTGATTTGTCTTTGAATTGTAGGAAAAGAAGTTCAAGATAAAGAAGGAATTCTAAACCAAGTAGGAAAACATCTTCAACAAGGAAACTAATGGGCTGAATCTAAGGCTTATATAAAGCCTCCAATTCATCCTAACCAAAACCCCCTTGTCGACAACTTCTACCAAACCCTAACCCCTTTTTCATTTTCCCCTAATCCCACCCACCTATCTTTTCTATAAAACCCATCACCCTTAACCTATTCCTACTTTATATCTTGCAACTTTTTAGTTTCTTTTCTTTATTTTTACTCACAACCAAGATCATCCATGGCATCCAAGATTAAACTTTTAGTTCATCCAAGTTCATCCAAAGAACCAAGATACAAGAAGTTTGCTACACTGGTAGTTCAAGAAAGATTTCAATCCAAGTTTGAAAGCCGGAAGATTCATGAAGAACAAGGCTTTGAATACTCCAACTCTCATCAAGATTTCGGCCTTGAACCATTCATCTTCAAGAGGATTGCACATCAAAAGTGGCAAATCTTTTGCCATCAACTGGAACCGGGTAACATCTCATGGGTAAGAGAATTCTATGCTCACTCACCTAACCCGGATAATCCTTATGTTTTTGTTCGTGACAAGGCCATACTTATAAGTCCCGAAAGCATCAACACCTTTTACGGACTTTACATTGAGAAGGACGTGCATCAAGCCTTCGTTGACCAAATCAATCCCAAGCAACTCGACAAGGTGCTTCAAGAACTCACTCAACCGGGAACTCAGTGGAACGACGGTAAATACAAGGGCACGGTAAATCGCCTTCGGCTTAAACCCGAGGCAAAACTATGGAATAAGTTTGTTAAAACTTCTTTAATGCCCTCCACACACAATACTACCATTGATATACCACGTCTTTTGCTCATACATTCTATTTTGCATAATCGCATCATTAACATTGGAAAAATTATTTGTGATGAGATTTTTGTATGCAGCTCAAAAGATAAGGGTTCTCTTTTCTTCCCTTGCTTAATTTCTAATCTTTGCAAGGAGATGCATGTCCCGAGTGAGTCCACCGATGAAAAGGCCCTACCCAAGTCCGGTTGGAATCAAGCACTAATCCGAAAGCTAATGGGAGAGGCACCGGGAGATTCTTCAAGGCCTCCAATTGCCACGGCAACTCCTGCCGCCACGGCAATCCCTAATGCCCAAGCACCTAACGCCAGGGCAACTCGGCCACCAACCCCGGGACACTTTGAAGCACTTTTGCACCCATTGGCAAGCCGCCTAAGGCAAATTGAAGATCGGCAACTAATGTTCATGCGGTACATGAAGGAGCACAACAATGCCATCACCCAAGTCATCCTAGAAAAGTACCCGGACAATCGCGTGCCGTTCCTAATCTTTCCCGCCGAGATCCTTGCCCCGGCAACCAATAAAACAGTCGCCACGGCAACCTACATCATGCACGCACAAGATGATGCCATGGAAACCAACCCTGAAGATGCCACGGCAACCAAAGCTAAAGACATCCCGGCAACCACTGCAAAAGCCAAAGGTAAAGCACCTATGCCCGAATCAACTCCTACGGAATCATTTTCTGATTTTTCAAATTCGGACGAGTCCTCTATTAAACCAATAAAGACCGCACCAATTGAATCCTCCAAGCGAAAAGCCATTGACATTGATGAAGAGGACGATGAGGACAACCCCGTACGAGGATCGATTCCACCACCGGCAACAAGAAAACAATCATCGCGTTCAAGCAAGAGAATCAAGACACTGACTAGAAGGAAACTAATCATCTACGATGATGAACTCTCGGAGTAAGTCTTCATATGCATTTTTATTTTTATTTTTATTTTTTTTTCGTTATTTTTATGCATGCATTGAGGACAATGCCTCACTCGAGTTTGGGGGGATTGTTATTAGTAGTTACCATGTTTAGTTTCATTCATCTTAAGTATTACATTTAGAATACATAAATTGCTTGCCATGCCTTTAATTGGATCAAGAATTGCTTAGATTTGATGAATATCCGATGATGACTTTGCCAATGCACTTAATTGATAGAATTTATATTCTAGGATAACCATGGAAAAACTTAGAATTTTACTATGATGCTAAATTTGATGAAACACTGTTGTGGTTTGATTGATTTAAGGAATTCTAGTAAACTTAGGTTGATAATTAACAAATTGGGGGATTAGAATAAAAATTGGATGAATGCAAGAGGTGCCCGAAATTGGCTCTAGCATGTGCTAAAAAATTGATCACTATAGGTGCCCGAAACTGGCTCTAGGATGTGTTAAAAAAAATTAACTAGAGGTACCCGAAACCGGCTCTAGTCGATTAAATTAACTTAAGAAAACTAAAAACAAAACACTAGAGGTGCCCAAAACTGGCTCTAGTTAAAACATGATAAAAAGAACCCAATGAAGTAATTTGAAAACCTATTGTTTGCATAGAATCCGAAAAATCAACTTGCACACAATTCCGCACACACTCACAAGCATTATAGTTTGATTCCGAGTAACTCCTAAGTTTTCCGAAAAATAAAAAGCCAATCATACTTTGTGCCCCGGTTCAGAGAATTGAAATCAAGTTCAAAGCTAAGTTTGTGAAAATTGAAGTCTTGGCAGGTAGTTATGAGTTTGCATTGCTTGAGGACAAGCAATAGTTCGAGTTTGAGGGTGTGATAAGTGTTCAAAAGTACTATTTTTCTTACCCTTTTTACTCATATTATTGTTAGACTTAGGCTCATATTAGTTGCATAATTAGCCATTCATGCATTAATCCATGTTTCCTTCCATCGTTGAGCTTGATTACATAACTTGGTAGTTTTTGTGGAAAAGATGCTGCTTTTGTGTGCTTTGTGTGTGTATGTGTAGGATCACTTGCCAAAGCAATGCCGAGCTAGTTGCCAGGGCAATGCATGAAGGATATGTCGAGCTAGTTGCCAGGGCAATGCATGAAGGAGACGCCGAGCCAGTTGCCATGGCAATTGTCGACAAAGAGAAAATGCAATAGGGATGTCGAAATTAATGACTATACAAGCCCAAGATGACGTGGAGCAAAGCCCAAACCCAAAGGAATTTGATTTCCATGCAGAGATTAAAGAAGAATTAAATTCCAAGAAGATAGGAGAAGTTCTAGTAGGAATACAATTATAATAAAGAATTATATTCTTTAAAGATAATTTAATTCCAACTCAAACTCCTCCTCAAAGAAGGACTTTGGCCTAGCCCTATAAATAGCAAGGAGATTTCGACCATCCATCCATAGAGAGCATTAGGGGAAATTTCGACAAGTCCAAGGGAGAAAGCAAGGGGAATTTTCGACAAGCATCTAGGCAAGGGATTTTCGACAAGCTTCATCTTTTCTTCCTTGTTCGATTGGGTTCATGCTAGGGATTGTTTATCTTGTGTTTCTTTGGAACCTAGCCATGAACTAAATTTACTTGGCTATGGTTATTGTGTTTTGTGGTTGTGAGAAACTATTGATTTTTGTTTAGGTAATAAGAGTTTGCACTTTTCTATTTCAAGGTTTATTCATTCTTGGTTCTTATTCTTGTTTGCGAGTGAATTGGCAGAGGATCTCGTGATTTCATCTATTTATCTAATATCGGGAGAGTTAGATTCAAGAAATGAATGAATATGATCTTTATTCAATCTATTGATGGTGAAGATTAATCCGGCTTAGGAATAAGTTAAGGATTTCAACGGCTAAGAGGAGCGCAAGATTGGTTGTTGTTCACCCTTGATTCACGCAGGGATGTATTATCAAGGCATGCACAAGTAGCTAGAGTTTCAACTTAGGGATAAGAAGAAACCATTGAAGAACGCTCTGCCGAACCTTGAAGGTTGCTGACCAGAATCCCAAGTAGTTGCCCAACTAGTCGCCCAGGCAACCATCGATTAGTTGCCAAGGCAACCCCGTTGTGCAAGTTGCCACGGCAACTGAGTTGCCCGTGCACTCTTTTACCAAAACGATCCAATCGGCTATCACACCTCAACTCACGATAACCTGGCCTATCTCTCTCTCATTTGAATTCATCTTTTCTTTTACTTTATTTGCTTTCTAGATTAGTTATTAGTTAAACTTCTATAATCCTTTATTTGTGTTTTTACTTTTACAGTGCAAGAGACTAGAATCTTGAAGTAGCACCAATCCCTGTGGAGACGGTATCTTTTATACTATAACTTGCGACGTGTATACTTGCACATTTGTGTAGCACTTATTATGCGCAACAGAGAACATCATGTATTTGAAAATTGCCCTCACATTTTCGGTGCATATGACTACATGGAGAACCATAGATGGTACCAGCAGCAAAATCCTTCATGGTATGATCAAAAAGCTCAAAAAAAATTTACCATAACAATTTTGCTACAGCAACATACATGCCTCGGCAATGTAGTCCTTATCAGCAGCCTAGTGTCACGGCAACAGATATGCCATGGCAATGTAGTCCTTTTCAAGAACATTCCAATTCCTTGGAGGAAACATTGCTAGCTTCATTGGCTAAACTTGACGGATCAATTGAAGAGATTCGAGAGCTATCAAAGAAAATGGATGCAAGGATAGCTCAGTGGGATGTAACCTTGGGGGATTCAGAAGATCAATTGAGGAGGTCCACATATGTCTTGGATAACATGCACCAACAATCCATTCCTAGGGATACTGACGTCCTAAGGCAAGAGGATAAGGAGCAATACGAAAAGAGGTCCCTGATGTGTGGGGAACAACTATAGCCACCAAGTCAAGAGGATGCCAATGAGAGAGACTGCCCAACACATGATGAGCTTGAGCAACAAATTGCCTCGGCAATGATTGAGAAGCCTGAACAGAGCAAAGCCGCGACAACATACCGAGAGGCTGATAAGAGTAATGCTATAGCAGACTGCTCGCATCCACCTTTGCCACGGCAATTGCACGACCACATGCAAGATCAACGAGATGACAATACTTTGCCAATGGAATATGAGCAGGTGATGGTTGAACCTTTTGAATTCTGTAAAAACTCGCCTCCTCCATTGCAGGTATTCTTTGAGGAACTGACGCTGGTAGATTTGAAGCCATCACTGATGGAGATGTTTGAGAAGCCTAAAGAAAATGGTGTTTGGACTCATGAAGCTTTTCATAAAACTGATTTTTCCCTTGACTTACAACGAATTTTAGCAATTGATTGCCACAGCAATTGGCTTGAGCAGCAATTGCCACGACAATGAAAGCTACATCCAACCATGATGGAGGACGATGAGATTGAGGTAATTAAATGGTTGGATGTTGATATAATTTTTCCTAATAATATATTGTGCCTTCAGGAATAGTAGCAAGGTGGAGGGCATGCATGGACTACAAGGGAACACGAAAGAAAAACACATCCACCATGGTAACACAAAGGGGAGTAGCTGTGAGCATATTGGCTCAACTCTTTTTGGACAATATTGTCACTCGATGGAGGGTGCGGATGGACTATAAGAAGTATCGAAAATGACCCTCCTCAAGTTTTCTCAGATATGCAGTAATATTAGAAGATGCATGAAAAATGCTCTTTCTAAGAATTTTTAATTTTTTTATTTATTTTTGGAACTTTATTTTGTTTTTGTTTTTTTTCTTTATTTATTTTTGGAATTTTTAGGAGATGTTTTACTTTATTTGTCTTCATTATCTTTAGTTTCCAGGTTTTCTTTGTTTTTTTCTTTTTCACAACAAGACTCACAACCACCATGCTAAGGAAATTCATTGCCGACGACTTGCCACGGCAACCACAATAGAGGATGCCCCAGCAACTACCTCAGCAGATGCCACGACAACAGAAACTGGTGATGCCCAAGCAACAACAATGGCTTCGGCAACTACTGATGCCCAGGCAAGTGAACCTGCCTCGACAAACATGGATCAAATCAGAGCAATGCTATTCACGCAGTACCAGCCACAAGCATTCAACCACCGACCGGAAAAATGAATCAAGCAAAACGGCACGAAGGAAACTTATCACTCGAGGTGACGACCTCTCCGACTAACTCATTTCATTTAGTTTCTTTTAAATTTTGTTTCACTTTTACATCCATTGAGGACAATGCTTCTCTCGAATTTGGGGGGATTGGTTTCTAGTTAGTTTCATGTTTAGTTGCATTCATCTTTAGCAATCACATATAGGTTGCATATGTTACTTGCCATGCCTTTGATTGGATTTAATTGCTTAAGACTTGTTGAATATCCAATGATGAATTTTTTCCACTGCACTTAATTGAAAGAACCTTTAATTTTAGGATTGCATGGAAAGAACTTAGAATTTTACTATGATGTTGAATTTTTTTTACACGGTTGTGGCTTGTTGATTGAAAGAAAATTAGTGAACTTAGGTTGCTTAAAATTTGGGTAAATTTAAAATTGAAAATTAAAAGTTAAATTCTTGCTAAAGGTGCCCGAAACTGGCTCTAGTAGTTAATGCACATTAAAGAAGGCTAGAGGTGCCCGAAATTGGCTCTAGTGAATATAAAAATAAATGCCCTGGTAATTAAATTGATAAAAGCCTATTGTTCACATAGAATCTTGAAAATCAACTTGTACACAACTACGCACACACATTGTCACGAGCATTATAGTTTGATTCTGGGATATTTTTGTGTTATCCGAAAAATTAAAAGGTGATGTTCCGAGGTTTGAATTCAAGTTTGAAGCATGTCTTTGATGATTAAAGTCTTGGCAGGTAATTGTTAGTTTGTATTGCTTGAGGACAAGCAATAGTTCGAGTTTGGGGGTGTGTTAAGTGTTCAAAAGTACTATTTTTATTACCCTTTTTACTCATATTATTGTTAGACTTAGGCTCATATTAGTTGCATAATTAGTCATTCATGCACTAATTCATGTTTCTTTCCACCGTTGAGCTTGATTACATAACTTGGTGATTTTTGTGGAAAAATATATTGCTTTAGTGAGTTTTTTTGTGTGCAGAATCAGTTGCCAAAGCAAGGCTGGAACCAGTTGCCAAGGCAATAAAAGAAGGAGATATCGACGCAGTTGCCAAGGCAGTGCATGAAGGAGATGTCGATGCAGTTGCCAGGGAAGTGCATGAAGGTTATGCTGAGCTAGTTGCCAGGGCAATTGTCGACAAGGGATAAGATGATGTGGCACTCGAATTGATGGCTAGATAAAGCCTAATATGACGTGGAAAAAGATAAATCCTAAAAGAATTGGAGATTCAAAGAGATATTAAATCCCAAAGAAGATAGGAGAAGATCTAGAAGGAATTTAAATATAATAAAGAATTATATCTTTTAAAGTATTTAATTCCAACTTAACTTTCTCCTCAAGAAAGACTTTGACCTAACCATCTCCTATATAAAGAACCCCTAGCCGCCTATTTCAACAAGTTTGGAGGGAGAGTTCGATTGAGAGAGAATTCAAGAGGGCTGATCGATTTCTTCTTCTTCTTCTTTGCTTCCATTAGATTTATGGTTTGGGGATTATTCTTTGTATATCTTTTGAACCCAAACATGAACTAACTTGATTGATTGGGATTATTGTGTTTTTGTGGTTGTGAGAATGATTGGATTTTGTTTAGGTAATAAGAGTTTGCACTTTCAATTCAAGGTTTACTCATTCTTGGTTTTTATTCTTGTTTGCGAGTGAATTGGGAGAGGATCTCGTAATTCTATCTATTTATCTAATATCGGGAGAGTTAGATTCAAGAAACGAATGAGTATGGTTTTTATTCAATCTATCGATGATGAAGACTAATCCGGCTTAGGAATAAGTTTAGGATTTCAACGGCTAAGAGGAGCGCAAGATCAGTTGTTGTCCACCCTTGATTCACGCAGGGATGTTTTGTCAAGGCATGCACAATTAGCTAGAGTTTTGACTTAGGGATAAGAAAAAACCATTGAAGAACGCTCTGTTGAACCTTGAAGTTGCTGCCCAGTCACCCAGCCAGTTGTCCAGGCAACCGTTCTACTAGTTTCCAAGGCAACCAACTATGCAAGTTGCCACAGCAACTGAGTTGCCATTGCACTCTTTTACCAAGACAATCCATTCGGCTATCACACCTCAACTCACGATAACCCAGCCTACTCTCTCACATTTGTTTACATCTTTATTTTATTTACTTGCTCTTTTACTTTACTCGTTAAAATCACCTCCTACTATCAATTGTGTTTTTACTTTTATAGTGCGATAACTAAAGCAAAGTAGCCCAAACCAATCCTTGTGGAGACGATACTCGATACTCATATCACTTTATTACTTGTGACGTGTATACTTGCACCGTTTGCGTAGCACTCAATACGTGCAACAATTATTCACGATAAGGGCACCCATTTTAAATGTAATCTAATCTCTAAAGCTTTGTATAGGTATGGTATACAGCAGAGAATTGCCACTTCATATCATCCACGTACAAATAGGAAAGCTGAGATTTCAAATAAGGAGATTAAGAACATTCTAGAGAAGACTGTTAATCCATCAAGGAATGACTGGTCCTTGAGACTAGATGAGTCCTTGTGGTCTTATAGGATAGCATTTAAAACTCCTTTGGGTGCGTTACCATTTCGACTTGTTTTCGGCAAACCATGCCATCTGCCAGTGGAGCTTGAGCATAAAGCCTACTGGGCCATCAAAACACTTGGCATGGCATGGAGAGCTGTTGGAGAAAAAAGGTTGCTAGACCTAAATGAATTGGAAGAATTCAGAACACAAGCCTATAAGAACGCCATGATCTATAAGGAGAAGGCAAAATGATGGTATGACAGTAAGAAAATGCCAAGACAGTTTGAGGTAGGCCAACGTGTTTTGTTATTCAACTCACAGCTTAAGTTGTTTCCAAGGAAACTCATATCGAGATGGACGGGCCCTTATGAAGTTGTGAAGCCCAATGTTCATGGAGCTGTGGACATTAAAAACTTGAAGACGGGCAAAATCTTTAAGGTGAACGGCCAACGTTTAAAGCACTACATGGAAGGTGATCAGAACAATGTGAAAGATGTGATCCTCTTGGTAGAGGTAACATGAAAACACCATCAGGTTTGAACCTTTATAAATATTAGGATAGATGTTTTATTTATTTTTTAGGTTTCAAGGTTTTTATTTGTTTTTTCTTTCTTTTTATATTTCAAGTTTTATTCATTTACTGTGTTGAAAGGTTTCCTTTGAGTTGCGCAGATTTGTTATGCCATGAACCATGCCAGGAACAATATCAAGATTATTTGGCAGGAGCTGATGTCCCAATAGCAAAGACTGCCAGACATAGTGCTAGAATAGCTTGGCATGCTGTGGTGCTAAATTTGAAAGAATGAGAAAAACCCTAGCTTGACCGGCCCATTCAATAGGAGGGATAGTATTTTTCTTTTGACCTTAAACCCTAGCTGCAAAAAAATTGGTTAAAATTTAAAATTCGAACCAAACACCTTATTACTCCAATCCTTACCCTATCACCTTATCACTTCACCCTTATCACGTCACCTCTTTTAATTTAATTATTTTTTTATTTTTCATCATTATCCCTAATTACTCCTCCCCATTAAAACACTCAACCAACCCAAAACCTTTCACTTTCTCACCTTTTCCAGTTAAAGAAACCAAACATCTCTCTCTCACTTTTTACTTTCTTTTCAATAAGCAAGTGCGAAACCCAAATCGTCTTTTTCTTCATCTTTCAACATCATTTCAAGTTTCTTCAACGAGTTTCAATGGCTTCATCCTTTATCCCCTTCAAGCGATTCTTCAACGAGGAGATCGAGAAAAAGTTCGAATCCAATTTTGCCTCGAGGAATTTTTTCTATGAGAAGCACTTTGACCTCAACATGGAGACGAACAATGGCTTCCCTTCGGAAGTCATGTCTATGATTAACATGCACAAATGGACTCAGTTCTGCCAGCAAAAAGGGGAGGTTTATGCCATAATCGTCAAAGAATTCTATGTGCACCTTGTGACCAAGGATTCGCCGTTCTTGATGATTAGAGGTAAATGTGTTCGTTTTGATGAAGGGTATATCAATAATATGTTTTAGTTAGATTGTGCAAAGGAAGAGTATTTTGAGTACGCTTAATCAATGAACGCTGCCAAGAGAAAGAGGCTGCTAGTAGATCTATGTGAGCCTAGCACGGCAAGGACAGTGTCATCCAAGGGGCACCGTATGGTGAAGAGGCTGGCATTGAAGCCCCAATGGAGAGGATGGAATCACTTTCTCAAGGTGAATCTGATGCTAATATCCCATAACGAGACCGTATCAAAAGAAAGGATGATCATGTTGCACTCCATTGCTATATGGCGCAAAATCAATGTTGGCAAGCTCATTGTTGAGGAAACTTACAAGTACGCAGTGAAAGGTACTGGCAGCTTTTTTTTTCCTTTGTTGATTTCTAATGTTTGTATACTCCATGATGTGCCAAGGCTTGATACGAATAAAGGGAAAACGATCAAAGGAACAACAATTACTGTTGCTATATGGGGGAATCTTGTTGTTGCCGAGCCCAAGGACAAGGGAAAGGTAAGGGCACCCACGCCAAATCCCAATGAGTCAAGGGTCGTGCTAGCAACCATACCAGAAACTGTGCCAGACAATTCAATGGCAATGCTATCCCAAATTCACCAACGCTAGGAGATTATTCTCTAAAAGCTGGAAAAGGCTGAAGAGCTCAATGTCAAGATGTGACACTACATCCAGGCCAGGGATGTTGTGATTAGAGATGCTCTTACAAAATTATCAACTGATTTTGTGCCAGAGTTTCCAAACTTCCCAATCGAGCTCTCTGCCAGTGATAATGCCATGCCAGCTAGTCCAGTTCATACCCTATCCGATGCCACAGTCTCACTGTCTCCAGTTCAAGTCGAGTTTGCCAGTTCTGATTCTTCATCTGAAACAAAGGAAACCAAAGCCAATTCTACCAAAACCAAGTCGCCAGTGACATCTGTTATACATACGCCATCTGATGCACCTGCTGCATCAGAGCCTGCCAAGGAAAAAGTGAAAGTTAGAGCCTCCACTGCCGCTTTAAAATTGAGCCTGAAAAGAAAGAAGCACATGGCCCCTGATTGAGGGCCATTTGTGAGAAGAAAAACCCGTGCCACACGGCAAATAGCCTCTGAAGGGGAGTCCTCTTCTTCCTAAACTCCTTTACATTTCATTCTATTGCATTTACATGATCATGCATTTTTAATTTTTTTCTGTTTTTCTTGTATATATGTGTTGTTTCATGCGTTGGGGACAATGCACATCTTGGGTGTGGGGGTGTGCATTTTCTTACATTTATGCCATGCCATACATTTCATGTCTAAATTCTATTGCCATGCCATTTAGGTCATTTAGATAGATGCATACCGAACAGCTAAAAAAGAAAAAGAAAATTTTGCCTCGCTTTAATTTTGAAAAATGTTAACACTTGTTAGGCAAGTTTAATTTGATCTAGGTGTCTGCCAATGAGGAAATTTTAATCTTTAGTTTTCATGCCATGCCAGCAGCGTAGTATGCCAGGTTTGCTTGGCAATTGATTTCTAGTTTAGGAATTGAACTTACACTTAACACGTAGTATGTATCTAGTTCCTTAGCAAACTTAGACTTTTTGAAACTGTGCTCAAATTTAGAAAAAAATGATGCCAGGGTAAAAATAAATACATAAGGCAGCAATGTTCTGCCAAGGCAAGAAAAAATGAAATGAACTCTCCTCTACCTAGGGATAATAAGTTACTTGGGGCTTCGTGGTTTGCTCCCTCTTAGTTCTCAAGTCAAAAACCTTAGAGTATGAGTTGAAGAGAAAGCCTAGTGACGTCCAGATTAAGGTGGGGATTTGTGGTCTGCTCCCTCTTATCTCTCACGCTAAATAGTGTCATGTGCAAGCTTCAGTTAATACCAACAGAAACCCTTGGAAAAAGAAAGAAAGAAAAGATAAAAATCTAAGCTTAGGTAGTAAAATTGGCTAAGGAAGTGAAAGGATACTTGATGCATATTGCCTACACATCATGCACTCTTCATAAACTTATACTACAGTTATATTGTTGCACTTGAATTACTACCTGCTTGGCATTATTGCACTGAGATACTGAGGAATGAAATAGAGCCAAATTCTGTTTGCCAACACGCGTTGGCATTCAACCAAAATATTGTCGAGGTAACTTTTCCACGGTTTTTGTTTTTATTTTGTTTGCATTACTTGAGGACAAACAATGAGTTAGGTTTGGGGGTGTGTTACCTCTCCAAAAGTACTATTTTTGATGCCAATCTTACAATGCTTTTGCTTCTTTTTAGGTACATTTAGTTGCATTAGGATTTTAGAATCATGCATTTGCTTAAGGAGTTTAGAGTTTTGTCTATGCCAGTGTGAAGGGTTGTTTTGTTGGAAATTTTATAGGTTTGGCATTTGGCCCAGAAAAGTAACACAGGAAGGAGTGCCAGAGAGAATGTCGAGTGCTGTTGGCATAGATAGACCAGACAATGCCAAGCACCAGTTGGCAGAGAAGTGAACTTGATGCCACGCCAAGAAGCTGTTGGACCCCGAAAAAATAGGAAATGATCAGGCTCCAAAAAGATAGCAATTGGATCAATCTCTAAAAAAATAGCGGATAAGATAGTGCCAAGACTTGTTGGCAGATTCATGCCAAGCTTGGGTGCCAAGGCAGCATCGGTAGTATGACGTCAGCCCTAGCCTGATCAGCTCTCGTTCAAATTTGGATAAGATGATAATCCCTTATCCCTTGGGCAGTTGAAGTTCAAAATTTGAAGAGCTAATCCTATCCGTTCTTCGCACGCCTATTTAAACACCAACCAAGCTAGCATTTAGGGGAAGAAGATCAGAGTGAGGAGTTGGTGTGTGACGATTGGCAACCGACTGCACCTAGGAAGGGTGGTCCGACCAACTTGGCCAAGAAGCCTGGATCTTGAAGGGCTGCATCGAGAGACCCCTTCTAGCCCATTTTCTCTTTCAAGTTATTTTATTTTGTTTTAAATGATGATGTACTTAGAAAATATTTGTGGTTTTTTTGTTAAGTCCCTCACCATGACTAATTTCATAGTTGGTGGGGGATGTTTTAGTTTTCAATAATAAATCTGCCTTGGCAATGTTTTCACTATTCGGCATACTTTAATATTTCTTAAATACTATGCCAAGCTAGAGCTGGCACTATTGGCCTATTGCTCCTCAATATCTTAACAGGCTTGGGGTGGCAACGATTAAGTTGTTGAATACTAAGGAGAGAAGCTTCGAGAGAAGTCATTCAAGTAGATGAACTTACTTCAGAAGTGAAATCTACCCCTTAGGAGTATAGATTGGATCTTAATCAAATTAGTTTATTTAAAAGCATGCACTATATAGATATATGGGTTTTTACATGATCAATTTAGGGCAATGACCATCGAGAAAGGCTTTGCTAATTTTGAATCTACTCGGCAAACAATGCCAAGACAGGTTGTTATTAAAGACTGGCATGGTATGAATATCATGAAAACCAGGCATTCCCTGCCAACGCCCATCAATCATTAAAAAACCTTCCTTGCCAACGTCTTTGCTTACTTTTATTTCTTTTCTATTCAATTATTTCCAAAACCAACTTCAAAACAAAACAACTTTTTCTCAAGGCAAGTAACAATCAAAGCAATCGAATTCCAAGTCAATCTTTGTGGGATCGATACTCAGCTTATTGTTGTATTACTTGCAGACCGTGTATACTTGCACGCAAAAGACTCATTTTGGCACTGTTTTATACTTTTCTAACATAACTTTTGGCTCTTTTTCCAGAATTTCACCTAGAGAGTCTACATTAATACTGGTGGAAACAATTTTGGAAAATTGGTTTTGGAAGTGTGACATTTTGGTTAGTGACCAAAATGCAATTTTTGAAAACTAGTTTTTAAAGGTGACTAAAATGAAAATGATCATATTCTTAGAATCCTTAAGGAGCTGTTTTACCAAGTTTTTGTTGGTGATTTCTCCTATCAATTAAGTCTTTTTAACATGTGTTTTAAAAGTTAATTAAAAGGGAATTTGGTTATTAAAAGTTAGTTATCACTTTAAAGAAAATTGATGTAACTTTTCTCTCAACTTTTCTCTCCACTTCTCTTCTGCCAAACACTCAAGTTTTCATTAAAACCATAGGTGAGAGATCATTTTACTCAGATTATTGATTTGTAATTGATTCTTTAACTTTGATTTACAAAACCTCATTGAAATCTTGTGTTTTCTTAGCTTTAAACAAGCCAATTGAGGGAGAAATCACACAATAGGGGTAAGGTCCGTGATCTCCTCTATTGAATGGTTCTTTATTGATATTCCTAAGTGTTTGATCCTTGATTTATGTTTATAATCTGATTTTGTGTTTTTATATTAAATTAATTAATTTAATTGGGTGAATTTGATGAATTAGTGAAAGATTCGTATTGGATCTGTCTTCTAGTGTTGAAGGTTGATTTTAATCATATTTTGGATGTATTATTATGTTGATAAGTTGTTTTTAACAATGGAATCCTGAAACTCTTGAATCCCTAGTTGTTTAGGTTGTTAGATTTGTGTTTTTGTGGAGTTGTGGTGGTTGTTTAATTGCTTGAAGTATTTGGATGAATTAATCCTATTTTTAAGTGTTAATTGATTATTATGGAAGTGTTAGATTGTTATATTGTGGCTGGGTTGTGTTTGAAAAGAATTAGATGATGATTTCGGTTGTTGTGGTTGGGTAATTTTGAGAGGATTGTGGAAGTCCGTGAGGATTTATTGTTGCAGTGTTTTGAATGCATTGAGATGCATTAATCCTCTATTGTAATGTGATTAAAATAGGGGAGGTTGATCCAGAAGTGATCGGTGAAGCTTTGGAGGCTTCGGCCTCTTGATTTTGAGTCGACGAATCGAGGTTTCATGTATCAGTGAGTGAGAACGTGGATTCCAGCTTTGGAATGCTTTAAAGGTGGTTTATGGGAGTTTAAACTGAGCTTGAAACGTTGGTTTAAACTTGGAAGTAAGTAAAATGTGATTTTCTCTCTCGATCATGCTAGTGTAAAATGATTTTTATGCACTTGTTTTGATTTACATTGTACCTACTGTTTAAGCATGATTTAGAGTATTTGAGATACTATTTTTAAGCATGAAATGCTGAAGGTTGCACATGTTAAGTGATCCTTGTAATTATATGGTTTATACTTGTGGTTAAAGCATGGTTGTTGCTTTGGAAAATTGGTTTGGTTAATGCTTGTTAAAAACAGTGATGTAAATGGTAAATGGTTAATTATATTGGCAAGTGATGTGGTTTTAAAATTGTTATCGGTTATAGTTGGCCGGCCATAGGATTAATAGTGTACTATAATAAGTCACCTTGGATGTTGAGGGGTTTAGATCCGTGTACCAAAAACTCCATCCAAGTACCCTAATGGTAGATGGGTTATACAGTACCCTAAACTCCCGTTAGTGGATTAAGCATCTAACCGAGGTAAAGGGTTGGTGTCCCCTTGGGTTGAAAGTGTACCCAGTTGTTTAGGTATCGCGATTATGATTGTATCGCTATTCCGGTTGAGATGGCTTGAAGTGTTGGGAGAACACTTGTTGAATCCGTGTATCCGGTGAACTATTTTGGTAAAGGAATTTGGTTAATGATCACTTGTAAGCCAATATAATTGTTGATGTATCATTGAAATGGTTTATGTTGTATAATGGAATTTATACATGTTTACTCTTTAAGCTTTGCATATGGTTGTTATGCATGGGAAGGCTTAAATTGAGGTTGAGCAATGGGATATGCTGTTGGCTAATGATACATGTTGCATTTGGGTTAATATGTTGGTTTTTAAAGATGTTAAGTGCATGGTTTTCAAGGCATGATAATGTTTTAAAAGATGATTGAAATGGGATTTCAATGTAATGTCAAGTAATGGTTTTAACGCATTGATGGTGTGTTGTTTTTGAGCACTCCTCACTAAGCCTAGTGTGCTTACGCTCTCTTTGTCCATCAATGCAGAGAATTAAAAGCTTGGAAGGCAGCGGGAAGCAAGGGATCACAACAAGACTTGTTAACCAAATTATGTTTTTGGTATTGACTATGAGTAATAAGGGCAATGGGGGTTCCATTGTTGCTTTGGGAGGTGTTTTGTTAAACTCCTTGTTTGAGCAAGTTTGTTTTGTTGCTCTTGGTTTGTATATGGCCATTATTGATTGTTTGTGGTGATGGTTTGAAGTTTCATACTTTGCTTGATTGGTTTTCTAGGAAGCATGCCTCTAGATTGCATTTGAAGTATAATGCCTTGAATGGATGTTGAAATTAGGTTGTCTTGGTGTGGTTTGATCCTTGAATATTTTTGTTGAGTGTTAGGGGCATGTTAGGATGTTTTGGATTGTTCAAAAGCATGTTAAACCAACAAAAATGGATATTTCGGGTTTAGGCGTACCGGTAAGGGTGTTCCTATTTTGGTACGAGTAAGTCATTCCAAGATTAGCGTACCAGTATGCGAGAAATTGTTTTGGTACAGGTCTAGACAATTTTGGCCAATGTTTCGGTACTCGGGGAGGCTTTTTAATATGGTGCAGTGTTTTTATGAAGGGCATTTCGATACGCGGGGGCGTATTGGAACGAGTTTTGGCTACTGGAATTCTAAGGTTTTAAAATAGTGAAGGCGTATCGAAACACCTTTGTTTGTACCGGTACAGTGGTAGTTAATTTGGTTATTTGGAATCTTCTGAAGTTCTGTTTTATTACGTTTTGGTCCCTGAATGTTGTGGATGCAATTAATTGAGTTTGGATGGTCTTTTTGACTTGATTTTTAACATGTGAGCATGAAACCTACTTAATTAAAGGTTGTTAACATCAAAATGAGTTAAGACCCTGTAGTTTTTAGAAATTGCAATATAGTCCCTAAATCATAAATACGATTAATTGGATGTCAATTCGATGCCCAATTGAGTTAGGTTTTTACCAGAGATCAGTATGTACATGTAGGATAATAATTTTGTATCTAGATAAGATAAAATAAAATGGGTGTGTTTCAGGTTTTATCTTCTCGATTTACTTCGGTAAACCTAATGTAGCTTGCTCGGTTCAGTCATGCGACTAGGCCGGGTTGAGGGGTTACATTTGGTGCTATTAGAGCCAGGTTTGCGATAGTTAGGAGTTGGTTTGATTGTGGTGATGTCATTGTGAGTTGTTATCTGATGTTTGATATGCACGGTGATTGTAATAAGCACGGTGGTTATTGTATACCATATTGGGGGGAAATTTGGGAAACCCGTTGCCTTATTATTATAGTCTAAAATGTTATGATTTTGAGATGGAAGTCTTGGATCCTTGCTTGAAGCTGGCCTAATTCTTTGTATTTGAATGATTATCATGCCTTAGATATATTATTAGCACGATGGGACCGAGGAGAGAGTTGCGGTCTGGTATGATTGTTGTTGCCACTGGGCAGGAAATCGAGGAGAATGTTATACCTCCTAGAGGGTTGTCATTGCCCCCACCTATTCCACCTGAGGTAGTGAAGCAAGTTCCACCTGTGCCAGCTGGGCTAGGGATGGGTGATATGGCGCCATTGATACAGGCCATGACCTGTGCTTTTCAGGAAGCAGTTGCGAGTGTTCATGTGCGGCACCACCAGTAGTTTGGCAGGGTTTGCCACTAGAGCGTTGTTTCTCGTAATAAGTGCTACGCAATTGTGCAAGTATACACGATGCAAGTTATAGTATAAAAGATATCGTCTCCACAGGGATTGGTGCCACTTCAAGAATCTAGTCTCTTGCACTGTAAAAAGTAAAAGCACAAATAAATAATTATAGGAGTTTAACTAATAACTAAACTAGAAGGCAATAAAGTAAAAGAATAAATGAGAACAAATGAGAGAGATAGGCCAGGTTATCGTGAGTTGATGTGTGATAGCCGATTGGATCGTCTTGGTAAAAGAGTGCACGGGCAACTCAGTTGCCGTGGCAACTTGCACAACGGGGTTGCCTTGGCAACTAATCGATGGTTTCCTGGGCGACTAGTTGAGCAACTACTTGGGCATCTGGGCAGCAACCTTCAAGGTTCGGCAGAGCGTTCTTCAATGGTTTCTTCTTATCCCTAGGTCGAAACTCTAGCTACTTGTGCATGCATTGATAATACATCCCTGCGTGAATCAAGGGTGAACAACAACCAATCTTGCGCTCCTCTTAGCCGTTGAAATCCTTGACTTATTCCTAAGCCGGATTAATCTTCACCATCAATAGATTGAATAAAGATCATATTCATTCGTTTCTTGAATCTAACTCTCCTGATGTTAGATAAATAGATGAAATCACGAGATCCTCTCCCAATTCACTCGCAAACAAGAATAAGAACCAAGAATGAATAAACCTTGAATAGAAAAGTGCAAACTCTTATTACCTAAACAAAATCCAATAGTTTCTCACAACCACAAAACACAATAACCATAGCCAAATAGATTTAGTTCATGGATAGGTTCCAAAGAAACACAAGATAAATAATCCCTAGCATGAACCTAATTGAACAAGAAAGAAAAAGATGAAGAATTGAAGCTTGTCGAAATCCCCTTGCCCTAGAAGCTTGTCAAAAATTCTCTCCTCTTGCTCTCCTAGAGTTGTCGAAATTCCCCTCTAATTTATAGGGCTAGGTCAAAGTCCTTCTTTGAGGAGGAAGTTAAGTTGGAATTAAATTATCTTTAAAGAATATAATTCTTTATTATAATTATATTCCTACTAGAACTTCTCATATCTTCTTGGAATTTAATTCTTCTTTAATCTCTTCATGGAAATCAAATCCCTTTGGGATTTGGCTTTGCTCCTCGTCATCTTGGGCTTGTCTAGTCATCAATTTCGACTACCATATCACCTTGTTCTTTGACGACAATTGCCCTGGCAACTGGCTCGGCGTCTCCTTCATGTATTGCCCTGGCAACTAGCTCGGCATCTCCTTCATGTATTGCCCTGGCAACTAGCTCTAGCCTTTCTTTGGCAAGTGATCCTGTACATACACACAAAACACACCAAAGCAGCATCTTTTCCCACAAAAACTAACAAGTTAAGTAATCAAGCTCAACGTTGGAAGGAAACATGGATTAATGCATGAATGGCTAATTATGCAACTAATATGAGCCTAAGTCTAACAATAATATGAGTAAAAAGGGTAAGAAAAATAGTACTTTTGAACACTTATCACACCCCCAAACTCGAACTATTGCTTGTCCTCAAGCAATGCAAACTAATAATTACCTGCCAAGACTTTAATTTTCACAAACTTAGCTTTGAACTTGATTTCAATTCTCAGAACCAGGGCACAAAGTATGATTGGCTTTTCATTTCAGAAAACTTAGGAGTTACTCGGAATCAAACTATAATGCTTGTGAGTGTGTGCGGAGTTGTGTGCAAGTTGATTTTTTGGATTCTATGCAAACAAGAGGTTTTCAAATTACTTCATTGGGTTCTTCTTAACATGTTTTAACTAGAGCCAGTTTTGGGCACCTCTAGTGTTTCGTTTTTAGTTTAATTTGACTAAAGTCGGTTTCGAGCACCTCTAGCGATCAAAATTTTTTTAGCACATACTAGAGCCAGTTTCAGGCACCTCTAGTGATCAATTTTTTTAGCACATGCTAGAGCCAATTTCGGGCACCTCTAGCATTCATCCAATTTTTATTCTAATCCCTCAATTTGTTAATTATCAACCTAAGTTCACTAGAATTCCTTAAATCAATCAAACCACAACAGTGTTTCATCAAATTTAGCATCATAGTAAAATTCTAAGTTTTTCCATGGTTATCCTAGAATAAAAATTCTATCAATTAAGTGCATTGGCAAAGTCATCATCGGATATTCATCAAATCTAAGCAATTCTTGTTCCAATTAAAGGCATGGCAAGCAATTTATGTATCCTAAATGTAATACTTAAGATGAATGTAACTAAACATGGTAACTACTAATAACAATCCCCCCCAAACTCGAGTGAGGCATTGTCCTCAATGCATGTATTAAATAAAATAACGAAAAATAAAATGCAAACGAAGACTTACTCCAAGAGTTCTTCATCGTGGATGATTAGTTTCCTTTTGGTCGGTGTCTTGATTCTCTTGCTTGAACGTGATGGTTGTTTTCTTGTTGCCGGTGGTGGAATCGATCCTCGTACGGGGTTGTCCTCATCGTCCTCTTCATCAATGTCATTGGCTTTTCGCTTGGAGGATTCAATTGGTGCGGTCTTTGTTGGTGCAATGGAGGACTCGTCCGAATCTGAAAAATCAGACAATGATTCCGTAGGAGTTGATTCGGGCATAGGTGTTTTACCTTTGGCTTTTGTAGTGGTTGTCGGGATGTCTTTAGTTTTGGTTGCCGTGGCATCTTTAGGGTTGGTTGCCGTGGCATCAGCTTGTGCAGGCACGATATAGGTTGCCGCGGCATCATCTGTTGCGGTTGCCATGGCGACTACTTCATTGGGTGTCGGGGCAAGGATCTCGGTAGAAAAGATTGGGAACGGCACGCGACTGTCCGGGTACTTTTCTAGGATAACTTGGGTGATGGCATTGTTGTACTCCTTCATGTACCGCATGAACATTAGTTGTCCGGCTTGCCAATGGTTGCAAGAGTGCTTCAAAGTGTCCCGGGGTTGATGGCCGAGTTGCCCGAGCGTTAGGTGCTTGGGCATTAGGGATTGTCGGGGCGGCAGGAGTTGTTGCGGCAATTAGAGGCCTTGAAGAATTTCCCGGTGCCTCTCCCATTAGCTTTCAGATTTGTGCTTGATTCCAACCGGACTTTGGTAGGGCCTTTTCATTGGTGGACTCACTTGGGACATGCATCTCCTTGCAAAGATTAGAAATTAAGCAAGGGAAGAAAAGTGAACCCTTTTTTTTGAGCTACATACAAAAATCTTATCACAAATAATTTTTCCAATGTTAATGATGCGATTATGCAAAATAGAATGTATGAGCAAAAAACGTGGTATATCAACGGTAGTATTGTGTGTGGCGGGCATTAAAGAAGTTTTAACAAACTTATTTCATAGTTTTGCCTCGAGTTTAAGCCGAAGGCGATTTACCGTGCCCTTGTATTTACCGTCGTTCCAATGAGTTCCCGGTTGAGTGAGTTCTTGAAGCACCTTGTCGAGTTGCTTGGGCGTGATTTGATCAACGAAGGCTTGATGCTCGTCCTTCTCAATGTAAAGCCCGTAAAAGGTGTTGACGTTTTCGGGGCTTATGAGTATGGCCTTGTCACGAACAAAAACATAAGGATTATCCGGGTTAGGTGAGTGAGCATAGAATTCTCTTACCCATGAGATGTTGCCTGGTTCCGATTGATGGCAAAAGATTTGCCACTTTTGATGTGCAATCCTCTCGAAGATGAATGGTTCAAGGCCAAAATCTTGATGAGAGTTGGAGTATTCAAAGCCTTGTTCTTCACGAATCTTCCGGCTTTCAAACTTGGAGTGAAATCTTTCTTGAACCACCGGTGTAGCAAACTTCTTGTATCTTGGTTCTTTGGAGGAACTTGGATGAACTAAAAATTTAATTTTGGATGCCATAGATGATCTTGGTTGTGAGTTTTGTAAAAACAAATAAAAGAAAAGAAAAGAAACTAAAAAGTTGCAAGATAAAAAGTAGGAATAGGTTAAGGGTGATGGGTTTTATAGAAAAGATAGGTGGTAAATATGGTGGGTGGGATTAGAGGAAGATGAAAAAAAAGGGTTTTGGGTTAGGGGTTGGGTGACGGCAAGGGGGGGTTTGATTAGGGAAAGTTAGAGGCTTTATATAAGCCTTAGATTCAGCCCATTAATTTCCTTGTTGAAGATGTTTTCCTTCTTGGATTAAAATTCCTCTTTATCTTGAACTCTTTTCCTACAATTCAAAGACAAATCAAATAAGGATTAAAATTAAAGATAAACTAATGAAAGAAAATAAATAAAGATGTGTAAAGGTATTCTTAAACTTAAAGAGATTAAAAATAGAAAATCTATCCTAAAAATATAATACTAATCGGAAAAAAAATAATTAGCTCGAAAAAAAACTAAAAAAAATAATAAAAAATAATAAAAATAAAAATAAAAATAAAATATCGAAGGGAGAGCATGCTCATACATCTCCTAAGTTGACCACTTCTTTGTTACGTTCCACATGGGCACCAATGTAGTGCTTTAATCTTTGTCCATTAACTTTGAATTCATGTTTGTCAGTGATGGACTTGATTATCACAGCACTATGGGAGAATGGTTTGACGACTTCGAATGGTCCCGACCATCTTGATTTTAGTTTTCCCAGGAAAAGTTTTAGCCGAGAATTGAATAAGAGAACTAGTTGCCCTGGTGTGAATTGTCGCGACAATAGTTTTTTGTCATGTCATCGCTTTGTTTTCTCCTTGTAGATTCGTGCATTGTTATAGGCGAGTGCACGGAATTCTTCTATCTCGTTGAGGTCCAACAAACGCTTTTGTCCGGCACATTCCCAATCCATATTCACGGTCTTGATTGCCCAATATGCCTTGTGTTCGATTTCCACTGGTAGATGGCATGTTTTTCCATAGACAAGTCGGAAGGGGGACATACCTAAGGGTGTTTTGAATGCAGTGCGATATGCCCAAAGTGCGTCATCTAGTCTTAATGACCAATACTTCCTAGAAGGATTTACAACTTTCTCGAGTATACCCTTCAATTCCCGGTTGGAAATTTCTGTTTGCCCGTTGGTTTATGGATGATATGTCGTGGCGATCTTGTGTGATATGTCGAAGCGTTGCAACATCTTGGCAATTAGTCTGTTGTCAAAATGCTTTCCTTCATCACTGATAATTGCTCTCGGCATCCCAAACCGTGTAAATATACTTTTCTGCAAGAATTGTTGCACGGTCTTGGAATCGTTGTTGGGAACTGCAGTTGCCTCAACCCATTTAGACACGTAGTCGACGGCAAGTAGAATATAGAGGTTGCCGAATGAAGATGGGAAAGGTCCCATAAAATCGATCCCCCATACATCGAACAATTCCACCTCGATGATGTTCTGGAGCGGCACCTCATGTCGTCTAGAGATATTGCCCGTCCTCTGGAAATGATCACATTGCTTGTAAAAGTCTTGGGCATCTTTGTACAATGTTGGCCAATACAAACCGGATTGCAAAACTTTGGCCGCGGTACGAGTTCCTCCAAAATGTCCTCCATAGGGTGAAGAATGGCATTGCCGAAGTACATTCTGTTGCTCTTCTTCAGGGACACATCAGCGTATAACCTGATCTGAACATTGTTTAAACAAAAGGGGCTCATCCCAAAAGTAATGCTTAGCATCATGGCGGAACCGCTTCTTCCCTTGGTGAGTAATGCCATAAGGTAAAATACCACAAACAAGAAAATTAACTAAATCTGCATACCAGGGTATTGCCGAAGCATGTGCTGCCGTGGTGACTGCTCCCAAAATTGTCGAGGCGTCGAGAGTTGCCGAGGCGTGTGCGTCCATAGTTGCCGAGGCGTGCGCGTCCATCGTTGTCGAGGCATCGAGGGTTGCCGAGGCATGCGCGTCCATGGTTTTTGAGGCGTCGAGGATTGCCGAGGCATGTGCGTCCATGGTTGCCCGCGTCCTCCTCCCTATTGTGTTCTAAACGTGATAAGTGATCGGCCACTTGATTTTCTGTTCATTTCCTATCCTTAATTTCAATATCAAATTCTTGTAAAAGTAATATCCAACGAATCAAACGAGGTTTGGCATCCTTTTTAGCAAATAGATATTTGATTGCCGAATGGTCCGTATGAACAATTACCTTTGTACCAATCAAATAGGATCGGAACTTGTCAAATGCAAAAACTACAGCTAGTAACTCTTTCTCCGTTGTTGTGTAATTCACTTGAGCACTATTAAGAGTTTTACTAGCGTAGTATATCACATGGAAGGTCTTACCTGTGCGTTGGCCTAGGACTGCTCCTACCGCGGAATCACTTGCATCACACATGAGCTCAAAAGGTAGCGTCCAATCTGGTGGAACGACAATGGGTGCCGAGGCAAGCTTCTTCTTTAGGGTTTCGAATGCTCGGGTGCAAGAATCATCAAAATCGAAGACTTTATCCTGTTCAAGCAGATTGCACAAGGGTTTAGTGATTTTAGAAAAATTATGAATGAACCTCCTGTAAAAACTTGCATGTCCAAGAAAACTTCGAATTCCTTTAACCGAACTTGGTGGGGGTAATCTCTCGATCACGTCCACCTTGGCTTTGTCTACTTCAATTCCCTTGGATGAAATCTTGTGGCCGAGCACTATTCCTTCATCTACCATAAAATGGCATTTCTCCCAATTGAGGACTAAATCAGTTTCTTCACATCTTGCCAACACCCTCTCTAAATTGCCGAGATAGCTGTCGAAGTCATTTCCAAAAACAAAAAAATCATCCATGAAGATCTCAAGGAAGTCTTCGACCATGTCTGAAAAGAGTGCCATCATGCATCTTTGGAAGGTTGCCGGGCATTACACAATCCGAACGGCATCCTTCGGAAGGCATAAGTACCGTATGGGCATGTGAAGGTTGCCTTTTCTTGATCTTCTGGTGCTATGGCAATTTGATTGTAACCTGAATAACCATCAAGAAAACAATAAAAGGGTTTACCTGCAAGACGGTCAAGCATTTGATCAATAAAGGGTAATGGGAAGTGATCTTTCCTAGTGGCTTTGTTTAGCTTTCGATAATCCATACAAACCCTCCAACCGGTCACAGTCCCGGTTGGAATAAGTTCATTGTTTTCATTACTTACCACTGTTATACCTCCCTTTTTCGGTACACATTGTACCGGACTTACCCATGTACTATCGGAGATAGGGTATATAATGTCGACGTTAAGCCACTTGATGATTTCTTTCATTACAACCCCTTTTATGGCATGATTTAGTCTCCTTTGGGCCTCAATCGAAGGTTTGTGATCATCTTCCAACAAAATCTTGTGCATGCACACTGCCGGGCTAATTCCCTTCAAGTCGGCAATTGTCCACCCTATTGTCTTTTTGTGTAGCTTCAACATCTTGATCAGCTTCTTTTCCTGCTCAGGCTGTAACTTAGAAGAAATAATTACAAGCAATGTATTATCGGTTCCTAAGTATGCATATTTTAGTTGCTTTGGCAATTGTTTCAACTCAAGAATCGGTGGTTGTTCAATAGAGGGTTTTTCGAGTTTACCTTCCTTACCTGAGTAATCCAGTAGTTCAAAGTATGTACCTGGTCGATTGACTAGCCAATTTGCCTCTTCTTGTTGTTCCTCATCGACCGGTTCTTCATACTCCTTAGGTTCCTCTTGATCGGCAATGTAGTTGCCGAGGCAACTAAATTCCTCGTCGCAGTTAAACTCTATCGTGGCATGAAGAAGTTAGCATTCTTCTGGATCATCGGCATGCCTTAGTGTTTGGAACACATTTAGTTTAACTTGCTGGTCATTCACCCTCATTGTGAGTTCTCCCTTTTCAACATCGATCAAGGTTCTCCCTGTTGCTAGGAATGGTCTCCTGAGAATGATAGGTGCATGCTCATCTGCTTCACAATCCAAAATAATAAAGTCAGCGGGAAAAATAAATTTATCAACTTTTACTAGTATGTCCTCAATTTTTCCCTCTGGATGCACATAGGATCTGTCGGCTAGCTGTAGCATAACTGTTGTAGGTCTTGCCTTCCCGATTCCTAGTTTCTGGAAAACTGATTTAGGCATCAAGTTTATGCTAGCCCCAAGGTCACATAATGCTTTCCCGACATAGTGATTTCCAATAGAACAGGGTATTGTGAAACTTTCGGGATTCTTCAACTTAGGTGGCATACGATTGTGCAACATGGCCATGCATCCCTCTATTGCGGCAACTGTTTCAAACTCTCCTAGCCTTGTTCTCTTGGACACAATGTCTTTAAGAAACTTGGCATAGTTTGGCATTTGTTCAATTGCTTCCACCAATGGCAAGTTGATGTGGACTTGCTTTAGGATATCAAGAAACTTCTTGAATTGGTATTCTTGCTTTTGTCGCTTCAACCTTTGTGGGAATGGTGGTAGAAGTCGGATATCTTCGATCCTTTCATTGGTTTGGAACCTGATTGACGGCATTATCGGGACGACTGGAGTTGCCGAGGCATTATCAATTGGGGTTGCTGAGGCATGCTTCTCATAAGTTGCCGAAGCATCCTTATCGTCGGTTGCCGAGGCATGCTTATTGCCGGTTGCCGAGGTAATTCCTGGTTCAGTATCTGAGGCTTTGCCGCTAGGTTCGTCTTGATCTTTTTGTGGAGTTTTGTTTGATGAGCGGGTTTGAGCCTATCTAAGTTGTTGGACACTTCTAGTGGTGATTGTCTTACATTGCTCATGGCCAGTTCCTCTTGCGACTTCAGTATCGCTAAGTAAACCTCCTTGCGGTCTAGTATTCAGATTTTGAGTAAACTGTCCAACTTGATTTCCCAATGATTTGATTGCCGCCTCTTGGTTTTGCAATCTCATCTCAGTCCTGTTAATAAAAGCATCAGTTCTTTTTATGAAGTTACTATTCTCAGCCATATAAGATTCAGTTTTCATCATAAAAGCATTTAGAGATTTTTCCAAAGAACTAGATGTTGTCGGTTGTTGTTGCGGCAACTGTTGCCGTGGCATATTCTGATGGAATCCCGATGCTTTTGCATTCTGATTGTTCTGGTTTAGAGCATTGTTGGGATTACTCCATGAAAAATTAGGGTGTTTCTTCCAAGCTGGATTGTATGTATTGGACATCACATTGTTGTTCCGATTGTAATTCCCCACATAGAAGCTGGATTCCAGATTTTGCATACATTCAGAAGAATCATGGTTATCACCACATAACTCACAAAAAGAATACATTACCTTGACTTCATGTGTGTTGTTTGGTTTTTGCATGTTGTCAAAAATTCTCTCCTCTTGCTCTCCTAGAGTTGTCGAAATTCCCCTCTAATTTATAGGGCTAGGTCAAAGTCCTTCTTTGAGGAGGAAGTTAAGTTGGAATTAAATTATCTTTAAAGAATATAATTCTTTATTATAATTATATTCCTACTAGAACTTCTCCTATCTTCTTGGAATTTAATTCTTCTTTAATCTCTTCATGGAAATCAAATTCCTTTGGGATTTGGCTTTGCTCCACGTCATCTTGGTCTTGTCTAGTCATCAATTTCGACTACCATATCACCTTGTTCTTTTTCGACAATTGCCCTGGCAACTGGCTCGGCGTCTCCTTCATGTATTGCCCTGGCAACTAGCTCGGCATCTCCTTCATGTATTGCCCTGGCAACTAGCTCTAGCCTTGCTTTGGCAAGTGATCATGTACATACACACAAAACACACCAAAGCAGCATCTTTTCCCACAAAAACTACCAAGTTAAGTAATCAAGCTCAACGTTGGAAGGAAACATGGATTAATGCATGAATGGCTAATTATGCAACTAATATGAGCCTAAGTGTAACAATAATATGAGTAAAAAGGGTAAGAAAAATAGTACTTTTGAACACTTATCAAGCGTCTTCGCAGTTTGGGCGGAGTTGAGTTCCGAGGTTTGTCACCTGAGGCTTCTAAAGGATGGTTGGCCAGTACTGAGAGGATACTGGCCTAGATGGGCTGTTCTGATGCCCATAAGCTGGGCTGTGTTATGTCCCTATTACAGGGGATGCATATACGTGGTGGACTACCACAATATCCGGTACCGTGACCGAGGATGTAACCTGGGAGTTTTTTTGTGGTACTTTCTGGGAGAAGTACCTAAGAGTCCGATATTAAGAAAATAGGAAGCGTGAGTTTATGGTTTTGGGCAGGGTAGTATGTTTGTTACTGAGTACGAGGTGTAGTTTGTGAGGTTGAGCCAGTATGCACCTGAGTTAGTTCCTGACGAGCGTACGCGATATGATCGTTTCTGCTACGGGCTCATACAGGAGGTCAAGACGTACATGCTCGCTACTCATTACACTGATTTTGATGTGTTGGTTTCGTGAGCTAAGGATGTTAAGCAGAATCTGGGTATGGCTTCTGGATCTCGGGGCTTTAGCTTTGGTAAGAGAACGGCTGATTCTAGTTTTGGCAGTGCTCAGGCCAAGAGACACCGTGATCGAAGGTTTCGCCCGGAGCCGAGCCATGGCGGAGGTGTTGTTGGACATGGAGTCCAAGGGCAGGGTGCCCAGGTTAGAGCTTTGTTTAACACCTATTGGGTTTGTGAATCTCGAGATCATCTGAGGTGAGATTATCCGCGTTTGGCCAGGGAGGGTCAGGCATATGCGCCTGTTGTGGCCAATGCTTGTTAGAGTTGTGGGTCTGACGACCATTTGATACGTGATTGTCCTTTGTTGGCTAGAGGTGGGCAAGGTGTTGTAGCTCCGCATAGAGGTCATGGTAGTGGCCATGGACTGTTTTAGCGTAGAGATGGTGGGCAAAGGACTGTGGCTCATACAGTTGTTATCCAGCCTAAGAGAGGTGGACCGGCTAGGGTGTATGTGCACCGAGAGGGTCACAATGACACCGATGTGATTGCAGGTACATTCTCTTTACAATCTTTACCATTGTATTCGTTGGTTGATTCTAGTTCTACCCATTCATACATCTTCAGCGAGCATGCACAGTTGCTTGATATACCTGTTGAAATTCTTAATGTGGGTGTTAGAGTGTCTAGTTCTCTTGGGGAGACGGTCGTGGTTAGGAAGTTGTATCGTAGGTGTCCGCTGATGGTTTAGGGACATGAGTTTTTCGTGGTCTTGATGGAGTTTCCATTCTATGGTTTTGATGTGATTTTGGGTATGGATTGGTTAACCGAACACAGGGTTGTGGTGGATTTTGAGACCAAATGGATATTCTTGAGGTTATCGGATGATTTTGAGGTGGTAGTTGTTGGTGAGAATGCTAAGTTCTTGTCTAATATTGTTTCGGCTTTGGAAGCAAGTCGAATGATGAATTCTGGATGTCAAGCATTCTTGGCCTATGTTATGAATCCTGGTTCGAAGGAGTTGAGGGTCCAAGATATTCGTAACGTATGTGAGTTTATGGGTGTTTTTTGGAAGAGTTGCCGGGGTTGCCACCAGACCGTGAGGTTGAGTTTGGCATCGAGGTCTTTGCGGATACGACACCAGTGTCTATTGCTCCATATCGTATAGCCCTGAAAGAGTTAAAGGAGTTGAAGACGCAACTACAGGGGTTGCTTGATCGAGGTTTTATTAGACCTAGTATTTTACCGTGGGGTGCACCAGTGTTGTTTGTACAAAAGAATGATGGTACGTTGCGGATGTGTATAGACTATCGGCAACTAAATAAGTTGACGATAAAGAACAAGTATCCTTTGCCTCGGATAGATGATTTGTTTGATCAGTTCAGGGGTGCTTCAGTGTTTTCTAATATGGCTTGCTTGTTGTTGTAGAAAATTGGAAAAGTAAGCCCTTGATCCCTGGTTCTTATATTTGACATTTAGCTTTCAAAGATAGTTTGCTTGCCGCAAGAGGGAACTTTGTCATGAAGTCACCTTATGGAACCACGGAGGGAGCCTCCTCTTCGCAAGCCATCACCGCCGAGCAACATCTAGCTCGCTTGGAATATCGGATGCAACAAGTAGAGGTGAACCAAATGGCATTCTTCGAGCACGCAGAGTTCGACCCTCACACCCCTACACCCCCTAAACGCCGCATGCCGCATAAGGGAACACTCTTCTCCCTTAACTTTTTATTTGCATACTTTTATTTTCTGCATATAGGTTAGGGAACATTGAGGACAATGTTAGGTTTAAGTGTAGGGGGTTAATTTGATGTACTGAATTTGTGCTGGAAGCATGGGATTTAATTATGTGAAATTGCATGCCTCTTGATGAATTTGAGTATTACTTTCGCATGAAAATTTTTCTTGAACTTAACATGTGGAATTTTTTGAGAAAATTGGATCCCTAGGTAAAGATGAGATCGATATGGGAAATAAAACAAGATTTATAAAATCTTGTTAGACTTGCAAATCGTTTTTCATATTAATTGATTTGATAGTCGGGTGGATAAAAATTGGACATAGCAAACCACTTTGTGAGACTTGAACCTTAACAAGCATATATCTTTGTGCTTTATATTTTTCTTCATTGAGTGATTGTCAAGCATTATTAGATTACTTCTAGAACTTGAGATATTATGAACATTGAGACCATATAGAATCAAATTACTTGAGATGATTAAGGCACTGTAGCGACCTTTTAAAATTTCGAGATCGCTAAACTGGAACGTAGTCCGTGATTTATTTCGTCTTTTTGGAAAACATTTGAAAAATGGGAAATTCTTTAAAATTTTGTGTTTTTGAAAATAAAAAGACTTGGAGTCGCCACCGGCCACTAAGGTAGGTCGGACACCATAAACTAGAGATTCGTTAGAAAACGGGTTCGGGAGTTGGTTATGCGTGGGGAAGGATTAGCGCCCCCATCGCGCCTGAAAATCGGTACCAAAATATATGATACTTTTTAATTGATGGAAATTATCGAGATTTAAATTGACTTTAATTAGATTATTTGCGATTGAATTTAGACTTTAATTAGACGAGATTGGTCAAATTGGAGAATTCGAATCAATTAAACATTTAATTAATAAGAGCGACGATACCTGGACCATAGATTAAACCAACATCGAATAAGCGTGATTGCCGTGTTAATTTATGGCTCGAACTTCGTTCATCACCTTTATGCATGATGCAAGCAATTAAGAATGATGTTATGACTTGTCAAAATTTTATCTCAAATTATATTTACTTTTGTACGGTAAGAATTAATTCGAATATTTGGTCAACATCCAATGAACCAGGACTGTTACGACACAAATATCAGAATTAATAAATACCTCCTTTTTATAAGTTAAGTTAATTAACCATATACATGTTCATAAAAAATTAAGGTCACATGCATGAAATTAAAGCCCGCCCACTAAGGTCTTAACCTAAAAAGGCACAAATTATGAAAATTCAATTAGTGATCTAATTATTAACTAGGTTAGTCTAATATTAACCCTAAATTAATTAATTCCTAAAAAAATAGAAAACCCTAATAATTTATGGATTTATCCAAAAAAGTCAAGGATAAATTTAAATTAATTAAACTAATTCGAACCTTAAATCTAACTACGGCTCTAAATATCCTAAACTCAACTTAATTAATTTAAACTTATGCCCCAGTGAGCATAGAGCATAATTTAAATTAATTAAATTGAATTAAACCCATAACTAGCCTAAAACCCACGCGTAAAATAAAGGGGATGATAACAAATATATCAAATATAATATGGCAAGACATAATGCATGTATATTATAAACTAATACATACCATAGTTACTAACATGCATCCTAATAATAATAATAATAATAACAACAACAACAAAGAGAAAAAAATATATATATATATATATATATATATATATATATATATATATATATATATATGCTCCATTGATCAAATAAAAGGACTGATACACTTAAATTTAAAAGAGTATACCCAAAATCCATGTGTTTAGGCTTTATAAACTAGCCTAGTAACCGTCTTGGGCTGCAGGTGGACCGGGTCACTAGAGTGGACCCCGGGTCTAGGCAGAACCCGCGGGACTCAGCCGGGTCACAACCTGGTCGAGCTAAAGACCGGGGAGTCCCTTCTTTCATTTTTGCCTTCCTTTATCACAAAAGAGAGAAATAATTTTCTGAAATAGAAGAGCCCTAGCCGCCGTTTCCCTACAGACGCTGTCGCCGCTCCGATGGTTGTTCTGGCAAGATGAGACCAGCCCTCTAAAGGTCTCTTACTCCTCTTCCTTTAGGTCCGACTGGTTTCACCAGAAACCTGCCCGAACGTCTCGAAAATGCCCCAAGACCGTCGACCTTCGTTGTAGCCGATCTTCGCCGGCAGTCGTCAGATCAGAGTGGTTTTGAGCTATGATGCTCGCCTCGCTCGGGAGATCTCTTCCACCGTTGGGATCATTCGTCTGGGGCCCCGATTGCCAGAAATTCCCCTTTGGAAAAGCGAACTACTTCAACGCCGATCTAACGATCCGACCGTCAGATGGTCTCGGTTCTAAAATATATGCTTCCCAGCCTTTCGTTGAATGTTTCCACCGTTGGTATCAAAGAGTTGATGCTCCAGCAACCAAGGATTGACAAGGGTGATGGTAAATGATCCTCGTCCTTTTCCATTTCTTTTACGCTTTATTTTTTTGTATTTTGTTGTCGTGATTCACTAGGGTTAAATGTTGGTGTCGGTTTAAGGGAGGTGAGAGCTTGGCTAGGGCGAAGGGCGATTATGGTGGGGGAAAGGTTTTCATGGGAGTGGGCTTAGCTTATGGTTTATGGTGGTAGAACGTTGGGGTTTTGTTGCTTATGTGTAGCTCACGGGCAGTAATGAACCGTTGACGAGAGGCAGTAGGGTGAAGCTTGTCATTGAAAATGGTTAAGGTCGTAAGTAAAGGATGTTTTTTTTAATTGATTGGGATGATAGTCCCGGTCGAGGAAGGGGAAGTGGTTGGGTGGTCGGTTCAAGTAAGGGAATGTTTGCAATGGTGGTTTCGGTTATGGGTAATGGCGGTGGTAGAGAGTGGAGGGAAGACGGTGAAGTGGGGAGTATGGTGATGGGCAGTGGCTCTTTAGTGGGGAGTTGGGAGTTGTTTTTTGGTTTAAACTTTGGTGCGAGAGAATGACTCAAAGGGGAAGCTTTGGCTTGATTTGGGTTTCGGTGAGGCACTGGATTGCTATGGGTATCTAATGGATGATGGATGACTTTTTGAGATGAAAGGGGGAAGAGGTGATCCGAGTGGGGATGAAAAGTGAGGGATCCCTCTTGAGGGAAAGGGGGTACTAGTTATATAATTTTTCGATGGTTGCCGGTTTATGGATCACTCCCCCTAACCATTCTTGTCTCTTTGTGTAGGTATCATATGGGAAGCCAGAGGAGCTGGCCTGGTAGTAGCTGTGTGGAGCATAGGGGACCAAAGGGGCTGGCAGATGCAGAGAGGCGTGCATGCAGGTACGATGCTACTAAGTTTAGGGGTTGCTCCAGGGATGCAGAGACTGTCCGGCGTGGAGCTGGTTGAGGCAGCCTGAGTTTCAATGGTGTAAGATATTTGGGCTCTAATCGGGCTTTATGTGTAATAATAATTAATATTTTTTGTTTTTTGGGTTTTCATGACTGTAAATGGACCTTAGTAATATATGTTGGCTTTATTTATATTATATATATTTTTTAATTTTGTCTGTTTCTATTTAATAATAATATTAATAATAATATAAATTGAAATATAATAAAAAGGATCGAAATAACAATATAAAATAATGGAACATATAATACTAACAAACTAATAGGTATAATAATTATAATAACAATAACCAAATATACTACTAATGTTTTTTTGTTTTTAATTATAAATAGATAATAGTAATAAAATAATATTAATAGTATTTTTGGTTGTTTTTTAAACATATTAACATATAATATAATATAGTAATACTAATAATAAGTATAGTATATTAATAATAATATTTTTGGTTTTTTTGTTGCATTAATAAATAATATACATAATATTAATTAAATATATATATAAAGGCAATAATAACTAAAGCCCATTATTTAAATGCTAACAAAAAATGTAAAAAGTGGGTTAACACTCTGGATAAAATTAGGGATTACAGCTGCCCCCTTTGCTTATCCTTGTAGAACAAGGATAAAGCAAAGACCATAAGCTCTAATTTTATCTGACTTTTATGTCCGAGGATTTTGAGCTGCGAGTCCTTTCTATATAGAACTGTTCACTCTTCTTCTTTTCGAAATTCTAAAGCTGTGAACTCTTCGCTTGAAGTCCTTGAGCGACGGGTCTCTCATCTTCTTCATGAGGCTTTCCTTTAGGGGCTTCAGGCCATATAAAATGATTCACTCCAACATGGCTACCAATCGGATCTACCTCATCTTCAAGGGCTTCAGACCATATCAAAGGATTCACGCCAACATGGCTACCAATCGGTTCTATCTCTTCTTCGGGAGGCTTCAGACCATATAAAAGGATTCACACCAACATGGCTACCAATCGGATCTATCTCTTCTTCGGGAGGCTTAAGACCATATAAAAGGATTCACGTCAACACGACTACCAATCAGATCTATCTCATCTTCAGGGGCTTCAGACCATATCAAATGATTCACGCCAACACAACTACCAATCAGATCTACCTCTTCTTCAGGGGTTTCAGGCCATATCAAAGGATTCACGCCAACACAGCTACCAATCAGATCTACCTCATCTTCAGGAGCTTCAGACCATATCAAAAGATTCATGCCAACACGGCTACCAATCGGATCTATCTCTTCTTCGGGAGGCTTCAGACCATATAAAAAGATTCATGCCAACACGGCTACCAATCAGATCTACCTCTTCTTCAGGGGCTTCAAACCATATCAAAGGATTCGCGCCAACACGGCTACTAATCAAATCTACTTCATATTTAGGGGCTTCAGACCATATCAAAGGATTCATGCCAACACGACTACCAATCGAATCTACCTCATCTTCAGGGGCTTCAGACCATATAAAAGTATTCATGCCAACACGGCTACCAATCATATATCTTCAATAAAATGTCCTAAGATTCTCGCCCCTATCAAATAACTGAAGATTGGAAGACCTTTGGGAACCCTAATTATGCAAGCCGAAGGACTCTTGATTCTCTGAGGTCTACTTTTCCTCTTGTAAAGCTATAGATCAAACCTTTTATCAATCTTCAAATACCTATTTTGAATAAACAAAATGCTAAGATGGTATGAGTTAGCATGCTCCTAACATAAGGACATCTAACTACAAATGATGTATGAGTAGGATCATCTTTAGAATTGTTAGGGGAAGACCCTTGCTTTCTGGTCGATCACCCTTAATTTTCATTGGACTTCTGTCTTTGCTAAATTTTTGTCTTATTTTGAAGGGGATTGTTGACTTTAACTGGTCAAAACAAAATCTATCATTCCTTGAAGTTCGATTTTGGAACATTGCTCCTATTTCTTTTCGGCTTAAATGGTGTCTCTTCAATGACTCGTCATGACGAGCCTTCTTCAATCTCAATATTAGGGTGAACACCGTGCCCCTAAATCTCTAAGCTTTCCATACTTTGATGAGGTCAAATTTTTAATTTTTTGAACCAAACAAAGTATTTCTTCTGTCTTTACCGAATATTCATCTTTCGTCTCATTCCGAAAGGCAATAACTGTCTTACACTAGTCATACAGAATCTATCATTTTCCATCTTGTGACATCGCCATCACTCCACTAGGGCTCAACTGTTACCTCTTCTACAACTCTTCACAATGAGCCTTCTTTTATTTCAACGTTGGGGTGAACACTGTGCCCCCAAGTTCCCAAATTTTCCTTATCTCAATAAGGTCCCAAATCTTCATTATTATGAACATACAAAACATTATGGCAGAAAGTTACTTCAAATCCTTGAGCTGTCTAGCGTATGAAATCCTGCTATTATTCTTATTCTATTCACTAATAAACTAGTTCTTCATGCTAGGCCAACCATGTAGATCCTTGACCTAACACTCCAACCACAACACCATATAAGGAGCCATTCTTCTCCTTCTTTACCTTGGTAGTACCTTATCTCACCTCTGGGTTTAACTTTTATTTTGCCCCTGGCCCATCGGTACGGTCTTTCTTCTGTCTCGATGTTGGGCTGAAAACATGCCCCCTAAACCTCCAAACTTCTTTTCTTCAATAAGGCTCAATCTTCATTTTGCTGATCCAATCAAGACATCATGGCAAATATTCATTTTGAGTCCTTGAATTGTGCAGTGCACTAAGTCTTGCTATTATTCTATTCAGAATCACTAACGGGTTATCGGTGTTAGGTCGATCATGTACGTCTTTGTCCCCGCATTCTAAATTTTATTCTCGAAATAATACAAAGAAACCTTATCCTTCCTATGCATTTCTCTTTCTCTTTTTTTCTATTAGTTTTTTTCCTCTTTTTTTCTCTTCTTTTTTTTCTTTTTATCTATACGTCAGTTTGCCAATTAACATTTCAAAAAGGATACTTTTTGGATTTTATATAGAATCAAAATCAATAGGAAAAGAATAGAATGTCCCAGATATCAAGTGCAAGAGTGTCGTGGGTTCAACCCTCCGGTGATCAATGGCTTGCCTTTAAATGTTGTGGCGATATTTGAAGTTGTGAAATTCCTCCCAGATTGCTCGGTTCATCCTCATGATTATGGTATTTGCTTGATCTGTTCGAAAACTACTCATTCTAGCTCTCATTGTCTTTCTCCAAAATATGTTTACGGTTTTCGAATTTGCTTAACACTTGGAGTGCAATATCAACCTTAGAATTACAAGTGTATTCTTCCAATTGCAATTAATATCATGTCAGTGCCTTCAAAGAGTTATCTCTAACGCTAGGGTATTGAACAAGTAGAGCATATCACCTTATTAGATTTGTCCCCCCCCCACAGCTTCATCAGGATGCACTGAAACTTATTCAATTGTTTGTTGATTTTAGAGATTTATCTCTGATGCTGGGGTATTGAACAGGTGGAATCTAGTTCCTTATTAGATTTGTTCTTCCCAATAGCTCCATCAAATGTTCATTTCTTAACAGATTTTTTATTTTTTCCTCATTTTAGAATTCTAAAGTTTAAACAACTCCATCGTGACCATAATGGTTGACTAGGTATTGGCCTTGAGGCTGATTGGTTTAGTGAGAACCCACCACATTAACATGAGAGTCATTTCCCATCTGAGGGGTTGTGCTAGAGGGGTTGTTTATCTTTCCATTTTTTATAGATCCTCGAGGTACTTTCCAATCATGACCAATTCCGTAAAGCTAACGGTAGGGTGGCTTATCAAGCGATCATACAATACTCCCTTTAGAGTATCCATAAATATATGAGTGATTTCTTTTTCCTATATTGGGGGTTGAACCTGAGCTGCCATGTCTCGCCATCGTTGAGCGTATTGGCGAAAACTCTCGTCAGACGTCTAATCCAAACTTTGCAGTAGGAATCGGTTCGAGCTGTTATATGTTTGTACTATTCTGTGAATACTTTGGCTAAATCCTTCCAAGACTTGATCTGAGCCCGTGTTAACTAATTATACCACCTCATGGCAGACCCTATCAAACTATCTTGAAACAATGGATCAACAACTTTTCATTGTCATTAAACCCCGCAATCTTGCAGCAAAACATGGTTGTGTGGGCAATGGGGCAAGTCGTCCCATTGAACTTCTCAAATTCTGGGGTCTTGAACTTGTACGGGATCTCCACATCCGGGACCAAACTGAGATCTCTAGCATTCAACCCATAGGAATCATCCTCATCGTCCTTTACCCGAAATTTCTCTTCAAGATCTTTCTTGGTTTCTTCCAACTGTTTCAAGAATTCTACCTTCACTTGGTTCAATTTTTCCAACTCATTGAAGTCTGGGATGTTGTCTCTGATATTTTTTATAATTCCAAAGGTCACGCCCGATTGAGCTTGGTCAGAGGCGTTGACCTGATGAGATGAGGATACCCCTTGCGGAGGGTTGGGTGTAGGATTGATAAAGAGAGGGTTTTTAAAGATCGGGGAATACGAAGGGTCTCATGAGTTTTGAGTAGGATTCTCGATAGCACCCTTTCCTCTTGGGTCCTTTCCACGACTGAGCTGTAACATCTGAGATATCTCTTTCATTATATCTTGTTGGGATTTGATGATGGTGTCCCTCATTTCTAACTAAGCCCGCTCTAATTGCCCCCTTAGATCATCTTCTATCTTTGTAAAACTTTCTTCCATTTGCATTTTTTGATGTTAGGGAAGTACGAGTATAGGACCCTTGATCACTGGCGCGGGATCCCCAACAATTAATTTTATTGTTTCATGAATTAATGCATGCAATGCATCGTATGCATGGTAAAAATAAATAATCTAAGCAAACACTCAGAAATGCACAAATGAATGCAAATATGAAGCACCAGAGTTCCTTCTTATAAAAACCTTTAATCAATTTCAATACTTTACAACTCTTGCAAACAGATGCGACATAATGTAAACATGCATGAATGCAAAGAACAACACTGATTTGGCAAATATCCTCGTTAAACAACTTGCACTAATGGAGTTCTATTACAACGATGAAAGAAAGTTGTTGGACATACGACCCACACCAAGACGGCCTTTGTCCTTTTTCGACTCCTCATTTGCGTATTCCTGAAGTCTAATAGCATCTTGTGCTAGAAACTAAAAACTATTGGAAATTCCTCATACTTGAGCCATCAAGTTTGCCATCTCTCATTTCTTGCCCCCGAATATTCCAAGCAACATCTCGAAGTCATTCTATCATTGGTATCTGATACTCTTGGATTGCCCCTTTGTAGCTTGCAACTTGGTCCTTGAGCTTCTGAACCTTGGCTTCTCTTTACTCGGATCTACCCTTCGGCCAATACCCTTTTGTAGGAATTCCTTAGAATTCTTCTCATCGTTGTTACGCACTAAATCTCCCATTGATCAAGCCTTTAATTTCAGACCATTTTCAAATCAGTGTTTTCTTTATGATATGACAAGATATAAAAATATGAAGAAAACTAAAAGAAACATGTTAGTATGGATAAAACAAATAAAGAAAAAAAGTAAATGGAAAATAGCAAAGCGAATTAACCAACGAAGAAAAGCGAAAACCTAACCTCATGAATTCTAATTTACTATGGTTATTCGCATGGCTCTAATCGAGGTGAGCTTCCTATTCTCATGCATGTGGGTTCGGTTCTAATCAAGGATACCCGAACCTATCTTATTACCTACTAAGGGAACAAGAGCTCCAATTCTGGCCCATTACAGGCATGCAAATTGGATTCAGTTCGAGGGAAAGCATGACCTAGTGATGTGGAGGGCTGCTCACGTGTCAAAAGCCGTGGATTCCGGAAGTGAATTACCGACCCGTAGAGGGATACTCACGTGGGTATGTGGCGTTTCACTCCCACTTAAGGGACAGAGCTCGGGTATAGAGCTTGATGACCATGATGCAGCACATGTCGGTGATTTCTTAGAAATTAAATGAGAAATTAATTCAAAATCACCAATTATCAAAGCCCGTGTAATTAAAGTTATATCTTCGAAAATGAACAAATTAATTGAAGTCAACTCAAATTTCAAATTTTCCATCATTAAAAGCAACAAATATTTTATTGTAACTCTCTTTTTTTGTTTTGAAAAAAAATTCAGTCCCCAGCGGAGTCGCCAGTTGTAGCGACCTTTTAAAATTTCGAGATCGCTAAAGAGGAACGTAGTCCGTGTTTTCTTTCGTCTTTTTGGAAAACATTTGAAAAATGGGAAATTCTTTAAAAACTCATGTTTTTGAAAACAAAAAGACTTGGAGTCGCCACCGGCCACTAAGGTAGGTCGGATACCATAAAACCAAAGATTTGTTCGAAAGCGGGTTCGGGAGTTGGTTACGTCTGGGGAAGGATTAGCACCCCCATCACGCTCGAAAATCGGTACCAAAATATATGTTGCTTTTTAATTGATGGAAATTATTGAGATTTAAATTGACTTTAATTAGATTGTTCGCGATTGAATTTAGACTTTAATTAGACGGGATTGGTCAAATTGGTGAATTCGAATCAATTAAACATTTAATTAATAAGAGCGACGATAGCTCGGACCATAGATTAAATTGACATCGAATATGCTTGACTGCCGTGTTAATTTATGGTTCAAACTTCGTTCATCACCTTTATGCATGATGTAAGCAATTAAGAATGATGTTATGACTTGTCAAAATTTTATCTCAAATTATATTTACCTTTGGACGGTAAGAATTAATTCGAATATTTAGTCAACATCCAATGAACCAGGACTGTTACGACACAAATATCAGAATTAATAAATACCTCATTTTTATAAGATAAGTTAATTAACCATATACATGTTCATAAAAATTAAGGTCACATGAATGACATTTAAAGTGCATGACAAAGAATTGTAAAAAATTAAAGCTCTAGGCCCACTAAGGTCCAAACATAAAAAGGCCCAAATTATGAAAATTTAATTAGTGATCTAATTATTAACTAGGTTAGTCTAATATTAACCCTAAATTAATTAATTCCCAAAAAAACCGGAAAACTATAATAATTTATGGATTATCTTGAATCATAATAATTAATTCGATTAATTTTAAACTAGTATCCCAATAAGCCAAGGAAAAAAACTAGTATCCCAATAAGCCAAGGAAACTATCTAAAATGAATCGAACTGATTAATTATGATTTAAATTAGGTGATTAAGTCAAATATATATTTTATCCCTAAAAGTAATTAAGAGACGTTCAATTAATTTAATGAATTTAACATTTATCCCAATAAGCCAAAGATAAATTTAAATTAATTAAATTAATTCAAACCTTAAATCTAACTACGACTCTAAAAATCCTAAACTCAATTTAATTAATTTAAAACTTATACCCAATGAACCGTGCGCATAACTTAAATTAATTAAATTGAATTAAACCCTAACTAGCATGTATATTATAAACTAATACATACCATAGTTACTAACATGCACCCTAATAATAATAATAATAATAATAATAATAATAATAATAATAATAATAATAATAATAATAATATTTATTATATTATTATTATTATTACAACAAAGATAAAAAAAATATGCTCCATTGATCGAAAGAGTATACCCAAAATCCAAGTGTTTGGACTTTAAAAACTGGCCTGGTAACCGTCTTGGGCTGCATCTAGACCGGGTCACTGGAGTGGAAACTTGGTCTAGGTAGAACCCGCGGGACTCAACCGGGTCACAACCGTGTCGAGCTAAAGACCGGGGAGTCCCTTACTTCTTTCATTTTTGCCTTCCTTTATCACAAAAGAGAGAAGCAATTCTCTAAAATAGAAGAGCCCTAACCGTCGTTTCCATACCGACGCCGCCGCCGCTCCGGTGGTTTTTCCGGCAAGATGAAACCAGTCCTCTAAAGGTCTCTTACTCCTCTTCCTTTTGGTCCGACTGGTTTCACCAGAAACCTGACCAAACGTCTCAAAAATGTCCCAAGACCGTTGACCTTCGTTGTCGCTGATCTTCGCCGTCAGCCGTTGGATCAGAGTGGTTTTGAGTTATTATGCACGCCTCGCCCGGGTGATCTCTTCCACCATTGGAATCTTTCGCTGGGGGCCCCGGTCGCTAGAAACTCCCCTTTGGAGAAGCGAACTACTTCAACGTCGATCTAACGATCCGACCGTCAGATAGGATCGGTTCTGAAATATATGCTTCCCAGCCCTCCGTTGAACGTTTCCACCATTGGGATCGAAGAGTTGATGCTCCGGCCATCAAGGATTGACAAGGGTTACAGTAAATGATCTTCGTCCTTTTCCCTTTCTTTCATGCTTTCTTTTTCCCGTATTTTGTTGCCGTGATTCACTGAGGTTAAATGTTGGTGTCGGTTTAAGGGAGGTGAGAGCTTGGCTAGGGCGAAGGGCGATTATGGTGGGGGAAAGGTTGTCATGGGAGTGGGCTTAGCTTATGGTTTATGGTGGTAGAACGTTGGGGTTTTGCTGCTTATGTGTAGCTCACGGGCAGTGATAAACCGTTGACGAGAGGCGTTAGGGTGGAGCTTGTCATTGAAAATGGTTAAGGTCGTAAGTAAAGGGTGTTTGTTGAATTGATTGGGATGATAGTCCCGGTCGAGGAAGGGGAAGTGGTTTGGTGGTCGGTTCAAGTAAGGGAATGTTTGCAATGGTGGTTTCGGTTATGGGTAATGGTAGTGGTGGAGAGTCAAGGGAAGACGGTGAAGTGGGGAGTATGGTGATGGGGAGTGACTCTTTAGTGGGGAGTTAGGAGTTGTTTTTTGGTTTAAACTTTGGTGCGAGAGAATGACTCAAAGGGGAAGCTTTGGCTTGATTTGGGTTTCGGTGAGGCACTGGGATTGCTATAGGTATCGAATGGATGATGGATGGTTTTTTGAGATGAAAGGGGGAGGAGGTGATCCGTGTGGGGATGAAAGGTGAGAGATCCCTCTTGAGGGAAAAGGGGTACTGGTTATATATTTTTCCGATAGTTGCCAGTTTATGGATCACTCCCCTAACCATTCTTGTCTCTTTGTGCAGGTATCACATGGGAAGCCAGAGGAGCTGGCCTGGTAGCAGCTGTGTAGAGCAGAGGGGACCAAAGGGACTGGCAGATGCAGAGAGGGGTGCAGGCAGGTGCGGTGCTACATGGTTCAGGGGTTGCTCCAGGGGTTCAGAGACTGTCCGGCGTGGAGCTGGTATAGGCAACCTGAGTTTCAATGGTGTAATTAAGATTTAGGATATTTGGGCTCTAATCGGGCTTTATGTGTAATAATAATTAATATTTTTTGTTTTTCGGGTTTTCATGACTGTAAATAAACCTTAGTAATATATGTTGGCTTTATTTATATTATATATATTTTTAATTTTGTCTGTTTCTATCTAATAATAATAATATAAGCTGAAATATAATAAAAAGGACCGAAATAACAATATAAAATAATGGTAACATATAATACTAACAAACTAATAGGTATAATAATTATAATAACAATAACCAAATATACTACTAATGTTTTTTGGGGTTTTTAATTATAAATAGATAGTAGTAATAAAATAATATTAATAGTATTTTTGGGGTTTTTTATACATAGTGACATATAATATAATATAGCAATACTAATAAGTATAGTATATTAATAATAATATATTTGGTATTTTTTGCTTTAATAAATAATGTACATAATATTAATTAAATATATATATAAAGGTAATAATAACTAAAGCCTATTATTTAAATGCTAACCAAAAATGTAAAAAGTGAGTTAATACTCCGGATAAATTTAGTGATTACAGGCACCTAGGTATGAACCTTGATCCAAAAGGCCTACGTTGGTAAATATGACAATTAGAGAAACACTTTGGAGCCTAAGCCTTTTGTTTGGAAATTAACCACATTACAAGTCTAATTTCTTTTTGTTGATTTCTCTAATTTGCACCCGAAATTAAAGAACTACATACTTTCCTTACTAAAAAAGAGAGAAAAATCAAGAAAAAGAAAAGGGAAAAAATCTTAAAAAACAATGAGCATAAATCAAAAAGAAAATTATCGTGTTTGTCCAAAAAGAAAATTCAAAAGAAAAGACAAGAAGTGTGAAAAAGATTGAATCCTTGTTTCTCCCAAAAATTAAATTTGTCAAAAAGATTGATACCAAAAAAAGGGAGTGTGAAGTTCTTCAATTCAAAAAGCCTAAAAGTCTTTCTCATCACACCTTGTCCTAAGTCCCGTTACAGCCAAATTCAAAGACCTTTTGTAATTCAATCCAACTAGTAGTGGAGATGTGATATATTTGAAAGCTTATGGTAAGTATCTTTTCATGCTTTGACTTGAGTGTTGTTGCCCCTTAAACACTTTGAGTGATATTGAGTGAATCTTTTGTAAGGGTGTTTAATTTTATTCCATCTTGACTTCATGATAATTAATTGGGATATTATTTGCTTGTGCTAATTTGTAAATCATGATTTATTACTTCTCTTATCCTTTCTTCGTTACCGAAAGGACTCTAGATCTTGAATTCCAATATGCTTGAGGACAAGCATAATCTAAGTGTAGGGGTATATGATAAGTCATTAATTTGCATGTTTTTTCATATATTAAATCCTATGTTTTAACACATTAATCTATCTTAAAGCCCTTAATTCGGTTCCTATTTGGTTTTGTAGGTGTTTTAACACCATTTTGGTATCGCTGGAAAATCCTTCGCGCAAAACCAGTAGCACTCGAAAAATAAGGCATGGGCATGGTGCAAGACAAACTTTTTGACTTGGAGGACAAACAATCCTACTACAAGTGGACTTCTACTTTTACCATAATTAGAGTTGTTTAGGATTATTGCATTTAATGTAAAGTCTTCCCCTTTACTTTCCCCTATAAATAAAGATCAAAGGGTGAAGAGAAAAGGAGAATAAAAAAGTAGCCAAAACCCTCTCCCTCTTCTTGTGTCGCCGCCAACCACCACGAGTGGCTAGCTCCCCCTTTTTCCAGTTAAGTGTAGTTACAATGATATTAATTAAAGTTTGTAGTGAGATTTCTTGTTCCCAAATTATCTTCATCGTTATTCAAGTATTTTCATATCTTTTGTGCTTCATCTTCATGTGTATGTTTGGTTAAATATATGCTACAACCAATTCAATGGTATTTGATACAAGTGGTAAAGAAATTCAGGTTCGATTTCTAAAGGTATGAATTCATGTTCTTAATAAGTTAACGAGTTCGTGCTTAGGAAGAATATGCGCTTTGGGTCTCTTGAAATCATTAATGCTATTTGATAGATTGTAATTCTTTAGTGGTATCTAGGAATTTAATCTTGATAATAAGAGTTAATCTTTTAATGGTATTTAATTGATTATCTAACTTAGAAGAGATTGGGTTATTTGGTGGTATTCATCTAATATAAAACCAAGCTATTTGAATTTGATGTTGATTTATCTTTTGTGGGTCAATGATCTAAATTCTTGATTTAATATTCCAAGTTCTACCTTGACTAGAGTTCCAATTTATAGTGAATTCTTCCTTACTTCAATTGCTTTCTTCAATTCAAACCACAAACTCCCCCTTTACTTCAATTGCTTTACTTGTGAATTTATTTTTTAACCATTCTCTGTGGGATCAACCATACTTGCCGCTACTACAAATCCAAAGAACAAGTAGGCATTATTTTTTTGACGAATTCGACACCCATCAAGTATCGGTTCAGCATTCTCTCAGGAGAATACAAATGCTATAGCATTGCTGTGAAGCTGGAGACTAAATCTCGATCTTTTGACGTGATTTAATGCATGGTCCCCTCTCCTTTATGATCTATTACTTGCGTGGAAAGCAAAGATCCTCTTTAATGGATCACATGACACTTTATTAAAAGCATGTGACAAGATATTCTTTTATTGGTATTTAATGGGCCAAAAGTAGAAAACCCTAGGGTTTCTACTTAATATAAATGGCAAGGAGAATACCATTAGAAATGGAGTTGCACTTAACGCAAAAACCAACAAAGAAAGCAAGCTTTATTCGAGTAAAAACACATTGTCTTCTACATCAGAAAACCACCATCATTGAAGGTCAAGAGGAGACTCCAAGCAACGAGAGCTATCGAGAGAGGCTTGAGGAGTTTGGAGCGCTGCAACATTGACTTGAGGGTACAAAGAATAAATCTTAGGACGTTTTGATTCTCTTTCTTTGTTGCTTTATTGACTGCCATGAATTATTACTTTATTTTGATGGATGTTATTTTCTCAGACATGAGCTAAATACTTTTTGTTGGGTTTATTTTTTAAGTTACTTTGTTTAATTATTATTCAATGTTATAGAATTTGCTTCTTATCTATTATGTTCATTGATCTTAATGCTTAATCTTGTAAGAGCTATCGAGAAAGGCCTTTGATTATTGAATTGTGGGTTAATATCGAGAGAGTTAAGTTAAACCGTATGAATAGTGAGCTTAAGCTATCAACTTGAGTTCTAATTTTGCTTAGACATAAGATTAGGGTTTCAACGACTAATAAGGGGAACTTAAATAGATAATAAGATTGTTAGGGTTAACGTAGACATGTATCGCCATAACATTCTTTTATCAACTTCTAGCTAGACATAGTTTAGGAGTTTCTACAAAAAACCTATCGAGTAGATAAGTGCCACTTCATTGCTATAATATTCGAATGATAGTTAGCATTGTACTTAGCAATAATCCGAGTTTTCCATTCATATTAGAAATTTGTCCTACAACATCCGTTTGTTCCTTGACAACTGCTTCACTTTACTTTTTTTGCCACAACATTAGTTATAGTTTTTATCACCATACCTGATCATTTATTATCCTTCTTGTGTGATTATTTTGAGTTTATCACTCTAATCTCTACGGGTTTGACACTCGATACTTATTACTTTATTACTTGTGCGATGGGTATACTTGCTATAATTGCGCATACTATATTTCTAACGCATTACAAAATCAAATGAAGAGATTGAGTACATGTCATGAGTTCCATATTCAAGCGCAATGGGATCTCTCATGTATGCTATGGTTTGCACATGCCCAGATTTAGCACATACAATCAGTTCAGTAAGTACATATATGGCAGGTCCTAGTAAAGAACATTGGAGGGCTGTTAAATGGGTTTTCAGGTATCTACGAGGCACTAGTGATGCTTGTTTCAAGTTTGGAAAAAATAAAGACAAAGTCATTGGGTACATCGATTCTAATTTTGCTGGAGGCCTAGATAGAAGAAGATCTCTAACAAGTTATGTCTTCATTGTTAGAGGTAGTGCCATTAGATTGAAAGCCACCTTACAACACACAATTGCTTTATCAACTACTGAAGCTGAGTATATGGTGATTATTGAAGCTTGCAAAGAAGCAATTTGGATGAAAGGGCTCTATGGTAAACTTTGCAAAGATCTACAAATTTGTACGTTGTTTTGTGATAGTCAAAATGGTATATTACCCACGAATGATCAAATGTTTCATGAGAAGACAAAACACATTGATATACGATATCACTTTGTTCGTGCTATCTTTGCCCGAGGTGACATTGTTGTGAATAAGATCAACAGTCACAACAACATTGTAGATATGATGACCAAGTCCCTTACTACAATCAAGTTTGATTATTGCTTAGACTTGGTTGGTGTTCATTGTTGATGACTACCCTTTTGGAGGGGTTTTGTGGAAGAGGTGAAGCTCTTGTTGAACAAGAATTTGTGCCAAGGTGGAGATTGTTAGAGTTGTGACCCAAATTCTAGTTTGGGCTATTTAAATCCTTTTGGAACTCTACTTCTCTTTTTGGATATGTGTTGAGGAGTAGAAAACTCAGTTTGAGTAGAATTTCTTTCTATGCAGATTCTCTTTGGAAACAAGTCTCTTATCGCTATAAATAGATACAAGGGATTAAGGGTTTATTCATTCAGTTGTAATCTTTTTTTCTACATAGTGAACGTTTCTCCTCCTCTGCCCGTAGTTTTTCCCTTTTGGGCTTTCCATGTAAAATCTTGGTGTTATTTTTCTTTTCTTCGTTTGAGTTTATTTACTTATCCCGTCATTATTGTCTCGATAGTATAACAAAATCAAACATTTTGATTAAAGGCAAGCAATTCAAATGTTAAAAAGATTTTACTCTATAATGTATTCCCTTTATTATACAAACATTAGAACACTTTATAACAAAATAAATTTATTAATTTAATGGAACGTTGAGTCCTAGCCCTTTGTTTTACCGTTAGTAAGTGGTACTTCTTTAAGGGCCTTGTTAAGAAATTAAGTTTTTGTATATACAATTCGTGCAACCATTTAAAGTTTAATTATTAATGTATTGTATTTTTATAATCGAAAGTATGAAAACATACTAACCCGAACTGCAATACCAGACCTTAGTCATTGTTATTTGTTCATCTTGGATTAAAATCTAGGGCATGTCTTAAGATTTTTAGACAACATGCAAAATAATCCAATGATATTTAAAGTAAAAATACAATGCAGAATATCGTAAGGAAAATCAAACATAAACAAAAACATTATATTGTATTGTCGGATGGACTAGGAAACGAAATTTTGTTGAGACTTGTATAAACAGTCTCTTTATGATAGATTCATCCATCCATGGTGCTAGAGAATGTTGCACGTTTATCTCCCAAGATACAACAACAAAAGTTCACTGTAAGAAACACAATATCAGTGAACAAAGAGAATTCAACTAAGCACTCTTCTATCACCAAACTGAATGAATATGAGAGGTAGAAAGTTGGACTTTCTTGTGTTGTATCAAATGAAAAATTTGTTATCTTATTTATTTTCAAAGAGGAGAGGAGAGTTTCAAAGGATAGCAGTTGAAGAGACTTGAAGAATTAAAGGTCTACTGGAAAAATAAAGAGCCACATGCTTAAATATTTGAAATTAAATTACATTATCCAGAATATTCTAAATTATTCTACCTTTGGTACACCAAGAGAAAGTCTTCCGTTGAGGAATAAAAGCTTTACATGGGTTAAATTTCAACAAGTTATTTAAGCTCAATTGATCCAGACATTTCTTGTCACCCACTCGTTCAACCTTTTTTCTGTAAGGGTTAATTACCCCATTCGTATATGAACTATACCAAATTTTCACTTTCATATAATTATTTTTTTCTCCATTTCATACATGAACTTTGTTCCCGTCAACGAAATTACCCTTTTCCATCATGGAAGCTGACGTGTCCCGGTTGGCCCATACATATTCTAACATGTGACATTTTTAAAAAAAAAATCCCCTTCCCTCTTTTCATTAAATTGAAAACAAATAAGAAAACAAATCTAGGGATTTAGCATCATCGAGGTTTTGAAGGAAGAAAATTGCAGGTCTGCAGAAAGTTTGAATGAAACATTGTAGCTATTTTAGCTTTATTTAGAGTTTTGATTTAACTTTTCGTGTTTTATTTTAGGGTTTTGTTTCAATTTCTTTGAGTTACAGTTTAAATATATTCAAACTCAGCAGACCATGTCGTCATTTTCTTCAAACTTCAAAATTGAATGTGATTGCAGGCAAATGACTAAAATTCGAACTTCGAAAAAGGAATTAATCAAAGGCCAAAGAATTTTTGTTTGCCCAAGGTGGTTTGAGGTAAATGAGTTTGTTTATATTTTTTCTTTCGAACGGGTTAAATTTCAAAAAAGGAATTAACCAAAGGCCACCGATTTGAATGGGTTACTGTAATTATTTGTTGTATGTTTTTAGAAAGATGGATGTAATTTCTTTCGTTGGGTTGATGACAACGATGAAGACACACATAGAAAGAATATGCTTTTGGAGGCGATTAGTGAAAATAACATGTTGTTGAGGGAGAATCGAGAATTAAAGATTGTCCAATTAATGAAGTGTAAAAAAGATTTTGTGTTAGGGACATAGATTGTTCAAAATTGTTGTAGGTGGAGGAAAAATTGAGGAAGGCAAAGTGCGAAGCTTTCATGTACAAGATTGACTTGCTTTTTTGCTTCATTTTTGGTGTAATATACTCCATTAGTAATGGTTAGGAAAATATGGAGTTAAGGAAGAATTTACATTTTGTAATGGTTAGTTTGTGTTGGAAATTTCTATTTGGTTTGTTGTAATGATTAATCAATGTTGAAACTTTACATTTGGCTGGTTATCTATGTTAAAACTTTACATTTTATGTAATGGTTTACATTTGGTAGGTTGCAATGGTTAATATATATTGAAACTTCACATTTGGTTGTTTTGTATCCTTTGAAGAATGAAAAAATACATTTCAAACTAAACTTTCATAGTTATGAGTTAAGTTAATCTGCTACAAAATACCAGTTCAACATACATTCAATAACTTGACAGTACAAAAAGTATTTTAAAAGTTTAAGTGATCATAGACTACTTTGTTTGACATGAACAAAATAGAAAATGATAAGCTCATCTCACTTCTAGGGTTGTTTCCTCTTCAACACCCTTTCTTTGACATTAACATCATATATTTTTCTTTTCTGCTGAATAAGTTCATTCCTAGATGGTACAATCCTAGACTGTTTGCCCTTGCTTTTGGCCTGCACATTTGGTGGTTTGATTTTTGTTCAACTGCAGTTGGTGCTGATCTTTGTATAAGTATATCTTGATTGAGCTTTGTAGTGGCAGATTTAACATTTTTCTTAGAGGAAGATGGCTTGGTAGTTTTTTCAGCTGGTGAAAGACTAGCAATTCGAGCACTTCTCCTTTGACTTCCCTACAATTTTATCTTCAAAATATCAAATTATAATATTGTGAACTATTGAAAGTAATAATTAATTTCAACATTGTCTTATTATCACCTGGGGACTTGTTGGAGTATTTGATGGTTTTGGCCTCTTTTGTAAATTTGGTAGAGTGACAGATGGATTAGGAACTTGGTCCTACAGTTAAAAAATTAAATTCATTATAAACATTAATCAACTGAATTTTAAAAATAAAAGGAAATTCAAACTTCACTTACACTTGCCCTCTTCTATGAATTTGGTGCAAAAGCAAATGGATTAGAAACTTGGTCCTATAGTTAAAAAATTACATCATTACAAACATTAATGAATTGAATTTTAAAAATGAAAGGAAATTCTAATTTCACTTACATTTGCCCTTGCCCTCTTATGTGAATTTGGTGCAATAACAGATGGATTAGAAACTTGGTCCAACAGTTAAAAAACTACACTAATGTAAAACATTAATGAACTGAATTTAAAAAATAAAATAAAATTCTAACAACACTTACATTTGGTGCAATAGCAGATGATTTAGGAACTTGGTTTACATCTAAATTGGTTGGAAATGTCTCAGTTTGAACCTTTAGTTGACATTTAACAAACCCGACCCAATATTCAGTAACTAAAGAAACCAAATCTAATATTCAATAACTAAACAAAATTGAAAGGAAATTAAACGTACATTCAGTTGTGGTTGTTGTTGTTTACTTGGACATTTCCTAGAGTTATGGCCTTGTTTATAACATAGAGTACACCTCATCTTGGTGCCTCTTCGAGAAAGTCTTGTTCTACAACTACTTTCACATTTTTCTTTTCTTCTATTTTTTTGGCCTACTTGACATTTTCTCCTCAATAGGTAGCTCAAGAGGCCCCATGTTTATTTTTTTGCCAGAATTTATCACCAGGAAATACGAGAAAAAATATATATAAATTGCTTCATTGACTTCTTTCTTGTACAAATGGAAGACATAATCATGAATTGGATCCCTTCTAAATAGAATCACAAATATTGCATGGGGGCAGGGCATACCACTTAGATCCCATGCCCTGCAACTACATCTTCTTTCGTTAATGTCCACGACATAAGTATCAGTCCCCCACAACACCTTATATCCTTCAGACCCATTCCAATTCACATGGAAGTAAGAACTTAGCTCTTTATTTGCTTCCAACTTTTCCATAATTTTAGGACCAAACTGTGATTTCTAGGCAGTTGTTTTCATTTTATTCGTTACAATCATATTCATCACATAGTGTCTAATATGTTCATGCATGGAAATAATGGACATGAACCTAGATTGTAAAATAACAGCATTAAAAGCTTCTGCAAAATTATTGCCAACTACATCAGAGTGACATTGTGTGAAAGAAAAAGCTCTACTCTAGTGCACAGGGTCCTTCAACAACAAAGATTCTAAAGTTTTTCCTTTCAATTCACCCAACTTACTTGAATGATCATAAAAGTCAGATTCATTGGTGAACTTACAACAATATCAAAACAACTTTTGTAATCCAACACATGTGTGCTTTTTTTCTATTTGCATATAAATGCCTTGCACAAAATCGATGCTTCACAGTGGGTATAGTCAACATAGCTTCTTCAATCAAACCCTGAAAACAAAAAACATTAAAAACTTATAATTAAAGTTTAAAAGATCTTATTTATGTAACTAAAAAACTAAATTAAATGTAATTTAATTACCTTTTGTTGATCACTCATTATTGTAAATCCAGTACCATCCCCAAATTGCAAATCATGCTTCAAGTTATCCAAAAACCACCTCTAACTAGATCTATTTTCTTTATAAACAATAACCCAAGCAATAGGAAAAATCTGATCATTTGTATCTCTTCCAACAATTGTTATTAGTTCTCCATTAAACAGACCCTTCAAGAAACATCCATCTAAATTCACAATAGGCTTACAGTATGCTATAAAAGCTTCTTTTGTTGAACTAAAGCATACATAAATCCTTTTGATGATCTTATTGTGATTAGGACTAGGTCTCTCAACCATTAGATCTACAGTACTGTAACCCCCTTGACCTGGCCCAAAAGCTAGACTGAACCGAGCGAGCTACATTAGGTTTGCCGAGACAAACCCAAAATAATTACTTAAAAATGGTCCTTTTATTTTATCTTATCTAAATGCATAATTAAATCCTAGGGTGATCATGCTAGTAACGGTGAATTTGACAATTAAATCGGGCGTCGAATTGACATCCAATTGGACAAGATTGCATTTTAGGGACCAAATTGCAATTTTAAAAAATTATGAGGACTTCCTTTAATCCAAAGTTACCAAAACTCAATTAGTTAGGTTTTATGCATTTTGGTTAAATCTCAACTTAAAATAAACATCCAAACTCATTTAATTGCATGATCAAGAAATAGAGACTAAACTACAAATATCCAAACTTCAGAAAGCATATTCAAACCCGCGATAGGAGTTGTCCACCAGCTATAAGCATCCCCTGAAGCAAAGATACTATACATCTCAACTTACGAACATCTGTACACTCCATCTGTCCAAGAATCCTCTCAGTACTGGTGAACCACTCCCCAGCTACCTCTGGAGCTAAACCCCTAAACTCGATACCTCCCAAACTATGCAAACGCTCCAATAGAAGTCTCGTATTAACAACCGCCGTAGGTGCCGGTGTAGGTACTTGCACTCCAGCTATAGATGCCTGAAATGCTCTAGTCATCGCCTAGATCAACAGTGTCATATCCCTAAAAACTGGTCCTTGCGGTGCCTAAGGAACACCACCCTCAACTCCAGCACCAACAAGAGGAATTGGTGGTGGAGGAGGTAACTCATCGTTATGTCCATCCACAATACTACCCATATAAGCTCTCGTCTTTCGTCTCGATCCCATTTCTCAAAAATATGAGTGTAAAGCATGTTAATGCAAGAAAACAAAACAATTAGGCCAGCTTGAAGCGAAAATCCAAGTCACACATGTTTCAAAACAAAAATCATTTTACACTTGTAATATAAGGCAATGTGTCCCCAAGCTTTTACCCCAACATAGCACATTTCAAACATAAACACACAAAATCATATACCGTGCATGCTATTCAACAAATTCATTCAGCAACAATACATCAAACAACCATAACCCACCTCTCAACAATCAAAACCTAGCTTTGATACCACCAAATGTAACCCCCTTGACCCGGCCCAGATGCCAAACTGAATCGAGCGAGCTATATTGGGTTTGCCGAGACAAACTTGAATGAATTACTTAGTAAATAATCCTCTTTTTATTTTATCTTATCTAAATGTATAATTAAGTCCTAAGGTGATCATGCTAGTAATGATGAAATTTATAATTAAATCGGGTGTCAAATTGATATCCAATTGGACAAGATTGCACTTCAGGGACCAAATTGCAATTTTAGAAAATTATGAGGACCTCCTTAAATCCAAAGTTACCAAACCCCAATTAGTCAGGTTTTATGAATTCTGGTTAAATCTCAACTTAAAATAATCATCAAAACTTATTTAATTGCATGATCAAGAAATAGGGGCTAAACTACAAATATTCAAACTTTAGAAAGCATATTACCAGAATTAACTAACTGCGTACTGGTACACTTACATCCTGTATTGATACAAGTTTAATTTACAAAGGGTATCGGTACGGTCCTCAAGCGTACCGATACAGTTGTTTGATATCAAAAATAGGGGATTCTAGTGGCTAAATGGAGTACCGATACGATTGCCCATATACCAACACTAGTTGTAATTTTAGCTATACGTACCGATACGGCTACAATGTGTACCGATACGCCTATGCAATTTTGCACAAATTTGAGCCAAGACAGACCCCGCTTACCGATCCTTGAGGACCCGTACCGGTACAGACTGGCATGTAATGACCTCTTGGTTAAACATATAACACTTTGGCTCAATCTAACATACTCCAAACATCTCACAAACATCATAAAACATTCTAAAAACATTTCCACAATCATATAGGCATGGTAGATGATCATTCACATCAAACAAAACCAAGCAATGGTCCTATAGGCATGATCTCTACCCAAGCATGCAAATCATATCCTAACCCCTCAAAGCAAGTCTTAAAACCTCATACAAGTCCAAAACATCAAATGCAACTTGCTAAACCAGGGAGTAACCAAAACAACCATCCCAATTACAACTTGGTCACATTGCCTCTTATTACTACATTGTATTTATAAAACCATACTTGAAATTGCTTCGCCCTTGGATTGCCTCTTGCTTCCAAAAATGTTGCATTGATGAGAATGGAGTGCGTAAGCTTATAAGCTTAGCGGGGGAATCTCAAAAACACTCATCAATGTATTTAAAACCATTTTGTTTCCAAATAAGTATTATAGCTCATGTCAAAACATCTCATGCTTCTATAGTCTTTACAAATATGCACTTTTAAACAATTGCGACACATGTATCATGGATTTCTAGCGTAATCCTCAATTTAAACTTTCTCATGCTAAAACCTCAAAATAGAAAGCTTAAAGAGCATCGTATAAACCATATTATACAAAATATAATCCATTTATCATGATACATTATATCATATATTGACATTCAAGTGGCCCAAAAACCATTCAATCTATTTAAAAAACACATCAGATACACTGATTTCCCAAGTGGTTCCTTCGACCACTTCACATACATCCTCGAACCAGAGCATGGCACTACTACCCCTCAACAATTATGATGTATAAATCCACCAACGGGAGAATTGGCACACTCTTAACCCCTCGACTGCTGTGGTTCTCATGGTGGAGCATGGCACACTCTTGACCCCTTGACACACATGAGGCAACTTATTATAGTGCACTTTAACCCCTATGGCTAGCCAACTATATTCGATAACTTTTAATCTTAGCCACTTGCCAATATACTCTATAAAACCACATTACCTCACTGTTTTACATATGCATCAAATCAAACCAATTTCCAAGACATTAAATCATGTATTCCAGTATTCTCAAAACTCTTTTCATAAACCATTTGTCATACTCAATAATCATCACATATGATCATTTGCAACATCTTTCATTTCTAAAACATGCATATAACAGTAAGTAATCAAAACCATAAACATGTGCTTGAGATTTTATTTTGCAAAATCGAAAATGAGAGCGAGATCAACCAATACTTACTTTCGAGCTTAGACAAATGTTTCAAAGTTAATCTAAACTCCCAAAAATCATCTTCAAACCTTTTAAAAGCAGTAAACCACGTTTCCACTCAACGACAGCTCAACGCTCCATGAGCCGATGCGAAATCAAGCTTTCAAAGCCTTTTAAACCTTTACAAAAGATATAGTATCCGTCTTGTAATGCCCCAACTTTAGGGCTTAGCGGTTTAGTGGGTTATTAGACGGTCCGATAGACTAGAGTAGAGATTCGAGTCAGTTTCGAGATCGTATATTTTTGGTGTGGGAAAAATTATGGAAAAATACTTAAAAATCATTATTAATTATGTATTTAATAATGGCATAATCAATTTTGAAAAATGAGTTTTTGAAGATGGACATTTTGATTAGTGACCAAAATGAAAGTTTTGAGAACTGTGATTTTCTAGTGACTAAAATGAAAAGGGTCAAATACTTAGAATCTTTAAGGAGCTATTTTACTAATTGGTTTCTGATGATTTCTCCCTTAATTTAATTGATTTTAACATGTGTTTTAATTAATAATTAAAGAGGATTTTGTTAAAAAGTTAGTTATCTCTTCTAAAACAAAAAAACACGTCATTTTCTCTCAACTTTTTCCTCTCCATTCTCTCCTCAGCCAAACACTTAGATTTCATCAAATTTTCAAAGGTGAGGTGGTTTCTAACTTGATTTTATTGTTTCAAATTGTTTTATAATGATTGTTTACACAAAATCTTACAATAATCTTGTGTTTTCTTAGCTTTTCACAAATCAATTGAGGGAGAAATTTCACAATAGGGGTAAGGTCTGAGATCTCCTCTATTGTATGGTTCTTTACTGAAATTCCCAAGCATTTGATCCTTGTTTTTGTGTTTCTAAACTGATATTGATGATTTTCTAATGATTTAATGAGTTCTTGGGAGAAATGATTTGATTCGCGAATTGGATCTAATTTCCATTAAGTAATGGTGATTTGATTTATATTTTGGATGTTTAATAATGTTGATAAGTGATTTTTATCAAGGGAATCCCGAAACTTAAGAGTCTATATTTGTTTAGGTTCTAGTTTTGAGGTTTTGTGGTGTTTTTGTGGTTGTAAGGTTGCTGGAGGTAGTAGCTTGTTTTGGATCTGTTTGTAGATGTATTTTGATATTGGAGATGATGTTAGATTGATAGATGTTGGTTGGGTTGTGAATCGAAGTGTTTTGGTTATGTTTTCAGTTGTTGTGGAGGGTTAATTGTGAGAGTTTTGTGGAAACCCGAGAAAGATTGTGGTTGCTGTGTTTAGAATGTATTATGATGCATTAATCCTCTGTTGTTTTATGGTAAAAATAAGGGAGGTTGATCCGGAAGTGATTAGTGAAGCGTTGGAGGCTTCAGATACTTGATATCGCGTCGGCAAATCGAGGTTTAATGTATCGATGAGTGAAATTGGGGATTCCAACTTTGGAATGTTTTAAAGGTGGTTTTTGGGAGTTTAGGTATAGCTTGAAACGCTTACCTAAGCTCGGAAGTAAGTAAAGTGATTTTACTCTCTCGGTCGTGCTAGTAGGAAATGGTTTTATGCACTTGTTTTGATTTACATGATACCTACTGTTTAAGCATGTTTTAAAGTATTTGATATACTGTTTTTGAGCATGTAATGCTGAATGATGCACATGGTAAGAGGTCCTTGTAAGTATGGTTTATACTTGGGTTTTAAAGCATGGTTGTTGCTTGGAAAAATGGCATGGTTTAATGCTTGTTAAAAACAGTGAGGTAAATGTTAAAATGGTTAATTATATTGGCAAGTGATGTGGTTTTAAAATTGTTATCGGATATAGTTGGCTGGCCATAGGATTGAGTGCACTGTAAATAGGTCACCTTGGATGTTGAGGGGTTTATATTGTGTACCGAATACTCCATCCAAGTACCTTAACGGTAGATGGGTTTAACGGTACCAAATACTCCCGTTAGTGGGTTAAGCATCTAACCGATGAGAGGGATTGGTATCGCTGTGGGTTGTGATTGTACCCGATTGTTATTGTACCTGGTTGTTATTGTACTGCGATTGTGATTGTATCGCTATTCCAGTTGAGATAGCTTGAAGTGTTGGGTTAACACTTGTTGAATCCGTGTATCGGATGAACTCTTTTGTTGTTGGACTTGTTAAATAATCACTTGAAAGCCAATATAATTGTTAATGTATCATTGAAATGTTTTATGTTGTATAATGTGATTTATACATGTTTCTCCTTAAGCTTTACATTTGGTAGTAGTGTATGGTAAGGCTTAAGTAAAGGGTTAGCAATGTGACTTGCTGTTGATTAATGATACATGTAGCATATGGTTTAATATGCTGATTTTTAATGATGTAAAGTGCATGTTTTAAATGAGGCATGATGTTTTAAAGGATGGTTTTAAGTGAATGGTTTTAAATGCATTGGTGGTGTTTGTTTTTGAGCATTCCTCACTAAGCTTAGTGTGCTTACGCTCTCATTGTCCATCAATGCAGATAATTGAAGTCCCGGAAGGCAACAAGAAGCAAGGGGATCTTGACCAGACTTGTGTCTAAAGTATGTTAAAGACTAGACTATAATGAATAAGGGCAATGGGGTACTTGTTTTGGTTTTGGGAGATGTTATGTTGAACTCCCTGTTTGAGCATGTTTCTTTTGGTTGCTCTTGGGTTGTAAATGGCCTTTAAGGATTGTTTTGATGCTGGTTTACCTTTTTGCTATGTTATTTGGATGGAAACTAGGAAGCATGCCTATAGAATTTCTTTTGATACATAGATGCCATGTTAAGATGCTAAGTTGTGTAGTTTGGATGCTTGTGGTATGCCTTGTATGTTGGTGTTGTGTTTTAAGCATGTTGGAATGGTTTGAGGATGTTTTTGGATTGAAAAACCAGCAAGTTGTGACATTACAGGTCCAGGCGTACTGATACGCGGGGGACCGTATCGGTACGGCTGGGCATATTCTGGCCTGAGGGATCGGTACGTGTAATGGAGTACCAGTACGCCCAGGAAATTTTGGCATGGTGTACTGATACGGGGAATGGAATATCGGTACACGTTTTAACCTCTGGAATTACACTTTTTTAACCCAAACCCGTGTACCGATACCCACATAAACGTACCGGTATGGATGTTAAACGATTTAAAAGTTAGGTAAGTTTGTTATTGCGTATCGGTACTGGCGGTGGTGTACCGGTACGGTGCGTATTTATGCGTATCGGTACGGTAACACCTGTACTGATACTCGTGGCTGACTTCTGTTAATGTCAGCTTGGTAGTTTTGCATTCTTTGTATCTTAGTCCCTGAAACTTCACAATGCGATTGTATGCGATAGAATGATCGATTTGAGCTGAATTCGGGATGAATGTTCAGAACCTGACCAATTAAAGGTTGGTAACTTAAAAGTGAGTTTTAATTCTGTAATTTTTTATTTTACATTTTGGTCCCTGAATTGCAAATGTGACCAATTGGATGTCAAATTGATGCTCGATTGAGATGAGGTTAATTTTGAAGTCTGCATGAACATGTAGGATTAATAATTGGCATCTATATAAGATAAAAGGAAAAAAGGACTGGGTTTCGTTGTATCTCTCCGGTTTGCTTCGGCAAACCAAATGTAGCTTTCTCGGTTCGGTCTGGCAGCTAGGCCGGGTCAAGGGGGTTACATTTGGTGGTATTAGAGCCAGGTTAGGTTAGTTTAGGAAGTTGTTGTATTGTTGCCGTGAGTTATGCTCTGTTGTTTGATTTGTACAGTGATTGTTATATGTACGTTGGTTGCTATGTGTCAAGGCCATCCCTTATTGTATTGCGATCCTGCCTTGACAAGCCCGTTCAGGACCGAGCAATGGTGGACCGAGCGATGATATGAGCAATCCCCGAGGAGCTACTAAGTCAAGGATGCATGTTAAGATGCTTTGGCAAGACGATGAAGGCCCTATCCAGAAAGTGTCCTCATTTGGGACGAAACAACGTCTACTTACGACATTCTTGATAAGTTTATTTAGCTCTTTAGGGGTAAGTGGTCTTGTGTCGGGTCTCCACTATCCCCCTCGCCTGGGCTAGCGACTGAGCTTCCTTGGTGTAAGTGACCTACTCCTAGGCCCATGTGGGGCCTAGGTGTGCGGGCAGTACGGCCTAGTGGTTGGCGCACTGTCTCCTCGGGAGAAATACCTAGGGACGATTTGGGGCCATAGGGCCCCATATCGCGCTTGTGGCTGAAGTACGAGGTTAGAGTGCAGTTATCGCTAGGCCCTGCGGGATTTGAAACTCTAAAGCCTTAGCGCATTGTGACCCTGAGAAGGCTAGACCGAGATAACTCCTTGAACCAAGGGGGCATGAGAAAAGGCTGACTTGTCTGGGTAACACCCATTTCAAGTGCCGCACGGCTTGCCAACCGAGTAAAAGGGGAATGTCAGTGACACATGGTATCAGAGGAAGAAAACGATGGGACAATGTAGTCATGTGACGGTGGTGTTTGGTTATGACTTTTGATATAGTGGTGCATATTTATTGACCAAACGCCATAGTGCTCATGTGCCAACTTGAACATTGTGAAGCTTTATTCAGTGGCTGTGGTGCGTGGTGACGCCAGATGGATGTGTAGCAAAATAAGAGTTGGACTATTTGTGGATCAGTTGGTCTCACACCAAGCGCTCCCACAGGTGGAGTAGTCAGGGTGGATCATCATAACATGTAAAAAAGACGAGACTTTTTTTCTGTGCACAGAGGTGCTGGATTGTGGATTCTACGCCAAGCGCTACGGTAAATGGAGTAGGCAGGGTCGAATGATAGTAAACCAAGCACTCTTTGGACTAGAGTAGGCAGGGTGAGGGACTACGCCAAGCGCTCCCATGTGGGGAGTAGGCAGGGTGGTCGAATCTTACACCAAACGCTTCTCTTCAAGGAGTAGGCATGATGGTGTAAAGTCACGCCAAGCGCATCCATAAGTGGAGTAGACAGAGTGGTCTAGCTTCACGCCAAGCGCCCTGTGAGGGTAGACAGGGTGGCTAGAATCTACGCCAAGTGCTTTCGCGAGTGGAGTAGGCAGGGTGACTCCCTCTAATGCTAATTGATCAAGACCTAGTCAAGGCGTAAAGGTGTCTAATGGTGGGTTTTGGCATGGTAGTGCCGATGTGTTACATTAGTGAAGTGGCATATATGGATCCTTGCCCGGTGGTGCTTATTGCAAAATTGTCGTGGAGTTAGTGTACACGTGGTGCCTGTCATTAACCACGATAATTATCCTAGCGCAGTGGCACATGTGAATTAGAGCACAATGGTGCTCATTTGTTCGTTGCAGGTGTAGCATTGTTGTCAGCTGATCGAAACAGTGATCAAGTTGAGGCACAAAGAAGCGCGAGAACTTTAGTGGATAAGATTGACCTTTGCAAAATAGTGCTTGTCCATGATTTGTGACACAAGCAATATTTCTGGTTGCTTTAAAGGCTCGTTAATGGCTGCTTATAGAACATGATGAATTGTGTATTCCTCGTAGCACGGTGGCATAAATTCTAGCAATATGGGGATGCTTACGTGCCACTCGAGAGGAGAATCATTCCCTATGGTGGTTATCGGTAATAGTGATGTTTATTTTGATACAGTGCATTGTGTCGGTAACCTTTGCTTATTGATGATTGTTTTTGTTAGCACAAGGGCGTGTGCAGCCTGGAACATAAAATGTGCTTATTTTGTTAACCTAACATATTGGTGCTTGGTTGTTGCTTAATTATCTCTTTCCAGATGAAAAGAGAATTATGTGCAGATAGATATAGATTGTTACAATGGGTAGTCATGGGTCGCAGACTAACCCTCGAGGGAAGAGTTAAAGACAACTTGAGACAGTTACTATAATTACTTTGTGTTTGGGGGGATCAATGCGGTAGAGTCGTGTTCCTCAAGGTTTTAGATTCGCTCATTGATAAAATCAAGGGATTGTGATAAGCTCGTTTGTTATGGGAGTACTTTGGTACAATGTGATTGTCTAAAGGTGCAGGACAAGACTCTTAGGACCTCGAACTATTTAATGAAGTGGTCAAAGGATCGTGGCGATCGCTATATGCTGGAAGGAGTTGCCCCTCTCAAAACATAATAGAGTAAAAGGGAGTGCCGAGTTATTGGTATACTCCCTCCTGTTGATGTGGACTCTTTTAGCGGTGGACGCACCATGGGTTTGCGAGGGAAAATCTGTTACATTGTCAAATGAAATCAAGGAGCCTAAGAGGAATGCTTTCCATAGCTAATAATTTGTCCATAAATGGCAATTTTCTCAAGACACATTGGGTCTTAGGGTAAAAAGAACTGTGTTGCGATGTGGCAGTTTGGACTAGATTTTTCGGCAATAGATTGCAAATATGGGATGACAAAGGTTGTGCGAGTCAATGCGGTTTTATCCTGGATAGTGGAAAAAAAACTCCTTTGGCACGAAAATCTTCCTTTGATGGGGATGTTGGCTATGGTAAGGCAAAATGCTATTTGTAAAGCTAGCCGTTTGGGTAAGAAACACAAGGGTAGTATAACATGGTAATGTGGGTGTATCTGAGAAAAGCTCTCCTCAGCAGTTCCTTCACAAGCAGAGCCAAAAAGTGAGCATTGGGACAGACAAGCTCGAGGGGTATGTGGTGATAGTTCAAGTACAATTCGAATTTCATCCAAGTGTTACAAAATCCCCAATATGGAAAGTGGTGATATGTTCTACTATCGACAAGATACTTGGTGGGGCGCGCTAATAAAGCCATGGATTAGGTCAAAACAATGTATGGACCGAGAGATCAGAAGCAAAACTTGGTTACCATGGATATGTCAGTGTTACCAAAAAAAAGAGAAATGTGGCAGTCAAGGAGTTTACAAGCACCTCCCAGAGAGATCTGAAGCAAAACCTGGTTACCATGGATATGTCAGTGTTACCAAAAAAAGGAGAAATATGGCAGTCAAGGAGTTTACAAGCATATCCTAGAGTTTGGTAATACGGAGCGTGAGTTGCAATGGGGGACGTACTAGAGAGCCCCATGCTAACTTGTAAGGTACATTTCATTTTATTATTATGTAATTGAACTAACCAATGTCGTGGTCAGTTTTCTCTTTGTGTGTGTTATGAAGGCAAGTATTCTTATTAATTCCTTGAGGGATGTGGGGAAATTGATTAAAGAACCCGACAGTTTGGCAGGTGTCAAAAGCCCTGGTCGTATGCAGCAGAGATAAATGTTAGCTTCATGTAATAAAGAAGGACACGACACAAATATCACACCCGTTTGTAAAAGATGATGTCTGTGCAGGAACAATGATTCTGTGTGTGTTGACATAAATGGTGACAATGTGAAAACGTGGAGCGAGTACTGCCCCAGAGAGGGAACACACCCAAGTACTGGGACGTCGACACAGGGTGGTGGGTCGATAGACCCTAGTCGGTTTAAGGAACTTGAGGCCGTAGTGGCTGCCATGAGAGCTATGGCATCAAATGATCGACTTTGAGCAATGGAGGAAACAAAGCAAGAGTTGACCCAAGCTATCAAAGGTTTTGGTAATGAAGCCAAAGAAGCATTAAGTCATATGAAGTTCGAACTAGATGAGATCAAGGCTCAGGTTAACTTGATACAGATAGCTATGGGCAATTCAATGACAGCAGATAAGGGTCCAAGGACTAGGGTTTCAGAACCTCAGCGGTATGAAGGGAACATAGATGCTAAGGAGCTTGAAATTTTCTTGTTTGACAATGAGCAGTATTTTCAGTATACGTATACTAAAACAGATGAAGACAAGGTCTCGATGGCCTTGGTGTATTGAATAGGGGACGCTAAGTTGTGGTGGCGGTCTAAGTTTATTAATGGTGTTTGTTCTGTCAAGATATGGGAAGAGCTGAAGAAAGATTTAATGAGCTCATTCTTTCCTGAAAATGTAGAGTATAATGCTCAGAAGAAGCTAAGGGATTTAGCACATACAGGTTCTATTCGAGATTATATAAGAGAATAAAGAGGTCTTGATCCTACATGAGAATGCTTTACTGACTAGATGTCGTGAGCATATGGGGAAGAGTTTGGTATCCTACAGAAACCTAAGCAACACGTAGAGGGAACAAGTGAGACATCATTTTTGAAGTCCACGACACGAGACTAATGTTGCTATGATGTTTGTGGGGGTGCTGATACAGGTACATTTTGCTGGCGTGATAACAAGATGAACTTTTCTAATAAGTGGATAGTGGGGAAGACATAAGTAGATGGGGGAAACTAACTTACCCATGGAGTATAGGCCATGTGTGCCTAGAGATCAAATGTGTGCTTTTGTTCTTAATCAACAGTTATGTCTGTTACAAAAGGAGTGAAGGAGAAACGAAATAAAGGGGCAACTTGATTGGCTATTACAAGGGCCATAGGAGACCATTGAGAAGTTCTAGTCAGGGCATATGACCATCTACTTGCTACTGGAACAAGGCAAGGTTGTTCGAGAGAACATTGGTGTGCATTCACTTGGCAAATGGTACATGTATAATCGAGTAAGAAGAAAACCTCACGAGTAGATGATATTAGCTTGTTGTAGAGACTGCGTTCTCAAATAGTCAAAACACCTGAGGTATACATACAAAGGCATACCATGATTGGTGGTAGTGTAAGGCAATGTGTGCCAACCAGGTATCATACGAGACTTGTGTGAATATGTTATCATTGATAAAATTGCTTGTATATCTTATAATACAGGATGTATTGAGGAGAACAAAAGGCAATTACAATTCTATACGGTGTTGGCAACTAGAGATCATCTTTTCATTATTAAGCAACCAAGTGCAATGCGAGCATGTACTGGCAAATTTGGGTTAATATGATGATGTTTGTATGATGACACATTCAGTACTTTGAAGGTCTCGGTATGAGATGAGGCAAAGTTGGCAAAGATGCTTAACGCCAAGGAGCAAGTCATTGAGTGACGAGTCATAAAACGCTTGCTCATAGCCAGGTATGTTACTTTTGTATTTGCATAGGTTAATGGGCAGATCGTGGAGCACAAAGAAATTACAAGGCACATGTTCGAGCGGATCAATGGTTTGTTGTTTTTTTTTGCTCGAGCCACAATTGGAGTAAAAGTGGGGGAGCATGAATCTAGCACTCAACATGAAAGAAGTGGAACTGGGTCATAATGAGTCCATGGTCAGTCTAGACGGTTACGGATGTGCAACATAGTCAAAAAGAGATATAAAGAACCCAAGATCGAGGCTTGAATTATTTTCTTGAATGTTCAAATGGTGGGACTAGAAAAATGTATCAAATCGAGCACGAATCAAAGATGTGCTGCCACAGATGTCCATATCGGTTCATCAAGTGATGAAGAACTGGTATCAACATCAATGAGAACCATCCCTTCTTGGACTACATCGATGAGGCCATTGATAGAGGAAGTGGGGGAGAATGTCAAGGCCATCCCTTATTGTATTGTGATCCTGCCTTGACAAGCCCGTTCAGGACCGAGCAATGGTGGACCGAGCGATGATATGAGCTATCCCTGAGGAGCTACCAAGTCAAGGATGCAAGTTAAGGTGCTTTGGGAAGATGATGAAGGCCCTATCCAGAAAGTGTCCTCATTTTGGACGAAGCAACGTCTACTCACAGCATTCTTGGTAAGTTTATTTAGCTCTTTAGGGGGAAGTGGTCTGGTGCCAGGTCTCTACCATCCCCCTCGCTTGGGCTAGCGACTGAGCTTCCTTGGTGTAAGTGACCTACTCCTAGGCCTATGTGGGGCCTAGGTGTGTGGGCAGTGGGGCCTAGTGGTTGGCGCACTGCCTCATTGGGAGAAATACCTAGGGACGGTATGAGCTATAGGGCCCTATATCGTGCTCGTGGCTGAAGTACGAGGTTGGAGTGTAGCTATCGCTAGGCCCTGCGAGATTCGAAACTCTAAAGCTTTAGCGCATTGTGACCTTGAGAAGGCTAGACCGAGATAACTCCTTGGACCAAGGGGGCATGAGAAAGGCTGACTTGTCTGGGTAACACCCATTTCAAGTGCCGCAAGGCTTGCCAACCGAGTAAAAGAGGCATGTCAGTGACACTATGCACGGTGATTGATATATGCACATTGACTGCATTATGCCATGTTGGGGGGAAATTAGGGGTACCCATTGCCTTATTATTATAGTCTTGAAAATTGATTTTTGAGATGGAAGTCTTGGATCCTTGCTTGAGGTTGGCCTGACTATTTTGTTTTGAAATGATTATCATGCCCTAGATATATTTTAGCACGATGGGACCAAGGAGAGAGTTGTGATCTAGCATGATTGCTGTCGATGTTAGGCAGGATGATGGAGAAGTTGTACCTCCTTGAGGGTTGCCACCGCCCCCACCTAATCCAGTGGAGGGAGTGGAGTAAGTACCACCTACGCCAGCTGGGCCAGGGGTGGGTGATATGGCACCATTGATACAGGCCATGATCGGTGCTTTTTAGGCAGCAATTGCAGGTGCTCGTGTGCCAGCCCCACCGGTTGATGACAAGGTTTGCCACTTGAGCGTCTTCATAGCTTGGGCGGAGTTGAGTTTCGAGGTTTGTCGCCTGAGGCTTCTAAGAGTTGGTTAGCCAGTACCAAGAGGATACTGGGCCAGATAGGGTGCACCGATGAACGTAAGCTAGGTTGTGATGTTTCCCTGTTGCAGGGTGATGCCTATACATGGTGGACTACTACGATATCCGGTATGGCGACAGATGAGGTGACCTGAGAGTTCTTTTGTGAGGTTTTTCGGAAGAAGTTTTTGGGAGTTCGGTATCAGGATAAGAAGAAACGTAAGTTTATGGTATTGGTTCAGGGCAGTATGTCTGTTGCAGAGTATGAGGTGCAGTTTGTGAGGTTGAGTCAGTATACACCCGAGTTGGTTCCAGATGAGCGCAAGCGATGTGATCGTATTCGTTATGGGCTGGTGCAAGAAGTTAAGACCTATATGCTCGCTGCAGATTATACCGATTTTGATGTGTTGGTTTCGCGAGCCAAGGATGTGGAACTATAGGTCTTAACTTCTTGCAAGAGTTATAGGTTCTAGCTCGGGTAAGAGAGTTGCTGATTTGGGTTATAGCGATGGTCAGGCTAAGAGACACCGTGATAGGAGGTTTCGCCCAGAGCCGAAGCATGGCAGAGGTGTTGTGGTACGTGGTGTCCAGGGGCAGGAAGCCCAGGGTATAGCACCTTTTAGCACATGTTGGATATGTGGGTCTCGAGATCATTTGAGGCGAGATTGCCCGCGTTTGGCCCGGTAGGGTCAGGCACCTGCACCTATGGTGGCTAATGTTTGTTGGAGTTGTGGGTCAGGCGACCACTAGAGACATAATTGTTCATTGTTGGCTCGATGTGGGCAGGGTGCTGCACCTGTTATTGCTCCATAGTGGGGTCGTGGTCGTGGCTGCGGACCGTTTCAGCGTCGAGATGTGGGACAGAGTACTATAGCTCATACTGTTGCTATCCAGCCTGAGGGAGATGGACTGGCTAGGGTGTATGCGCATCGTGAGGGTCGCATTGACACCGATGTGATTACATGTACTTTTACCCTTAAGTCTCTGTCGTTGTATTCGTTGGTTGATTCTAGTTCTACTCATTCATACATTTTGAGTGAGCCTGCTGAGTTGCTTGATACATTTGTTGAAATTCTTAAAGTAGGTGTTAGAGTAACTAGTTCTCTTGGGGAGACAGTTGTGGTTAGGAGATTGTATCATAGGTGTCCGCTGATGGTTCAGGGACATGTGTTCGCCGTGGACTTGATGAAGTTACCATTCCATGGTTTTGATGTGATTTTGGGTATGGATTGGTTAACCGAACACCGAGCAGTGGTGGATTTTGAGACCAAACGGATATACTTGAGGTTGTCGGATGATTATGAGGTAGTGGTTGTTGGCGACAATGTTAAGTTTTTGTCCAATATTGTTTCAGCTTTAGAAGCAAGGCGAATGCTGGATTCAGGATGTCAGGCCTATTTGGCCTATGTTATGAATCCTGGATCAAAGGAGTTGAAGGTGCAAGATGTTCACACCGTATGTGAGTTTTTGGGTGTTTTTCCAAAAGAGATACCAGGGTTGCCACCTAACCGCGAGGTAGAGTTTGGCATCGAGGTCTTTGTGGGTACGGTACCAGTATCAATAGCTCTGTACCTCATGGCTCTGAAGGAATTGAAGGAGTTGAAGACTCAGTTGTAGGAGTTGCTTGACCGTGGGTTCATTAGGCCCAGTATCTCACTGTAGGGAGCGCCGGTGCTGTTTGTTAAAAAGAAAGATGGTACGTTACGGATGTGTATAGATTACCGGCATCTGAATAAGTTGACAGTAAAGAAAAAGTATCCCTTACCGTGGATAGATGATCTGTTTGATTAGTTCAGAGGAGCTTCTGTGTTTTCCAAGATAGATTTGAGGTCGGGGTACTACTAGTTAAAGGTGAAAGAGGTGGATATGCCCAAAATAGCCTTCTTTACGAGGTACGGGCATTACGAGTTTCTTGTGATACCGTTTGGTTTGACCAATGCTCCAGCTACTTTTATGGACCTGATGAACCGTGTGTTTCATGAGTTTTTGGACCAGTTTGTGGTTGTGTTTATCGATGATATCCTTGTATACTCCCGTACCGAAGAGGACCATGATAGACATTTGAGAATTGTGCTTCAGATGCTGTTGGCTAATCAACTTTATGCTAAGTTAAGCAAATGTGAGTTCTGGCTTAAGGAAGTTATGTTTCTCGGGCATGTTGTGTCGGCCGAAGGAATTCGTGTCGATCCGCATAAGGTTGAGGCTGTAATGGGTTGAAAGGAACCCAAGTCAGTGACGGAGGTTAGGAGTTTTCTTGGTTTGGCAGGTTACTACTGAAGGTTTGTGGAAGGGTTCTCTAGTTTGGCGGCTCCATTAACAAATTTGCTACAGAAGAATGTTTAGTTTGAGTGGACGGAGGATAGACAGCGAGCTTTTGAAAGATTGAAGGAAGCCTTGATGCGAACTCTGGTTTTGGTTCAACCAGAATCAGGAAAAGAGTTCGTTGTTTATAGTGATGCATCGTATGTTGGGCTTGGTTGTGTGTTGATGCAGGATGGTAAGGTAATGGTGCATGCATCTATACAGTTAAAGGTGCATGAGCGTAACTACCCTATTCACGATCTTAAGCTTGCAGCGGTTGTGTTTGCCTTGAAGATTTGGAGGCATTATCTCTATGGTGAGAAGTGTGTGGTTTATACAGATCATAAGAGTTTGAAGTATCTGATGTCACAGAAGGAGCTGAATCTTAGGCACCGTAGATGGTTGGAGTTGCTTAAGGATTATAATCTGACCATTGAGCATCATTCGGGGAAATCCAATATTGTGGCAGATGCTTTGAGTAGAAAAGCAATTGTGGAGTTGAGAGCCATGTTTGCTCGGTTGGGTGTGACAAATGACGGGGGTTTGTTGGCTGAGTTGCAAGTGAAGCCGTCCTTGACACAGATGATCAAGGAGAAACAACTGTACGATGGGGGTTTGGTACCGTATGTGGAAGATATCAGGGATGGAAATCCTACGGATTTTCATTTCAACGATGATGGGGTGTTCTGTTTCAAAGGTCGAATAGTGGTGCCTAAAGATGAAGAGTTGAGGCATACTATTTTGACTGAGGCACGCACTAGTCCTTTTGCTATGCATCCCGGTAGTACTAAAATGTATCGAGGGTTGAAGGAAGAGTACTATTGGGTTGGACTGAAGAAAGATGTGGCTGATTTTTTTGCTCGGTGTATGGTTTGTCAGCGGGTAAAGGCTGAGCATCATTTTCCTTCCGGGTTGTTTCAACCGTTGAGGATACCGGAGTGGAAGTGGGAAAGAATCACCATGGATTTTGTGTCTGGGTTGCCTTTGACGCCGACCAAAAAAGATTCTATCTGGGTGATTGTGGATCGGTTTACGAAGTGTGCACATTTTGTGTTAGTGCATACTACGTATACCTTGGACAAGTTGGCTGATTTGTACATCTCAGAGATTGTGCGTTTGCATGGGGTGCCAAAATCTATAGTTTCAGATAAGGATCTGCGGTTCACTACAAGGTTTTGGGTGAGTTTGCATCGTGCCTTGGGGACCCAGTTGAGTTTTAGTACCTCGTATCATCCTTAGACGGATGGTCAGTCTAAGCGCGTGATTCAGGTTCTCGAGGATATACTGAGGTGTTGTGTTATCGAGTACCAGGGTACGTGGGAGAAGCAGTTGCCGTTAGTGGATTTTGCTTACAATAATAGTTATCATGCTAGCATACAAATGGCATCCTATGAGGCATTGTATGGCAGAAAATGCAGAACGCCTATGTGTTGGGCAGAAGCGGGGGAAAAGTTTGTATCTATGCCTAATGTTCTGAAAGGTACAACCGAAAAGGTAAAGTTGATATATGAGCGCTTGAAAGCAACCGCCGATCGCCAGAAATCCTATGCGGATTTGAAGCGTATGGATATATAGTATGCTGTGGGTGATAAAGTGTTTTTGAAGATGTCGCCCTGGAAGAAGATGTTGCGTTTTGGGCGGAAAGGGAAGCTTAGCCCGAGGTTCACTGGACCATACGAGGTTGTTGAGCGTGTGGGTCCTGTTGCGTATCGTTTGAGGTTACCTCTGGAGTTGGGAAAGATTCATGATGTGTTCCATGTTTCGGTGTTGTAGAGATATAGGTCGGATCCATCGCATGTCATGCCGGTGGAAGAAATTGAGTTGAGATCAGATCTATCTTATGATGAGGAACTAGTGGAGATTCTTGATACCAGCAGTAAGGTGCTCTGTGGCAAAACAGTCGAGCTGGTTAAGGTGTTGTGGAAGCACCGCTGTGAGCGTAAGTCGGATATGTTGAATTAGTTTTCGCACCTATTTCCTCTAGGTAAATTTTGGGGACGAAATTTCTTAAGTGGGAGAGAGTTGTAACGCCTCGGTTTTAGGGCTTAACGGTTTAGTGGGTTATTAGACGGTCTGGTAGACCAAAGTAGAGATTCGAGTCGGTTTTGGGATCGTATATTTTTGGTGTGGGAAAAATTATGGAAAAATGCTAAAAAATCATTATTAATTATGTATTTAATAAAGATGAAATCAATTTTGAAAAAAGAGTTTAAGATGGACATTTTGGTTAGTGATCAAAATGAAAGTTTTGAAAACTGTGATTTTCTAGTGACTAAAATAAAAAGGGTCAAATACACAGAATCATTAAGGAGCTATTTTACCAATTGGTTTCTGATGATTTCTCCCTTAATTTAACTAATTTTAACATGTGTTTTAATTAATAATTAAAGAGGATTTTGTTAAAAAGTTAGTTATCTATTCTAAAACAAAAATCACATCATTTTCTCTCAACTTTTTCCTCTTTATTCTCTCCTCAGCCAAACACTCAGATTTCATCAAATTTTCAGAGGTGAGGTGGTTTCTAACTTGATTTTATTGTTTCAAATTGTTTTATAAGGATTGTTTACACAAAATCTTACAATAATCTTGTGTTTTCTTAGCTTTTCAAAAATCAATTGAGGGAGAAATTTCACAATAGGGGTAAGTTCTGAGATCTCCTCTATTGTATGGCTCTTTACTGAAATTCCCAAGCATTTGATCCTTGTTTTTGTGTTTCTAATATGATTTTGATGATTTTTTAATGATTTAATGAGTTCTTGGGGGAAAATGAGTTGATTCGCGAATTGGATCTGATTTCCAGTAAGTAATGGTGATTTGATTTATATTTTGGATGTTTAATAATGTTGATAAGTGATTTTTATCAAGGGAATCCCGAAACTTAAGAGTCTCTATTTGTTTAGGTTGCTAGTTTTGAGTTTTGTGGTTGTAAGGTTGTTGGAGGTAGTAGCTTGTTTTGGATATGTTTTTAGATGTTTTTTGATGCTGGAAGTGATGTTATATTGATAGATGTTTACTGGGTTGTGGATCGAAGTGTTTTGGTTATGTTTTCTATTGTTGTGGAGGGTTAATTGTGAGGGTTTGGTGGAAATCCGAGAATGATTGTGGTTGCTGTATTCAGAATGCATTATGATGCATTAATCCTCTGTTGTTTTATGGTAAAAATAGGGGAGGTTGATCCGGAAGTGATTGGTGAAGCGTTGGAGGCTTCGGATACTTGATATCGCGTCGGCGAATCGAGGTTTCACATATCGGTGAGTGAAATCGAGGATTCCAGCTTTGGAATGTTTTAAAGGTGGTTGTTGGGAGTTTAGGTAGAGCTTGAAACGCTTACCTAAGCTTAGAAGTAAGTAAAGTGATTTTACTCTCTCGGTCTTGCTAGTAGGAAATAGTTTTATGCACTTGTTTTGATTTACATGATACCCACTATTTATGCATGTTTTAAAGTATTTGATATACTGTTTTTGAGCATGTAATGCTGAAGGATGCACATGGTGAGTGGTCCTTGTAAGTATGGTTTATACTTGTATTTTAAAGCATGGTTGTTGCTCGGAAAAATGGCATGGTTTAATGCTTGTTAAAAATAGTGAGGTAAATGTTAAAATGGTTAATTATATTGGCAAGTGATGAGGTTTTAAAATTGTTATCGGATATAGTTGGCCGACCATAGGATTGAGTGCACTGTAAATAAGTCGCCTTGGATGTTGAGAGGTTTATATTGTGTACCGAATACTCTATCCAAGTACCCTAACGATATAGGGGTTTAACGGTACCTAATACTCCCGTTAGGCCGGGTCAAGGGGGTTACACGTCTCCCCTATTTTACCCACATGAAAATAGAGGATTAATGCATTTTTATGCATCTCTAAACACATCAACCCATCTCCCCAACTTCGCCTCACTGAAAACCATCAAACGCTTCCTTAAAACATCACCAAACTCAACCTAAACAAAGCTCAGCCAAAACCAAACTATTTTAACATCTTAACATCATCAATTAACATCTAAAAACAACAATATATCAACTATATATCTCCAACAACCTTTTAACACCAAGATCACCTCAAAATTAATTATTTACAACCTAAAAGATTAGCAATTCACTTAGTTTCGGGATTCCTTTTATTAATCTCTTCTCATAACATTAAAACATATCTTATAAATGATCTTAATCAATTAGAATCAACAGAAAACCAGATTCATATCAAGGTTCATCAAATTTCATATCAAAACTCAATTAAAACCTTAAAATCATGATCTAATCACAAACACATAACAAAAATCAGTTGTAAAGGATCAAGAACTTGGGAATTTCAATAAAGAACCTTTAATTAGAGGAGCCTCTAATTGCTGATTTCTCCCTTAATTGGAAAGATTTGAGTGAAATCTCCTACAAACAATTAGAATTTGGTGTAGAAATCAAATAAATCAATTAGGAAATCAAAAGGAAATCTAAAAGGAATTATCACTGAGAATTTTGGAGTAAAATTGATAGTTTGGCTGCTGAGAAAGTTGAGAGCAAAAGTAGTTATGTAAGAAAATGAAATTGGTTATTAAAAATCTTTTTAATCAAATATATTTTATTTTTTATTTATTAACCTTTTAAACACCATTTAAAAATAGCCTAAATTAAGGGGAAAATCTGATTAAAAACTTTGGTAAATTAGCTCCTTAAAGATTCTAAGTTTAGACCCTTTTATGATTTAGTCACCAAAACAGTTTTGAAAACTTTACATTTTAGTCACCAGACCAAAATGTCCCAAAATCTGATTTTATTTCCTCAAATTGAGTTTTCCAAAAACGCTTAGAATACTAATTAAACATTTTCTAATTTTTCATATTTTATTTTAACCAAAAACCATTTATTAAGAATTAATTATCAAAACTAGCTCGAGTCGCCTAATCCGGTTCCCCTAAATCGTCTAATCGATCTAGCTAACATCTAGGCTCAAATTCAGGGTGTTACAAGTACAGTTAGGGTCAGCTTTCATCAATGCTGCTGCATAGTCAAAGAGTCTGTTAAACTCATAATGCACCGTCCCATTGATCTCTTTCTTGCCCACATCTTCGCTTTACTTTATAAATTAATATGCACATCTATATTCAACTCTTCCTTAGACAACCGTTGCATCTCATTCAATGTCAATTTTGGTATGATTCTCAACATGCTTAAAACATGTTTCCCAATAAATTTATAGTTTGCCTTAGAATTGGTGAAAGTTATTGAAAAATCATGTTGGGCTACAAGTTTCTTTACCTTAAAGAAGCCATCACCATTGTCAACTGAAGCATAGATCTCCCATGGACAGCCTTCACCACCCTTGCATTTAGCACTAACCTTGTCTCATTTCTAAGCAGCTTATAATCAAATCTCTTAGCAAGCAAACTCAACTAGTAAATCTTTGAATTGCCTTATTCTATCAAAAATCAACCCAAGTTTCAAGCATGGGATTTGATCTTTGGGATCATAAAAGATATTCTTGCTTATTTTATAGAAAAACTCTCCATCTTCGAGACTATCATAACTTCCAACATCTGAAGACTCTATATAGTATGTTTCACTTCCACTTTTAACATCATTATGAAAATTTTGTTCTCTCTCACTTCCATTGTCATCACCCCTTGTTGCATTCAAGTTTGAATTCCCATCAGCTGATCTAATATCAAAAGCATACTCAACTTCCACATCATCATTTGAGAGTGTTTTTTCTTTTATTTTTCAAAGAAATTCAGACAAGCATCTCCTATTTTTTGCTGATTTCATCATCATTATTAGACCCATATCCATCTCTTCTTGCGAAAATAAACCCCAAACCTTTTGATTCAAAAAAATCCTCAGTCTCAATGTTGGCTGCTCTCTCAGTCTAAACCTCGGCATCACCTTCGATCTCTCCCACAAAAGCATATGTAGGCTCAGCCTCAAAACTAGTTTTACCCTCAGCTTTTGCAGCCTCAAAACCAGTTTTACCCTCACCTTTTGCAGCCTCAAAAGCACTTGTTTTCTCACCCTCAAACTATTTCAGCACCCTCAAAAGCAATAGATCACTCACACTCAAAAACAGTTTTAGCAACCTTAAAAGTAGTGGATCTTTCACCCTCAACAGTAGCTTCCCCACCCTCAAAAGCAGTCTTAAATTCTGTCTCTCCCAAATTCACATCACATAAACTCAAGCTCTCATTCAACTATTGGGACCCACCAACATTTGATGCCTCACTAACCCCACTACATCTTGACCACCACGTGACCTGCACTTTTGGTCTACATAATATGGAATATCAACCTTAAGCTCTACATAAACATGCAACGATCCATTCATACTGTGTTCAATCATATTTCTAAATGATTCATCCTTCCAAGCAATGCGTGTGCCATCCTTTAATGTTTCACCTGGTACCAAATAGCTAAACCACATAACTGCCCTATAACCAGCATCTCTTACCATGTCAAATAAAATACAGTAACTGAATCTATAGGGATCAATACGCCATTCAAACTCATTGATAAGTGTTCAAAAGTACTATTTTTATTACCCTTTTTACTCATATTATTGTTAGACTTAAGCTCACATTAGTTGCATAATTAGTCATTCATGCATTAATTCATGTTTCTTTCCACCGTTGAGCTTGATTACATAACTTGGTGATTTTTGTGGAAAAAGATGCTGCTTTGGTGTGTTTTTGTGTGTGTGCAGAATCACTTGCCTAAACAAGGCTAGAACCAGTTGTTGTGGGCAGTGCATGAAGGAGATGCCGAGCTAGTTGGCAGGGCAATGCTTGAAGGAGATGCCGAGCTAGTTGCCAAGGCAATTTTCGACAAAGAATAAGATGATATGGTAGTCGAAATTGATGACTAGATAAGCCCAAGATAACGTGGAGCAAAGTTAAATTCCAAAGGAGTTTGATTTCCATGAAGAGGTTAAAGAGAAATTAAATCCCAAGAAGATAGGAGAAGTTCTAGAAGGAATTTAAATATAATAAAGAATTATATTCTTTAAAGATAATTTAATTCCAACTTAACTTCCTCCTCAAGAAGGATTTTGACCTAGACATCTCTTATTTAAAGGACCAAGTCGTCAAAGAGAGGTGAGCGAGAGGAGAGAAATTTCGACAACTCCAAAAGGGCAAGAGGGGAGAGATTTCGACAAGGGAGAAAGCTTGGAGGAAGAGTTCGATTGAGAGGTTTTCCAAAGAGGGCTGATCGATTTCTTCTTCTTCTTCTTATTTGCTTCCATTAGATTCATGGTTTGGGGATTATTCTTTGTATATCTTTTGAACCCAACCATGAACTAACTTGATTGGTTGGGGTTATTGTGTTTTGTTGTTGTGAAAAACAATTGGATTTTGTTTAGGTTTTTGAGTTGCAATTCAATTTTCAAAGTTTGTTCATTCTTGGTTCTCAATCTTGTTTGCGAGTGAATTGGGAGATGATCTTGTAACTTCATCTATTTATCTAATATCGGGAGAGTTAAATTCAAGAAACGAATGAGCATGGTCTTTATTCAATCAATTGATGGTGAAGACTAATCTGGCTTAGGAATAAGTTTAGGATTTCAACGGCTAAGAGGAGCGCAAGATTGGTTGTTGTTCATCCTTGATTCACTCAGGGATGTATTATCAAGGCATGCACAAATAGCTAGAGTTTTGACTTAGGGATAAGAAGAAACCATTGAAGAACGCTTCGCCGAACTTTAGAAGTGAATGCTCAATTGCCCAGGCAATCGCGGGAGCATTGCCCAGGCAATCTGATCAGACAGCGAGGGGGAATTGCCCTGGCAACCGACCAGGCAACACGACAGAATTGCCCTGGCAATCAACCAGGCAATTGCAACCAAATTGCCCTGGCAATCGACTAGGCAATCATAACAGAATTGCCCTGGCAATCCGGCTGCTACTCAATCACTAAGATGATCCAATCGGCTATCACACCTCAACTCACGATAACCTGGCCTATTCCCTCTCTTATTTGATTTCATCTATCTTTTAGTTTATTGCTTTTACTTTACTCGTTAAAATCAACTCCTACTATCAATTGTGTTTTTACTTTTACAGTGCGATAACTAAAGCAAAGTGGCCCAAACCAATCCCTGTGGAGACGATACTCGATACTCGTATCACTTTATTACTTGCGACGTGTATAGTTGCACAATTGCGTAGCACTTATTATGCGCAATAAGTTTTTGGCGCCATTGTCGGGGATTGGCAATTGGTGTTAGTTGTTTTTGTTATTGCATTTTTTTAGTTTTACTAACTTTTCTTTTTGATTGTTTTATCAAAAAAAATTTAGGTGCGCTACAAGTTAAGGGACATCAACATGTCGGGAAATAAAATCCGATCTATTCGAGAGTTATTGTTGGAAGATATGAATCAATCCAATCAAGAGTTTCTTGCACCCTTTGATGATTACCTATACTAACCGAGAAAAGCCCAAAGAGCCTATACCGTGGAAAAATCTTGTGCTATGTGTGGAGAACATCATGTGTTTGAAAATTGCCCTCACATTTTCAGTCATATGACTACATGGAGGGACATAGAGGGAACCAGCAACAAAATTCTTCATGTTATGGTCAAAAAGCTCAAAATTTTTTTTACCATAACAATTTTGCCGCAACAACAGATATGCCACGGCAATGTAGTCCTTTTCAAGAGCATTTCAATTCCTTGGAGGAAACATTGCTAGCTTCCTTGGCTAGACTTGACGGATCAATTGAAGAGATTCAAGAGCTATCAAAGTCCATGGATACGAGGATAGCTCAGTGGTATGCAACCAAGGGGGATTTAGAAGATCAATTGAGGAGATCCACATATGTCATGGATAACATGTACCAACAATTCATTCCTAGGGATACTGAAGTCCCAAGGCAAGAGGACAAGGAACAATGCAAGGAAAGCTCTTCGATGTGTGAGGAACAACTAAAACCTCAAAGTCGAGATTATGTTGATGAGGAAGACTGCCCAACACATGATGAGCCTGAGCAACAAACTGCCTCGGCAATGATTGAGGAGCCTGAACAGAGCAATGTCGCGACAACACTCAGTGAAGCTGAGAACAACAATACTACAACAAATTCCGAGGAACTTGATGTCTAGAAGGTTACAACGTTGATGTTGAAGCATGAATCTTTAGATTGCTCTCATCTACAGTTGCCACAAAAATTGCAAAACCACATACAAGATCAACGAGATGATAATACTTTGCCAATGGAATATGAGCAGGTAATGGTTGAACTTTTTGAATTCTTTAAAAACTCACATCGTCCATTGTAGGTATGTCTTGAGGAACCAATGTTGATAGATTTGAAGCCATCGAAATCTCTACTGATGGAGATGTTTGTGAGGCCAAAAGAAAACAGTGTTTGGAAGCTTTTCAAAAAATTGGTTTTTGTCTTGACTTACAGCGAATTTTGGCAACTGATTGCCACGACAATTGGCTTGAGCAGCAATTGCCACGACAACAAAGGATACATCCAACCATGATAGAAGTCGACAAGAATAAGGTAATTGAATGGTTGGGAATGGATATAATTTTTCCTATTAATATATTTGTGCCTTCAGGAATAGTAGCAAGGTGGAGGCCATGCATGGACTACAAGGGAACACGAAAGAAAGACACCTCCACCATGGTAACGCAAAAAGGAGTAGTGGCAAGCACATTGGCCAAACTCTTTTTGGGCAATATTGTCACCCGATAGAGGGTGCGGATGGACTATAAGAAGTATCAGAAATGACTATCCTCAAGTTTTCTCAGATATGCAGTAACATTAGAAGATGCATGATGACACTCTTTTCATACATGGTCGAAGACTTCCTTGAGATCTTCATGGATGATTTTTTAGTTTTTGGTAATGACTTCGACAGTTGCCTCGGCAATTTAGAGAAGGTGTTGGCAAGATGTGAAGAAACTGTTTTAGTCCTTAATTGGGAGAAGTGTCATTTTATGATAGATGAATGAATAGTGCTCGGCCACAAGATTTCATCTAGGGGAATTGAAGTAGACAAAGCCAAGGTGGACGTGATCGAGAGGCTACCCCCACCAAGATAAAGTCTTCAATTTTGATGATTCTTGCGCCCAAGCATTCGAAACCCTAAAGGAAAAGCTTGCCTCGGCACCCATTATCGTTCCACCAGATTGGATGCTACCTTTTGAGCTCATGTGTGATGCAAGTGATTTCACGGTAGGAGCAGTCTTAAGCCAACTCACAGGGAGGAGGACTCGGATTTAGAGATATGCGATGCATTCTCGGATGAACAACTTTTAGTTGCCTCAGCAACCAAGGATGTACACGCCTCGGCAACCCTTGACGCCTCGACAACTGTGGATGCGCATGCCTCGGCAACCCTTGACGCTGCAGCAGCTCTTGACGCGCACGCCTCGGCAAACTCCAGACACGCACGCCTCGACAACCCTCGATGCCGCAACAACCCTTGACGCCTCGACAACTATGGATGTGCATGCCTCGGTAACCCTCGACGCCTTAGCAGCTCTTGATGCGCACGCCTCGGCAACCATGGATGTGCATGCCTCGGTAACCCTCGATGCTGCAGCAGCTCTTGACGCGCACGCCTTGGTAACCACTAATACGCACGCCTCGGCAACCATAGACGCGTATGCCTCGGCAACTCTAGACATACACGACTCGACAATCTTGGGAGCAGTCGCCACGGCAGCACTTGCCTCGGTAATACTCTCGTATGCGGATTTAGTTAATTTCTTGTTTGTGGCATTTTACCTTGTGGCCTTACTCACCAAGGGAAGAAGCGGTTCCGCCATGATGCTAAGAATTACTTTTGGGATGAGCCTCTTTTGTTTAAACAATATGCAGAACATGTCATACGCCGGTTTGTCCCTGAAGAAGAGCAGCAGAATGTACTCCGGTAATGCCATTATTCACCCTATAGAGGACATTTTGGAGGAACTCGTACCGCGGCCAAAGTTTTGCAATCCGTTTTGTATTGGCCAACACTGTACAAAGATGCCCAAGAGTTTTACAAGCAATGTGATCGTTGCCATAGGACGGGCAATATCACCCACAAACCAATGGGCAAGCAGAAATTTCCAACCGGGAATTGAAGGGTATACTTGAGAAAGTTGTAAATCCCTCTAGGAATGATTGGTCAGCAAGACTAGATGACGCACTTTGGGCATATCACACTGCATTCAAAACACCCTTAGGTATGTCCCCTTTCTGACTTGTCTATGGAAAAACATGCCATCTACCGGTGGAAATCGAACACAAGGCATATTGGGCAATCAAGACCGTGAATATGGATTGGGAAAGTGCTAGAAAAAAGCATTTGTTGGACCTCAACGAGATCGAAGAATTTCGTGCACTCGCTTATAATAATGCACGAATCTACAAGGAGAAAACAAAGCAATTGCACGACAAGAAACTATTACCGCGGCAATTCATGCCAGGGCAACTAGTTCTCTTATTCAATTCTCGGCTAAAACTTTTCCTAGGAAAACTGAAATCAAGATGGTCGGGACCATTCGAAGTTGTCAAACCATTCTCCGATGGTGCCGTGATAATCAAGTCCATCACTAACAAACATGAATTCAAAGTTAATGGACAAAGATTGAAGCACTACAACGGTGCCCATGTGGAACGTAACAAAGAAGTGGTCACCTTAGGAGATGCATGGGCATGCTCTCCTTTCAATATTTTTTTCTTTTTATTTTTATTTTCATTTTTATTTTTAGGAGATATTTTATTTTATTTTTCTTCATTATCTTTAGTTTCCAGGTTTTCTTTGTTTTCTTTTCTTTTCCACAACAAGACTCACAACCACCATGCTAAGGAAATTCACTGCCGACTACTTGCCACGTCAACCGCAACAGAAGATGCCCCTGTAACTACCTCAGCAGTTGCCACGACAACAGAAGCTAGCGATGCCCAGACAACAACAATGGCAACGGCAACTACTGATGCCCAGGCAAGTGAACCTGCCTCGGCAAACATGGATCAAATCAAAGCAATGCTATTCACGCGGTACCAGCCACAAGCATTCAACCACTGACCGAAAAATGAATCAAGCAAACGACACGAAGGAAACTTATCACTCGAGGTGACGACCTCTATGACTAACTCATTTCATTTAGTTTCTTTTAAATTTTGTTTCACTTTTACATACATTGAGGACAATGCTTCTCTCGAGTTTGGGGGGTGTTGGTTTCTAGTTAGTTTCATGTTTAGTTGTATTCATCTTTAGCAATCACATATAGGTTGCATATGTTACTTGCCATTCTTTTAATTGGATTTAATTGCTTAATACTTGTTGAATATCCAATGATGAATTTTTGCCACTGTACTTAATTGAAAGAACCTTTAATTTTAGGATTGCATGAAAAGAACTTAGAATTTTACTATGATGCTGGATTTTTTTACACGGTTATGGCTTGTTGATTGAAAGAAACTTAGTGAACTTAGGTTGCTTAAAATTTTGGTAAATTTAAAATTGAAAATTAAAAGTTAATTTCTTGCTAGAGGTGCCCAAAACTGGCTCTAGTAGTAAATGCACTTTCTTGCTAGAGGTGCCCAAAACTGGCTCTAGTAGTTAATGCACATTAAAGAATCACTAGAGGTGCCCGAAATTGGCTCTAGTGAAAATAAAAATAAATGCCACAATAATTAAATTGATAAAAGCCTATTGTTCACATAGAATCTTGAAAATCAACTTGTACACAACTACGCACACACATTGTCACGAGCATTATAGTTTGGTTTCGGGTAATTTTTGTGCTATCCGAAAAATTAAAAGGTGATCATAATTTGTGCCACGGTTCTGAGGTTTGAATTCAAGTTTGAAGCATGTCTTTGATGATTAAAGTCTTGGCAGGTAATTGTTAGTTTGCATTGCTTGAGGACAAGAAATAGTTCGAGTTTGGGGGTGTGATAAGTGTTCAAAAGTACTATTTTTATTACCCTTTTTACTCATATTATTGTTAGACTTAAGCTCATATTAGTTGCATAATTAGTCATTCATGCATTAATTCATGTTTCTTTCCACCGTTGAGCTTGATTACATAACTTGGTGATTTTTGTGGAAAAAAAGGTGGAAAAAATGCTGCTTTGGTGTGTTTTTGTGTGTGTGTAGAATCACTTGCCTAAACAAGGCTAGAACCAGTTGCCAGGGCAGTGCATGAAAGAGATGCCGAGCTAGTTGCCAGGGCAATGCTTGAAGGAGATGTCGAGCTAGTTTCCAAGGCAATTTTCAACAAAGAATAAGATGATATGGTAGTCAAAATTGATGACTAGATAAGCCCAAGATGACATGGAGAAAAGTTAAATTCCAAAGGAGTTTGATTTCCATGAAGAGGTTAAAGAGAAATTAAATCCCAAGAAGATAGGAGAAGTTCTAGAAGGAATTTAAATATAATAAAGAATTATATTCTTTAAAGATAATTTAATTCCAACTTAACTTTCTCCTCAAGAAGGATTTTGACCTAGCCATATCCTATTTAAAGGACCAAGCCGTCAAAGAGAGGTGAGCGAGAGGAGAGAAATTTTGACAACTCCAAAGGGGCAAGAGGGGAGAGATTTCGACAAGGGAGAAAGCTTGGAGGAAGAGTTCGATTGAGAGGTTTTCCAAAGAGGGCTGATCAATTTCTTCTTCTTCTTTTTTGCTTCTATTAGATTCATGGTTTGGGGATTATTCTTTGTATATCTTTTGAACCCAACCATGAACTAACTTGATTGGTTGGGGTTATTGTGTTTTGTTGTTGTGAAAAACAATTGGATTTTGTTTAGGTTTTTGAGTTGCAATTCAATTTTCAAAGTTTGTTCATTCTTGGTTCTCAATCTTGTTTGCGAGTGAATTGGGAGAGGATCTCGTAACTTCATCTATTTATCTAATATTGGGAGAGTTAGATTCAAGAAAAGAATGGGCATGGTCTTTATTCAATCAATTGATGGTGAAGACTAATCCGGCTTAGGAATAAGTTTAGGATTTCAATGGATAAGAGGAGCGCAAGATTGGTTGTTGTTCACCCTTGATTCACGCAGGGATGTATTATCAAGGCATGCACAAATAGCTAGAGTTTCGACTTAGGGATAAGAAGAAACCATTGAAGAACGCTTCGCCGAACTTTGGAAGTGAATGCTCAATTGCCCAGGAAATCGACCCATCCTTAATTGCCCAGGCAATCGCGGGAGCATTGCCCAGGCAATCTGATCAGACAACGAGGGGGAATCGCCCTAGCAACCGACCAGGCAACACGACAGAATTGCCCTGGCAATCAACCAGGCAATTGCAACCAAATTGCCCTAGCAATCCGGCTGTTACTCAATCACCAAGATGATCCAATCGGCTATCACACCTCAACTCACGATAACCTGGCCTATTCCCTCTCTTATTTGATTTCATCTATCTTTTAGTTTATTGCTTTTACTTTACTCGTTAAAATCAACTTCTACTATCAATTGTGTTTTTACTTTTACAGTGCGATAACTAAAGCAAAGTGGCCTAAACCAATCCCTGTGGAGACGATACTCGTATCACTTTATTACTTGCGACGTGTATACTTGCACAATTGCGTAGCATTTATTACGCGCAACGCTCATTTCCACCGATATACTATAAATCAGGGTTCCTAACAAAATTTCCCCATATGCATTACTATTATTATTTTCCAGCCATTAAACTTTTTTGTTTCACTCCTATCACATATAAATTCCAACATGAATGAGACAAAAAATATCATAAAATATTCTCAAAACAACAATTAAAATATAAGAAGTGAGCAGTACTTACCTTGTTAAAAAAAATCTTTCAAACAAGCTCAGTAACTTTGTCAAGATCTCCACCAGGTTCGAATCTCTAGAAGAAAAAAAAAGAAAAGTTAGTGGCAGAGAAACTCAAACCTACCAGAGAAAGCGTTAAAATCCCTAAGTTTAAAAACCCTAGCAATAATCGAAGTCTTGATTTCACTCAGAGATAACAAAACCCATATGAAAACAAGAAATATTATGAAAACACTAACTCACGTGATCGATTGCCTTCAATCTCTGTTGAAATCCCTATTTTGAATCGTTGAAATATAGTTGAAATTTTGAAATTTTTATTTTCAAACCGTTGAAATTCTTAGAACCCTTTTTTTGAATCGTGTTAATTGTGAAAGAGTAAACTAGAGAGTTAATCTGTGAAAAGAGGGAAGGGTATAATAGTAAAAAAATGCTTCTAATTAACACGTGGAAAAGAAAAAAACGAGAAAAGGGAATTTTTTTAAAAAAAATACCGCATGTCAGAATATTTATGGGCCAATTGGGACACGTCAGCTTCCGTGATGGAAAAGGGTAATCCCGTTGACGGCAACAAAATTCAAGTATGAAAGGGAGAAAAAAAGTAAATGTATGAAAGTGAGAATTCGGTATAATTCATGTATAAATGAAGTAATTAACCCTTTCCTTAACAAACATTTGCATGTAACTTACTTTGAGCATTACTTTCTCATTCATCACTTAACCATTTTGAGCATATTATATACCGTTTTAAATGTGTAGTGGATTATAATATAAACCATAATATTTATTATTCAAATCTTCAATTTTACTCCTAAATAATGTTTCAAAGTTTCAAATTATCTATTATTTTTCAACATTAAATACACCTAATTCTCCCCCAAACATTGTTGGCTAACCATACGTCAAATTTCCACGTTCAAAACTTACTGATTTCATCAAATTCAAAACAAACATTGGTTAGTTTAACTATCGTAAAAAAAATAGTTCGGGCGAACTACTAATGGCTTTCTGATAATTGATTTCATTAAACTAAGCTTATTTAAAAAATAAGTGCTTAAATTATATTTTTTTTGAACTTTAGGTGCTTAAAGTATTTTTTTGTAAAAATAATACTTAAAATTTTAATCGCTACAATTTTAAGTGCTTGACGTTTAAAAAAATCGGTATCCAATAAAATGTGTCACGTAACATATTCTTTTATTCTTATTAAAAGAATTGAAAAAGAATGTATTTTTTTAAAAAAAATCAAAATTCTTGAAATTCTAAAAAAAAACCCAAATTCCTAATACCCAAAATCACAAATTCTCTAAATTGTCATTGTTTTGTCGTCTGAGGCCACCATTCATTTCTCCCAACCACCCAATACCGATAATCAACGAGAGATGTGACAATCGGACGGTGAATGGCGAAAGCAAATATCTTTTGTCGAACGAGGTCCGATTGGTACACTTACCGGTGGTTACCGATGATAGGTGGTTGAAAAAATGGTGGTGGCCTCCGACGACGGCGGCGACAACGGTAACAATTTGAAGAATTTGTTATTTTGGGTATTAGGGATTTGAAAATTTGAGAAATTTTGAGTTTTTCTAAAATATATATTTTCAAAATTTTTAATATAATAATAATAATAATAATAAAATATACCACATGTCTCGTTCTTATTGGGTAATATTTTTTTAGACAGTCGGGCACTTAAAATTGTAACGGTTGAAACTTTGGGCATCTATTTTTATAAAAAAATACTTTAAGCACCTAATATTTTAAGAAAGGTATAATTTGAGCGCTTATTTTTTGTATTAACCCTTAAAACTATGTACAGAGTATATTAAATTATTTAAGTTATTGTACAATTTTGGTTTAAGGGTCTCAGAAATCTTTAAAATTTTTAAAAGAATTAAATAAGCTTTTAAATATTCTTTGCACTCAATTAAGCTATTGAATCAATAAAATGATCAATTTTGACTATTAAATTTTAACCATTTTTTTTAATTTTACTCAATAAACTACAGTTTTGTCAGATGATGGTTATATATATTTTAAAAATACACTTTTGTAATGCATCAACTGATCCAAAAAAATCAAGGGCTTCGATGCAAAAAAACAAAAATTAATTGATTTTTTTTTAACTTCAAGGGCTTCTTAGACCTAAATTTTTTATGTATGAGTTAAACTGTTTGTCTCAAAACTCAAACAACTCAAGTCATTTCCCCTTAAATCAATATTCAAATATTTTCTTTCATCGTTTATTCTTGAAGATAAAAAATGTAAATACTGAAATTCATAAAAAAAATTATATGCATCGAAGAAAATCAATAGAAGAAAACAATGAAAAAAAGGTTGACTTGTTTTTTTTCAAACCTTTATACTTAACTGAAGAGAGATTACGTTTTTAATATAGATTAAAGTGTATAACCCAACAATTAAGAGATGGGAGATTTCCCATATTTTGCAAAATTTCATGCTAATTCTTAAAAGTGATTCATCATCATTCTTCACCTGAAAAAGATTCAAAACCCTGAAACTATAAGTTTCCTATCACACCACAGCAGCTTGCAAACGGAAGATTAGTTCTGGGTCCGTCTATTCCATTACATTTCGAAGATCTTCCATGGCAGAACCGGGAAACCTGCATTCATCCCTTCCTGCAAACCAATTTCATTCCAGACGAGGCAATTTACTAGCAACACATAGGAACTCATGTAGTAATCCATATACAAAAACATGATGATGAAAAGTTTGAAAGGAGCCTAAAATCGTTTGACCAAAAAACAGAACATCATGTACCATTTTCAGTTCATTCTAAAGTCATTATATTGGACTCGACTACAAGAAACCTGGGAAAATTAAGGAAGACTATCATTAACCACTCCTATATCAGAACTCATCTCGTATTGTTCTGATCTGCAACACCTGGTCTCGCAAAGTTGATTTAAGATACAATCGATCATGTCACGAACTGCAAAGTCAAAATATGTTGCTGAAGGATTGTATAAAAAACTGTAGTTGCATTAAGAAAGTAATCATATATAGAGCTTCGAAAAATCACCATGATTGGCCTGGTATTTTATTATTGTTTGCCAATATAATATGGGTACCCACTCATTCCCATGGGGGCAGTTGGTAGGATTCCTTGTGGATCTTTGTTTGCAGCAACTGATGCATAAGGAATTGGCGGTTGACTAGGGTATGGTGCAGGTACCGCAGCAGAACTAGAATATGAAGAAGCTTGATATGATGCCACAGGTTGAGGATAAGCATACCTAGCAGAGGCAGCACTGGGGTGTGTTTTCCCAAGCTCTGGGTAGCCAGGTGCCACAGCCATCAAGAGGAATTACAGCTGCAGTGGGTACCTGTGTTTGTACAGGTTTTCCCTTGTTGGTATCAGCCAGCTTCACAATGATAGTTCTCCCCTGCAAAGAACCCAAATTATCAAGCAATCTCTATAGATCATCATGACATATAAAAGTCATTTCATTATACATACCTAACCAAAGGAATTATAACAATTAAGGTAGAATCCCTCCCCACCTATGCTACTCGGATGTTACATTGACTTCTTACTTTGACTCAGGTGTTAGTGTTGGATACAGGTATGTCCCTGTCACAAATATGTTCAATTTGCTCCAAGTTTTTTCATGGATTTAGAGGGCCCTTGAAGGATCATATCTCCATACCTGTGTCCGATTTGTGTCGAACACAAGTGTCAAACATTGGTTCTTCCAAGAAAAATGAAGAGTCGGAGGAACTGTTAGTTGATGTGTTTAGGACTGCTTCTAACTTTAGTTATTTGTTATTTGAGTGTTGCTTTAGTTTAGGAGGAAGTTATTCATGGGTTGTTGCTTAAATTTAGGAATATTTTGTTAGTGGGTTGTTGATTTTATTTGTATAAATTTTGAATGATTGTTGAATAAAAGTGATGTGTTCAGTTTCCTTCATCCATTGAGTTTTCTTTTCATTAAAAGACCAACAATTGGCAACAAAGCTTTTTTTCTTGAGGGACCTGTGTTAGTTATTGCTATAACATGGAAGGTGAAAGTAATTTTTCTTTTATTGCGCCGCCTATATTTGATGGAGAAAATTATCCAGTTTGGTCAGTACGCATGGAGACTTACCTGGAGGCTGTAGATCTTTGGGAAGCTGTGGAAGATGACTGAGATTCCTGCATTGCCAGCCAATCCCACCATAGCACAGATCAAAGCACAAAAAGAAAAGAAAGCAAGGAAAGCAAAAGCATGTTTATTTGCTGCAGCATCACCGACGATTTTCACCCGAATTGTGTCTCTAAAGTCAGCAAAGGAGACATGGGGTTATCTCAAGGCTGAGTACGAGTGAGATGAAAAAATTCGTGGGATGCAAGTGTTGAATCTTGTACGTGATTTTAAGCTACAGAAGATGAAGGAGACCGAGACAGTCAAGGAGTATTCTGACAGGCTCGTTAGCATAGCAAATAAGGTCAGATTGCAAGGATCGTCTCTAGCATATTCATGGATTGTGCAAAAAACCCTTGTAACAATGCCTGAAAGGTTTGAGGCCACCATCACCACCTTAGAGAACACGAAAGATATGTCAAAGATTACTTTGGCAGAACTCTTAAGTGCTTTGCAAGCACAAGAGCAAAGACGTGTAATGAGGCAAGAAGGGGCCATTGAAGGTGCTCTACCGGTTAAGCATCAAGATGATGGAAAGAATAGGAGGCCAAAGAACAAAAAGTTTCACGCTGCGAGTGGAGAAAACTCTGCATTTGAGAACAAAAATAAAGCCTGAAATAGAAGACTAGGAGTAAAGAAAGATTATCCTCCATGTCAACATTGCGGAAAGAAAGGTCACCCACCTTTCAAGTGTTAGAGAAGATCGGATGCAAAGTGCAACAAGTGTAACCAGATGGGACATGAAGCTATTGTTTGCAAGTATAAAAACCAGCAACAAGATGAAGCACAAGTGGCAGATCAAGAAGAAGATGATCAGCTTTTTGTTGCAACTTGTTTCACTAGTCACGAAACAAGTGAAAGCTGGCTCATTGACAGTGGTTGCACTAATCATATGACACATGACAAAGAGTTGTTCAAAGAGTTGAAGAGTACCGAGTCCAAGAAGGTCAGAATTGGGAACGGTGAACACATTGTTGTCAAAGGAAAAGGGACAGTATCCATTGCAAGTTGTTTAGGTACCAAGTTTATTACTGATGTTCTTTATGTACTTGATATTGATCAAAATCTTCTTAGTGTTGGTGAATTGGTTGAGAATGGATTCAAAGTGAAGTTCATGGAGAAGACATGTGTTAGAGAATGCTACAGGCCAGAAAATGTTTGAAGTTAAGATGGCAGGGAGAAGTTTTTCTCTCAATCCGATGCAGGAGGAGCAATCAGCTTTTTCAGCCAAAGAAAGCATCACGATGCTGTGGCATAAAAGGCTCGGACACTATCATCATCAAGGGATATTGAAGATGAAGTCTAAGAGCATGGCAATTGATCTTCCAGAATTTGATGATCACATGATGACATGTAAGGCTTGTCAGTTTGGAAAACAAAACAGAAAGTCATTTCCAAAGAGTGCATGGAGAGCCACTTGTAAGTTGCAGTTAATTCACACAGACATTTCTGAACCTCAAAGAACTCCGTCATTAGCAGGTAGTCGATATTATGCTGCTTTTATTAATAATTTTACAAGAATGTGTTGGATTTTCTTCTTAAAATTCAAGTCAGAAATTGCTGGAGCATTCTGGAAATTTAAAAAAATTGTGGAAAATCAAAGCGGCAATCACATTCAAATATTGAGGTCTAATAATGGCAAGAAGTATACGTCAGAAAATTTCAATGCATTTTGTGAAGAAGCTGGCATTGAGCATCAGTTGACAGCTCCTTATTCGCCACAACAAAATGGAGTTAGTGAAAGACGAAACAAATACATCTTAGAAATGACTATATGTATGCTGCATGAAAAGAATTTACCAAAGAAGTTCTGGGCAGAAGCAGCCCATACTGCGGTTTTCCTACAGAATAGATTGCCCACAAAAGCAGTTAAGGATCAAACACCTTACGAGGCTTGGTATGGTCGTAAACCATCTTTGCATTTTCTCAAAATATTTGGTTGTTTGTGTCACTCACATTCCACAGATCAAAAGAGACAAGTTAGACAAAAGGGCACTTCCAAGAGTCTTTATCGGCTATAGCAATGTTGTAAAAGCTTATAAAATTTTCCAACTACATAATGAGAAAGTTATTATAAGCAGAGATGTTCATTTTGTGGAAGATGAAGAGTGGAATTGGGATGAGAAAAGTGTTCCAACTATTGCAGATTTGAAGCTTAAGTTACCTGCTACAACTACAGATAAAGATGAAATTGGTTGAATGAGTTGGTGAATGATACTCCAACAAAGGGTACTAGATTGCTTACTGACATCTATGCAAGATGTAATATAGCTGTATGTGAACATGCAGATTTTGCTATGGCAATGAAAGACACAAAATGGGTGGCTGCAATGAAGGAGGAGTTGTCCATGATTGAGAAGAACAAAACATGGGAGTTGGTTGATCGACCCCAAGATAGAAAGGTGACTGGAGTCAAATGGGTGTACAAAACCAAGCTAAATGCTGATGGTTCAATCAACAAGCACAAAGCAAGACTTGTGGTCAAAGGCTATGCACAAGTTTTTGGTATGGACTATTCAGCCACCTTCGCACCAGTTGCTCGTTTGGACACCATAAGGCTTTTACTTGTTGTAGCAGCTCAAATGAATTGGAGTGCATCAACTTGATGTAAAATCAACTTTTTTAAATGACATTCTGCAGGAGGAAATTTACATTGAGCAGCCTGAAGGTTTTGTAAAGAAAGGTGAGGAAGACAAGGTATTTATTCTCAAGAAAGCCCTTTATGGGCTGAAACAAGCTCTGAGAGCTTGGTACAGCAAAATAGATGATCATTTGTTGAGCTTGGGCTTTGAAAGTAGTCTATCCGAGACTACTCTTTATGTCAAACGTCATGACAATGATATTTTGATAGTCTCTCTTTATGTTGACGATCTCTTGCTAATGGGAAATGATGCACGGATGCTTGAGCAATTCAAGCAAGAGATGATGAAGTTTTTTGAGATGACAGATCTCAGGTTGATGTCTTTTTTCCTTGGAATGGAAATTAAACAGGCTGAGCATGAAGTATTCATCTGCCAAAAGAAGTATGCTAAAGAAATCTTGAAAAAGTTAGCTTGAAGAATGCAAGGAAGTAAGCACTCCTATGAATCAAAAGGAGAAGCTTTGCAAAGAAGATAGAGCTGATAAAGTTGATGAAGGATATTTCAGAAGCTTAATTGGTTGCTTGATGTATCTTACAGCAACACGTCCTGATATTTTAAATGTTGTAAGCATTTTGTCTCGATTTATGCATTGTGCCAGTGAATTGCATCTCACGGCTGCTAAGAGAGTAGTTCGTTATATCAAAGGCACGAGTAATTTTGGTGTCAAATTCACAAGAAACAAGGAGTTCAAGCTTGTAGGCTTCTCTGATAGTGATTGGGGAGGTTCCATTGATGACATGAGGAGTACTTCAGGCTATTGTTTCACTTTTGGATCAAGTGTTTTCGCATGCAGCTCAAAAAAGCAAGAAATCGTGGCTCAATCCACTGCCGAAGCAAAATTTATTGCTGCAGCATCCATTGTTAATCAAGCTTTGTGGTTGAGAAAATTATTATGTGATCTTAATCTTGAACAAGAAGAAAGTAAAAATGTCTTCGTTGATAATCAAGCTGCCATAGCAATTTCCCACAATCCAATGTTTCATGGGAAGACTAAGCATTTCATCATTAAACTTTTCTTTTTGAGAGAAATGAAAAAAGAAGGTGATATTGTACTGGTTTATTGCAAAATAGAGGAGCAGCTTGCAGATATCTTCACCAAACCGCTTCCAGTAAACAAATTCGAAGTCTTGAGAACAACACTCGGTGTTTGCAGTTCCTAAAGCAAGGAGTGTTAGTTGATGTGTTTAGGACTGCATCTATTTTTAGTTATTTGTTATTTGAGTGTTGCATAAGTTTAGGAGGAAGTTATTCATGGGTTGTTGCTTAAATTTAGGAATATTTTGTTAGTGGGTTGTTGGTTTTATTTGTATAAATTCTGAATGATTGTTGAATAAAAGTGATGCGTTCAGTTTCCTTCATCCATTGAGTTTTCTTTTCATTAAAACACCAACAGGAACATACCTCCCCACTACATCAACTTCCATGTGCCCTTTTTACATTCTATCACTTCTATTATAGTGCTTACTGAATTTACATTACATGCAACAGCTGATGTGCTAAACTGCAACTTTGGCTAATATGTCATTTTTAAACCAACAAATTTGTCAACAAAAGAAAAAAGCAGGGGGAAAAAGGATTTTGCAAGTCGAGGCACCACATAGAGTGGTATTGCCTACATACCCCAAGGATCTTTTGTGGATCATCAATAGCCTTCTTTGTAGCCTCCACTGTCTTGTATGTAACAAACGAAATCCACTGTGTATGAAAGGAAAAGATAACAATTTGTCACTTGTACGAAGTATGCCCAAGTATTAATGAAATAACATAAAATAGGATAAAAAAAAAACGAAGTATGCACCGTGATTCATTTGTATCTTTGTCATATGCAACTGAGCCTTCCTCAATCTCACCATGTCTTCCAAAATAATTAAGAAGCATCTCACTTGTGACATCTGGTGATAGGCCCCCAATATAGAGCTTCCTTTGTGCTATATCAGGTGTGGTACTCGAACCAATTAACCCCTCACAAGCTAAATTACATACAGCCATCCGGCCCTGAATTCGAACCAGTCAAGAAATAAAGTCAATGACAAAAAATGTATCAATCATGTGCATATCAAAGGACAGAATACATCTGAAACAAGCATATATTGATATAGTATCCAACTCCATTTTATGCTATGCACATAATCAGGAGTTGCATGTGTACTGACAACCATGTTACTGTGAGAGATTATGCAATGTATCAACCTAGGAAATATAATCAAAGTAGCACGATGTTTATAAAAAAGGTCTCCATGTCAAATCAAGATTACAAAATTTGAAGTCCTAACACCAAATTCCTGCCGCCTACTAGTTCTTTGATGCCAGTTCTTTTTAACCATTACTGCAAGTGATCCACCTCCCAGTGTCATGTGTATAATCAATCCAGAATTATGTTTTCGCCTTTTATTTTCCTTCTCTAAATATTTAGCTTCACATTGGAGTAACATTAACTCCAGATGCCAAGACCATCATAGCAACACATATCTTTCTAACTCCAAAGATTAAAAATAGGAATGCACATTAAAATATATCATTAATTTTGATAGCAAACAATATGAGACTTTGTTCCATGCATTAAAAAATTGAATCCACATCACATTCTACATCACTTGTGTACATGTCCTAGCAGTAATGCTTGTTCAGATTTATATTAATAGAACGACTTGACCAAACTGATGTTATTAATGGGAAAATCCTACTGTCCACCGTGTGATTAAATGAATTATTGTATGGACAGTAAAAAAGATAGGTTAGTAGGAAATCCCAAAAGGAAAAAAAGGATGAGATGGCATGTATGTTTCATCGTAGGGAATTAGAAAGAAGAAGATCAGATGAAATGTGATGCTTGTCTTTATGAAGAAGAGCCTAGCATGCAAAACACTAAAAAGTAGCTATAGGCGCTTACATCAATGTGTTTGGTGGGCGCTTTGAGTGCACTATGAGTTGACTCTATGTGTTTGTAAGTAATGAAACCATATCCACGAGATTTTCTTGTGGCTTTGTCATAGATGACAGCCCCTTCTTCTATTTCTCCGTGCATTCGAAAGGCCTAGACCAAAAAAATAGGTGTCATCCAATTAGTTAAAATGGCCCTGAGTTAGGTCAAAAGTTCAGAAATAAAAATAAAAATAATAATAATATAGAATAATAGAAAAATTAATGCAGAAATCTATATCATGGGGGACAATCACCCCCGATATCACGAAAAACACAATCACCAATCAGCAATGCACTCACAGTACACAAGGTTTCTGAAGTGGTATTCCAGGCTAAGCCACGGACAGAAAGCTTTCGATGTACAGGATCTGAACTCGCAATACTTTTAATTTCTTCAGCAATTGAAGGATATTGGGACCCTCTTTGTGCGTCAACATGCAAATAAGCACACAACCACAAAGTCAATCACACAACATACAATTTCATGCAACAGTCATAGCACACATTCACTTAACATAAGCATCACACTCTCAAGCAAAATGAACTAAACAAAGAGAAGATTCCATGCCACAACTAGCCTTTAATACTTTAAATACAAACACTTTCATTTCATATGTTTAAAGGGTAATTATTCCATGCACAAGCGCACAAGCACCTTAATTTTAGAGTTTAGAGATTTCGTTTAGCATCTAGTGTTTAGGGGTTTTAGTGGATGATTTTTGAATTTAGGGATTGTGGTTAAAATTTAGAGTTTATGGGTAAAATTTAGGGTTTATAGGTTAAAACTTAAATCTCTAACCATGTTACCCTACAAACTAAACATTAACCTCTAGGCCCTAAATTCTAACCCTAAACCTTCAATTCTAACCATAACCCCTAAATTCTAAACCCCTACAATTGAACCCCTAAACCCTAAACCGGATCCCTAAACCCTAAAATTAAGGCGCTTGTGGAAACTTTTCGTTTCTACCGCCAATGCATGAGAGATTTTCCCTTGTTTAAAACTATATTAAGGATTTTATTCACAGCTCTAAAGATTTACAATTTTGTGGGAATTAAGGAAGCCGAAAACTTTTCTTGACATGATTGATGATATAAACAAGGCACTCCTGTCCCCTTTATAATCTTTTAATATTTAATGGAAGAAAAATCAAACATGAGTAGGTACCGTAATATGCTTTAAAACAGTGCCTCTTTAAGATTTTTTAGCTTCCCAGGACCAAAATCATTTCACTCATTATTAATCTACTCTTTCCCACAGCATACAGAACAGCTGCACACTGTTTGACGGATATACAGAGTTGGTTTCGCTCACATTTCTCCTCTATAGAACTTCCCGAAACATAGAGGATGGTTGCACTAAAAATTTGGTCTAACATTTAACTTGACTCCATATGTAAAAGAATATAAATCAAGGCCCTTACTGTAGCACAAGACATGACATTAAGTTCTTAAAAGAGCCATATCTTCTTACTAAGAGAATCTAAAATAGGAACCAAACCAAAGGAAAAAGAATACCCAAAACAAGGCTCTTGGTTATACATGCCAAAACAGAAAAATCCTAGAGTTAAGTGTCAAATTGAAGTATGGGGAAATGGCCATGGCAAGGAAAATGCAAAAAGCAAACTCAGAAAATCTTAATAATTAGAGGGACCCCCTCTCCTTATATTCTGCGAATTTAGCTTAAATAACAAGCATTTTAGTTATCCATGAATTGATCAAAACCAAATTTGTACGCTTCAAACTTTTACATTGCTAATAGCAATAGTTAGAAATAACTGCAATGTTTTATTGGTAGAAGGAAGAAGTCAAAGTTGAACAACTGAATTTTTGAACTTAAGCTAAAAGATTTCCAGAAGCAGCTATGAAGTATTGTTTTTCATATTTCCAAAGAAAAAAAATTAAATTGACTTCGGCAGCTGTTTCAGCTTTACCTGATGGAGTTTTATACCTTCAAAACAAACTTAAACAATCATTGAATTGAAACTTATCCACCAAAACCCTAAATTGACCAAACCAACTCTCGAGGAAACCCCTTAGAAATTACCCAAAATACACAAGGAAATAAAAGCCAGGAATTCCCTCGAGGAAAACCCTTACAAATTACCCAAATTATACAAGGAAAGAAAACCCAGGAATTCTCATTCAGAATTATTCAAATTATCTTGAGATTTTGGTAAGAAATAAAAAGAAATAGAGATAACAAGGAAAATAAAAATGTGAACATACAATCTAGAAAGAAGATCGACGAGCTGGGATTTAGCAAGAGGGTCAAGCAAAGAACGTAGCTCTTCTTGAGTTGATAACTGCCCGTTGTTTCCCATGTTTTCAATCTTTCTCTTCCTCAAATCCTCCATTTATTCTGCTTTTGTTTCTGTCCGCCAAAAGTGGGCTCTTTTGTTCACAGGGGATTTTAGGTTAAGGACGGATATTGTTATTTTAGGTAATATTACGTATGAAATCAATCCTTGCTTTTTATAAATACTGTTACAACGTACAATGCATTATCCGCTTTTTTATTGCATAATGTAGAAAAATTGTGACATTTGACTTAATAATATTTTTATCTTTATTTCTTTTGAAGTAAAATAGTTTTTTGGTTAACAAAAAATTATTAGTCAATTAATGATAAATAATTTAAAATAATTCGATAAAATAATAGTAGAAAAATAATGTTATATTTTATATTATTATATTTTAACTAGTGTATTATTCTGTCATGTCAATATATTTGTCTATATGATATTGCTGTGTCAGTGTGCACTATCACGTAGATTAGTCATGACATTTGAAGCCATTGACGGTCAGTGGTGTAACAATTTTCATCAACGAAAGAATTATTTTAACTTAAAATAAACGTTGAGAGTTAAAGTGCTTAAAAAAAGAACACAGTGATATCCAGTCAAATGTTAGAGGTTTTTTTTTAAATTAAAGACAAAGTATTTGACATGAACTTATCTAAGGGTGAGAAAATTTGTGTACGATTTTTTTCTTTCGATTTTGAGTAAATTTTTTCCTATAGTTGTGTCCATACAATGTCTTTTATCCTCAACAAAATCAAATTTTCACTAGAAGAGATATCTTTCAACAATCTACGGTTACATTCCAACTTCATGATAATTATAATAAGTGTCTTACTCCTAATGTCAATCTAACACCCTTCTTCGAAAATTACACAATTTCAAAACTTCACCCCATACCTTCCTTAAAACTCCCAAAAAACAAGTGATTTTGAGTTTCATATTATCTATTACAAAGAACACAAAAAAAATCCACTATAAATTAATCTTTGGCAATAAGTTTCTCTTTAGTACACAGTGTGTCGGGAACTATCATCCAAGGAACAATGGGGTGCTTGGAAATGTGTTGGAAAAAAATGATAACTTGAAATTTTGTGGCATATTATTTGTGGCTAAAATTGGAGGTTTGGATAATAAATATTATGGTTTATATTCTACTCCATGAGACCTTTAAAAAGGTGTATAATATGCTAAAAATGGTTGAGAGATAAATGAGAAATTGATTCCTAAAGTAAGCTACATACAAATGTTTGTTGAGGAAAAAGGTTGCTTAAAACGCTCCCACCCCACATTAAAAATGTGTGGAGTATGGAAAAGTGTTTATAAGCTATAAGCAACTTGTTAGTTAGCAAAATGACTAGGCCAAAGCTCCCCTTCACGCGTAGGGGGCTTGAATCAATTCCAATTGGGATTGAGGGAGCACACACACGATGTGGGTGACACGAAATGTTAGGACTAGTTGAGCCTTCATGACCTGCCAAAAGTTTTGCCCATTTGATTTTTCCTCATAAGCAAAAGTTTATCTCGTAATGTACCAAATGCGGAACCTTCTAGATAAAGTAGTTTAATTTTGTTGTGACTCTTCATCTTTTGTATCCATTTAGTATTCATTATTGACCTTTAATTTCCCTAAATCCTTCAACTGTTATCCTATGATATTTTCCCTCCTTTCTCCCTATAAATAGGATGGCAACTCTGTTCATTTTACATAACACAAGCAATTCCATCTCTTGGTGTACCAAAGGCAGAATATTCTAGATAATGTAGTTTAATTTTGTTGTGACTCTTCATCTTTTGTAGCCATTTAGTGTCTATTACTGACCTTTAAATCCCCTAAACCCTTTAGTTGTTATCATATGAAACTTACTCCCCCCTCACCATGAATAGAATGTCAACACTATTCATTTTAAACAATACAAGGAATTCCAACCCTATTCTAACATTGAACATTTGTTGTTGTATCCTATGTGATAGACGTCCAATATTAACCAGCACCGGAGAGCGGGTGAATTTGTCTTATGGAGACTATTTATACATGTCTTAATAAAAAATTCTGTTTCAAATTCATCTAGAAAAACAATGTAACAATTTCTATTTAGTTTTTGATTAGTTTATGGTTTAACCACACTAATAACGACTAGTAATGTAACCCCCTCGCCCCGGCCTAGACGCCCGACCAAACCAAGTGAGCTACATTAGGTTTGCCGAGGCAAACCGGAGAAAGATTACGAAAACTGGTCCATTATTTCCTTTTATCTTATCTAGATGCATATTATTAATCCTAAGTGATCATGCTTGCAGCGGGTGAAACTACAAAGGAAACAGACCTCGGAAAGACAATCAATTTCATTGAGTACATTTTAAGGACCAAAACGTAAATCTAGTAAAATAAAGAACCATTGCTAAAATTAGGATTACCAATCCATAATTAAGTTCATTTCATGCGAGCTCATGAAATTTCATCGCATCTAGATCATCAAAGCACCCTCAATTTAACATTCAAGCATTTAGGGACCAAATTGTAAATCTGCAAAACTGCAAGGGCTTACTTAAAATTAGATTTACCAATCCTAAATTAGTCAGGTTAAAAGTATACATGTCAAATTTTAGCTTACAATGATCACCCAAACTCATCCAATTACATACTTATCAACCAGGGACCAAAATGTAACTTTAGAAACTATTTTTCAACTTAACAGATGAGTCCCCATGATAAATATCGAAACCTGTACAAGTGGTTTCGAAACCTGTACTCCAGTAGCCAACTTGGGTCTGCTGGTTTCAAAACCTGGGGGCTGGTTTATGGCCCCTCGTTTCGAAACCTGCTAACTGGTTTCGAAACCTCTCTATAGGTTTACAGATTTTGCAATTTTGAAACACCTTAAAACCCTTCTAAACATATCCTAATTAACCCCAAACATCATTTAACACTCAAAGCATCATATTAAAGCAATGTACAAACGTCATATCAACCAAAGACCACTACGATATAAGAGAATAGGCATTACGACCACAAAGGTAATCCTATAGGCATACTCCCTAAACCACAAGCAACTCACATACCAAAATCCAAACATAGGGCAATTAACCACATGATCAACAAACCAATACCTCCCTAGCATCGATCAAAACATGCTAGCATTGAAACAATCCAACACAAGCTAGATGCAATCCAAGGTATCTCCTAGCAACGTCACATACTAGCATGGCTCAACCAACATGCTTTTCATACATCAAATGATCATCAAATCACAGCATACAAACTGCAACAAAAACCATGGTAATACGACATTACAAATCCCCAAAAAATATGGCAAACACATTGCCTTATTAACCGAAAGTAACACCGAGTTTCATACTCAAAGAAGTGTAGGTCTTGGATCACCTTTTACCTTGACAATGCTGTCCCAAACTCTAGTGCTCTGCATCATTTAGAAAAGTGAGCGTAAGCACAAATGCTTAGTGAGGATGCTCATAAAAACAATGATGCATTTAAAACCATTTGAAAACCAAAACCACTTGTTTTCAAAACATGCTTAACAACCAAAGCATTTTCATTATTTCCAACCGAAACATGCATAACGATCCTTATGCAACATCATTTATAAATCACATGCTTAAATCCCAAAGCATTAAATCATAATACCATGCTTAAAACCAAAGCATAAAATCATATTACCATGCTTAAAACCCAAGCATAAAATCATATTACAATGCTTAAAACCAAAGCATTATAAAATCATATCACCATGCTTAAACTAAAGCATTATAAAATCGGTTTAAGACATGAACTTTCAAATATTGGCAATTATAGTGACCCCGGGTACACAACCCTTACCTTGGATAGTCACCCCTATCCATATACATATCGGATACACAGATTCTCATACCATGCCTAGTTAAACCGCATGATACCCCAAACCTTGCCTAGTTAAACCGCAAGATTTGACAACCTCGCCTAGTTAAACCGCGAGTTTTACCGACATTGCCTAGTTAAACCGCAATGTTACCATCATCTTGGGCTGCCTAGTTAAACCGCATACCCCAAGTGATGCCCCAATAGTTCGAGTGGCCTAGTTAAACCGCGATACCTCAAGGACCCATGGCCACGATCGATTTTTGTATATATTATAGTGCACTTAATCCTATGGCATGCCAACTATAGCCGAATGTTTTCTCATTACATCATATAGCCAATATATCATTTCCAAAACCATTTACTTATTGTTTTACAATGCATTAAACAAAATCACCACATATGCAAATCACATTACCAAAGTAATACCCCATTCCCAACCGGAATGAAAACTAATGCTCACTAGCATTTTATGTCCTTTTTAAAACATTGCATATGTTTACAAATCCATGCATATACAGTAGTAAATCAAACAATGTTTAAAACCAAAACATGAAACAACATGCTCATATCCAAACCGATATTCAAGAGCGAAATAAGGGAAACTTACTTCCGAGCTTAGGTAAATGTTTCACGCTTACTCTAAACTCCCAATAACCATTTACAAACCTTTGTAAATCATTTTAATCCAGTTTCCACTTACAGATACACCTCACCTTGCTCGCCAACACAAATCGAGCTCTTGGCAAGCAACAATTGACGTCAAGCTTCCTCGCCTTGATTACCCCCTATTTTAACCACATAAAACCAAAGGAAAAATGCATCATTATGCATTCTAACCACTGCTTACAAGCAATTTCCCACAACTCTCAAGTTGCCCAACCAAAAATATCCAAAACTTATCGAAAACTATCTCTAACACTTTCCAAACATTACCCAGCCACTATACAACGATTCTATACATCAAACCTCATCAAATAACATATAAAAACCCTTTTACAACATCCTTTTACTTCCGGCAATGATTAAACACCATTAACAACACAAAAACCCTTTACTATCAACCATAAATATTAGAGATCCAACTTATTTCGGGATTACAATGTTAAAACCAAGTTATTAACATTATTCAACATCAAAATCATGATATAATCTGATCATAAACCCAGGAAAATAGATCCAATTCGAAAATCTAACAATTTCCTCAATTAGAACTCAATTAAACCAATTTTCCATAATTAACCTATCAAAGCCCATTAGAAATTTTTTTTAAAGGATCAATAACTTGAGAATTTCAGTAAAGAACCTTTCATTAGAGGAGAATAACGAAACTTACCTCTAATGGATGCTTTCTCCCTTAATTGGTAGATTTTACATATAAAAACAAAGTTAAAACAATAAGATTTTATTAGGAAATCATAGAGAAACCATTAGAAATCAAAAGATTTAAGAAAAAGATGATTTACCTAAAGATTTAAAAGAAGGATATAGTGTTTGGCTGGAGAGATTTTGAGAGAAAAGGTTTTTAAGAAAAGTTAGTTACGTGACTTTTGTTTTAAATAAATAATTAACAATTAATTCTCTCCAACCTCATTTATTTGCCAAAACACATTTTAAAATAGCCAATTAAAGGATAAAGTCTGAAATTAGACTTTTGGATTATTACTCCTTAAAGATTCAAAATTTTGACCCTTTACAAAACAGTCACTAAAAAACAGTTTTCAAAAGTTGCATTTTAGTCACTACTCCAAAATGTCTAATTTCCAAAACTTATTTTCCAAAATTGATTTTACCAAAATAATTAATATATTAATTAATGATTTTATAATATTTTCCATATTTTTATCACACTTAAAAATATTTAATCCAATTTAATCCCGAAATTAACTCGAATCTCTAATATCGGTTCACCGAACCCTTAAAACGAACCCCGAATCATATAGTAACAACTAGTAATCTCTCATTCCAAGGATCCCACTATAGATGTTTTGAATGGGTGGATCCAAAATCCAACAAAGAAATAATAGAAAATTGAAAATAAAGTGAAAGTACATGTCACATAAATAACGCCACAATCCTCCCTAGCCCTCAAGACATACTTTCTAGTTGAAGCTTTGGTCATGGATCTATTAGTGTCCCTATTATGCTGGTCGTACATGATACTCAATCCACCTCTAACAAATCCTTGACCTAGTTGATTTGAGTAAGATCTCTGGGTTTGTACCAAAGTGACACTAATAGCATCTAGGTAATCTCTCAAGATGTGGTCAAACAACCTACACCAAAAAACAAGCTCTGGATCTCCCAAAACACTCATCTCATTCCTCTAAATGCAGTGCTTGCACACTAGCCGAACTAAAGCTCTAGTTGAATCCCCGATGATCATCATAAAGGTAGAGTTCAAAGGCCTCATATGTCAAAATCGATGTCTTAATCTTGCAGACTATATCGACATAACTATCACTGGGCATTTCATGTCTTTGGTTCTCTTTTCCAAAGCCTAAAAAAATATGTTGAATCATGATTCCTCTTAACAAGACCCATAGACCCATCTGATTGTCTCTAAGCCACACTCATCAATCTTTCGAGTGCCTTAGCCAGGGCGGCTAACTCAGAGAACACTCTCAGTGGATGAGCCATCTAATATCTTTGTATGTCATGTTATAATCCTCGTCTAAGCCTCTTACACCTTGACCCCTTATTGGCCCCCAACTCTATAGCATACCTACTTAATCGTAGGAACTCTTGCTCGTGCTCGAACACTGATTTGTCCCTCTAAACCAAGTATGTGAACTAATCCCTCAACTTTCAATTTGAGCTTCATTAATATAATTCTTGAACTCATCAAAAAAAAAGTGCTCCCAAGTTGATAGCTTAGGTTGTAATCCCATTTTGTAATGTTGCTAATGAATTGATTTTGACTCGTATTCCCACAGGATGATAGATTTGCATAGATTATAGGAGACTAAATGCAACCACAAGAAAAGATCATTTCTCTCTTCCTTTTATTGATCAAATGCTCTATCGGCTTGTAGGCAGAGAGTATTACTATTTTCAAAATGGGCATTCTGGCTACAATCAGATTGCTATTGCACCTAAGGACCAAGAAAAAACTATGTTTACATGCCCATTCGAGACATTTGCCTTTTGTCGCATACCTTTTGGTCTTTGCAACGAACCAACCACATTTCAAAGATGCATGATGACAATATTTTAGATATGATTGACAATTCCCTAGAAAATTGTATGGATGATTTTTTGGTGTTTGGGAATGATTTTGACCATTGCATTGACAATTTGGAGAAAGTATTGCAGCAATGTGGAGACACTAATCTTATTTTGAATTGGGAGAAATGTCATTTTATGGTTATAGAGGGAATCATGTTGGGCCATCAAATATCTAAAGTAGGAATTGAGGTCGATAAAGCCAAGATGGATGTTATTGAAAGATTGCCTCCACTGATTAATGTAAAGGGCATTTGAAGTTTTTTGGGCCATGCTGGATTTTATAGAAGGTTAATTCCTGGTTTTTTGAAGATCACAAATGTAACACCCTGGATTTGGGTCTAGCAGATTTGAGGTTTATTAGATGGTCTAGTGGACCGGGTTAGAGATTCGAGTCAGATTCAGGATCGTATATTTTTTTGGTAAGATAAAAATATGGAAAATAGTTAAAAATCATCTTTTAATATATATTGATTTTTGGTGGAATCAATTTTAGAAAAGGGAATTTGGAAATATGACATTTTGGGTTAGTGACCAAAATGCGATTTTTGAAAACTGTTTTAAAGTGACTAAAATCAAAAGGGTCAAATCCTTAGAATCCTTAAGGAGCTAATCTACCAAGTGTTTTCTGGTGGTTTCTCTCTTCAATTAAATCATTTTAAACATGTGTTTTAAAAGGGTGTTAAGGAGGATTAAATATCTAAAATTAGTTATTAGCTTTTAAAAGAAATTCACGTAACTTTTTCCTAAACCTTTTCTCTCAACTTACTTTCTTCCAAACACTCAGAATTTCATCAAAATCTAGAGGTGAGGGATTCTTTTCACTCAGGTTATTGATTTTAATTTGATTCTTTAACTTTGTTTTGCAAAATCTCTTTGAAATCTTATGTTTTCTTAGCTTTAAACAAGCCAATTGAGGGTGAAATCACATAATAGGGGTAAGGTCCGTGATATCCTTTGTTAAATGGTTCTTTATTGATATTCTGAAGTATTTGATCCTTGATTTATAAGTTGTAATGTGATTTTAATGTTTTATTAATGTTTAATCGAGTTATTTTGGAAATATTGATGAAACATGGTAAAAGTGGAACTGATTTCCAGTGTTTGAGGTTGATTTAATATATGTTTTGGATGTGTTTTGATGTTGATAAGTTGTTTTTATCAATAGAATCCCAAAACTCTTGAATCTCTAATTATTTAGGTTGATAATTTTAAGTTATTGTGGAGATAATCGAGTTTAATCTTTGCTGGAGGTAAAAGGATGTTAGAAAAGGGTTTTTGGATGTTATTAGATGTTGGTTGATGGGATGAATTGTTGTTTTATGGCTGGGTTAAGTTTCAGAAATGTTTGATGATGTTTTCGGTATGTTTCAGATGGTTTTCGAGTGGGCAACTTGGGAGTTGCGGGAGATTGTTGTTAGGCAATGGTTTGAATGCATTTTAATGCATTTATCCTCTGGTTTTATGTGTTTAAAATAGGGGACAATCAAGGAGACGAAGCTTGACATTGTTTTGTTGCTTGCCGGGAGCTTGTTTTCGCGTTGGTAAGGAAGGCAAGGCGTATCAGTGAGTGGAAACTGGTTTTTAATGCTTTACAAAGGTTTGTAAAGGTTGTTGGGAGTTTAGGGTAAGCGTGAGACACTTACCTAAGCTCGGAAGTAAGTTTCCCTTATTTTTCTCTTGAATATCGGCTTGCATATGAGCATGTTGTTTGCATGTTTTGGTGATAAACCTGGTAAGATTTACTTACTGGAAATGAATGATTTTGAGTACATATGTAGGGGACTGAAAGTATATTAAATGATATTGAGCATTGGTTTTCATTCCGGTTGGGAATGGTGTTATTGCATTGGCAATGAGATTTGCATATGTGATGTGTTGTTAAATGCATTGTAAAACAGTAAGTAAATGGTTTGTAAATGATATATTGGCTATGTGACAAGGTGAGAAAACAATCAGATATAGTTGGAATGCTATAGGATTAAAAGTGCACTATAAAATATGAACAAAATTGATCGTGGCCATGGGTCCTTGAGGTATGGCGGTTTAACAAGGCCACTCGGACTGTTGGGGACCTTATTTGGGGCTTGCGGTTTAACTAGGCACCCAAATTGATGGTGATCTTGTGGATTAACTAGGCAAGGTTGGTACACTTGTGGTTTAACTAGGCAAGGGTCAAATCACATGGTTTAACTAGGCAAGGTTTGGGATATTATGCGGTTTAACTAAGCATGGTATGAGAGATCCGTGTATCCGATGTGTATATGATAGAGGTAGTCTATCCGGGTCACTATAAATGACAATATATGTGAAAGTTCATGAGTTGAACCTTGTTTATAATGCTTTGAGGATTTAAGCATGGTTTGTTTAAAATGCTTTAGGATTTAAGCATGGGTTGTATATGATGTTATATAAAGGTTATTATGTTTTGATTCGGTTGGAATCATGGAAAAATGCTTAGGTTGTAAGCATGTTTTGGGGAAAGCAAGCATGTGGTTTTCAAATAGTTTTTAATACATTATTGTTTTATGAGCATCCTCACTAAGCATGTTTGCTTACACTCTCTTTTTCCTAATAGTGCAGAGCATTAAAGTTCGGGGCAGCAAAGACAAGGTTTGCAAGGATCTAAGAGATAAACTACTTTTGAGTATGAACTCGGTTTATGTTTCCGGTTGATAAGGCTATGTGCGTTCTTGGGAGTTGTAAATATGTTGCATTGTGATTTTTTTTAGAATGATTCTATGCTAGTTTTTGATGATGGTTAGATGTTGCTTAGCTTGATGTTATTACCTGCCTATTGTTGTGGTTGAATGGATGTATAGGTATGCATCTAGAGTTCCCTTGTGGAATGCTATGTTGTGCTAGTCTGACCAGGTTGAATATGCTATGTTAAGTGTGTTGGCATGATGCTTATGCTGAGAATGGCCTAATTGTGTATTTTGGTATGTTTGGCAAAATGGTCTAAGAAGCATGCCTTTAGAGTGGTCCTTTGGAAGTATGAGGTTGTTTTGTTTGCCTAACCTTGGTATAAATGATAGTTTATGTATGCTCAAATGTTGTTATGCGTGTATGCAAGTTGCTAGGGGCCAATTGCATCTAGAATTGTGTGAAAAACCAGCTAATTTTGACATTACAGGCCTAGGCGTACCGATACACGAGGGACCGTATCGCTACAGCTAGGCAAATAAGGCCAGGGTGTTTCGGTACAGGTAGGGGCGTTTCAATACACCTAGTGGTTATTCGAATTTCACTTTTTGGGAATGAGGTCGCGTACCGAAACACCAGGTGACCGCATCAGTACGATGTTTAAGGATTTTAAAACATATTTTATACTCGAAGTGGTGTACCGGTACGGGTCTTGCCGTATCAAAATGATGAGTTCACAACCGTATCAATACGGGACTCAACGTATCGATACATATACCGTTGTTTCTGTTAATGTCGTGGAAAGGCAGTTCTGGTTTCTTTCGTTTTAGTCCCTAAATCTTGTTTTGCCAATTATTTGAGCATGGATGATCGTTTGAAGCTGACTTTTGACATATAAGCATGAAATATACTTAATTAAAGGCTGGTAACTTAAAAATTAGAAAAGTCCTTTTATATTGCAGAAATTGTATTTTGGTCCCTAATTTGTGTTTGTAGCCAACTGGATGTTGTTACGATGCCCGATTGAGATGAGTGCTCACTTGTGAACAGTATGAACATGTAGGAAAGAATTAATGCATCTAGACAAGATAAAAGAAAAAAATGGACGTGTTTTAGGTTTAATCTTCGTGGTTTACTTCGGTAAACCTAATGTAGCTTGCTCGGTTCATCTTGTGACTAGGCCAGGTCGATGGGGTTACAACAAAACCACTATGCTTATTGTTGGAGCAAAACAAAAAATTTATCTTTAATGATGCATGTCTGGATGCATTAAAAAATTAAAAACAGCTTATGAACCCACCTATCCTTGTTACACCCAACTAGGAGCAACAATTTGAAATCATGTGTGATGCCAGTGATTTCGCTGTAGGGACAGTTTTAGGTCAAAGAAGAGAGAAGGTATTTCATGTGATCTACTACGCTAGTAAGACTCTAACTGAAGCTCAAATTAATTACACTACTACTGAGAAAGAGTTATTAGAAGTAATTTTTGTTGTTGATAAGTTTCATTCTTACCTTGTATATGCAAAAATCACAGTATTTACTAATCATTCTACTTTGAGATACCTTTTTGAGAAAAAAGATGCAAAGCCAAGATTGATTCGATGGATCTTATTGTTGCAAGAATTTGATATTGAGATAAAGGACCGCCAAGGGTCAAAAAATCATGTTGTCAATCATCTTTCGAGATTGGAAGTAGGCAACGAAGATGGAAATAAACTGTAAATTGTCGACATATTTCCTGATGAAAACCTTTTCATTGTGGATGCAACACCTTGATACACTGATTTTGTCAATTACTTGGTGTGTAGAAAAATCCTTTGGGTGTAACGGGGCACAAGAAGGCACGATTTCTTCGCAATGCGACTAAATATCATTGGAATGAACCTTATTTGTTCAAGGTTTGCAATGATAATATTATTCGACGTTGTGCTTTGAGGAAGAAATGATGTCAATCTTACATTATTGTCATAATGCTTCATATGGAGGGCATTTTGGTGGTATGAGAACAGCCGCAAAAGTCCTTCAATCTGGTTTTTTACTTGCCTTCATTATTTAAAGATGCCCATGATTTTTCTCAATGTTGCGATCGTTGTTAGCACACAGGGTCAATATTTAGGAAAAATGAGATGCCACATCAACCAATAATTGAAATTGAGTTATTCGATGTTTAGGGATTGGATTTCATGGGTCATTTTCCAAATTCCTTTAGAAATCTATATATTCTAGTCATTGGGGACTATGTTTCCAAGTGGACAGAAGTTGTAGCTATCCGTAAAGATGATGCCTAAACGATTTTAAAGTTCTTCTACAAACATATACTCACCAATTTTGGAACACCAAGAGCATTAATCAGTGACCAGGGAAAGTATTTTCACTACAACCAGGTGGCTGCTGCGTTGAAACGATATGGAGTAAATCATAGATTAGCTACAACATATCATCCTCAGTCCAATGGACAAGTCAAGATCTCTAACCAGCCTATTAAAAACATATTGGAAAAAGTGGTAAATACCACTAGGAAAGATTGGTCCTCGCGCTTAGATGATGCACTGTGGGCTATTCGTACTACGTACAAAACTCCACTTATGATGTCACCATATCAACTTGTCTTTAGAAAATCCTATAACTTGCCTGTTGAGCCAGAGCATAAGGTTATGTAGGCTTTGAAACAAGTTAATATAGTTTATAAGGCTACGGGGAAGAAACGATTGCTGGACATTATTGAATTGGAAGAGATCTGCCACAATGCCTATGAAAATGCCTATATTTACAAGGACAAGAGTAAACGCCGACATGACAAGATCATATTGCAGCGACAATTTGAAGTTGGACAATTGGTTTTGCTATTCAATTCAAGATTGAAGTTGCACCCAAGCAAATTGCGGTCATGTTGGTCAGGACCTTTTGAAGTTGTGGAAGTATTTCTACATGGTTTAGTCACAATCAAGGATAGTAAAGAGGGGATCCCATTCAAAGTTAATGGATAAAGTCTCAAACTTTATTTTGGTGACTTTGACTCTAAGAGTGTTGAGACCATTAAATTGGTCCTTTTTTATATTTCTTTTAATTGCTTTGTTAGATTTAGATTTAGTTTTTCTTTCTTTTCTTTGTTTATCTTTAAATTCCTTTTATTTCTTTTTGCAGAATAAATCCTCATTTGTTTTGGTATAGAATCCTTTTTCAACATCTTGTATGGCAAGAAGAAATCACATGATATGTATGATTTTCGGGGCAATCTGGGTAATGTGATTACATTGATTAATCACTTCAAATCACAACCTTTCATTATTGAGAACGGGAGATGCATTGAATGGGTGTGATTTTTGCGCCAAAATTAGGACCGTCAAATCTTATTGCGTCAAACGATAAAAATCGTCACTTTCATTTTCTTTTTTCTTTCTTTTCTATTTAACAACTCTAATTACACTAACATCTTCACTTAGTTTTCTCTATTTTCTTCTTCTTCGAATCATCAAATCTTTATTTTTTTGCAAAAAAGGCTTTCCTTTTCGTCTTTTTTCTTACTCTCTTATGGCAAAGACTAGAGCTGCTCAGAAAATTTCAATGGAAACCTCTACAAAAGACACTCAAGGCTCAACATCAAACCCTCAAGCTGAGGAGCCTAATGCACAAGAGGAGAACACTGAGTATGAGGTGTTCCAAACAACAATGGCTGAGGAACGACACAAAACACACCCTGAAGCAAAATATCATTCCATAACAAGGGATTGTTCTCTCGCAAGAAAAAGAACCTGGAAATCAATTCACTAGACCGTTGAGCTTCTTAAATGGGGCATTTTTTGCACTCACCCTAGGTGTCACAGTGCTGCTTTGGTGAGAGAATTCTATTCAAATCCTTATGAGTCTTCCCTAAAATTAGTTTTCATAAGAGAAAGCTCTATACCTTGAAGTGCTACCATTATTAGCAAGTTGTTAAAGACTTCTGTGAGTGTTGATGAACATGCCTTGTTTATGGATGAGATTAATGAGGAAAAACTGGATTTGCTAGTTAGGGATTTATGCATTACATATGAATTTTGGTTGGGGACCAATATGGGGAACTTTATAATGTTAGGAAATTCTTAACCCTGCCTACAAAAATATAGTTCTAGTTTGTAAATTCCAGGTTGTTGCCTTTGACACATAGCACCACAGTCTCCTTAGATAGAATGTGTTTGATACATTATATAGTTAAGGATAGAAAGATAGATGTGGGTGCAATTATACACAAGGAGATATCAGGTTTTGCTGATAAGGAAAAAAAGAATCTTGGCATTTCCATCATTGATCATGCAACTGTGCAATCTGAAGGGAGTCAAGCCCTGAAAAATTAGGCGATGGCAACCAACAAGGGGCCAATTAATGAAATTGACATTGAGAGAATGGTGCAAACTACTGAGGTTCCTACACCAAAAGTGGGCATTGCAACGAGGGAAGAGAAAGGGAAAGTAAAGGTGGAAGCTGTAGTTGAGGATGTCTCTACAAGTAATGAAGTGTGGATGAAAGTTCTGGCTATCGAAGACAAACTTGATGTTGTGACGAGCATGCTGGGGAGGGTTGTGTCCACAGTTCAAACGCTTGACCTAGCACAAAATTTATTCTATGCGTATGTCAAGACATGGCATAAATCTACTCTCGCTGCAATGAGCAGAGTCACCCCAGTATCCTTACCAAAATTCCCATAATTTCCTCCTATCAACCATAGTTATGATTTTTCTTCTGATACGACCATAAAGAAAGTCCCAGCCAAGTCTGTAAATTCTCCTGAAAATGTAAGTGAGGCTGAAGACACACTAAAAGAGGAAGCATCGAGCAAGATCATAAATGCCTATCTTTTTAACTTAAGTATCCCTATTGATGTCGACACAACACCTACTGATATCGAGCAAGATCAAAAGATAAATTCGTTGTGGAAGATGTGGATGAAGATAAGAAAGACAACACCCAAGTCGAGAAGATTGATGCTGAGAAATAAAGTGTTGATGGAAGGACGGTTGCATCCAAGGTTGTGGATGCAACCTGTGAAGGATCAAAGTTGATGTGAGATTCTGTGAGACCGGAGAAAGCTGTCTCTGCACAAGATGAACAAGAGGACAACACTATTGCAATGGTGGTGTACAAAGCACCACCCCTGTTCATCCCTACTACAGACACGACCGATGATGTCGACAAAGAAGAGGAGCTCGAGAATAAAGAAGAGCTTGACCAAGAAGAGGAGGCCTCCCTTATAAAGAAACAAAAGAAACGCGAGCGCTCAAAATCCAAAGACAAAAATAAGAAGAAGCGCAAGGAAGACAAGAGGAGCATGAAGAAAAAGTGTCGCTCTGCCTCCTCCTCTCAAGAGCCCTAAAGGACTGAGTTATTTTTTTAAGTTTTTTTAGGCATGCATACCATAAATATAATTTTATTTTGTTTACTGTATTGTCATGACATTTGCATTGTCATTGTAATTGCATTTAGTTTTAATATCATTGTATTCGTCATTGTAACCATATTCTGTCATTGCATTCTTTTTTTGTATTAGGGACAATGCAATCTTTAAGTTTAGGGGTATAAACCTGGGAGTTGAAATGCACCCCTATTTTGAAAAAAATTCTAAACAAATACAAGGTTCTTTTTTTGTTGAAAATCTTTTGCTCACATTCGATGTGTAAACCTTGAATCATTCTAATTGCTGATGAATTGGTTGGACATACATGCTGGATGATTGCATCATAATTCAGGATAAATATATCTACCTGTTTGAGTAAAGAATAGCTAGCATCATCTCTTTGATTTTGGATGAATTCTGCCATATTCAGCTTATGTTATATATGCTATTAGATCTCATTAAGTATAAGTAAAAGGCATTCCAATGTGAGTGCAATAAAAGTAGCTTCAAAGGGGAACACTCCAATGCATGCTTTAGAAAAATGAATCTGGCCAAAGGCTGTAGCTACATGAGTGTGTGTCGAGGCAATAAAATACTTCCTAAGGTTCATTGCACAACATCTTACTACTCAGGGTCTAGGGTGACTTCATTGTTCGATATCCCTCGCTACATAAAAATATATATGTAATAAATAAATAAATAAAATTATATCTAATGATATATTGCTATAATTTGAATTAAATAAATACTGATAGGAAGAAAGAATCTGAGATAATAGGCATGATGGTATTGTTGAAATTCCTATTTATATGTTGATGTTTGAGTTGTTTATGCAATCCTCTATTACGTCGATGCAATTGATTCATTGGTTGGTTGGAATGATTCAAGTAGCTAGAATGTCTCTAAACTTTGATTAGATCCTGTTACTTTCAATTTCACTTGAGGAAAAGTAAAAACACTAGTTTTGGGGTGTGATAGCTCTTTAAAGACCATGTGTTTCCTCTAAATTTGTGGATTTAATTGTCCCCACATCAATGTTTAATGCATCCATTTCTGCATTTTGTATAACTCAAGTCTTAGCTGCTCTTGTTATACATATTTTGCATTTTTGCTATGATTGTTGTTGCATTACTAATGTCCGTGTAGAGGAAGTTTCACCACTGCAACCAGCTCAACACTGCAGCAGCCAGCTATCCAAACTATCAAGGATAATAATGAATCTGCCAGTTGGAATTTCTGTTACAACAAATTGTGTACGACAGATAGTCACACGAAATACCTGAAGGACAGGTGTCCTTACCTTGACAGCCTATAAAATGATACTTTTAGAGGAGATAGAGAATTCACGCAATATTCATTTTCCCATCTTCTTCATCCTTTTGAGCTCTTCTCCCATGGCAGCTTAAACTCTATTTTTGGAGATCCAAGGCGAAACAAGGTAGAAATATCTGAGAAGATAAGGATTCAAGTGCTAGATAAAGGAGGAATATATGCTATCTTCTTTAAATCCTTCTAGAAATAGATGTTTATTGGAGATTTTATTATATTTTGTGTGTTAATGATGTTGGTTTAACTCTTTGAGCTCTGTATGAACTTGCTTAAACCTTGTTTTCTGTTCAATTTATTATTATTAGCTTTTTTCATATTTTGATTCTTGGATCTAATTATTTTTTGCATGAGGGTGTTGAACATAGTTACTAACATTGAGAGATGTAGTGACAAGTCAGTTTTGAAAGAAATAAATCCCTAAGTCATACCGATAAGGCTATCTCCTTATCGGTACTGGATACCAGTATGTGAATCACCCTGTACCAATTTCTACCCGTACTGGTACCCTTACCTACCCGTACCAGTAAGCGAAAGCCTTACTCAGGCAATAGAACAATAGTACCGATACGCCCCCTAGTGTACCGATACGCGAATGAGCTATTGGAATTTTATTTAAGCCAGGGGTACCGATATGCAACCTACTGTACCGGTACACCCCTCACTCGATACCCTTTTTCTTGCTAAGACGTACCGATACAAGCCACTCTGTATTGGTATGTGAGCTCAGATTTCAAACTCTAGAGCTTAGGATTTCACAATCCCAACCATTAACCTTAATGGCTAAGCCCCAAAACGTTTTTACATGTTATTTAGGGTATATTAGGTGGTTTACTACCAATTTTACAGCTTAACAACACCTAATCTATGATCTTCCATTAAAGGGGTTTAAAGCTCCTAAAACCCTAACTTTGCAACCTACAATCATAAAACCTAGAAAGGAATTCATCATATGATGCTCATGAAATGTAGGAGTCAGAAATGTATTGACCTTAGGCAAGAAATTCCTGGAACAAGGCAGCAACCGGTTTCTTCCTTATTTCGTCCTTGGACCAAGCTTCAAACTCAACTTCCACCAACTCTAAGGATATTTATCTTAGAAGATAGATCTTTGCATGCTGATTAAACTTCCCTTGATGCTTAATTCGGGATTTCCACTCAATGACAACAAGTTTCCATCTTTAATCTTTGGGTTTGGGATGAAAATTTGAAGAAGAAGATAGAGAAAGATGAGAACAAGGGGTGACTTCACTCTCTTCCAAAATAAAAGTCCCTTAATTGAGGCATCAGGCTTTTCCCTATTTGAGGGTGAATTACCCAAATACCCTCACACCTAATTCATTCCAATAAACCAAGACCCAACACTTAAGCCCAACAACACATGAAGGCCCACTAGACTCTCATGAAGCCCAACATCTCAGCCTAACAAGGTTTAAATATTCGACCCAATGTCTCGGTCCAAGACCCAGGTCAACACTCATCGTTGACTCGAAAATCAAGGTCGTTACAGGTTATGATTGTTGGGAGGTGGGTTATGGTTGTATGATTGATTGTTGCTAAATGAATCTGTTGATTGACATGAACGACGCTTGATTTTGTATGATTTTGGTTGAAGTATGATATGTTTAGGGTATAATCTTGGGGACACATTGCCTTATTACTACTAGTGCGAAATGACTTTTGGTTTTGAAACATGAGCATCTTGGATTCTTGCTTCACGCTGGTCTAATTATTATTTTGTTATAATTTTATATTCTAAATTCATATTTTTGAGTATGCCATCGAGACGAGAGTTGAGGTCAAATACGTCCATATTTCTTGAGGAGAATAGTGTAATATGGATCAATTTAAGGTTGAGGTTGTTTGGCTTAGGATTAAGAGGATGTTGAGGCGTATGTTGAGAAGTTATCTCGGTTGTGTTTTCAAATTGAGGGTTGAGGATGTTTGGATTCTGAAAGTTTGTGTTGTTAGGGATCCTTTCTTGAGATGTTCTAGATGATGTTAGCGGAGTTGTCTTTTGGTTGTAACGTTAGGTTTGGTGTTGAGACGCACTTTGGTACGGCTCCAGAATTCTTTTGAGCTGTGGTGGCAAGCTTTAGGAAAGTGTAAAAGTGTTGGTATCTTCAAGTTATGAGTTGAAAAGATGAATCTTGTCTGATAATCAAGTTAGGCTAATAGGCTTTGTGGCGAAGCGTCTGTCCATAATTGAGGTGGGTGCAAGTTTGGCAAGTCGAGTGAAATGTTCTGGGAATACAATGGAGTTGAGTAAGTTCAGTTTGAGAATGTTGTTGGTAAGTGTTAATTGTTCAACAGCACAATACAAAACACTTATATGTGTATATTTAAATATGACATTACATACATACATTTGGGCATGACACTAGAGGTTTTGCATACATGTGCATAGGCATCTATGAGGGCATATAATTAATCATGCATACATATGTTCACACTTACGGATGACTTTTTGGTGACTGATGAGATTACGATGGAAGTTAGCCTAGCAAGGAGAATCCTTAAGATTTTATGGGGTTTGGAAAGTGTTTAAGGTGGATTTTTGGAGGTTAAAGTTGTAATATATTTGAAGCGACCAACGTTGGGGATAAGAGTATGTGGTTTTTAGGATCAGTTGTTTGCTATTGGAATTCGTTGAGGAAATTTTCTCATGTTGTCGTGCTGCTAGCGAAGTTGTGACATCCGAGATGTCCTATGGTTCACAGGATCACATTAGGCGTACTTGTTCGTAGTTGGTTAGAGGTGGTCAGGTTCCTGTACCTGTTGTTGTATCGTAGAGAGGTCGTGGGCACGATCGAGGTAATTTTAGCATAGGGAGGAATGTTAGATGTTAGTTGCCCATATCATGGCGGTACAACCTGAGGGTGGTGGACCAACAAGGGTCTACGCGCATTACAAAGGAAGGAATGATACTGATGTGATTGCAGGTATATTTACTTTTCAATCCATATCATTACTCTCTTTGATAGATTCTGGTTCTACACATTCATACATCTTGCACGAACATGCTTGCTTGCTTGATATACCAATAGTGGTGTTAGATGTGGTATGCGAGTAACTAGTTCTTTTGGGGAGATAATAGTTGCTAGGAGGTTGTTTAGAAGATGCTCTTTGATGGTGCAAGGTCATGTGCTTGCGACTTGTAATACCTCGAAATTTTGGCTAGTGACCAAAATGAATAAAATGAAAGATTGGTAACTAAAGTATAAATTTAGGAAAAGTTTAGGGACTAAATTGTTATTTTTGAAAATTATGTCTTTTAGTCCCGTAAATGAATAGTTTACCCCAAGAATGACTTTTTTGTGTTACTTGGATATTTGATACAGAATTTGTGTTAAAAGCTATAAAGAGTTAAATCAAGAAAAATTCAGATAATTAGATCGTATCGATTTTTTTGAGATATTTTGTTATATGATAAGGCAAGATTAATAATATCTTTTCCATGCCTTAATTTGGAAGGATTTAACATGGACCATTGGATTTAAGTTGATTTTTCGTGTTAAATATGAGCTGTTAGATGAATAATGGCAAGATTATAGTTTTGGAAAATTACAAGGGCAAAGTTGGTAATTACTAACTTATTGGTTTATTTTTGACCATTGGATGAATATTTTGACATGTGGCAAGATGATAAGCATTGGATTGTAAAGGTAAAATGGTCATTTGGCTACTAAGAAGATTTTTTTAATTAAATATGGTTAAATAAAGCCATATGGCATGAAAATAAAGAAAAGAAAAATATAGAAAATCTTCTCATCTTCCTCTTCATTGTTGTGAGCTTCCAAGGATAGGTAAGAAAGTTTTCTTTTCAATTTTTAAGCTTATTTGGTTGATTTTTGGGGTTAAGGCATGAAATAAGGATTTGTTATCCATGGAATTCTCTTTCATTTGGTATAAGTTTTGCATGGTTTTCATGCTTCTAAGTTGATATTGGTGTTTAGTATGAATAAAGTACATGTTGGAATTTCATGTTTTAAGATTTATTCGAGTTGAAAATGAGGTTGTGATGTTGTTTCTATGCTTAAAGTGATGAAAATTCCATGGAATATGGTTAAAGACCATTCGGTTAATTGAAGAAAATTAGGGGAAATATTGTTAAAATTATTTTAGAAATGGAAATAGTTAGAATGATATTCTTTATGCTTGATTATGTAATTGAAGGTTAATTTAGAGTGTTGGAATGGTTAAAGGGTGATAAAGATTAGAATTATGAAATCTGCCCAGAAATTTAGTTTTTGGCCGTAAGTTTGAAATTCACAAAAGAATCCACAAATCGAATTAGAAGGTGAATCTTATATGTATGAACTGGAAATTGAGTCTAGTTTCTTTAAAGAAAATAGTGGCTGATTTTGAGTTCTGTACTAAAAGATATGAATTTTTAAGTGATGAAATGTCAGAACATAGAATACCAGTCTGCTTCGAAATTCAGCACTGAAATTCGACTTTGAAAATTCATCATAAATCGTACGAGTTGAATTTGGGCTATTAGTTTATATGGTTGAACATCTTATCGAATCTATTTTCTTTCAGAATAAACGAAATTGAATTCCGAGTTGTAGATTATTTTATATAAATATTTCTTTGAAGGTAGCACACTGACAGATTATAAAATGAGTACCTTTGTTGGTGTTATTAATTTGTGCATGTAAGGGATGAATGTGAAGCATCAAGTAAACACGAGAAATCAGAAATTCAGTAGATAAAGCAATGACCAAGCTTTAAGTTCTCTTAAGTTATTCAATTTAGTTTGGGATAAGAAGTGTCAAGGTGAGTGCAATGCATACATAACACGATACATAGATGTTTTATACATCATTAGGAAGACTTGCGATGAGTCTACCTTGTTTATATTGGCATGATATTTATATCATTAATCATATATTTGACATGTTCTAAATATGTCAAAAGTTGAATATAAATGCATGGATCACTAGTTATATATAATGTTATAATATGAATGTTAATTCGGGTATGAACTGCCAATGTTAAATTATGTTGATATCCATTGCCATGGATGAAATAAATATGGAATATATGCCCAAGTATATTATTGAGGGACAGGGTATAGTTGGCATGCCATAGAGTACAGCAGCACGCTGCATATTCGGTTTAGCACTATAGTGTATATAAAGGACACTTAATGTATATGGTGGGCACGACCTTATGTGTATTAGCACTTCGGTGCATATTTGACTCGTGTACCTAGGGTCCTCATAGGCTTATATTTGGGCTATGATTTATTGTTTAATAAATGATAAATAGGTGAAAAAGTTTATGAGCTTTTGGAACAAATGGCAAGTATATTAGTAAGAAATTTATGTCCAGTTAATATGTGGTTAACGTCATGGTAATACATATCTAGTGATCATGATGCATTAAATATTGTTATAGCTTTATATATAAGTATGTTGTATTGCACTGAATATTATTATTGTCTTACTAAGTGTATACTTAGCTTGTTATGATTTTCATGCGTAGGTGAAAAGCAGGAATCAGAGTAAGGAGTTTTTGGCATCCTACTTAGCTAGAAGTATATTTACAGTAACAGTAATGACATCTTTGATGTATTTTGATTTTACTAGTTGGCATGTGTATGATAATAGTAGTTGGTTTTAAACTAGTTTAGACATAAATTGAAATAACTTATAAACTAGTTTATGTTGATAATGAATGGTGAGTAGCTTTATTAAAATTGAAAATTGCTAAAGGAATTACTAGTGTAAAATCGGGTAACTATTAGGAATTGAATAAATATAGTAATCAATCAGATTTTTAATTTAGGTAGTTTTTAGGTTGTTATAATACTTATAGGCTATAGTTATGAACTGCTAAGTTTCTGCTTGAAATCAAAATTAATTGGTAGATTAAAATTAGAAAACTGACATTACACGATAAATTGATAAATGGTTTATTGTGATTTTTAAATAAATGACTATTATGGATTGTTAGCAATTCTCTATGTGACACTCTAACTAGTATTGGATATTAACTACTGGTAAGGGTGTTACACGACTGATTTGACGGAGTTGCAGTTTCATGGATTTGATGTAATCTTGGGGATGGATTGGTTGTCTGAGCACAGCTGAAGATTCCAGAATAGAAGTGGGAGAGAGTCAGTTACCTTCTGGGTTATTGCAACCATTGAACATTCTGGAATGGAAGAAGGAGAGAATTACCATGGATTCTGTGTCCGGTCTGCTTTTAATGCCATCAAAGAAGAATTCTATTTGGGTGATTGTGGATAGGTTTATGAAGTGTGCAGATTTCTTGGCTGTGCATACCACGTATACTTTGGATAAGTTGGTGGAGTTGTATGTTGCTGATATTGTTAATGCTTAAGTCTATAGTATCGAATAGAGATTCGCGCTTTACAACGAGGTTTTGGGACTGTTTGCATAAGGTTTTGGGCATGCAGTTGAATTTTAGTACTTTGTATCATCCACAAATAGATGGCTAGTTTGAACGCATTATCCAGGTGTTGGGGGATATGTTACGGTGTTCCATTATGGATTTTCAAGGTTCATGGTAAAAGAATCTACCGTTGATGGAGTTTGCCTATAGCAATAGTTATCAGGCTAGATCCAAATGGCTCCGTATGAAGCTTTGTATGGTAGGAGGTGTTGCACGCCACTTTGTTGTGCTGAGGCGAGAGAGAAGTTTGTTTCCCTATTTTATGTGCTGAATGACACCAATGAGAAGGTAAAGTTTATTTATGATGGGTTGAAGACTGTTGCGGATCGACAAAAGTCATATGCTAACTTAAAGCATATGGAGATTGAGTTCTCAGTTGAGATCGAGTGTTTCTTAAGGTTTCGCCTTGGAAGAAGGTGATGAGGTTTAGACGGAAGGGCAAGTTGATTCAAAGGTTCATTGGGCCTTATGAGGTGTTGGAATGTATTGGTCCAGTTACTTATAGGTAGAGGATGCCTGCAGAGTTAGAGAAGATACATGATGTTTTCCATGTATCAATGCTAAGGAGGTATAGATCAGATCCTTCATATGTGATGCCTGTTGAGGAGATTGAGTTGAATCCAGATTTGACCTATGATGAGGAGCTGGTGAAAATTTTGGATTCTAGCAGTAATGTTCTTCGTGGAAAGACCGTAGAGTTGGTAAAAATGTTGTGGCGACATCGTGGAGTTGATGAAGCCACATGGGAAAGTATAGAAGACATGAAGAAGTAGTTTCCTTACCTTTTTCCATCAAGTAAACTTCAAGGAAAAATTTTTTTAAGGGGGGAGTTGTAACACCCTGAAATTGGGCCTTGTTGTTAGATGGATCGAATGGTTCGGGAGAATTGGATTAGGTAATTTGAGCTAGTTTTGGGAATTAAAATCTTAACAAATTGTTTAGCAAGTTTCATTATATTTTATAAAAACACATCGGATACATTGATTTCCCAAGTGGTTCCTTCGAGCACTTCACATACGCCCTCGAACTAGAGCACCCCTCAACGGTTATAACGTATAAATCCACCAGCGGGAGAATTGACACACTCTTGACCCCTCAACCGCTGCAGTTCTCATGGTGGAGCATGGCATACTCTTGACCCCTCGAAACGCATGAGGCGACTTATTATAGTGCACTTTAAACCCTATGGCTAGCCAACTATATCCGGTAACATTTTATCTTAACCACTTGCCAATATACTCAATAAAACCACATTAACTTACTATTTTACATATGCATCAATTCAAACCATTTTCCAATACATTAAACCATGTATTCTAGCATTCTCAAAAGTCTTTCCTAAATCATTTGCTATGCTCAAATATCATCATGCATAATCATTTGCAACACCTTTCATTTCTAAAACATGCATATAATAGTAAGTAATCAAATCAATAAACATATGCATGAGATTGTATTTTGCAAAACTGAAAACGAGAGCGAGAACGTCCGATACTTGCTTCCGAGCTTAGACAAGTGTTTCAAGCTTAATCTAAACTCCCAAAATCTCTTTCAAACCTTTTTAAAAGCGGTAAATCACATTTCCACTCACCAACAATCCAAAGCTATCTTGCCATTGCGAAAATCAAGCTCTCGTAGCTTCCGTAACCTCTCCAAAAGCTAAAGGATCCAACTCCCCTGCTTTACCCAATCAAAAAAAGAGGATTAATGCACTTCCATGCATCTCTAATTTCCAGCAACCATCAAACGCCTCTCTAAAACAACCAAAAACACCACCAAACTTCATCTAAACAAAGCCCAGCCAAAACCTATTGATTCTAACATCTTAACAGCATCAATTAACATCCAAAACATCTTTACAACGTCCTTATACCTTGAGCAACTTTACAACACCAAGATCACTTCAAAATCTAATTATTTATAACCTAGAAAATTAGCAATTCATATGGTTTTGGGATTTCTTTAATTAATTACTTCTTACAACATTAAAATACATCTTATAAGAGATTAGATGATGTATCATGAGAAATGAATTATGTTTGTATAATATGGTTTATACATGAGATGCACTTTAAGCTTGCTATTTAGAGATTTTGGCATATGAAGCTTAAATTGAGGTTTATGATAGAATCCATGATACATGTGTTGCAAATGATTTAAATGTGTATATTTGAATAGATTGTAAAGGCATGAGACGTATGAATTTGATTTGAATTCAAATCAAATTCATACGTCTCATGGTTTTAAATGCATTGATGAGCGTTTTTAAGATTCCCTCACTAAGCTTATAGCTTACGCTCTCATTTTCTCATTAATGCAGAGAGTTAGGCATTTTTGGACAGTGAGTAAGCAAGTGGAGATCCAAGGGTTGAAGTGTTTTCAAGTATGGTTTTACGAGTACTTAGTAGTAATATGAGGCAATGTGACCAAGTTGTAATTGGGAGGTTTAATTTGGGTACTCCTTGTTTGTACTAGTTACGTTTGATGTTTTGGACTTGTATGATGCTGAATGTTTGGTTTTGAGGGGTTGGGAAACATTATGCATCTTGGGTGGAGATCATGCCTATATGTTAATTACTAGGATTTGATATGATGCTTTTCTATTATATTATGCTGGTGAAAATACTATTAGGGATGTTATTTGATGTGTAATGCCCCAGTTTTGGGCCTAGGAGTTTCTAGGTGAGTAGACGGTTTGGTGGACATGGATTAGAGATTCAAGTCGGATTTGAGATTAAAAATTGAAATGAATAATTTTGGTACGATAAAAAAATGGGAAAATATCTAAAAATCATTATATAATATATGGATATTTTTGGTAAAGTCAATTTTGGAAATTAGAATTTGGAAATTGGATATTTTGGCTAGAGAACAAAATGTAAGGAATGAAAACTATTTTTTAATGACTATTTTGAAAAAGGGTCAAATCTTAGAATCCTTAAGGAGCTATTTTACCCAATGTTTTAATATGAGTTTCCTCTTGATTGGGATTATTTTTAATGAGTTTAATTAAGAGAATTAAAAGGGAGATTAATTAAAAGGTAGTTATTTTCTAAAAACATATTTGACGTAACTTCTTTTCTCAAACTATTCTCTCAACTTCTCTTCAGCCAAACACTCTATTTTGCATCAAAGATTTGAGGTAATGTTCTTGATTTCTTAAACCTATGATTTCTAATGAATTCTTCAATCTTGTTTTCCAAAATCTCATTTTTCCTTCTTTTCAAGAGTAAACATCCAATTGAGAGGAAATTTACTCATTAGAGGTAAGGTTCGTTATTCTCCTCTAATGAATGGTTCTTTATTGAAATTCCCAAATATTTGATCCTTGTTTAATGTTTTCTAATGAGTTTTGATGATTTAATTGTGGAAAGTTGATTTAATGGAGTTTTAATGTTGGATAATGTTAGTATATGGGTTTTAACATTGGAATCCCGAAATTATGTTAATCTCTAATTTTCTAGGTTGCTAGTTATGAGTTTCTGAGGAGTTGTGGGTGTTTAATGTTTGTTGGAGGCATAGTGAAGATGTAAATGTTTTTTTTGGATGGTATTTAATGTTAAATGATAGTTGTGATCCATAGGTTGTGGCTGGGTAAAGTTTGTGGGTTGTTTGGTGAAGTTTTCTGTTAGTTTGGAAGGGTAATTGTTGGGATTCGATGAGGATTATTGCGTTTTGATGTTGCTGGGTTATAAATGTATCTTGATGTGTTATAACCTCTTGTTTGTGATGGTTAAAATATGAGAGGTTGGTCCTCAAGCTTGAACGAAAGTTTCAAAAGCTTTGGAGGCGTGTCTACCGTGTCGGTAAGCAAGGCCTTGCGTGTCGATGAGTGAGAACGTGTTTTCAGCATTTTCAAAGGTTTGAAAAAATGTGTTTGGGGGTTTAGATCAAGCTTGATACGTTGGTCTAAGCTTGGAAGTAAGTAAAGGATGATTTCTCTCTCTCGAACTCGGTTTGGTAATTGATTTTTATGCACTTGTTTTAAAAGGTTTAAATTACTCACTAGTTATGCATGTTTTGAGTATGGTTTAATGCTGGAAATTGATTATAAAAAGATGATGATGCATTATGAGGTAATGCAAGTGTTGTTAATGTTTTTGAACATTGTTTAATGCAAGGTTGATTGCATTGGTTTAATGATTTTGATGATGCATATGAAAATAGTGAGTAAATGATGATGAAATGAATTATATTGGCAAGTGATGGAATGATAGGGTCTTAAGAAGTGTATCAGATATAATTGGCCAGCCATAGGATTTAATAGTGCACTATAAAAAGGCACCTTGGATGTCGAGGGGTTTATACGGTGTATTGAATACTCTATCCAAGTACTCTAGCGGTTGAGGGGTTTATACGGTGTACCGAGGATTTTCGTTAGTGAGCTATACATCTACCTATGAGTGGTGTTGAGGGGTTTATATGGTGTACCGAAAACTCTATCACGGGTATCACAATGGTGGAGGGGTTTATATGTACCGAAAACTCCCGTTAGTGAGCCTTTTAGATACCGATAGTTTGTATGTTAAGTTTTGGGTGAACACTTACTAAATCCGTGTATCCAATGTTATGAAATGTCTTGTAAAGAGGAGTTGTGGGGGAATAATTTAAAAAGTGGTGTTGAGGGGTTATGGGTACCGAAGACTCCACCAAGGGTGTCACAACAGTAGAGGGGTTTATGGGTACCGAAAACTGTTGTGTGTGAACCTTGAGATACGATAGAATGTATGTTAAGTGTCGACGAAACATTTGTGGAACTCGTGTATTCGATGTTATGTTTTGTGAAGTGGAAACTTGGTAAATGATCACTTGTAAACCAATATAATTGATAATGTTCCATGAAATGGATGATATGATTTAATGTTAACTTAACATGTTTGACTCTTTAAGGCTAGCATTGGTAGTATGCTTGGGAAAGCTTAAATCGAGGACTAGCAATTGGAATATTTTTGTTAATTCGTGAGAGTAATTGCATATGTATTAATGTGTATGTTTTGGAAATGTTAAGTGTATGGCTTTGATAAGGCATGATGTGAAAATGATGTTTTAGAAGTGTTTTGTGGAAAAAGATTGTAAATGGTTTTAAATGCATTGATGGTGTTTTGTGGAAAAAGATTGTAAATGGTTTTAAATGCATTGATGGTGTTTTGTTTTAGAGCATTCCTCACTAAGCCTAGTGTGCTTACGCTATCTTTTTCCATCAATACAAAGAATAAGGAATGGAGGCAGCGATCAAGCTAAGGGATATCCAAGGACTTGAGTTTGCAAAGTATGAAAACGAAATGGACTTGTAGTAATAATGGAAATGGGGTCATTTGCTATTTGCAGGATTGTTTTCTAAACTCCCTGTTGTTGCAAGTTATAATTGCTGTTTTGGACTTGTAATATGTTTTAAGTGATTGTGATATGGTTGGTTTGATGCTTTGGATGTGGACTAGGAAGCATGCCTCTAGACTTGATTGATTGAATATGCTAGATGTGTTAGGTTGGCTTCTAGTGTTGCTATATTGATGTTCAAGCATGTTGTGATGTGATATGTTGATTAGTTAGGTGTTATTGCTATTTGGAATGAGCCAAAGTGTCATATGTTGGACCTAGAGGTCATTACAGGCCTCTGCGTACCGGTACGAGTACCTCAAATTTTGGTACACGGGGTCTTGCAGAGGCTCAAACTGTTGAAAATAAGCCTAGCGTATCAATACGCCTAGCCAACATATCAGTACGTATTGAAGGAAAACATGTGATGGTGTCGGTACACGAGCTAGCGTATCAGAACGCCCCTTCATTATTAACAAGCTGTATCGATACGCAGGGTACCGTATCGATATGGGTTTTAGCTATTGGAATTCTAAGTTTTACAAAATAAACAAAGGGTATCGGTACGGGTCAATGTCGTATCGGTACGGTGTGGTCAACATACCATATCGATACGTGATTTAGGTGTATCAGTATAGGTTTGCCTGTATCGGTATGCTTTGTTGTTTCTGAGCTGTTTGATGATGCTAAAGTTTGAAAATCATGCATTATGGTCCCTATTTGGTATGATTGAAATTAGTTGAGCTTGAGTGATTGTTTTGGAATGCAATTTGACCTATATGTATGTGATTAGATTAATTAAGGGTTGGTAACCTTAAACATAAAATTTGCCAGGAATTTATGTGATTTGCGTTTTGGTCCTTAAAGTGTTATGTTGAGCAATTGATTCCTGTTTTGTAATCTGTTAAATATGAAACACTGCCGCCGAGTTGTCTACACATATGACATTAATAATGCGCATCTAGACAAGATAAAAAGAAAAATGGGTTTGGTTTAGGGTTTTAGATCGGGTTTGCTTCAGCAAACCTAATATGGCTCTTTTAGTTCAGTTTCAGCTAGGCCTGGCTAAGGGGGTTACATTTAGTGGTATAAGAGCCAGGTTACAAAAAATGGGATGATGTTGGTGTGTTATTTTGCTTGTTTATGGAAATTGGTAACTGTTGATGACTGTTACATGCTGTTTACTATGCACGGTGGTTGTTTACATGTACGATGTTTGATATATGCCATGTTGGGGTATTATTGGGGACCCATTGCCTTATTACAATAGTTATAAATTGATTTTTGGATTAAAATAAAAGTCTTGGATCCTTGCTTGAAGTCTGGCCTGATTGTTTTTGTTTTTTTTGTAATTATCATGCCTTAGATACATTTCTACAAGATGCCACCGAGGAGAGAGTTAAGGTCGGGTAAGACCATCTTTGAGGAGTAGGGAGTTGAGGATGGTGTTGTGTTTCGTGAGGTGTTACCGCATCCTCTGTTTAAACCACTCGAGGAAGTGGAGCGTGTATTACCCATGTCTGTTGGCACAAGGTATGGTGATTTGACGTCAGTAGAGCGGGAGATAGTTGAAGCTTTCTGAGCAGATGTGACTGGAATGTGTATACCTATATTTATGCCAGGTGAAGTTGCGTATTCAAGACCCCTGATGGAGGGCCTGGAGAAGTTGAGGAGTGATGAGTTTGGTGGGTTGGCACCTGTGGCATCAGGGATGAGAATTGTAGGTTTAGAGCGAAGTCAGGGAACACTTGATCATGTTCGGAGTTTAGATTTCTAGAAGGGAGTTGTAACCGAGGTTGGGAAAGGGTGTACAAGAGGCATCGACCCAAGATTGGACGCGTTAGGGGCAAAGCTGAGTTGGGAGAGTTTGGTTGTGATTCCACTGTCAAGACGCTTGAGTGTGCGCACTGTGGAAAAAGGCATCCTGAAGTGTGTTAGAAATTTCCAAAGGCGTGTTGGAGTTGCGAAATGCGAGGCCATGTGAGGCGTGATTGTCTTAAGTGGGCAAGGGGAGAACAAATGTCTGTGCCTATGGTTGTTGATACCTGCTGGAGATATGGTTCCAAAGATCACCTGAGGCGTGATTGTCTGTTGCTGGTTAGGAGTGCGCGGGCTCTAGCACCTGTTGAGGCACCGTAGGAATGTCGTGGGCACAACCATGGTTTTTATCAGCATGATGTTAATGATCGGAGGACCGAGATGCCTGATCAGTCTGGAATGAAAGTTTTGCAAGGGTGTGTGCACACCGCGAGAGATGAAGCAACATCGTAGTGATACAAGTATTTTCATATTGGAATCTCTGTTGTTGTTTTCTTGGGTAGATTTCGATTCTATACATCCCTACATCTTGGATAAACATGTAAGGTTGTTTGATATGTATGTTGGAATCCTTAATGTGGTGCTCGAATTGTTAATTATGATGAATGAGATTAGCACGAAGATGTGTCGTAGATGTTTTTGTTGGTTTAAGATCGTGGGGTTGCTGAGAATTTGATGAGTTAACGTTTTATGGGTTTGTTAGGGTGTTTTGTAAGGGTTAGTTGTTTGGGTATGGGGATGTTGTAAGCTTAAGAATCTTACCGAACGATGAGTGCCGGGGTTTGTGGTTGGTTATAGGACTGCTGTTGAGCTGTTGGTGTTGATGGTTAGAAAGAACCTGGTAAAGTTGATTTGTGGTTTCTTTAAAAAGAAAGAGGTAGGATAAAGGTTGATATGAGATGTTAGAGTGTTAATCACCCTTGAAAATACTATTCCAAGAGGGAATCTGAGTCTGGTAGTTTGGTTTGGAAGAAAAGCTGAATGGCTTGTTGTTGTTAGTCTAGTTGTGGCATTTGATGGTTTTTGGTTGCGTGAAATTATGTTATGTGCAGGGGTGTTAGGTTGGAAATATTTGAGTTCTTATGTTAGTTGGATGTGTGAAAGAAATGGTTCTAGAATGGTTGAGTTCCCTGAAAATTTAGGATATCCATGGCTTCGAGTAGCGTGATGCTAGATGAGTCAGCGAAGTTGTTAGTAGACGTGATGTTAGCTTGTCAATGAGTTATGTTATCACAAGGCTGATGAGGCTTGTTTGTAAGTTGTTGAAGGACGTCAAGAAGGTATTTGTTAGGTCAAATCTTTGAGTAGGGATGGTGGAAAGAATGATGCTTTGGAAGTTTTGGTCTTGGAACGTTCGTGCGGTTGTAAGTAGTAGCAAATGGTTTAAGCTGGTGGTTAGTAAAAGGGTTGTAAGGTGTTGTTAGGTTGCCGAATGTTTTTGTAAACCTTCAGGGTTGTAGCAAGATAAACGTTCTGAGAATGCTTAGGTGAGTGGGTAGATAGAGTGGTGGTACACTATTGCTTAGGGGATCTAGGAAGGCTTTAGCTTGAAAATTGAAGGTTAGGTGTTAAACCTTCGAACTTAGGTGGGTGGATGTTCCCGGGTGGTTAGGTTTGAAATAGACAAGTGGGTAGGAAAGTTATTTCTGGAAATGTTATCGATAAGTGTGGATGGTTGATCAGGCATAATGCATAAGCACTTATATGTATATACTTAAATATGTCAGTTCATGCATATATATGGCATGACATTAGTGGTCTTGCATTCATATACATAGGCATCATTGGGAGCATATAAGTAATCATGCATACATGTGTTCACACTTACAAATGAGTTTTCGATAATAGTGTGGTGATGGTTTAAGATGGCTCATTAGGAGGTTAGTTTGTGTAGGGTTCACTGGGTTTTTGTGTGGTTTGGCGATTGTGCCTTATGGGATCTAAGGATGAAGAGGGTTGTTAGATCCATAGTTTGGGTTAGGTGATAGTAGTTATTAGGTGGTAAGTGAATGTGGTTGTTAAGGTTTTAAGAGTATAGGTTGGACGTTGTCGTGTAAGGGGTGGAGTAGTAAGAAGTGTTTGAAGTTGATTGACTGAAGGAGTGAGGTTCGTTGGTAGGGAATAGTTAGGTAGACTAAGTAGCGGTTGGGTTAGGCAGAGCAACCTTGATGATGCCTTGGTGGTGCATGATATGAATGTGGTAAATGAGAGATCGCTAGATTTTCATGTGGTAACAGTGGCATTTAGGTCTCAAGGGTTGAGTAATTGTGCCGTAAGGTGTTGAGTGGGGACAAAGGTTGGCTGAGATCCCTTCTAGTTATGTCATCTTGTAACCCCCTCGACCCGACCTAGTCGTAAGACCGAACCGAGAGAGCTACATTGGGTTTACTAGAGTAAACTATGAACATGAAACCCGAAACACGTCCATTTTTATTTTTCTTTTCTCCTGACTAGATGCACACTTATTATCCTGCATGTACATACTAATCACAGGTGAAAACCTGACTCAATTGGGCATCAAATTGACATCCAATTGCTAATATTTGCAATTCAGGGACCATGTTGCAATTTCAGAAAACTATAGGGACTTAGCTCATTTTTATGTTGACAACCTTTAATTCAACAAGTTTCATTCTTACATGTCAAAAATCAGCTCAAGAAGGTCATTCATACTCATTCAATTGCATCCACAACATTCAGGGACCAAAATGTAAGAAAACAGAACATCACTTCCATGACATTAATAGAATTAACGGCCAACCTTCTCGATACGCGGGCGACCGTATCAATACGGTGATCAATTGTTCTCAGCCCTATTTCGGTACTCCATGTATCATACCGGTACGCCTAGCTGGAAAATGGGTTTCATTTTAAAATATTTAATACCAGTACCGATACGACTTATAAGTGTTTCGGTACGTGGGTTTTGACTCAAAGAGCAGGATTCCAGTGGCATAGAATCGTACTGGTACGCCTTAGCCCGTACTGAAACCTAGAGCCTAAACTTGCCTAGCTGTACTGATACGATCCCCCGCGTATCGGTACGCTTGGGCCTGTAATGTCACTTTTACCTGGTTTAACATGCTTTCGACCATACCAAAACATCCTAACATGCTCCTAACATCTCAAATAAAACATGTAATTCCAAACCATTCCCAAAATGAAATCATAAACGCCATCTACATCTCAAGAGCAGCAAAACAAACTTGCTCAACCAGGGAGTTTAACAAAACATCTCCCAAAAACAACGAAAACCCGTTCCCCTTATTACTTATAGTCTAATTCAAAACATACTTTGGTTACCAACTCTTGTACCAATCCCTTACATCCCGCTGCCTTCCGAGACTTTAATACTCTGCATTGATGGACAAAGAGAGCGTAAACACACTAGGCTTAGTGAGGAGTGCTCAAAACAACACACCATCAATGCATTAAAACCATTTCTCAACATTTCATTGAAATCTCATTTCAATAATCTTTTAAAACATTATCATGCCTTTAAAACATGCACTTAACATCTTTAAAACCAGCATATTAAACCATATGCAACATGTATCATTAACCAACAACAAGTCCCATTGCTAGCCTCATTTTAAGCTTTTCCATGCATAACAACCATATGCAAAGGTTAAAGAGTAAACATATATAAATCACATTATACAACATAAACCTTTCAATGATACATCAACAATTATATTGGCTCACAAGTGATAATTAACCAAGTTCCATTTACAAAAGAGCTCATCAGATACACGAATTCAACAAGTGTTCTCCCAACACTTCAAGCGATCTCAACTGGAAATAGCAATACAATCACAATCGCGGTACCTAACAATCAGGTACACTTTCAACCCACGGGGAAACCAACCCCTTACCTCAGTTAATTGCTTAATCCACTAACGATAGTATACGGTACTATAAAACCCCTCTACTATTACGGTACTTGGATGGAGTTTTCGGTACACGGATCTAAAGCCCTCAACATCCAAGGCGACTTATTATAGTGCACTATCAATCCTATGGCCGACCAACTATATCCGATAACAAATTTAAAACCACATCACTTGCCAATATAATTAACCATTTACCTCACTGTTTTCAACAAGCATTAACCAAACCAATTTATTCCAAAAACTTTAAAACATGCTTTAACAGTAGGTATTGTATAAATAAAAAAAGTGCATTAAATCATATCACCCTAGCATGACCGAGAGAGAAAACCACTTTATACTTACTTCCGAGTTTAAACCATCGTATCAAGCTAAGTTTAAACTCCCATAAACCACCTTTAAAATATTCCAAAGCTAGAATCCACGTTCTCACTTACTGATACACGAAACCTCGATTCACCAACACGAAAACAAGAATCCGAAGCCTCCAAGCTTCACCGACCACTTCCGGATCCATCTCCCCTGCTTTAACCACATTACAACAGAGGATTAATGCACCTCAATGCATTTAAAACACTGCAACATCAATCCTTCGTGGATTTTCACAATGCTCTCAAAATTACCCAACCTCAACAACCGAAAACATCATCTAATCCTTTCCAAACATAACCCAGCCATAAAATAACAATTAAACTCCTTCAATATCATCAATTAACACTTAAAAACATGATTAACTCATCCAAATACTTCCAACAATTAAACAACCACCACAATTCCACAAAAACATAGATCTAACAACCTTAACAACTAGGGATTCAAGAGTTTCGGGATTCCATTGTTAAAATGAACTTTTCAACATTATAATACATCCAAAATATGATTAAAATCAACCTCAACACTGGAAAAACAAATCCATTACGGATCTTTCACTTTTTCATCAACTTAACCCAATTAAATCAATATAAAAACACAAAATCAGATTATAAACTATAAATCAAGGATCAAACACTTGGGAATATCAATAAATAACCATTCAATAGAGGAGATCACGGACCTTACCCCTATTGTGTGATTCTCCTTCAATTGGCTTGTTTAAAGCTAGGAAAACACAAGATTTCAATGAGGTTTTGTAAATCAAAGTTAAATAATCAATTGTAGATCAAGAATCTAAATAAAAAGGATCTCTCACCTCTGGTTTTTGATGAAAACTTGAGTGTTTGGCAGAAGAGAAGTGGAGAGAAAAAGTTGAGAGAAAAGTTACGCCAATTTTCATTAAAACCAAATAACTAACTTTAATATCAAAAATCTCGTTTTATTATCCTTTAAAACACATGTTAAAATGATTTAATTAAAAGGGGAAATTATCAGCCAAAACATGGTAATATAGCTCCTTAAGGATTCTAAGAATTTGATCATTTTCATTTTAGTAACCTTTAAAAAATAGTTTTCAAAAATCGCATTTTGGTCACTAGCCAAAATGTCACACATCCTAATCTTATTTTATAAAATTGATTTCACCAATATTAATCATATATTTAAAGATGTTTGTAACCATTTTTCCATATTTATCTTACCAAAAAAATTTTACTTTCGAATTTGACTCGAATCCTAATCTGGTCCACCGGACTGTCCAATAAACCTCAAAACCACTAGGCCCAAAACCAGAGCATTACAACTCTCCCACTCTTAAGAAATTTTGTCCCCGAAATTTACCCAGGGGAAACAAAAGCAGAAGCTGCTCCAACAACCTTAACCTGCATTCTCACATTACTTTCTTAACCTCGCAGTGTCTCCACAACACCTAACAAGCTCAACCATTTTGCCACGCAAAACCTTACTGTTGGTATCAAGGATCTCTACCAAATCCTTATTATAAGATAAACCCGATCCCAACTCAATGCCTTCCACCGGCATAACATGCGAGGAATCCAACCGATACCTCCACAATGTTGTCACATAAAACACCTCATGGAACCCCTCCAACACAGGAGGTAACCTCAAACAATAAGCAACAGGACCCACACGCTCAATAATCTCGTATGGTCCACAAAACCTCAGCTAAGCTTCTTTTTCTGCCCAAAACACATTACCTTCTCCCAAGGCAACACCAACATGGCCACCCGATCATCACAACACACTCTATTACACTACGCTTCACATCTGCGTACAATTTTTGACGATCCGGTGCCACTCTCAAGCTTTCACATATCAACTTCACCTTCTCACTGGTGTCTTTCAACACATCAGACATGGGAACGTACCTTCCCCCATTTCAGCCCAACCCACGATGTACGACACTTCCTACCATACAACACCTCGCACAGTGCCACCTGCATACTTGTTTGATAACTGCTATTAAAGCAAACTCTACCAAAGGCAACTGCCTTTCCCAAGTTTCCTGGAACTCAGTGACAGAACATCTCACCATATCCTCCAAAACCTGAATTTCACGCCTCAACTGACCATCCTTTTGGGAATGACACGAAGAACTGAAACTCAACCATTCACCTAAGCTCAAATCAACACCCTCAAAACCTCACTAAAAACCACATATTTATGTCTAAACTATGGACTCAAGCACACTGTGCAAACGCACCAACCCGGCAATGCGCAAAACTGCCAACTATCTAAAGCACACATCACCACAATAGCCACAAAGGTACGCACATATCACAGCTCATTCAACAACCACCCAAATAGATTCCTTTTTGATCGGTGTCGAAGACAATCCAGACACAAAATCTATGGTGATTCCTTCCCACTTCCACTCCGGTATCCTCAACAGTTGCAACAACCCGGAAGGAACTTATGCTCAGCTTTCACTCGCTGGCATTTCATACATTGAACAACACAATTAGCCACATCTTACTTTAAACATACCCGACAGCAAAACCCTTCAAACTTTGATATATCTTGGTACTACCGGGATGTATAACACAAGAACTAACATTCACCCCAGTCAAAACAATACGCCTCAACTCAACATCATGAGACACCACTTCCTGATCTCAAAATCACAACACCCTATCAGCATTACCGCGAAAATCCATCAGATTTCCTTCTCTGATCACCTGGACATGTGGTAATAACACATCATAACAAAATTGCCCTTCTCTAATCAACTGTGTCCCAAATGACCTCACTTGCAATTCAGCCTTCAAGCCTCCATCACGCATCACACTCAACCACGAATATAACATCCTCAACTCCACCGTAACCCTCATAAACAAAGCATCAGCTACAATCCCCGCTCAGGCGATATTCAATCACCAAACTATAATCCTTAAGCAGCTCCAACCATCCAAGATGTTAATGACTCAAATCAACATTCATTTTTTCCCAACCACACATGATCCGTGTACACCACACACTCCTCATCATAGAGTTGGTGTCTCTAAAATGTTTAAGCAACCACCATTGCGGCAAGCTTCATATCATGCGTAGGACAAAAGCGCTCGTGCACCCTTAACTATCTAGATGCATAAGCCACAAGTTCACTTGCAATACTACACTCCCAACAAACCTCGATGCTAAATACTGGATCTAGCAAACCCACAAACTAACAACTCTAACTTTGGTCACTCAAAACTAGCACAAGCTAATCTACTAAGAATCCATCTTCAACATCCTCTTAAAAATTTGAGAACTCCAAGAACCATATTAACAAAACCACCTACATACGCTACCTTACTTGCACCATCACTCCACTGACTTCTAATCAGTCATCCGTAAATGTGAACATATGTATGCAAAACCTCTAATGTCATGCCCAAATGTATACATGTACTGACATATTTACATATACATATATGTGTTTTTTCACTGTGCATGTTTAAATGTTCACACTTAATAATAACATTCTCAGGACTAAAATTCTTTGCAACATCCTCAAAACTCACACTTTCCAAAGAAAGAGCAACATCCACTTCCCCCAAAATATTCTACCAACCTGCTCATATTTATCGATCAAAACCCATTTTCAGTGCTTCTGCTCATGGAGAGACCATCTTTAGATACACAACCAACTAACCCCAAAACTTAAGGGCTACCCCAAAACTAATACATATCCCCAAAACTAACCCTCGAAAACATCATCTAATCCTTTCCAAACACAACCCAGCCATAAACTAACAATTAAACTCCTTCAATATCATCAATTAACACTTAAAAACAGGATTAACTCATCCAAATACTTCCAGCAATTAAACAGACACCACAACTCCACAAAAACACAAATCTAACAACCTTAACAACTAGGGATTCAAGAGTTTTGAGATTCCATTGTTAAAATCAACTTTTCAACATTATAATACATCCAAAATATGATTAAAATCAACCTCAACATTGGAAAAAAGAATCATTACAGATCTTTCACTTTTTCATCAACTTAACCCAATTAAATTAATATAAAAATAGAAAATCAGATTATAAAATATAAATCAAGGATCAAACACTTGAGAATATCAATAAAGAACCATTCAATAGAGGAGATCACTGACCTTACCCCTATTGTGTGATTTCTCCCTCAATTAGCTTGTTTAAAGCTAGGACAACACAATGTTAATTTTCATTCAATAGAGAAGTGGAGAGAAAAAGTTGAGAGAAAAGTTACGTCAATTTTCATTAAAACCAAATAACTAACTTTAATATCAAAAATCTCTTTTTATTATCCTTTAAAACACATGTTAAAATGATTTAATTGAAGGGAGAAATCATCATCCAAAACATGGTAATATAGCTCCTTAAGGATTCTAAGAATTTGATCCTTTTCATTTTAGTCACCTTTAGAAAACAGTTTTCAAAAATTGCATTTTGGTCACTAGCCAAAATGTCACACTTCTTAATCTCATTTTCCAAAATTGATTTCACCAATATTAATCATATATTAAAAGATGAGTTTTAACCATTTTCCATATTTTTATCTTACCAAAAAATATTTACACTTGAATCTGACTCGAATCCCTAATTTGATCCACTGGACCGTCCAATAAACCTCAAAACTGCTAGGCCCAAAATTGAGGCATTACGCTTCTTGTACCCAAGTGGTACATAGATGTTTTGATGGTAGGAAGGAAAGTTCTTCTGGGATGTTTCAAAGATGAGTGTCATGAAATTTGTGGCTAGATGAATAGGTTGTCAGCGTGATAAGGTTTTGTATCGATTTCCTTCTAGGATGCTGCAAGGGAAGAAGATTTTGGAATGGAAAGAAGAGAAATGGTTATCATGAGTTTGTGTTAGGGTTTCCCTGAACGTCAATTGGAAATGGTTCCCTTTTTGGGTGATCATTGACCGGGTTACGAAGGTGCATGAGTGTTTACGTCCATGGTTTGGGATAGAGGTTCGTATCTTTTAATGAGGGTTTAGGAATTCCTGCGTTAAATTTTGGGTACTCAGTTACCTTTTAGCATTTCGTACCACTTTTTAGAGAGTGGTTAGTTAAATGTGCTACCTTGGTTGAGAGGTTATGTTCTGAGTCTTCGAGAATCTGAGGGAGATAGCTGCCTTTGGTTGAGTTTGCTTATAATAGCAGTTTTGGGCATGTGCACAGTGGGCACCGTTTGAGGTATTGAGTGGTAAGAAATGTTGTATGCGTTGTGTTGGGCTAAGAATGGCAACGAGCGTGTTACCAGTTTGTTGTAGCTTTAGATCTTCAAAAATTCTAAGTGGAATTGAGGTTTGGGGAGGTTGTATGTGCACCATTGATAAACAAGCGCTCTTGAAGGTTTCGCCTTGAAAAAAGGTGATATGCTTTAGGCGTAATGGAAAATTTGAAGTTGGCATTTGATAAACCGGATATAGTGTAGGGATGTAAAGATTGGGTGGTTTATCGATTGAGATTGTCTTTCAAGTTGAAGGAGTTAGTGATATGTTTTGTGTATTGGTGTTACGGAGTTAGTGGTCGGATCCGTTGTGTATTGTGTTTGTGAAGGATATTGAGTTGTATGGGTATGTGTGGTGATGGATAATGTGTAAAATTCTAGGTTCTTATGGCGAATGAAGGAAGGGTAAAGTTTTATCAAGGTGTTGAGATGTTATGATAGTTTGGAGGAGTCCATGTGGAAGGATAAGTCAGAGATGATGGAGAGGCTTTCTTGCCTGACCCACTGGGTCAATTTTGAGGATGAAGTTTCTTAAGGAGGGGGAGAGTTGTAACGCCCCAGTTTTGGGCCTAGGAGTTTCTAGGCGATTAGACGGTCCGATGGACAAGGATTAGAGATTCGAGTCAGATTCGGGATTAAAAATTGATATGAATAATTTTGGTACGAGAAACAAATATGGGAAAATATCTAAAAATCATTATTTAATATATGGATATTTTTGGTAAAGTCAATTTTGGAAATTGGACATTTTGGCTAGTGACCAAAATGTAAGGAATGAAAACTGTTTTTTAATGACTATTTTGAAAAAAGGTCAAATCTTAGAATCCTTAAGGAGCTATTTTACCCAATGTTTTAATCTGAGTTCTCTTAATTGAGATTATTTTTAATGAGTTCAATTAAGAGAATTAAAAGGGAAATTAATTAAAAGAACGTAGTTATTTTCTAAAATCATATTTGACGTAACTTCTTTTTTCAAACTTTTCTCTCAACTTCTCTTCAGCCAAACACTCTATTTTTCATCAAAGATTTGAGGTAATGTTCTTGATTTCTTAAGCCTATGATTTCTAATGGATTCTTCAATCTTGTTTTACAAAATCTCATTGTTTTTCCTTGTTTTTAAAGAGTAAACATCCAATTGAGAGGAAAATCACTCATTAGGGGTAAGGTTTGTTCTTCTCCTCTAATGAATGGTTCTTTATTGAAATTTCCAAGTATTTGATCCTTGTTTAATGTTTTCTAATGAGTTTTGACGATTTAATTGTGGAAAGTTGATTTAATTAAGGTTTAATGGATTTAATTGAAGAAATTTCGTATGGATTCTGTTTTGATGGGTTCTTGATTGATTTTAATCAAAATCTTGATGGTGAATAATGTTAGTAAGTGGGTTTTAACATTGGAATCCTGAAATTATGTGAATCTCTAATTTTCTAGGTTGCTAGTTATGAGTTTTTGAGGAGTTGTGGGTGTTTAATGTTTTTTAGAGGCATAGTGAAGATATAAATGTGCTTTTGGATGGTATTTGATGTTAATTGATAGTTGTGATCCATAGGTTGTGGCTGGGTAAATTCGTGAGTTGTTTGGCAATGTTTTCAGTTAGTTTGGAATGGTAATTGTTTGGGTTTGATGAGGATTATTGCATTTTGATGTTGCTGGGTTGTGAATGTATCTTGATGTGTTAGAACCTCTATTTTGTGATGGTTAAAACAGGGGAGATTGGTCGTTAAGCTTGAACGGAAGTTTTGGAAGCTTTGGAGGTGTGTCTACCTTGTCAGCAAGTGAGGCCTTGCATGTCAGTGAGTGAGAACATGTTTTCAGCATTTTCAAAGGTTTGAAAATTGTGTTTGGGGGTTTAGATCAAGCTTGATATGCCGGTTTAAGCTTGGAATTAAGTAAATGATGATTTCTCTCTCTCAAACTCGGTTTGGCAATTGATTTTTATGCAATTATTTTAAAAGGTTTAAATTACTCACTGGTTATGCATGTTTTGAGCATTGTTTAATTTCGGAAATTGATTATAGAAAGATGATGATGCGTTGTGAGGTAATGCAAGGGTTGTTAATGTTTTTGAATATTGTTTAATGCAAGGTTGATTGCATTGGTTTAATGATTTTGATGATGCATATGAAAACAATGAGTAAATGATGATGAAATTAATTATATTGGCAAGTGATGGAATGATAGGGTTTTGGGAAGTGTATCGGATATAATTGGCCGACCATAGGATTTGATAGTCACTATAAAAAGGTGCCTTGGATTTTGAGGGGTTTATATAGTGTACCGAATATTCCATCCAAGTACCCTAGCAGTTGAGGGGTTTATACGGTGTACCGAAGAATCTCGTTAGTAGGCTATACATCTATCGATGAGTGGTGTTGATGGGTTTATATGGTGTACCAAAAACTCCATCACGAGGTTTAGAACGGTGGACGGGTTTATGTGTACCGAAAACTCCTGTTGGTGAGCCTTTTAGATATCGATAGTTTGTATGTTAAATGTTGGGTGAACACTTGCTAAATCTGTGTATCCGATGTTATGAAATATCTTGTAAAGAGGAGTTGTGGAGGAATAATTTGAAAAGTGGTGTTGATGGGTACCAAAGACTCCACCACGGGTGTCACAACGGTAGAGGTGTTTATAGGTACCGAAAACTCCCGTGTGTGAATCTTGAGATATGGTAGAATGTATGTTAAGTGTCGAGGGAACATTTGTGAAACCCGTGTATTCGATGTTATGTTTTGTGAAGTGGAAACTTGGTAAATGATCACTTGTAAGCCAATATAATTGATAATGTGACATGAAATGGATAATATGATTTAATGTTAGCTTAATATGTTTTACTCTTTAAGTCTAGCATTGGTAGTATGCTTGGGAAAGCATAAATCGAGGACTTGCAATTGGAATATTTTTGTTAATTCATGAGAGGAATTGCATATGTATTAATGTGGATGTTTTGGAAATGTTAAGTGCATGGTTTTGATAGGGCATGATATGAAAAATGATGTTTTAAAAGTGTTTTGTGGAAAAAGATTGCAAATGGTTTTAAATACATTGATGGTGTTTGTTTTATAGCATTCCTCACTAAGCCTAGTGTGCTTACACTCTCTTTTCCATCAATACAGAGAATAAGGATTAGAGGCAGCGAGTGTAACCCCCTCAACCCGGCCTAGTCGTAAGACCGAACTGAGCAAGCTACATTAGGTTTACCGGAGTAAACCAGGAAGATTAAACCTAAAACTCGGCCCTTTTTTTCTTTTATCTTATCTAGATGCATTAACGTTATCCTACATGATCGTATTGTTCAAAGGTGAGCACTCACTTCAATCGGGCATCATAATGAAATCCGATTGGCCACGACACAACTTAGGGACCAAAATGTAAACTCAACAAATTAAAAGGGTTTTTCCACTTTTTAAGTTACCAACCTTAAATTAGGTTCATTTCATGCTTATATGTCAAACATCAGCCTCGAATAACCATCCATGTTTGAATAATTGGAAAAACGAGATTTAGGGACTAAAACAAAAGAAAACAAAAATTGCCTCAATAAGACATTAACATAATTAACGACACCCGTATCGATACGGTGTAACCTGTATTGATACGGTTGTGAACTTGCCATTTCGATACGGCTGATCCCGTATCGGTACATCTCTTCGAATATAAAACATGTTTTAGTAGTTCTTGCATACCGTACCGATACGGTTCAATTGGTGTTTTGGTACGCAACAATATTACAACCCGTACCGATACGGCTCCATTGGTGTTCGGTACACGGGCTCCATTTCAAAAGACGTTGTTCCAATAACTACATAGCGTTTTGATATGCCCCTTCCTATACAGATACACCCCGGCCAATTTTGCCCAGTCGCACCGAAACGGTCCCTCGCGTATCGGTACGACTAGGCCTGTAATGTCAAATTTAACTGGTTTTCCATACAGTTCTAGATGCATTTGGCCCCTTATCCACTTCCAAACATACATATCAATACAACAATATACATAATCTAACTTTTATACCAGGATTAGACAAGCATAACAACATCATACTTCCAAAGGATCACTCTAGAGGCATACTCCCTATACCACTTAGCCAAGCATACCAAAAAGCACATTTAAGCCATTCCCAGCATAAGCAACATTACAACACACTTAACATAGCATACAAAACTCGCTCAAACCATCACAACAAGGTAATCATCGAGGGAACCCTAGATGCATACCTAAGGTACCATTCAACCACAACTACTATCAAGTATCGACATCAAGCTAAGCAACATCATCTATCCTCAAAAACCAGCATAGAAAACATATACAAAAACCATAGGAAAACAGGATTACAACCCCCAAAACCTTGGCGAACACATTGCCTTATTGACCAGAAATAGAAACCGAGCTCATACTCAAAGTAGTTTATCCCTTGGATCCTTGCAAACCATGACTTTGCTGCCCCAAACTTTAATGCTCTACATCATTAGGAAAAAGAAAGTGTAAACACATATGCTTAGTGAGGATGCTCATAAACAATGATGCATTTATATTCTTTTAAAAACATATGCTTGCTTTTCCCAAAACATGCTTACTTATGAAGCACTTCTTCATGATTCTAACCGAATCAAAGCATAATGATATTCATAACATCAATAATATTTCATGCTTAAATCCTAAAGCATTTTAGTCAAACTGTGATCCCTAAAGCATTTTAATCAAACCATGCTTAAATCCCAAAGCACTTAATACAAGAATCAACACGTGATCTTTTTCATATATTGGCAATTATAGTGACCCGGATAGACTACCTCTATCCTAACACATATCAGATACACGGATCTCTCATACCATGCCTAGTTAAACCGCATGATAACCCAAACCTTGCCTAGTTAAACCGCAAGGTTTGACACCCTCGTCTAGTTAAACCACAAGATTTCACCCTTGCCTAGTTAAACTGCAAGAGTACCGACCTTGCCTAGTTAAACCGCAAGATCACCATCAATTTGGGTTGCCTAGTTAAACCGCATGCCCCAAATGATGTCCCAACAGTTCGAGTGGCCTAGTTAAATCGCCATACCTCAAGGACCCATGGCCATGATCGATTTTGTTCATATTTTATAGTGCACTTTTAATCATATGGCATGCCAACTATATCCGATTGTTTCGCCATGTCACATAGCCAATATATCATTTACAAACCATTTACTTACTGTTTTACAATGCATCTCATAAACAACACATATACAAATCTCATTGCCAATGCAATAACACCATTCCAAACCGGAATGAAAACCAATGCTCAATGGCATTTAATATACTTTCAATTCCCTACATATGTACTCAAAATCATGCATTTCCAGCAAGTGAAACATGCCATGTTTATTACCAAAACATGCAAACAACATGCTCATATCTAAGCCGATATTCAAGAGAAATATAAGGGAAACTTACTTTCGAGCTTAGGTGAAGGTCTCACGCTTACCCTAAACTCCCAACACCCTTTACAAATCTTTGTAAAGCATTTAAAACCAGTTTTCACTCACCAATACGCTTCGCCTTCCTTGCCAACACGAAACAAGATCTCGCCAAGCCACCAAACACATCACGCTTCGTCGCATTGACTATACCTTGTTTTCAACACATACAACCAGAGGACAAATGCATTAAAATGCATTCAAACTATTGCCTAACAACAATCTCCCGCAACTCCCAAGATGCCACTCGAAAACCATCTGAAACATACCGAAAGCATCATCAACCGTTTCCAAAACTTATCTCAGCCATAAAACAAAAATTCAAGCCTTCTATTAACATCAAAGAACATCGAAAAACCCTTTGCTAACATCCTTTTACCTCCAGCAAAGTTTAAACTCGAATATCACCACAAAACTCCAATCTAACAACCTAACTAATTTGAGATTCAAGAGTTTCGGTATGTGACTTCAACTCCTTCAATTCTTTCGATACCATATTATAAGGAGCAATGGACACCGGTGTAGTACCCTTGTACGTCTCAATACGAAACTCTACCTCTCTATCTGGAGGCAAACCCAACAACTCCTCAGGAAAGTCACAAACAGTCCGAATGTCCTACACTCGAACACCCTTGTCTTTCAATTCATAACAATAGCCAAATAAGCTTGGCAGCCATTAAACATTATTTTTTCTCGCTCTAACAGCCGAAACCACATTGGACAGGAACTTAACATTCTCGCCAACCACCACAAACTCATAGTTGTCGGCTAACCTCAAGAAAATCCTCTTGGACTCACAATCCACAACCGCTCTATGCTCACTCAACCAATCCAAACCCAAAATGACATCAAAACCATGAAATGGCAATTCCATCAAATCTACGGCAAACTCATGACCTTGTACCACCAAAGGACATCGCCAATACAACCTTCTTGTTATAACTGTCTCCCCAAAAGAACTTGTGACCAACATGCCAATATCTAAGATCTCAATAGGAACATTCAAAGAAAGATGCATGTTTACTTAAGATATATGAATGCCTAGATCCCGAATTAATTAAGGATAACAATGACACGTATTGCAAAGTAAAAGTACCTACAATCACATCCGTGTCATTACGACCCTCACGGTGAGGAAAGACCCGAGCCGGTCCACCATCTTTAGGTTTCACTGCTGCAGTATGAGCCATACCCCACTGACCATCCTTTCGCCTCTAAAATTACCCCTGCCACGGCCTTGGCCTCTAGCGGTAGCAACTTGCGCGCTAGTACATCTCTCGCAGCCGAGGACGATCACGCTCAGGTGATCAGATGATCCACAAATCCAATAGGTTCCAGTATTACCCCAACACAAACCTACATGACGCCTACCACATCGCTCACACTCTAGTGTAACACGAGCTCCCTGAGCACCCTGGCCAGCTCTACCACCACGCCTGTGATTTGGCTTATGCCTCTTATCCCTGAACCTCCTATTCTACCTCCCAAAATAGCTATAGTCCGTCATTCTCTTACCCAAGTTTGCACTTGCAGCCTGAACTGGTGCACCCAAGGACTGCTCGATATCCTTGGCCCGATTTACCAACACATCAAAATCTGTGTAATTTATGGCTAGGAGGTAAGTATTAAAGTCCTTTACAAGTCTATAACGGAACCTGTCACATCTCTGCTGGTCATCTGGAACCAACTCTGGAGCATACTAACTCAACTGGACAAACTTCACCTCGTATTCAGCAACAAACATGCTTCCCTGAGACAGCGACATAAACTCGTGCTTTTTCATATCCAAGTACTGAGCACCAAGGTACTTCCTCTAGAAAGCTCTCTAAAAAAACTCGCAAGTAACATCCGCCTCAGGAACGCCAGCAATAGTGGTCACCCACCAATGGTATGCCTCCCCCTGCAATAGAGATCTGGTGCAACCCACTTGCGCTCCTCGTTGCATCCCATCCGATCCATATTACGGTTTGTAGTTTCCAACCAACCTTCAGCTGCCTTAAGGCTCAAACCTTGAAACTCCACACCTCCCAAACTCCTCAAACGGTCCAAGGGTAAACCTTGGTTTGCCACCGCAGTAGGTGTCGGTGCTTGCACCTGCACTCCAGCCATCGCTGTCTAAAAAGCTCCCGTAATTGCTTGTACTAACGGAGTCAAATCACCATATACTGGCACTTGATGAACTTGGGGTGCTTCACCCACCCCAACATTAGTGGAAGGAACCACGAGAGGAAGAGAAGGTAGAACATAAGGGAGATTCTCTTCTGTCTCATTATTCTCGCCCAACCTGGGCAAAGATAGCCATAGACCGTGTCTCACGTCGAGCCATGCTAACAAAAGCATCGAAACACATTAGAGTTAGGCTATCATCAGGCAAAGGATCCAAGTTCACTTTAAAACACATTTAAAATTCTCGATAATAGGTAATGTGTCCCCAATCAAACCCCAACAAAATATCAATCAATCACGGAACATATACACAATCACCGTGTAGTTCAACAACATGAGCTAAACAAGCAACAACATCCCAACTTTTCGTAAACCTGTCTCTAATACCAAGAATGCGCCCCCTCAACCCAGCCTAGTTGCAAGATCGCATCGAGCAAGCTACATTAGGTTTTACGGAGTAAATCGGGAAGATTAAACCTAAAGCTTGGTCCTTTTTTATTTTATCTTATCTAGATGTATTAAGTACATGATCATACTGTTCAAAGGTGGGCACTCACTTCAATCGGGCATCATAATAAAATCCAATTGGCCATGACACAACTTAGGGACCAAAACATAAACTCAGCAAATTAAAAGGGTTTTTTTCCACTTTTTAAGTTACCAACCTTAAATTAGGTTCATTTCATGCTTATATGTCAAACATCTGCTTCGAACAACCATCCATGTTTGGATAATTGGCAAAACAAGACTTAGGGACTAAAATGAAAGAAAATAGAAATTGCCTCAATAAGACATTAACAGAATTAACGACTGATCGATACGACGATGACGGTGTAACTTGTATCGATACGGCTGATCTTGTACCGGTATATATCTTCGAATATAAAACATGTTTTAGTAGTTATTGCATACCGCATCGATCATCGTTTTAATTGGTGTTTGATGCACGTAACAATATTACAACCCGTGATCGATACGGGCTGCATTGGTGTTTCGAGACACGAGCTCCATTTCAAAGGACGTTGTTCTAGTAACCACATAGCGTTTTGATACGCCCTTCCTATACCGATACACCTTGGCCAATTATGCCTAGTCTGTATCTATACGGTCCCTCGTGTATCGGTATGCCTAGGCCCGTAATGTCAAATTTAGCTGGTTTTCCATACAATTCTAGATGCATTTGGCCCCTATCCACTTCGAAACATACATATCAATACAACAATATACATAATCTAACTTTTATACCAGGATTAAACAACCATAACAACATCATACTTCCAAAGGATCACTCTAGAGGCATGCTCTCTTTACCACTTAGCCAAGCATACCAAAAAGCACATTTAAGCCATTCACAGCATAAGCAACATTACATCACACTTAACATAGCATACAAAACTCGCTCAAACCATCACAACAAGGTAATCGTCAAGGGAACTCTAGATGCATACCTAAGGCACCACTCAACCACAACTACTATCAAGTATTGACATCAAGCTTAGCAACATCATCTATCCTCAAAAACCATCATAGAAAACAAATCCAAAAACCATAGGAAAACAGGATTACGACCCCCAAAACCTTGGCGAACACATTGCCTTATTGACCGAAAATAGAAACCGAGTTCACACTCAAAGTAGTTTATCGCTTGGATCCTTGAAAACCTTGCCATTGCTGCCCTGAACTTTAATGCTCTGCATCATTAGGAAAAAGAGAGCGTAAGCACACATGCTTAGTTAGGATGCTCATAAACAATGATGCATTTATATTCTTTTAAAAACATATGCTTGCTTTTCCCAAAACATGCTTACTTATAAAGCACTTCTTCATGATTCTAACCGAATCAAAACATAATGAGATTCATAACATCAATAACATTTCATGCTTAAATCCCAAACCATTTTAGTTAAACCATGATCCCTAAAGCATTTTAATCAAACCATGTTTAAATCCCAAAGCACTTAATACAAGAATCAACACGTGATCTTTTTCATATATTAGCAATTATAGTGACCCGAATATACTACCTCTATCCTAACACATATCGGACACGGATCTCTCATACCATGCCTAGTTAAACCGCATGATATCCCAAACCTTGCCTAGTTAAACCCTAGTTTAAATCTAGTTAAACCACAAGATTTCACCCTTGCCTAGTTAAACAACAAGAGTACCAACCTTGCCTAGTTAAACCGCAAGATCACCATCAATTTGGGTTGCCTAGTTAAACCGCATGCCCCAAATGATGTCCCAATAGTCCGAATGGCCTAGTTAAATCGCCATACCTCAAACGACCCATGGCCATGATCGATTTTGTTCATATTTTATAGTGCACTTTTAATCATATGGCATGCCAACTATATCCTATTGTTCTCTCCATGTCACATAGCCAATATATCATTTACAAACCATTTACTTACTATTTTACAATGCATCTCATAAACAACACATATACAAATCTCATTGCCAATGCAATAACACCATTCCAAACCGGAATGAAAACCAATGCTCAATGGCATTTAATATACTTTCAATTCCCTACATATGTACTCAAAATCATGCATTTTCTAGCAAGTGAAACATGCCATGTTTATTACCAAAACATGCAAACAACATGCTCATATCTAAGTCGATATTCAAGAGAAAAATAAGAGAAACTTACTTTCGAGCTTAGGTGAAGGTCTCACGCCTACCCTAAACTCCCAACACCCTTTACAAATCTTTGTAAAACATTTAAAACCAGTTTTCACTCATCGATACGCTTTGCCTTCCTTGCCAACACGAAACAAGATCTCGCCAAGCCATCAAACACATCACGTTTCGTCGCATTGACTATCCTTATTTTAAACACATACAACCAGAGGACAAATGCATTAAAATGCATTCAAACTATTGCCTAACAACAATCTCCCGCAACTCCCAAGATGCCACTCTAAAACCATCTGAAACATACCGAAAGCATCATCAACCGTTTCCAAAACTTATCTCAGCCATAAAACAAAAATTCAAGCCTTCTATTAACATCAAAGAACATCGAAAAACCCTTTGCTAACATCCTTTTACCTCCAGCAAAGTTTAAACTCGAATATCACCACAAAACTCCAATCTAACAACCTAACTAATTTGAGATTCAAGAGTTTCGGTATGTGACTTCAACTCCTTCAATTCTTTCGATACCATATTATAAGGAGCAATGGACACCGGTGTAGTACCCTTGTACGTCTCAATACGAAACTCTACCTCTCTATCTGGAGGCAAACCCAACAACTCCTCAGGAAAGTCACAAACAGTCCGAATGTCCTACACTCGAACACCCTTGTCTTTCGAATTCATAACAATAGCCAAATAAGCTTGGCAGCCATTAAACATTATTTTCTCTGCTCTAACAGCCGAAACCACATTGGACAGGAACTTAACATTCTCGCCAACCACCACAAACTCATAGTTGTCGGCTAACCTCAAGAAAATCCTCTTGGACTCACAATCCACAACCGCTCTATGCTCACTCAACCAATCCAAACCCAAAATGACATCAAAACCATGAAATGGCAATTCCATCAAATCTACGGCAAACTCATGACCTTGTACCACCAAAGGACATCGCCAATACAACCTTCTTGTTATAACTGTCTCCCCAAAAGAACTTGTGACCAACATGCCAATATCTAAGATCTCAATAGGAACATTCAGCAAAGATGCATGTTTACTTAAGATATATGAATGCCTAGATCCCGAATTAATTAAGGATAACAATGACACGTATTGCAAAGTAAAAGTACCTACAATCACATCCGTGTCATTACGACCCTCACGGTGAGGAAAGACCCGAGCCGGTCCACCATCTTTAGGTTTCACTGCTGCAGTATGAGCCATACCCCACTGACCATCCTTTCGCCTCTAAAATTACCCCTGCCACGGCCTTGGCCTCTAGCCAGTGTAGCAACTTGCGCTAGTACATCTCTCGCAGCCTGAGGACGATCACGCTTCAGGTGATCAGATGATCCACAAATCCAATAGGTTCCAGTATTACCCCAACACAAACCTACATGACGCCTACCACATCGCTCACACTCTAGTGTAACACGAGCTCCCTGAGCACCCTGGCCAGCTCTACCACCACGCCTGTGATTTGGCTTATGCCTCTTATCCCTGAACCTCCTATTCTACCTCCCAAAATAGCTATAGTCCGTCATTCTCTTACCCAAGTTTGCACTTGCAGCCTGAACTGGTGCACCCAAGGACTGCTCGATATCCTTGGCCCGATTTACCAACACATCAAAATCTGTGTAATTTATGGCTAGGAGGTAAGTATTAAAGTCCTTTACAAGTCTATAACGGAACCTGTCACATCTCTGCTGGTCATCTGGAACCAACTCTGGAGCATACTAACTCAACTGGACAAACTTCACCTCGTATTCAGCAACAAACATGCTTCCCTGAGACAGCGACATAAACTCGTGCTTTTTCATATCCAAGTACTGAGCACCAAGGTACTTCCTCTAGAAAGCTCTCTAAAAAAACTCGCAAGTAACATCCGCCTCAGGAACGCCAGCAATAGTGGTCACCCACCAATGGTATGCCTCCCCCTGCAATAGAGATACAGTGCAACCCAGCTTGCGCTCCTCGTTGCATCCCATCTGATCCATATTACGGACTGTAGTTTCCAACCAACCTTCAGCTGCCTTAAGGCTCAAACCTTGAAACTCCACACCTCCCAAACTCCTCAAACGGTCCAAGGGTAAACCTTGGTTTGCCACCGCAGTAGGTGTCGGTGCTTGCACCTGCACTCCAGCCATCGCTGTCTAAAAAGCTCCCGTAATTGCTTGTACTAACGGAGTCAAATCACCATATACTGGCACTTGATGAACTTGGGGTGCTTCACCCACCCCAACATTAGTGGAAGGAACCACGAGAGGAAGAGAAGGTAGAACATAAGGGAGATTCTCTTCTGTCTCATTATTCTGCCCAACCTGGGCAGTATTAGCCATAGACCGTGTCTCACGTCGAGCCATGCTAACAAAAGCATCGAAACACATTAGAGTTAGGCTATCATCAGGCAAAGGATCCAAGTTCACTTTAAAACACATTTAAAATTCTCGATAATAGGTAATGTGTCCCCAATCAAACCCCAACAAAATATCAATCAATCACGGAACATATACACAATCACCGTGTAGTTCAACAACATGAGCTAAACAAGCAACAACATCCCAACTTTTCGTAAACCTGTCTCTAATACCAGTAAATGCGCCCCCTCAACCCAGCCTAGTTGCAAGATCGTACCGAGCAAGCTACATTAGGTTTACCGGAGTAAATCGGGAAGATTAAACCTAAAGCTTGGTCCTTTTTTATTTTATCTTATCTAGATGTATTAAGTACATGATCATACTGTTCAAAGGTGGGCACTCACTTCAATCGGGCATCATAATAAAATCCAATTGGCCATGACACAACTTAGGGACCAAAACATAAACTCAGCAAATTAAAAGGGTTTTTTTCCACTTTTTAAGTTACCAACCTTAAATTAGGTTCATTTCATGCTTATATGTCAAACATCTGCTTCGAACAACCATCCATGTTTGGATAATTGGCAAAACAAGACTTAGGGACTAAAATGAAAGAAAATAGAAATTGCCTCAATAAGACATTAACAGAATTAACGACCCCCGTATCGATACGGTGTAACTTGTATCGATACGGCTGATCTTGTACCGGTATATATCTTCGAATATAAAACATGTTTTAGTAGTTATTGCATACCGTACTGATACTGTTTAATTGGTGTTTCGGTACGTAACAATATTACAACCCGTATCGATACGGCTGCATTGGTGTTTCGGTACACGAGCTCCATTTCAAAGGACGCTGTTCTAGTAACCACATAGCGTTTCGATACGCCCCTTCCTGTACCGATACACCTTGGCCAATTATGCCTAGCTGTATCTATACGGTCCCTCGTGTATCGGTATGCCTAGGCCCGTAATGTCAAATTTAGCTGGTTTTCCATACAATTCTAGATGCATTTGGCCCCCTATCCACTTCGAAACATACATATCAATACAACAATATACATAATCTAACTTTTATACCAGGATTAAACAACCATAACAACATCATACTTCCAAAGGATCACTCTAGAGGCATGCTCTCTTTACCACTTAGCCAAGCATACCAAAAAGCACATTTAAGCCATTCACAGCATAAGCAACATTACATCACACTTAACATAGCATACAAAACTCGCTCAAACCATCACAACAAGGTAATCGTCAAGGGAACTCTAGATGCATACCTAAGGCACCACTCAACCACAACTACTATCAAGTATTGACATCAAGCTTAGCAACATCATCTATCCTCAAAAACCATCATAGAAAACAAATCCAAAAACCATAGGAAAACAGGATTACGACCCCCAAAACCTTGGCGAACACATTGCCTTATTGACCGAAAATAGAAACCGAGTTCACACTCAAAGTAGTTTATCGCTTGGATCCTTGAAAACCTTGCCATTGCTGCCCTGAACTTTAATGCTCTGCATCATTAGGAAAAAGAGAGCGTAAGCACACATGCTTAGTTAGGATGCTCATAAACAATGATGCATTTATATTCTTTTAAAAACATATGCTTGCTTTTCCCACAACAAGCTTACTTATAAAGCACTTCCTCATGATTCTAACCGAATCAAAACATAATGAGATTCATAACATCAATAACATTTCATGCTTAAATCCCAAACCATTTTAGTTAAACCATGATCCCTAAAGCATTTTAATCAAACCATGTTTAAATCCCAAAGCACTTAATACAAGAATCAACACGTGATCTTTTTCATATATTAGCAATTATAGTGACCCGAATATACTACCTCTATCCTAACACATATCGGATACACGGATCTCTCATACCATGCCTAGTTAAACCGCATGATATCCCAAACCTTGCCTAGTTAAACTGCGAGATTTCACCCTTGCCTAGTTAAACAACAAGAGTACCAACCTTGCCTAGTTAAACCGCAAGATCACCATCAATTTGGGTTGCCTAGTTAAACCGCATGCCCCAATTGATGTCCCAATAGTCCGAATGGCCTAGTTAAACTGCCATACCTCAAACGCCCATGGCCACGACCGATTTTGTTCATATTTTATAGTGCACTTTTAATCCTATGGCATGCCAACTATATCCTATTGTTCTCTCCATGTCACACAGGCAATATATCATTTACAAACCATTTACTTACTATTTTACAATGCATCTCATAAACAACACATATGCAAATCTCATTGCCAATGCAATAACACCATTCCCAACCGGAATGAAAACCAATGCTCAATGGCATTTAATATACTTTCAATTCCCTACATATGTACTCAAAATCATGCATTTTCTAGCAAGTGAAACATGCCATGTTTATTACCAAAACATGCAAACAACATGCTCATATCTAAGTCGATATTCAAGAGCAAAATAAGAGAAACTTACTTCTGAGCTTAGGTAAGTGTCTCACGCCTACCCTAAACTCCCAACACCCTTTACAAACCTTTGTAAAACATTTAAAACCAGTTTTCACTCATCGATACGCTTTGCCTTCCTTGCCAACGCGAAACAAGCTCTCGCCAAGCCATCAAACACGTCACGTTTCGTCGCCTTGACTATCCTCTATTTTAAACACATACAACCAGAGGACAAATGCATTAAAATGCATTCAAACTATTGCCTAACAACAATCTCCCGCAACTCCCAAGATGCCACTTAAAAACCATCTGAAACATACCGAAAGCACCATCAACCGTTTCCAAAACTTAACCCAGCCATAAAACAACAATTCAAGCCTTCTATTAACATCCTTTTACCTCCAACAAAGGTTAAACTTGAATATCACCACAAAATTCCAATCTAACAACCTAAATAATTATATATTCAAGAGTTTTGGTATTCTATTAATAAAAACAAATTGTCAACATCAAAATACATCCAAAACATATATTAAATCCAACTCAAACACTGTGAAAATAGACCCACTTCGAAAATTATAATATCTTATCAATATTCCCAAAATAACTCAATTAATCATTGATATAACATTAAAATCAGTTTCCAAACTATAAATCGAGGATCAAATACTTGAGAATTTCATTAAAGAACCATACAATAGAGGAGATCACGGACCTTACCCCCTATTGTGAGATTTCTCCCTCAATTGATTTGACAAAAGCTAAGAAAACACAAGATTTAAATGAGATTTTTCAAAAACAATGTTAATAAAATCATTATCAGTCATAAAAACAAGTTAAAAGACTCCTCACCACTGAATTTTGATATAAACTTGAGTGTTTGGCTGAAGAGAGAGTGGAGAGAAAAGTTGAGAGAAAAGTTACGTGAATTTTTTTTAACTAAAATCCCTTTTTAATTATCTTTAAAACACATCTTAAAATATCTTAAATTAAGGGAGAAATCATAAAAAAAATTGGTAAAATAGCTCCTTAAAGATTCTAAGAATTTGACCCTTTTCATTTTAGTCACCTTTAAAAACAGTTTTCAAAAATCGCATTTTGGTCACTAATACAAAATGTCACATTTCCAAATTCCTTTTTTCTAAAATTGATACCACCAAAAATCATTATATAATAAAATATGATTTTTAACTATTTTCCACATTTTTATCTTACCAAAAAATATACAGTCCTGAATTCGACTCAAATCTCTAACCCGGTCCACCAGATCGTCTAACAAACCTCAAAACCGCTAAGCCCAAAACTGGGGTGTTACAACGAGCAAGCTAAGGGATATCCAAGGACTTGAGTTTGTAAAGTATGGAAACGAAATGGACTTGTAGTAATAATGGCAATGGGATCGTTTGCTATGTGGGAGGGTTGTTTGCTAGACTCTCTGTTGTTGCAAGTTATAATTGCTGTTTTGGACTTGTAATATGTTTTAAGTGATTGTGATATGGTTGGTTTGATGCTTTGGATGTGGACTAGGAAGCCTGCCTCTAAGCTTGATTGATTGAACATGCTAGATGTGCTAGGTTGGTTTCTAGTGTTGCTATGTTGATGTTCAAGCATGTTTTGATGTGACATGTTGATTAGCTATGTGTTAATGATGTTTGTAATGAGCCAAAGTGTCATATGTTGGACCTAGAGGTCATTACAAGCCTCTGCATACTGGTATGGGTACCTCAAGTTTCGGTACACGGGGTCCTATAGAAGCTCAAACTACTGAAAATGAGCCTAGCATACCGATACGCCTAGCCAACGTATCAGTACACATTGAAGGAAAATAAGTGATGGTGTTGGTACATGGGCCAGTGTATTGGAACACCCTTTCTTTATTAACACGACGTATCGATATGTGGGGTACTGTATCAATACGGTTTTTAACTACTAGAATTTTGAGTTTTACAAAATAAACAAGGGGTATCGGTACGGGTCAACGTCGTATCGGTATGGTCAACATACCGTATCGATACATGATTTAGGTGTATCGATACAGGTAGCCGTTAAGTCTGTTAAGCAAGCCTGTATCGGTACGCTTTGCTGTTTTTGAGCTGTTTGATGATGCTGAAGTTTGGAAAACATGCATTATGGTCCCTATTTGCTATGATTGAAATTAGTTGAGCTTGAGTGATTGTTTTGGAATGGAATTTGACCTATATGTATGTAATTGGATTAATTAAGGGTTGGTAACCTTAAATATTAAATTTACCAGGAATTTATGAAATTTGCGCTTAGGTCCTTAAAGTGTTATGTTGAGCAATTGATTCCTATTTTGTAATATGTTAAATATGAAACGCTACCATCAAGTCCTGTACACATAGGACATTAATAATGGGCATCTAGACAAGATAAAAAAGAAAAAAAATAGGTTTGGTTTAGGGTTTTAGATCAGGTTTGCTTCGACAAACCTAATGTGGTCCTTTTAGTTTAGTTTCAGCTAGGTTGGGCTAAGGGGGTTACATTATGATTAGAGGTTGATTGGAGTAAGTTAGATTGAGCCAAAGTGTCATATGTTTGACCAATAAGTCATTAGAGGTTTATCCGTAATGGTACGTGTCCTCAAGGATCGATACGCGAGGACCTGTCTCAACACAATCTCGGCAAAAATGACTTGGCATGCCGATATGCTTACGGACCATATCAGTATGCATTGCTAAAATTTTGGCTTGGTTTCGGTACACAGGCAACCGTACCAGTATGTCTTTTGGCTATTGTAATTCTTATTTTTGAACATTGCATACTCGTACTGATTCGCTTGGGGACCGTATTAGTATGCCTTTGAAACTTAGACCCGTATTGATACGAGATGGCAGTGTACCGATACGCAATTATTTAATTCTGTTAAAATGCTTTCTAAAGTTTGGTTTTTTACAATTTAATCCCTGATTCTTGATCATGCAATTACTTGTGTTTGGATGGTTATTTTAAGTTGAAATTTAGCATGTTTTTATGAACTATGACTAATTAAGTATTGGTAACATTAATTTCGAGGAAGTCCTCTTAATTAATAGAAATTGAAATTTGGTCCCTGAGATGATATATCATACAATTGGATGTCAATTCGATGCCCGATTAACTTGTAATTTTTACCGATGTTAGCATGATCACCTTAGGACTTAATTATGCATTTAGACAAGATAAAAAATAAAAAAATAGATTGTTTTCTAAGTAATTCTTTTGGGTTTGTCTCGATAAACCCTAATGTAGCTCACTCGGTTCGGTCTAGTGACTAGACCGAGTCAAGGGGATTACACCAATAAAGAAAGACAAGAGGTGAAGATTGGCACTACCATCATGGTAGAGACCCAACGAAATCTGATCAATCTTTTATGAGACTATAAGGATGTGCTCGTTTGGTCGTACCAAGATATGCCTGGCTTAGACACTAGTATCATGATGCGACGAATGTCCATAACGCTTGAGTGCAGCTTGTGCAGTAGAAACTCTAGAGGGTTGTTGCGTGTGATAAGTGCTACGCAAATGTGCAAGTATACACGTCACAAGTAATAAAGTGATATGAGTATCGAGTATCATCTCCACAGGGATTGGTTTGGGCCACTTTGCTTAAGTTACTGCACTGTGAAAATAAAAACACAATTGACAATAGAGGTTTTAATTAACGAGAAAAGTAAAAGCAATAAACTAAAAGAATAGATGAAATAAAAAGAGAGAGATAGGTCAGGTTATCGTGAGTTGAGGTGTGATAGCCGATTGGATCGTTTTGGTAAAAGAGTGCAAGGGCAACTCAGTTGCCGTGGCAACTTGCACAGCAGGGTTGCCTTGGCAACTAATCGATGGTTGCCTGGGCAACTAGCTGGGCAACTACTTGGGCGTCTGGGCAGCAACTTCAAGGTTCGGCGAAGCATTCTTCAATGGTTTCTTCTTATCCCTAAGTCGAAACTCTAGCTACTTGTGCATGCCTTGATAATACATCCCTGTGTGAATCAAGGGTGAACAACAACCAATCTTGCTCTCCTCTTAGCCGTTGAAATCCTTAACTTATTCCTAAGCCGGATTAATCTTCACCATCAATAGATTGAATAAAGACCATACTCATTCGTTTCTTGAATCTAACTCTCCCGATATTAGATAAATAGATGAAGTTATGAGATCCTCTCCCAATTCACTCGCAAACAAGAATAAAAGCCAAGAATGAGTAAACCTTGAATAGAAAAGTGCAAACTCTTATTACCTAAACAAAATCCAATTGTTTCTCACAACAACAAAACACAATAACCCCAACCAATCAAGTTAGTTCATGGTTGGGTTCAAAAGATATACAAAGAATAATCCCCAAACCATGAATCTAATGGAAGCAAAGAAGAAGAAGAAGTCGAAATTTCCCCTAATGCTCTCTATGGAGTTGTCGAAATTCCCCTAGCCTTCTCCCCTCAGATTGTCGAAATCTCCTTGCTATTTATAGGGCTAGACAAAGTCCTTCTTTGAGGAAGAGTTTGAGTTGGAATTAAATTATCTTTAAAGAATATAATTCTTTATTATAATTGTATTCCTACTAGAACTTCTCCTATCTTCTTGGAATTTAATTCTTCTTTAATCTCTGCATGGAAATCAAATTCCTTTGTGTTTGGGCTTTGCTCCACATCATCTTGGGCTTGTCTAGTCATCAATTTCGACATCCCTATTGCATTTTCTCTTTGTCGACAATTGCCATGGCAACTGGCTCGGCGTCTCCTTCATGCATTGCCCTGGCAACTAGCTCGGCATATCCTTCATGCATTGCCTTGGCAACTAGCTCGGCATATCCTTCATGCATTGCCTTGGAAACTAGCTCGGCATTGCTTTGGCAAGTGATCCTGCACATACACACACAAAAACACACCAAAGCAGCATCTTTTTCCACAAAAATCACCAAGTTATGTAATCAAGCTCAACAGTGGAAAGAAACATGAATTAATGTATGAATAACTAATTATGAAACTAATATGAGCTTAAGTCTAACAATAATATGAGTAAAAAAGGGTAATAAAAATAGTACTTTTGAACACTTATCACGCCCCCAAACTCGAACTATTGCTTGTCCTCAAGCAATGCAAACTAACAATTACCTGCCAAGGCTTTAATCATCAAAGACATGCTTCAAACTTGAATTCAAACCTCGGAACCGTGGCACAAAGTATGATCACCTTTTAATTTTTTGGATAACACAAAAATTACCCGGAACCAAACTATAGTGCTCGTGACAATGTGTGTGCGTAGTTGTGTACAAGTTGATTTTCAAGATTCTATGTGAATAGTAGGTTTTTATCAATTTAATTACTGGGGCATTTATTTTAATTTTCACTAGAGCCAATTTCGGGCACCTCTAGTAAAGTAAGCAATTTCTCATTTTATTTTAGTCGACTAGAGCCAATTTCGGGCACCTCTAGCGATTCTTTAGTGTGCATTAACTACTAGAGCCAGTTTCGGGCACCTCTAGCAAGAAAGTGTATTTACTACTAGAGCCTGTTTTGGGCACCTCTAGCAAGAAATTAACTTTTAATTTTTATTTTTATTTTTAAATTTACCCAAATTTTAAGCAACCTAAGTTCACTAAGTTTCTTTGAATCAACAACCCACAACCGTGTAAAAAAATTCAGCATCATAGTAAAATTCTAAGTTCTTTTCATGCAATCCTAAAATTAAAGGTTATTTCAATTAAGTGCAGTGGCAAAAATTCATCATTGGATATTCAACAAGTCTTAAGCAATTAAATCCAATTAAAGGCATGGCAAGTAACATATGCAACCTATATGTGATTGCTAAAGATGAATGCAACTAAACATGAAACTAACTAGAAACCAACACCCCCCCAAACTCGAGAGAAGCATTGTCCTCAATGCATGTAAGAGTGAAACAAAATTTAAAAGAAACTAAATAAATGAGTTAGTCGAAGAGGTCGTCACCTCGAGTGATTAGTTTCCTTCGTGCCGTTTGCTTGATTCAATTTTCGGTCAGTGGTTGAATGCTTGTGGCTGGTACCGCGTGAATAGCATTGCCTTGATTTGGTCCTTGGTTGCCGATGCAGGTTTACTTGCATGTGCATCAGTAGTTGCCGAAGCCATAGTTGTTGCCTGGGCATCACCAGTTTCTGTTGTGGTTGCTGTGGCAAGTAGTCGGTAGTGAATTTCCTTAGCATGGTGGTTGTGAGTCTTGTTGCGTGGCGTCAGGGGTTGCCGAGGCGTGCGCGTCCATGGTTGCCGAGGTGTGCATATCAGGAGTTGCTGCGGTGTTGAAGGTTGCCGAGGCATGCGCATCCATGGTTGCCGAGGCATCAAGGGTTGTTGCGGTATTGAAGGTTGCCGTTTTCAATACTTCTTATAGTCCATCCGTACCCTCCATCGGGTGATAATATTGCCCAAAAAGAGTTTGGCCAATGTGCTTACCACTACTCCCTTTTGCGTTACCATGGTGGAGGTGTCTTTCTTCTTTGTTCGCTTGTAGTCCATGTATACTCTCCACCTTGCTACTATTCCTGAAGGCACAAATATATTAATAGGAAAAATTATATCCATTCTCAACCATTCAATTACCTCATTCTTGTCGACTTCTATCATGGTTGGATGTAGCCTTTGTTGTCGTGGCAATTGCTGCTCAAGCCAATTGCCGTGGCAATCAGTTGCCAAATTTTGCTTTAAGTCAAGGGAAGAATAAATTTTCTGAAGAGCTTTATGAATCCAAACACCTTTTTCTTTTGGCCTCTCAAACATCTCCATCAGTAGAGATTTCGATGGCTTCAAATCTACCAACCTCGATTCCTCAAGACATACCTGCAATGAACGAGGTGAGTTTTTAAAGAATTCAAAAGGTTCAACTATTACCTGCTCATATTCCATTGACAAAGTATTATCATCTCGTTGATCTTGCATGTGGTCGTGTAATTGCCGTGGCAATTGTAGATGAGAGCAATCTACAGATTCCTGCTTCAACATCAACGTTGTAACCTTCTGGGCATCAGGTTCCTCAGAATTTGTTGTAGTATTGTTGTTCTCAGCTTCACCGAGTGTTGTCGCGGCATTGCTCTGTTCAGGCTCCTCAATCATTGCCGAGGCAATTTGTTGTTCAAGCTCATCATGTGTTGGGCAGTCTCTCTCATTGGCATCCTCTTGACTTTGAGGTTCTAGTTGTTTCCCACATATCGGAGAGATTTCTTGCCTTGGGACGTCAGTATCCCTAGGAATGAATTGTTGGTGCATGTTATCCATGACATATGTGGATCTCCCCAATTGATCTTCTAAATCCCCTAAGGTTGCATCCCACTGAGCTATCCTCGTATCCATAGATTTTGATAGTTCTCGAATCTCTTCAATTGATCCGTCAAGTCTAGCCAAGGAAGCTAGTAACGTTTCCTCCAAGGAATTGGAATGCTCTTGAAAAGGACTACATTGCCATGGCATATCTGTTGTCAAGGCAAAATTGTTATGGTAAAAAAAATTTTGAGCTTTTTGACCATACCATGAAGAATTTTGCTGTTGGTTCCCTCTATGGTCCTCCATGTAGTTATATGCACCAAAAATGTGAGGGCAATTTTCAAACACATGATGTTCTCCACACATAGCACAAGATTTTTCCACGGTGTAAGTTCTTTGGGCTTTTCTCGGTTGGTATAGGTAATCATCAAAGGGTGCAAGGAACTCTTGATTGGATTGATTCATATCTTCTAACATCATCTCTCGAATAGATTGGCTTTTATTTCCCGACATGTTGATGTTCCTTAACTTGTAGCGCACCTAAATTTTTTTTTTGATAAAACAAACTAAAAGAAAAGTTAGTAAAACTAAGAGAAAAAAATGCAATAACAAAAACAACTAACACCAATTGCCAATCCCCGGCAACGGCGCCAAAAACTTGTTGCGTGTGATAAGTGCTACGCAAATGTGCAAGTATACACGTCGCAAGTAATAAAGTGATATGAGTATCGAGTATCGTCTCCACAGGGATTGGTTTGGGCCACTTTGCTTAAGTTACTGCACTGTGAAAATAAAAACGCAATTGATAATAGAGGTTCTAATTAACGAGAAAAGTAAAAGCAATAAACTAAAAGAATAGATGAAATAAAAAGAGAGAGATAGGTCAGGTTATCGTGAGTTGAGGTGTGATAGCCGATTGGATCGTTTTGGTAAAAGAGTGCAAGGGCAACTCAGTTGCCGTGGCAACTTGTACAGTGATGGGTTGCCTTGGCAACTAATCGATGGTTGCCCGGGCAACTAGCTGGGCAACTACTTGGGCGTCGGGCAGCAACTTCAAGGTTCGGCGGCGTTCTTCAATGGTTTCTTCTTATCCCTAAGTCGAAACTCTAGCTACTTGTGCATGCCTTGATAATACATCCTGCGTGAATCAAGGGTGAACAACAACCAATCTTGCGCTCCTCTTAGCCGTTGAAATCCTTAACTTATTCCTAAGCCGGATTAATCTTCACCATCAATAGATTGAATAAAGACCATACTCATTCGTGTCTTGAATCTAACTCTCCCGATATTAGATAAATAGATGAAGTTACGAGATCCTCTCCCAATTCACTCGCAAACAAGAATAAAAGCCAAGAATGAGTAAACCTTGAATAGAAAAGTGCAAACTCTTATTACCTAAACAAAATCCAATTGTTTCTCACAACAACAAAACACAATAACCCCAACCAATCAAGTTAGTTCATGGTTGGGTTCAAAAGATATACAAAGAATAATCCCCAAACCATGAATCTAACGGAAGCAAAGAAGAAGAAGAAGTCGAAATTTCCCCTAATGCTCTCTATGGAGTTGTCGAAATTCCCCTAACCTTCTCCCCTCGGATTGTCGAAATCTCCTTGCTATTTATAGGGCTAGGCCAAAGTCCTTCTTTGAGGAGGAGTTTGAGTTGGAATTAAATTATCTTTAAAGAATATAATTCTTTATTATAATTGTATTCCTACTAGAACTTCTCCTATCTTCTTGGAATTTAATTCTTCTTTAATCTCTGCATGGAAATCAAATTCCTTTGGGTTTGGGCTTTGCTCCACGTCATCTTGGGCTTGTCTAGTCATCAATTTCGACATCCCTATTGCATTTTCTCTTTGTCGACAATTGCCATGGCAACTGGCTCGGCGTCTCCTTCATGCATTGCCCTGGCAACTAGCTCGGCATATCCTTCATGCATTGCCTTGGCAACTAGCTCGACATATCCTTCATGCATTGCCTTGGCAACTAGCTCGGCATTGCTTTGGCAAGTGATCCTGCACATACACACACAAAAACACACCAAAGCAGCATCTTTTTCCACAAAAATCACCAAGTTATGTAATCAAGCTCAACAGTGGAAAGAAACATGAATTAATGCATGAATAACTAATTATGCAACTAATATGAGCTTAAGTCTAACAATAATATGAGTAAAAAAGGGTAATAAAAAAAGTACTTTTGAACACTTATCAAGGGTGAGACCCGAGATGCTCATGAAAATAAGAGATGAAGTAAAGATGCAATATGACGCCAAATTTCTATAAAAGGCCAGATATCCTGAATGGGTGGCCAACATCGCCTGGTACTCTAGGAAGACGGAAAGGTTCATATATATGTTGACTATAGAGATCTTAACAGGGAAAGCCCCAAAGATAACTTCCTTTTGCCACACATCAATACCTTGGTAGACAACACGATAGGTCATTCCCTATTCTTCTTCATAGATGACTTCTCAGGGTATAACCAAATTAAGATGTGCCCAGAAGACATGGAGAATACCACATTTGTAACGCTTTGGGGAACCTTTTGCTACAAGGTAATGTCATTCAGCCTAAAGAATGTTGGGGCAAACTACCAGAGAACAATGGTGACCTTGTTCCATGACATGATGTGTAACACCCCCTTCTCGGCCTTGTAGGAATTTAGGTCAGAATATGTTACCAGAGAATGATACAGTATTCGGTGTGATAATTTGTTCATTAATCAAAGATTTTTTGGAGAATTGATAAGCAATTTAGTGAAACATTCAAAACAATGAGGCTGTTATTTCAATACGATACTAAATTACTAAATTTTGGACTAATCTTAAACTTCTACAAGTTTTAGGGACTAAACTATAATTTTGATAAATTAAGGGTCTATTTTAGAACATAAACCTACCGCAAAGTAATACGAACTACAGTCAACGTATCTATAAATTTTCATATCTATCGGAGTTTATTTACTAGCTCAATTTAACCTTACAATAATTAGTGACTAAACTGTAAAGTTTCGGAATTCATTTTAACCTTATTAACAGAATTAACGGTATGGGCATCGTACGCGCTGGGCCATACCGATATGCCTTAGCTAAGTTCAATAAGTTAGTTATTGTACTAAGGGATCGTACCGATACAAGACACCCCGTATCAATACGCTATGATCAATGTGAGTTAATAATCTTACAGATTCAAAAGGTCATACCAATATGGGTCCTACCATATCAATACGCTAATGACCGTTAAAACGGTTACAAAATGATGTACATGTACCGATGTGGGGTATCGACACGAAAGGCCTTAATTCAATTTCTCAGAGTTTAGTGACAAAAGAGAGTATCGATACGCCTATATCTGTATCGATATGAGACTGACTATACAAGGAAGGGATCAATACACAGGTACCAGTACCGATGCCAGCTTTAATTGAAACTCTAGATTCAATAACCCGTATCGGTACGGCTTAAGCCGTATCGATATACCTTTATTCTTGGGCTCAATTATACAAGCCCGTACTGATATACCATTACCCGTATCGGTACGGCGGGGTCTATAATGTCAATTTTTATCTGGTTTAGTAGCCATTTACCCCATCAAACCTTATTCAAATTCAATGAAATTTTACCAGTAGCTTTGTTCAGCCTAAATCTAATAGCATGCCAAATTTTAGGGTCAATTGAATTTGTTTACTATGTTTTCCCCGATTTAGGCCGAATATGCATTTTAGTTCACTTTTAACCAATTTCAAAAGTCTCATTTTAGCCTCTTAAGTATACCAAAAGCATACACAACATACATACATCCATGTAGTCAAAAGTGACTTATACAACCATTATGACACCATTCTAGCAGTTTGTAGGGTTGACATACTTTACTATAACGACTTGATGACTTGCCAAAACCTCAAGTTAGCCTGATCTCAACCCCAAACTTTGTTAACCTAAAATGCATGGTAAATGAATGCATTAGGAATACTTTGCCTAGTGAGGTAGTCATAAATGATAATATAGCAATATGTCCAATGTTTATGTTCAATACAATAACAATTATTGATGCAATGGCAATAATCAATGCAGTAGCAGTATTTAGGCAATAATAATAATAATCAATATCAATAGGTTTCCTTGGATCGATGTAGGGAGTGTGGATACGCGAATTCATATACGTCACCAAATTGATAGTGGTCTTGTCCCTCCGCCTCACCTTTATGACCAAAACACAACAAACTTCTGCCTCACCATAATAAAGGTAGTAGCCACTCGTACCAATGAGTTCATGAATTCTATGGCATGTCAATTGTATCCAAAGTCCACTCGAATCCAAGATTCAATAACAATAGTCCAATATGATGTTTCAATAGCAATGATTTGATATAATAATTCAATAGCAATATTTCAATAGCAATGGACCAATTTCAATGGTTCAATAAAAATGATTTGATATAATAATCCAATAGCAATGATCCAATAACAATATTTCAATGACAATTCAATACAATGTTTCAATAACAATATGCAATAGTCAATGATCAATATTTCTATATTTCATTATTTCAATGACTCTGGTGACAGCAATAACGATGCTACGGATAATGATTGGATGCAATACTCACCAATACTTACCAATATGGCCTCTAACAATGTTTTATGCAATATCCTCAATTCGAAAAGGTTAGCAATGCAATAGTCAATTTTTAATAGATCAGGGAAGGCACCTAGCCTATCTTCAGGACTCCGGCTACGCTCACCTTAAATTTCGAAGCTCTCAAAGCTCTCAGATCACTATTCTTTTACTCCCAGATTTTGATGGAGATAATGTACCTTCTTTCTCCAATCCCTGAGCTAGGTAAAACAATAGGGAGATGTTTGAATCAATACTATGGACTCAAAATCAATATATAAACTTTTCAGTAGCTTTTAGCTAACAAAACTTCTATGGATTTGAGCATGCAATACATGGGATCAAACTTTCAATTCGAAATTACTCAAAATCCATCCATGGAATCGATGAATTGTTTGGGGGGTTTTATCTTACCAATACGAGGGCTATTCAACGGTGTTGAGAAATCGAAGAAAACTTGAAATAGCAATAGAGCCGCTACCTTGAGCTTGAGGTAGGAGACAACAATGGAGGTGCTTGGTTCTTAAGAGAGAAAGATGAAAGAAAAGGAGTGGGAGGTCTTGGTATGCTAAGTTAATCTTTTCAAAGTATTTCCAAAAAAAATTTGATGTGGTTTAAAACCCGGTGAATGTTCTTCCAAAGAAGGAAACCAATTTTTAATTACTAAATCCTTTTCTATCTTTTATTTCCTTTTTAGGCTTAATTATTAACCGCAAAATCAATTGTCATCTTTTGACATCACCCATGCCCCCTTCATGTGAATAGGTGGCAAACTAGCAGGTGATTCATCCCAAAAATAGGAAAATTATGAGGGTAGTCTCTCAACTTTCCAAACTTTGCACTATTGCCCCCAAACTTTCAATTTTCACAATTTAGTCACTAAATTGTTTTCAAAGTATTCAATTAGGTCCAAGATCTATAAATTAACTCAACTAGAGTCCACTACGGTATAATTAACCCAAAAATTAAAGTTAATGCAATATTTGGAACTTTCCAATATAGAATTTTTGATTGCCAAAACCCTATTCTAACTAAATCGACTTTCGGGGTGTTACATGATGCACAAGAAGATCGAAGTGTACACAGATGACATGATTGCAAAATCTTGAATAGAAGAAGAACACATAATGAATCTGAAAAAGCTCTTCTAAAGGTTGAGAAAGTTCCAATTGAAGCTTAACCCCGCCAAATGTATTTTAGGGTTACATCCGGTAAGTTGTTAGTATTTGTAGTGAGCAAGAAAGGGATCGAGATTGATCCAGATAAGGTAAGGGCAATCCAAGAGCTTCCTCCCCTACAGACACAAAAGGAGATTCGAGGTTTCCCATGAAGGCTCAATTACATCACCCGTTCATTTCGCAATTGACTAAAATGTGCGATCCAGTATTTAGACTACTTAGAAAGAATAACCTGGAGCATGGAATGAAGATTGCCAAGCTGCTCTAGACAAAATCAAAAAGTAGCTGTAGAATCCCTAATATTAGTACCACATATTCCTGGAAAACCTCCGATCTTATATTTGACAGTGTATGAACACTCGATGGGTTGCGTATTAGGGCAACACAATGATACCGGAAGAAGGGAAGAGCGATCTATTACTTGAGCAAGAAATTCACTGATTGTAAAACGTGATATTCACCAATCGAAAAATTGTGTTGTGAACTGGTATGGGCGACTAAGAGACTTCGACATTACATGTTGTACCACACTACATGGCTAATTTCAAAGCTCGGCCCCTTAGAATTCATGATGGAGACGCCAACTTTGTTAGGAAGATTGGCCTGTTGGCAAATGTTTCTCTCCGAGTATGACATTCAATATGTTAGTCAAAAAGCTATAAATGGAAGCACCATAGTAGATTTCTTGGAAAGTCATGCCTCTGATAATTATGAGGCCTTAGAATTCAAATTTCCCGATGAAGACCTCATGTGTGTCTCCACAAAAGAAGAGAATGGACCACTAGAATCTTGGGTCCTAAATTTTGATGGTGCTACCAATGCTTTAGAACGCGGCATTGGGGCGGTCTTGGTCTCACCGAAGGGAAACCACTACCCTTTCACTAGCTGGTTAGAATTCTTCTACACCAATAATATGGCAGAGTACGAGTCATGCAACATGGGCTTACAAGAAGTGATAGAAATGAAGGTTAAGGTTCTAAAGGTCTTCGGGGACTCCGCTTTGGTTATTTACCAGATTTGTGGAGAATGAGAGACAAAAGATCACCTTCAACTAATTGGGTACCATAAGGTGGTGCCCAAACTAATTAAGGAGTTTGACAAGATCACCTTCAAATACCTCCTAGAGAAGGCAATCAAATGGCTGATGCCCTCGCCACGTTGACTGTAGCATTCAAAGCAAACCAAGGAACCAAGATGATACCTATTAAATTGTGACTTTCTGAGTCTCCTACCCACTACTACAATGTAGAAGAAGAAGCAGACGGTCTCCCACGGTACCACGATATCTTATGGTACATAGAATCTCAAAGGTATCCACATCAAGTAACCGAGAATAATAAGAGAACAATAAGAAGAATGGCTGCGAGATACATCCTCAATAGTGAGATTCTATACAAGAAAAGCTGAGATCAAGTCCTGCTAAGATATGTGGATGCCAAAGAAGACCAGCTAATCTTAGAAGAAGTCCATGAAGGAATATATGAAACACATCCTAGTGGATTTACAAGGGTTAGGCGAATCATGTGCCTCAGCTATTACTGGTCCACGATGGAGGGAGATTGTACTAACCATGCTTGGAAATTCCATAAATGCCAAATCTAAGCTGACAAAATTCATGCACCACCACAACCTTTACATGTCATGAATGCTCATTGGCCATTTTCTATGTGGGGCATGGATGTGATTGGTCAGATTAACCCGAAAGCGTCAAACGAGCATCAATTCATGTTGTACCCATCGACTATATCACTGAGTGGGTAATAGTTGCCTCCTACGCAAGTATCACTTGAGATACAGTCTGTAAATTCCTCAAGAAGGAGGCCATCTACTGTTATGGCATGCCATAGAGGGTCATCACTGACAACACATCCAACCTGAAAAAAAGATGATGAATTAGGTCTCTGAGCAATTCAACATTAATAACCACAACTTAGTGACTTATCGCCTGAAGATGAACGAGTAATAGAGGCGGCTAATAAGAACATCAAGAAAATAGTCTCCAAGATGACTGACACATACAAGGATTGGCATGTGAAGTTGCCATTTACTTTATACGCTTACTAAACCACTGTGCGAACATCTACTAGGGCAACGTCATTCTCGGTAGTTTAAGGAATGAAGGCCATTTTGCCCATAAAGGTTGAAATCCCTTCACTTTGCATTTTGATGGAAGCACAATTAGATTAGGCTGAATAGGTCCAGACAAGGTACAAAAACTGAATTTGGTCGAGGAAAAAAGGCTAAAAGCAATTTGGCATGGCCAAATGTACCAGAAGAGAATGATACAGGCGTGCGGCAAAAAAGTCTACCCAAGAGAGTTCCAAGAGGGAGATTTAGTGCTGATGAAGATGCTGTCGCTCCAGAGAGATTCTCACGGTAAATGATGCCTAATTGGGAGGGGTCGTATGTTGTGACAAAGGCCTTTTTTGGAGGAGCACTAATCCTTGCTGAGATCGATGGAGACAAACTCCAAAATCTAGTGAACTCAGACTCAATTAAGCGATACTGCACCTAGAGAAAAGAAGAAAAAGAAGAAGAAAAAAGAAAGAGAAAAAGAAAAATAAAAAAGGGAAAGAGAAAAGAGCCAAAGTGAAAACTCGAAATGACGCTTTGAGAAAAAATAATGAGATGGTCTAAAAGTGAAAACCCATAAAATGGCACTTTAGACCCAAAAAGAGAAAATAAAGAAAAATGGGGTTTAAGATAAAAACCCGCAAAGGGAATCTTGAAACCAAATTAGGGTTTGAGTTGAAAACCCGAAAAGGGCAGCTCAAGAATAAAAAATAGGCGTACAATAAACTCCTTTGGGAGCTTGGTAAATCAGATGGGACGTCAAATCTTTACACATCATTGTGGGACTTAAATCTTCTCAACGTAGGCTGCATGCTGGGGCACTTCCGGTGGATTGAATTAGAATATGTTGGCCCTTGATATCCGATTACTTTACCTCTTTGTAATAACCTTGTTTGCCACATTATTAATAAAGCCTATATACCAAAACTCCATCTCTTTCACCTGCATCTTACATCAAAATGAGAACCAATTGGATTATTATATACACATAACAATAGATTTTTGTGCAATACTTTAAAAGTGAATTAGAAGTACAGAGGCTATAATGTGGTTCATTATTTTAACTCTAATCATGATATCTGCACAAGCATACACTTCTACCCAACAAACCACACTTGGGGGCATTCCGCAATGCGAGATCCTCCACCGTAATAAGCGCAAAAGGAAGATATTAAAGAACTAATATCATTCAAAGACATTTAAGGTGAAAATAAATCCTATCATGAGAGCTCTCCTACAAGCAGTTTGAAGAACTCACCAAAAGTACTAAAGGTACTTAAAGGAGGTCTTTCACTCAATCGTGATCCAGACACGAGAATACTATAGAATTTGAATGAAGGGTTTGTTTCTCTAAGAGTGCAAGATTATTGGATTGACGAAGCAAAGATCAAATATTTTCTACAAAGAAAAGAGGTACAAATAACGAGAATGATGAAGCAAGTATCAAATATTTTCTATAAAGCAAAGAGGTACAAAGAATAAGAATGGTGAAACAGATACAATGGCGATGACTAGTCTTGCCACCACTGTATGGAGTGAGCCAATATGTATAGATAAAGCAGAAGTTGGAAATTTCTCACCATGAATACATATATCCCATTTATAGAAGGGGTAATAGGCAAATGACACCCTATGCCACTTTGTTTTTTAGCAGAAACAGTAGGAGAATAACACCCTATCGCTTTGACACCGTTTCCAAATGAAGTATTAGGCGAACGACACCATATCACTTCAAGAAAAAGACATCCCATTTAAAGAAGGGGTAATAGGCGAAATATACCCTATGCCACTTCATTTTTCAGCAAGAGTAATAGGTGAATGACACCCTGTCACTTCGGAACTGTTTTAAACTGGAGTAATAGGCGAATGACAACATATCATTTTAGGAAAATGACTTCCCATTTACAGAAGAGGTAATAAGCGAGCGACACCCTATGCCACTTTGTTTTTTTTCTGCAGGAGCAGTAGACGAACATCACCCTATCGCTTCAACATTGTTTTCAACTGATGTAATAGGCGAATGATACCCTGTTATTTTAGGAAGAAGACATCCTATTTACAGAAAGAGGAAATAAGGAAACAATACCCTATGCCACTTTGTGTTCTGCAAGAGCAGTAGGCGAATGACACCATATCATTTTGGCATCATTTTCAACTAAAGTAATAGGCGAACGACACCCTATCACTTTAGGAACAAGACACCCATGTTGTTTTCAACCAGAGTAGTAGGTGAACGACACCCTTTCATTTTGGGACAAGAACGTGATTACCAGTGAACAGTTTGAGTAGATAAAATAGGTGTCTTTAATTCTTTGCTCTATCATCGTTTCACCAAAATGAGCAAAGAGGGGTAGCTGTAGGGACCAATTTTATCTGGGCTTTTATTTTTTTGTTTATATGTTAGAGTCCATTGTAAATGGAGTCCACATTAAAGTCTATTTAAATCCAAAAAAATATATAGAGTCCATTTAAGAAAAAGGGTACATATACAAAGGCCCAAATTGGACCAAATCTAAAAACCCTAGGTCTATCCTTTTCCTCACGCGCAGCCAACGGGGGACCGTTGGATCGAATTTTCATCCAACAGTCTAGATTCGGGTGGATAAACCCTAACCCTTTTAAGACCATGCATCGTATCACCTTTGTCGTTAGATCAAGAGATGATCTAACAGTCCAAATCACTTTAAGGACAATCACGCAGATCGCAACTCACACGTGAAGACCACGCGATTGATCCTTGGACTGCTGTCAGGCTGTTCACCATCCTCGATCACCACTGATTCCACCACACGCTGTTTTTGTCATTTTGGGTACCCTGATTTGTTCTTCACTCATTCGATGTGCTCCCCAAGTAAGAATCAAAGGCAAAAAGAAAGATAAGACCAAATCCTAAGCAAAAAGGCAAAAATGAAAGATTAAACTCAATTCAAAAAAGGAAGAAATCGAACATATCCTAGAGATTCTATGGTTTTTATTTCATTGTAATTCGGGAAACAAATCATGGATTCTTTCCTTTTTATTCTTAATTCTTTGGCTATATAAAGCCCTTATAATTCACCATTCTAACACATACATACATAGAAACAGATACAAAATAGTTGTAATAAAAAATTTTGAGGAATAAAGAGAAGTAATCTAGTTTTTGTTGGAGGTATATCTCGTGTTTTTTATGCATGTTTATGCTAACAAATGCAAGAAAAGAGGTGTGGGTTGTACCGTTTGAATAATCGAAGCCAACACCGAAGATTTCTAAATAGACAGTTGTCATTTCACTTGAAAAGAAGTCAAAAGAGAGCTTCGAACAGAGACCAAAATCTATAAAATGCGACAACGCACGATGGCGTACGGCTGGATTTTGGAGATCGTGGTGGAGTTCATCGAGCCGTGATGAACATGAAGAATATCTCAAAGGATTTGAAGGGAGCTCGATTTGATCCATTTGACTGAGGGGGTGGATGAATCTTGTTTCTATTTTTGGCTTATATAATCGACCCATGGATTGCCCCGGAACCAACCCACACTTGAACCAGACCTGCACCTTTCTTTTCCAAACTTTACGCAATGGCCCTCCAATTTTCACCCATTTCAATTTTATCCTTTTTAGTTTAATTTCTTTTTTATTCAATTTGATCCCTTCATTATTTATGCTATTTGTTTATATTATTTATTTATTGTTAATATATGTGTTGTTAGGATTAGACCCTTTAATTTATTTCCTTATTTAGGATTCTTTTAAATAACTATAGCCCTTAATTTAGGTTTCTTTAAAATTATTTATAGAATTAATGCCCTTTAGTTTTAAATATAAATTCCATACCATAAAAACTTCATAAGTTAGATCTTTTAAATTAGGCCATTAAACCACACTTAAGATTTTTTAGGCTTTAAATAGGTTTTAATCAGGGTTAACTTAGATTTTTAATTAACTTAAATCTAGCAACTTCAGTAAATATCACCTCACTTAATACATCCTTAATTAAAGTAAAATCTAAAATATTAAAATGTATAGATATTAGGTTTAAATGTGAATAATGCATGTATAAACCCAAAAATGTTAGAAAATACGAGTGACCAAATAAGCGTCATATTTTGTAACCCCCTTGACCCGGTCTAGTCGCAAGACCGAAATGAGCGAGCTATATTAGGGTTTGCCGAGACAAACCCAGAAGATTTACATTGAAACAATCCATTTTCCCTCTTATCTTATCTAAATGTATTTTTAAGTCCAAAGGTGATCATTTTTGTTATGGTGCGGGTTACAACTCAATCGGGCGTCGAATTGAAATCCAATTGTTCGAATTCGCATTTCAATGACTAAAATGCAATTTCAGACAAATAAGAGGATACTTGTGAAGGTAAAGTTACCAATCCTTAATTAGTCATATTTCATACTATCAGGCTAAATCCCATCTTAAAATAACCATCCAAACTCATTTAATTGTATAATTAAGAAATATGGACTAAATTGCAAAGAACACAAACTTCAGAAAGCATCTTAACAGATTTAACGACTAGCGTACCGGTACAAGGCCCATCCGTATTGAAACATAGTTGAAATGCAAAGGCGTACCGATACAATCCTCAAGCGTATCGGTACGGGTATGTGTTCTAAAAAATGTGGAATTCCAGTAACTAAGGGTCGTACCGATACAGTTACCCATATACCAAAACCAGGCTTACTTATCATCTAAGTGTACTGATACGGTTACCAAGCATATCAGTACGCCTAGGAAATTTTTCCCAAATTGAGCCGAGACAGGTCCCCGCGTGCCAATCCCTGAGGACTCGTACCGGCACAGATAGACTTGTAATGACCTCTTGGTCCAACATATGACACTTTGGCTCAATCAAACACACTCCAAACAACATGTAAACATCATATAGCTTCATAAAAATCAGTTTCTCAGACAAAGCAACATGGTAGAAGATTATTTTTAACATGGCATATTTAAGACAAATCCTTATAGGCATGATTTCTACCCAAGCATGCATAATGTTTCCCAACCCCTCAAACCAAGCCTTAAGCATCTTACAAGTGTAAAACATTAAACCAAACTTATACAAATAGGGAGTATCCAAAATAAATCTCCTAAATACAACTTGGTCACATTGCCTTTTTATTACTACTTAGAATTTATGAAACCATACTTTGAAATGTCTCAACTCTTGGATCCTCTCTTGCGTGCTTGTTGTCCGCAAAAGCCTATTTCTTTGCATTGATGAGAAAGGAGATCATAAGTGTTAGGATTTTTGTTTTGATATAATAATTCAAAAATGTTTTTGGATTTGTTTCAAATATTGAAAAAATTATTCAAAGCCCAAATAACTTGAAAAATATGTTTAAAATGGTTTTGAAATGTTTTTGACTCAAACTTATGATTTCCAAGCTCAAAATAGTCAAAAACTGGCCCCTGGGACTGATACCGAACCCTTGATATCGATACCGATAGACTTATACTGGTACGGAACCCTCAATACCAATATGCGTGTTCAATGTGTTTTTCCAGAACCATTTTTGGATACCAGTATCGATACCAGGAAAGGAGTATCGATACCCTATATGTAGGTACCTATACTCCAGTCAATTTTATCTCCAACAGCTATTTCCAAATCAGGCCGATATCGAAACCTCAACTCGAGTATCGATACCCTTAGCTGCAGAATGATAGATTTGGTTGGAATTTGATCCCCAACGGCTTCAATTCATCCCCAACAGTCACCAACGGCTAGGAACTCATTTGGAAGGATAAAAGGTAACCCCCTCGACCCGGCCTAGTCGCAAGACCGAACCGAGCGAGCTACATTAGGTTTATCAAAGTAAACCGAGAAGATAGAACCCAAAACGCGACCATTTTTTCCTTTATCTTGTCTAGATGCATAATTATTATCCTATATGTACATACTGATCTCAGGTGAGAATTCAACTTAATCGGGCATCGAATTGACATCCATTGATACATTGCAATTTAGGGACCAAATTACAAATTCAAAACATTGTAGGGTCTTAGCTCAGTTTTATGTTTCCAATCTTTAATTAAGCAGGTTTTATGCTTACATGCCAAAACTCAAGTCAAAGGGATCATCCAAACTCATTCAATTGCATCCACAACATTTGGGGACCAAAACGTAAGAAAATAGAACTTCTGAAGATTCCAAATAGCCAACTTAACTGCCACCGTACCGGTACGGCAAGGGGTGTTTCGATATGCCTTCGTTATTTTGAAACCTCGAAATTCCAGTAGCCAAAACCCGTTCCAATATGCCTCAGTGTATCGAAACGCCCTTCTTGAAAATGTTGTACCGTATCGAAATGCCTTCATGAGTACCGAAACACTGGCTAAAATAGCCTAAACCCGTACCGAAACATTTGTCCATGTACTGGTACGCTAAACCTGGAATGGCTTACCCGTACCGAAACAATGACACCCATACCGGTGCACCTGGACATGTAATGTCCTTAATTGCTGTCTAAACATATTTTGATGATATCCAAAACACTCCAACATGCTTCTAAAACATATACAACATTACTAAGATACATTACTAATCAAAGCATCACATATTTAACAACCATTCATGGCATTTATACCACTTAAGAGTTTCTATAGGCATGCATCCTAGTATCATTCCACCAAGCAACCAAAACTCACATTTGGTACAATTAAGGCATTTTCAACATGCTTGCACACTTATAGCATCATACCAAACTTGCTTGAAACATCAAACATGGCAACAAAATAAATCCATCTAGATGCATACTCTAACACTTAGCTAGCAACAATATAGGCATGGTTCACCCAAACTCAACAACATCAAAAAACCACAACAACATCAAAAAAACCATAGATTCCAGCACATCAAATGCTTAAAATTCATGGACAACAGCAATACAAATCCCCAAAATATGGAGAACACATTTCCTTATTAATCGAAATCATAAACCGAGTTCATACTCCAACTAGTTCTTGTCCTTGGATCACTTTGGCCATGCCCTTGCAGCCCCAAACTTTAATACTCTACATCATTAAGGAAAAGAGAGCGTAAGCATACTTACTTAGTGAAGATGCTTTTTAAAACAATGATGCATTATAACCCTTGAAAACTAAACACTTTTTTCAAACCATGCTTACGACCTAAGCAAGTTCCAACGATTCCAAATCAAAACATGCATATCGACCATATGCAAAACATTACAAACCACAAAACATTATACACAATCCATGCTTAAATTCCAAAGCATTAAATACAAAACCATGCTTAAATTCCAAAGCATTATAAAGTAAGTTCAACACTTGAATTTTCATATATTGACATTTATAGTGACCCCGGATAGACGACCTTTATCCTTAATTAGCCGACCGCTAATCTTTAGGTAACCGACCTTTAACCTTACATTTCGGATACAAGGATCTCTCATGATAGTTGGCCACTACCATAATCAAAACCATGCCGACCACAATGATACAACACCCTTGTCGACCGCAAGACATAACTCCCTTGCTGACTGCAATGTATAACATCCTTATCAACCGTAAGGTCTAACACCATTGTCGACCGCAAAATATACCATCCTTACCGACCGTAAGATGTAACTCTCTTGTCGACCGCAAGATATAACATCAACAAGGGAACCCTACTGCTCAACCCAAGTGACAACATGATAATGCTAGTAGCCGACCGCTTACCTCAAGGACTCTTAACCACAATCGATTTTTAACATATTATAGTGTACTTCATCCTATTGCATGCTAACTATATCTGAATCTTATCTCATCATGTCACATAGCCAATATATCATTTATAAAACCATTTACCCACTGTTTTACAGTGCATTATACGAAATCACCATATATGCAAATCATATTGCCAAATCAACACCATTCCCTACCGAAATGAAAACCAATGCTCACTAGCATTTCTTTTACTTTTACACCCCCTGCATATGTATCAAAACCATGAATTCCCAGTAAGCAAATCAAACCATGTTTACGACCTAAACATGAATTACACATGCTCATATCTGAACCGATATTAAAGAGCAAAAGAGGAAAAACTTACTTTCGACCTTAGGTAAGTGTTTCAAACTTAACCTAAGTTCCCAAAAACCTTTATTAACCCTTTTAAAGGTGTTTAAACCAGTATCCACTCACCGATATGCCTCGCTTTGCTCGCCAATGCGAATCAAGCTTCCGGTAAGCCACAATCAATGCCAAGCTTCGTCACTTTGATTATCCCCTGTTTTAACCACATAAAACCAGAGGACAAATACATCATTATGCATTCAACCAGTGCCTACAAGCAATTACCCGCAACTCTCAAGTTGCCCACTCAAAACTTATTCGAAACATAACGAAATCATCATCAAACACTTCCAAAACTTAACCCATCCTTATTATAACGATTCAATCCAACAAACCTCATCAATTAACACCTAAAAACCCTTTCCCAACATCCTTTTGCTTCCAGAAAATATTAAACACAACTATCACCCCAAAAACCCTTAATTCACCACCTTAAACATTAGAGATTCAACTTGTTTTGGGATTGCAATACTAAAACCAAGTTATTAACTCAATTAAACATCAAAATTATGATCTAATCTTATCAAAATCCCAGCAAAATAGAACAATTACGAAGATCCATAAATCTCATCAATCAAAACACAATTAAACCAATTTTCTTTGATTAAACTATCAAAACACATTAGAAAACAATTGTAAAGGATCAAGAACTTGGGAATTTCAGTAAAGAACCTTTCATTAGAGGAGATGAATGAATCCTTACCTCCAATGTTGATTTCTCCCCTTAATTGCTTAATAAAACATGAAAATCAAGAGAATAACAATAAGTATTTGATGAAAAAGCATTAGGAAATCAAATGGAAATCAAAACCTTTGATTTTTACCTGGAGAAATTGAGATTGGAATGATGTTTGGCTGGAGAGAAATTGAGAGAAAGAAGTTGTAAAGTTTGTTACGTGAATTTTGTTAAAAGTCTAAAATGAGATTTATTAATTCTCTCCCCTTTTAAAGCCTTTTAAAACCACTTTAAAATCAGTTAATTAAAGGGAGAAATCTATTAAAAATATCTAGGATATTTAGCTCCTTAAAGATTCAAAGTTTTGATCCTTTTCAAAACAGTCACTAAAAACAATTTTCAAAGTTTGCTTTTTGGTCACTAGTCCAAAATGTCCAATTTCCAAATATCATTTTCCAAAATTGATTTCACCAATGTCATTAATATATTAAATAATGATTTTTGCACATTTTTCCAAAATTTTATCACCTTCAAAACAATTAAATATGATTTAATCCCAAAACTAACTTGAACCTCTAATATCGGTCCACCGGACCTTCGAACCAATCCTTAAAATATCCAAGCCCAAAACCGGGGTGTTACAACTCTCCCCCTCTTAAAAAATTTCGTCCTCAAAATTTACCTGGAGGAAACAAATATGAAAATTGCTCCATCATGTCTGTCTTGCTTTCCCAAGTGGCTTCCTCGACACCATCGTGTCGCCACAAGACCTTAACAAGTTTGATCGTCTTACCACGAAGAACTTTGCTGCCGGAATCAAGGATTTCTACCAGTTCTTCATCATAGGAAAAATTCGGCCTCAACTCAATATGCTCCACCGGCATAACATGTGAGGGATCCGACCGATACCTCCGCAACATAGACACATGGAACACATCATATATTTTCTCCAACTCGGGAGGCAACCTCAACCGATAAGCCACAGGACCAACACACTCAATAACCTTGTATGATTTAATAAACCTCGGACTAAGTTTATCCTTACGTCCGAACCGCATCACCTTCTTCCACGGTGACACTTTAAAGAACATGCCATCGCCAACCGCATATTCAATTCCCCTAGGCTTCAAATTTGCGTAAGATTTTTGCCGATCCACAGCCGCTTTTAAGCGATCACACATGAGCTTCACCTTTTCATCCATGTCTTTTAACACATGTGGCAAAGAAACATGTTTTTTGCCTACCTCAGCCCAACACAAGGGCGTATGACACATCCGGCAATATAATGCCTCATACAGCGCCATTTGTATACTTGCTTGGTAACTATTATTGTACACAAACTCAACCAAAGGTAAATACTTCTCCTAGGTTCCTTGGAACTCAATAATGCAACATCTCAACATATCTTCCAAAACCTGGATAAGCCGCTCAAACTGGCCATCTGACTGAGGATGATACACGGTGCTGAAATTCAATCTCATACCTAAAGCGTGGTGCAAACTTACCCAAAAACCTCGCTGTAGACCTCGGATCCCTATCCGAAACAATGGACTTCGGTACCCCGTGCAAACACATGATCTCAACAATATACAAATCTGCCAACTTGTCCAGCATATACATCGTATGCACTAGCAGAAAATGTGCACACTTTGTAAACTGATCCACAATCACCCAAATGGAATCCTTTTTAGCCGGTGTCAAAGGTAACCTTGACACAAAATCTATGGTGATTCTCTCACATTTCCATTCTAGAATTCTCAACAGTTGCAACAACCCGGATGGAAACTAATGTTCAGCCTTGACCTACTGACATATCATGCACCTAGAAACGAACTCAGCCACATCCTTTTTCAAACCAACCCAATAGTATGCCTCTTCCAAACCACGATACATTTTAACACTACCAGGATGCATAGCAAAAGAGCTAGAATGTTCCTTCGTCAAAAAGTGTGCCTCAACTTCGGATCATCCGACACCACTCTTCGACCCTTGAAACACAAAACTCCACCATCATCAAAATGAAAAATCCATCGGGTTACCCTCTGATATGTCCCTAACATGCTCAACCAAGGAATCTACAAACGGTTGCTTAACTTTAATCAACTGTGACATCGTAGGCGTAACTTGCAACTTAGCCAATAAACCACCCTCCTGCGTCATACTCAAGCTTGCAAACATAGCTCAAAGTTCAACCGCAACCCTACGACTGAACGCATCCCCAACCATGTTGGCTTTACCAAGATGATACTCGATTGTCAAGTCATAATCCTTAAGGAACTCCAGCCATCTACATAGCTCTAAAATTTCATGGAAAACTCCACAACCACAAGCTCTAAATCATGAGTTGGATAGTTGCGCTCATGAAACTTCAGTTGCCTCGACGCATAGCCCACAACCTTACTATCTTGCATCAACACACAACCCAACCCAACGTAAGATGCATCACTGTAAAATACAAACTCCTTTCCTAAGTCAGGTTGAATCAACACATGAGCATGTGTTAAAACTTCCTTCAACTTCTTAAAATTAAGTTGTTGCTTCTCCATCCACACGTAAGGAACATTCTTCTGCAACAACTTCGGCAATGGTGCCGCGATACTAGGAAACCCATCAACAAAGCGGCGGTAATAACCAGTCAACTCAAGAAAACTGTGAACCTTTGAAACAGATTTAGGTTGCTTCCAATTGAGAATAGCCTCAATTTTCTGTGGTTCAACACGAATACTCTCTGCGGAAACCACATGACCAAGGAACATCACTTCCTTAAGCCAAAACTCACACTTGCTCAACTTGGCATACAACTGATTATCCTTCAAAACCTGCAACACAATCTGTAAATGCCGATCATGATCCTCCTCGGTACGATAGTACACAAGAATATCATCTATAAACACCACCACTAACTGATCAAGATATTCATGGAACACCCTATTCATCATAACCATGAAAGCAGCTGGGGCATTTGTCAAACCAAAAGGCATGACCAAAACTCATAATGCCTTACCTCTTACGAAACGCGATCTTATGCACATCCTCATCCTTAACCTTCAACTGATAATACCCTAATCTCAAATCAATCTTAGAGAACACCGCTGCCCCACAGAACTGGTCAAACAGATCATCAATCCTCGATAAATGATACTTGTTCTTTACTGTTAGCTTATTCAACTACCGGTAATCAATGCACATACGCATCGTACCATCATTCTTTTTCAAAAAAGAACTGGAGCACTCCAAGGAGAAACACTTGGTCGAATGGATCCATGATCTAGCAACTCCTGAAGCTGTGACTTTAACTCCTTCAATTCCTTCAGTGCCATCCTATAAAGAGCAATGGACACCGGTGCCGTACTAGCGTACGTGTCAATACTAAATTCTACCTCCCTATTCGGCGGTAAACCTAGTAGCTCTTTAGGAAAAACCTCTGAAAAATCACAAACAACCCGAATATCCTGCACTCGAACACCTTTAACCTCAAGATTCATCACGATAGCCAAATAAGCTTCGCAACTTCATTGCATCATCCTTTTCACCTAGGTAGCCGAAACAACATTGGACAAGAACTTCACATTCTCGCCAAACACCACAACTTCATAATCATCGATTTACCTCAAAAAATCCTTTTGGATTCATAATCCACAATCACCTTGTGCTTACACAACCAATCCATACCCAAAATGACATCAAAACCATGGAATGGTAACTCTATTAGATCAGTGGCAAACTCATAACCGTGCACTATCTAAAGACACCGCCTAATCAACCATCCAGTCAAACTATCTCACCAAAAGAACTACTTGGTAACACCACATCAGCCTCTGAAAAGTTATCCGTAAGCGTGGACATATGTATGCATGATTCCTTATATGTCATCCTAGATGTCTATGCATATGTATGCAAAATCTCTAATGTCATGCCCAAAGATGTATGCATATACCATCATATATAAATATATACATATAAGTGTTTTTGCACTGTGCATGATCAATATCCACACTTATAACATTTATAGTTCCAATATTCCTTCCAACACAACATCTCGAATGTCACTAGCACACTCGACGCTTCCACAAATAGCCATAACAGCTATCGTTCTAAAACCCAACTAGCACTAACCATGCTAGAACCTCGAAAAAGAACTCTCAGGTGAACAACCTTCACCTCATACATGGCAACTAACATGCTAACTTCCATGATCCCAGCTGGAGAACTCATCAAATGCATATGCTCACTTGAGACAAATAAAAGTGTAGACCCCGAATCAACCAAAGATAATAATGACAAGGATTGTAAAGTATAGGTACCTGCGATCACATCCTTGTCATTGCAATCCTCTCGACGAACATAGATCTGCGTCGGTCCATCATTCTCTGATCGTACAGCAACAACATATACTGGTGTATCTTTCACAGCATGAGGATAATCACGCTTCAAGTGATCAGAAGATCCACATTTCCAGCAACTCACAGTATTACCCCAAGACGCACCCATGTGACGTCTACCACAAAGCTCACACTCAGTATTAAGACGAACTCCATGGTTACCCTGGCCAACACTGCCACCACGCTTGTGACCTGACTTATGCCTCTTGTCACGAGACCTTCTACCCTGCCTCCCAGAACAACTAAAATCGACCACTCTCTTACCCAAGCTCGCACTTTCAGCCTTAACTGATGTACCCAAGGACAAGCCTTGTTCAGCCACCATAGCAGGTGCGGTGCTTGCACTTGGACCCCAACCATCGCTGCCCGAAAAGCTACCATCGTCGCTTGGACGAACAGAGTCAAATCACCAAAAATTGGCACTAGAGAAGCTTGGGGTACACTACCTGCCCTAGCATTAGCAAGAGGAGCCAACAGAGGAGGAAGAGGTAAAACATTAGGGGAATTTCCTTCAACATCATTATTCCGCCTATCCCCAGCATTAATAGCCATCAAACGCATCTCACATTGAGCCATGTTAACAAAAGCATCGAAACGCAATAAAGTCAGGCTAGCATTAGACAAAGGATCCAAGACAACATTATAAAATATTTTAAAACCTTAGTAATAAGTAATGTGTTCCCAATTCATACCTCAACATGATATTTAACAATCACCGTACATGTACACACTCACTGTGCAATTCAAACAACATCATTTAATCAAACAACAACATCCCAACTTTTTGAAACCCGGCTCTGATACCAACAAATATAATCCCCTTGACCAAGCATAATCGCAAGACCGAACCGAGAGAGCTACATTAGGTTTACCGAAGTAAACCGAGAAAATAGAACCTGAAATGTGACCATTTTTTATTTATCTTGTCTATATGTATAATTATTATCCTACATGTACATACTAATCTCAGGTGAGAATTCAACTCAATCGGGCATCGAATTGACATCCAATTGATCATACTCGCAATTTAGGGACCAAATTGCAAATTTAGAAAATTGTAGGGTCTTAGCTCATTTTTATGTTACCAATCTTTAATTAAGCAGGTTTCATGCTTACATGCCAAAAATCAAGTCAAAAGGGTTATCCAAACTCATTCAATTTCATCCACAACATTCAGGGACCAAAACGTAAGAAAACAAAACTTCAGAAGATTCCAAATAACCAACTTAACTACCACCGTACCAGTACGTATAGGGGTGCTTCGATACGCCTTTGTTATTTTGAAACCCCAAAATTTTAGTAGCCAACCTTCGTTCTGATACGCCCTCGCGTATCAAAACGCCCTTCATGAAAACATTGTACTGTATCAAAACACCTTCCTGAGTACTGAAACACTAGCCAAAATAGCCTAAGCCCGTACCGAAATAGTTGCCCGCGTACCGGTATGCTAAGCCTGGAATGGCTTACCCGTACCGAAATAGGGACACCCGTACCGGTACGCCTGGACCGGTAATGTCCCAAATTGTTGTCTAAACACATTTTGATGATATCCAAAACACTCCAACATACTTCAAAAACTTATACAACAATACTAAGATACATTACTAACCAAAGCATCACATATTTAACAACCATTCATGGCATTTCTACCACTCAAGACTTTCTATAGGCATCCATCCTAGTATCATTCCACCAAGCAACCAAAACTCACATTTGGTACAATTAAGACATTCTCAACATGCTTGCACGCTTATAGCATCATACCAAACTCGCTTGAAACATCAAACCATGGAAATGAAATAAATCCAACTAGATGCATACTCTAGAGCTTAGCTAGCAACAACATAAGCATGGTTCACCCAAACTCAAACAACATCAAACAACCATAAAATCCAGCACATCACATGCTTAAAACTCATGGAAAAACAGAAATACAAATCCCCAAAATATGGCAAGCACATTGCCTTATTAACCGAAATCATAAACCGAGTTCATACTCCAACTAGTTCTTGTCCTTGGATCACTTTGGCCTTGCCCTTGCCCTTGCAGCCCCAAACATTAATGCTCTGCATCATTAAGGAAAAGAGAGCGTAAGCACACTTGCTTAGTGAGCATGCTCTTTAAAAATTGATGCATTATAACCCTTGAAAACTAAACACTTGTTTTCAAACCATGCTTACGACCTAAGAAAGTTCCAATAATTCCAAATCAAAACATGCATATCGACCATATGCAAAACATTAAAAACCATAAAACATTATACACAAAACCATGCTTAAATTCAAAGCATTAAATACAAAAACATGCTTAAATTCCAAAGCATTATAAAATAAGTTCAACACTTGAATTTTCATATATTGGCATTTATAGTGACCCCGGATAGACGACCTCTATCCTTAATTAGCTGACCGCTAATCTTTAGGTAACCGATCGTTAACCTTACATTTTAGATACACGAATCTCTTACGATAGTCGACCACTACCATAATCCACACCATGCCGACCACATGATACAACACCCTTGCCGACCTCAAGTCATAACACCCTTTTCGACCGCAATGTATAACATCTTTATCAACCATAAGGTCTAACACCATTGCCGATAGCAAAATATAACATCCTAACCGACCGTAAGATGTATCGCCCTTGCCGACCGTAAGATATAACATCAACAAGAGAACCCAACCGCTCAACCTAGGTGCCAACATTATAATCTGAGTAGCCGACCGCTTACCTCAAAGACTTTTAACCACGATCGATTTTTAACATATTATAATGCACTTTATCCTATGGCATGCCAACTGCATCCGAATGTTATATCATCATGTCACATAGCCACTATATCATCTATAAAACCATTTACCCAATGTTTTACAGTGCATTATACGAAATCACCACATATGCAAATCATATTGCCAAATCAACACCATTCCCGACCGAAATGAAAACCAATGCTCACTAGGACTTCTTTTACTTTTAAACCCCTGCATTTGTATTCAGAACCATGCATTTCCAGCAAGCAAATCAAACCATGTTTATGACCTAAACATGAATTACACATGCTCATATCTGAACCGATATTAAAGAGCAAAAGAGGAAACTTACTTCCAAGCTTAGGTAAGTGTTTCAAACTGACCCTAAACTCCCAACAACCTTTATTAACCCTTTTAAAGGTGTTTAAACTAGTATCCACTCACCAATACGCCTCACTTTACACACCAACTTGAATCAAGCTTCTGGTAAGCCACAATCAATGTCAACCTTCATCACTTTGATTATCCCTTATTTTAACCGCATAAAACCAGATGACAAATACATCATTATGCATTCAAACCATTGCCTACAAGCAATTACCTGCAAATCCCAAGTTGCCTACTCAAAACTTATCCGAAACATACCGAAATCATCATAAAACACTTCCGAAACTTAACCCAGCCTTATTATAACGATTCAATCCAACAAACCTCATCAATTAACACCTAAAAACCCTTTCCCAACATCCTTTTACTTCCAACAAATATTAAACACAACTATCACCCCCAAAACCCCTTAATTAACCACCTTAAACATTAGAGATTCAACTTGTTTTGGGATTGCAATACTAAAACCAAGTTATTAACTCAATTAAACATCAAAATCGTGATCTACTATGATCAAAATCCCAGCAAAATAGAATAAGTACGAAGATCCATAAATCTCATCAATCAAAACACAATTAAACTAATTTTCTTTGATTAAACTATCAAAACACATTAGAAAACAATTGTAAAGGATCAAGAACATAGGAATTTCAGTAAAGAACCTTTCATTAGAGAAGAAGAACGAATCCTTACCTCCAATGTTGATTTCTCCCCTTAATTACTTAATAAAACATGAAAATCAAGAGAATAACAATAAGTATTTGATGAAAAAGCATTAGGAAATCAAATGAAAATCAAAACCTTTTATTTTTACCTGGTGAAATTGAGATTGGAAAGATGTTTGGCTGGAGAGAAGTTGAGAGAAAGAAGTTGCAAAGTTTGTTATGTGAATTTTGTTAAAAGTCTAAAATGTGATTTATTATTTCTCTACACTTTTAAATCCTTTTAAAACCACTTCAAAATTAGTTAATTAAAGGGAGAAATCTATTAAAAATATCTAGGATATTTAGCTCCTTAAAGATTCAAAGTTTTGGTCATTTTCAAAACAGTCACTAAAAACAATTTTCAAAGTTTGCTTTTTGGTCACTAGTCCAAAATGTCCAATTTCCAAATCTCATTTTCCAAAATTGATTTCACCAATGTCATTAATATATTAAATAATGATTTTAGCACATTTTCCAAAAAAAATTTCACCTTCAAAACTCTTAAATTTGATTTAATCCTGAAATTAACTCAAACCTCTAATATCGGTCCACCAAACCTTAGACCCAATCCTTAAAATATCCAAGCCCAAAATCGGGGTGTTACATAAAAAGACCCTTTAAGAACCTAGAACAACTAATGATCTTCATGCAAACATGCCTATGATTGAAAAAGAGTCTTAGAGCTTAATTGTTGTAATTTTTGTATAGACAACACTTGTGAGCTTCATTGTCATTATATGCTCAAGTGTTTTAGGATTGAGTGAGTGAGCTTATTTGTGCAAACAATCTACCTATTAAGGATTTTTTTGTTTGCTTTCTTTTTCTCTTTGTGAGAAGGTTTTTGCTTGGCCTTGGGCATAAGTCAAGTGGTTGTAACGGTTATCCCTTGAACCGGTAAAAAGGAAGAAATTCTTAGTGAATTTGGAAATCCTTAGTGGGGAAGCTATGGTAGTGGATGCAGAGCTTGGTTAGAAGCTCAAACCACTCTAAAATCTTTGTGTCCAATTTCTTTTATTGCTTCTACCACCAATCACCCAAATTCCACTTCTCCACAACTTGGCAAGCAAGAACTGTTGAATAATTCAAGCCCAACAATTGGTATCAGAGCGAGGCTCAATCATAAAGGATTAACATCCTTTTGAGGCGATCCCGACAAGCTCAATCAACAATCTATCAACCGGTTTCCACGGTGCAATCTATTGACAAGCCACCCTTTTTTAAACGGTGAACATTCTGCCTATTGGAAGAATAGGATGATGTTTTTTTTGAGAGCCCAAGACTACCATATTTGGGATATCATTCTCGATGGACCATTCGTGTCACAACGAAGTAAAATGGAGTGCAGATGGTCGTAAAAGGATAGAACTTAGTTGTAAAGCCATGCACATTCTATTTTGTGCATTGGGTCCGGATGAGTATGCAAAGGTCTTCTTGTGAGAGTGCCAATAAGGTTTGGGAACAAGCTTGAAGTGGTCCATGAAGGTACAAACGAGGTGAAGGAGACAAAGATTTGTCTACTCAACCCTAACTATGAGAACTTCAAGATAGACCCGAAAGAAGACATCAAGAGTATGTTCGACCGTTTCTCCACAATTGTCAACAAACTCAAAGGTTTTGTAGAGGAGATTTCAGAAGATAAAATCGATCGTTTGGAAGTTGATTTATTCACTTCCCGAATCATGGGAAAGCAAGAAGACGGCTATCATTGAAGCCAAGAACTTGAAGGAGCTCAAGCTTGATGAGCTAATTGGGTTCCTTCTTACCCATGAGTTGATATCTCAACCCTTGAGAAAATATAAGAAAACGAAGATAAAAGAGCAAGGAATTGATGTAAACATAATTGCTCTTCAATCCTCCACAAGACATCAAGAAGATTCAAGTGAGAAGGAAAGCAAGAATGAAGAGATGACCCATCTCTTCAAGAAGTTTACCCGATTCATGAAGAACGAAATGGAAGAAACCAAGCATGAATCGAAGAAGAAGATGAAGGATCCCTCCAAGTTGTTTGAATGCAAGAAGACAAGGCACACCAAATACAATTTCCCTTGCTTCAACAAAAGGGGATCATCTTCAAAGAAAGCATATGTAGCTACATGAAGTGATGAAGACTCCATCAATGAAGATGAGGTAGCCCACCTATTCTTAATGGCCCTCCAAGAGGGTTAGGTAACTTCTAACTCATCTAGTTCAAATTCTTATACATTTGATGAGTTACAAGAAGCCTATGACGAATTGGTTTTTGAGTTCAAGGCTTCATTTTCGAAAAATAAAAAGATGATTTCAAAATTGAAAACCAAAAATGATTTGCTTTTGAAAACCAATTTGGAGTTTGAAGCAAAAATTAAAGATTTTGAGCTTAAAGTTTTAAATTTACAAAACTTGCTTCAAAGTTTGGAAAAGGATCATCAAAAGGAAGTGGATGATCTTAAGAAAGAAAAGGATTTGATTTCCACGGAATTACAAAAGAAAAATAATTTGGGAAAATCAAATTTTTATAGAGACAATCTAGTGCCCCTAGATTTTTTTAATGGAAAATGTTTTAGAAGTATTTGGGTCCCAAAAGGACTAATTACTTAAAAAAGGAGCATTTGTGATTGTCTTTTTATAGGTTCGATGGAGCATTGATCAACAAGTGATCAAATTAAGGGGAGCTCTATACACACAAGGAAGATCACTTGAAGAAAGAAGGTTTCACATACTACCTTGGTTCAAGTGGTAAATTTAGTTGAATTTATTTTCTTTTAATTTGATTTATTTTTTTAATTCAACTAGTTAATCATATATTTTTGTTGGACTAACATTCATGTGGTGCTTGATTAAAGGGAGCCTATTTTAAACAAAATTCTTATTTTTTTCAAAATTTCTTTTAAACTCTCCATTGTTATGGGACTTAAAAGTTTTCAAATCAAGTTTGAATCATTTTTAATATAACAAAAAGGGGGAGAATATTTTAAAATTTTGAATTTTCAAATGAATAAGGGGGAGTTTTAATGATTTTTTGAATTTTATTCTCTTATTCAAAATTTATTTTATAAAGGGGGAGAATCACAAAAACAAATTTTCAAGTTGGTTTTATTATATAAAAAACGAGGAGATTGTTAGGATTTTTGTTTTGATATAACAATTGAAAAATGTTTTTGGACTTGTTTCAAATATTGAAAAAATTATTCAAAGTCCAAATAACTAGAAAAATATGTTTAAAATGGTTTTGAAATGTTTTTGACTCGAACTTATGATTTCCAAGCTCAAAATAGTCAAAAGCTTCCCCTGGTACCGATACCGAACCCCTAGTATCGATACCAATAGGCTCGTACCGGTACAGAACCCTCAGTATCGATAATTGTGTTCAATGTGTTTTCCAGAACCATTTTTGGGTGCCGATACCGGCTTGCCGGTATCGATACCAAGAGAGGAGTATCGATACCCTATATATAGGTACCGATACTCCCAGTCAAATTTGGCTCCAACGGCTATTTCCAAATCAGGCCGGTATCGATACCTCAACCCGAGTATCGATACCTTTAGCTACAGAATGACAGATTTGGTTGGAATTTGATCCCCAACGGCTCCAATTCATCCCTAATGGTCAACAACGACTAGAAACTAATTTGGGAGGATAAAAAGACCCTTCACGCACCTAGAACAACTAATGATCTTCATGCCAACATTTCTATGATTGAAAAAGAGTCTTACATCTTAATTTTTGTATAGAAAACACTTGCGAGCTTCTTTGTCGTTATATGCTCAAGTGTTTTAGGACTGGGTGAGTGAGCTTATTTGTGCAAACAATCTACCTAGTGAGGATTTCTTTGTTTGCTTTCTTTTTATCTTTGTAAGAGGGCTTTTGCTTGGCCTTGGGCATAGGTCAAGTGGTTGTAATGGTTATCCCTTGAACCAGTAAAAAGGAAGAAATTCTTAGTGAATTTGGAAATCCTTAGTGGGGAAGCTAAGATAGTGGATGTAGAGCTTGGTCAGAAGCTCGTACCACTCTAAAATCTTTGTGTCCAATTTCTTTTGTTGCTTCCACCACTGATCACCCAAATTCCACCTCTCCACCACTTGGCAAGCAAGAACGGTTGAAGAATTCGAGCCCAACAATAAGCTATAAGCTTAGTGAGGGAATCTCTAAAACACTCATCAATGCAATTTAAATCATTTTTATTCAAACCAAGTACATATGTCCCATGGAAAAATCATCTCATGAATCCATAATCTCTTTCAAATGCACATTTAAATCATTTGCAACACATGTATCATGGATTTCATCTCAACCTTAATTTAAGCTTAAAGAGAATCTCATGTATAAAAAATATTATACAAACATAATCCATTTCTCATGATACATTATCCAGTATATTGGCTTTCAAGTGACTCAAACAAGTTCCAAACCATTTACAAAAACACATCGGATACAAGAAATTTTCATGTGGTTCCTATGACCACTTCACATACATTCTTCAACTAAAGCAACGTAACATTTACCCACCTCAACAGTTCAAACCGGAGCAACGAAACATTTACCCACATCAACGATTTGGATGTATAAATCCACCAGCGGGAGAAAATGGAACATTTACCCACCTCAACCATTGCGGTTCTCATGGTGGAGTCTACGACACACTCACAACCCCTCGACACACATGAGGTGACTTTTTACAGTGCACTTTAAACCCTATGGCTAGCCAACTATATCTGATAATATTTTAATCACAACCACTTGCCAATATACTCAATAAAATGACACCGCCTCACTGTTTTACATATGCATAAAATCAACCCGATTTCAAACATGGTAAACCATGCTTTATAGTATTCTCGAAAATACTTTCACAAATCATGTTTCATTCTTAATAATCATCATATATGATCTTTTGCAACACCTTTCATTTCTAAAACATGCATAATATAGTGAGTAATCAAAACCATCAATATGTGCATGAGATTATATTTTGCAATACCAAAAATGAGAGAGAGCTCAACCAATACTTACTTTCGAGCTTAGATAAGTGTTTCAAACTTATTCTAAACTCCCACAACATCTTTCAAAACCTTTTTAGGGCATTAAAACACGTTTCCACTCATCGACAACCCAAAGCTTGCTAGCCGATACGCGATCAAGCCTCTGAAGCTTATGCAACCTCTCCAAAGGCTATAGGATTCAACTCCCCTGCTTTACCCAAACAAAAAACAGAGGATTATGCACTTCCATGCATTTCAAATCCCCAACAAACAACAAACACAACTTTGCCTCCCTTAGATCCATCAAACACCTCTCTAAAGCATCTGAAAACATCATCAAAACTCAACTAAACAAAGCCCAGCCAAAACCTACTGATTCTAACATCTTAAAATATCAATTAACATCCAAAAACATCCTAATCACGTCCTTATACCTCTAGCAACACCACAACACCAAGATCACGTTAGAAAACAACTATAAACAACCTAGGAATTTGTAATTCATATAGTTTATGGATTCCTTTAATTAACCTCTTCTTTTAATATTAAAACACATCATATAAGAGATCAAAATACTTCAGATTTATTACAAAAATAGATCCAAATCAATTTTTATCCAATTTCCACATAAAACTCAATTTAATTACCAAATCCATGTTTAAATCATAATTCCATAACATAAATCAATAGCAAAGGATCAAGAACTTGGGAATTTCAATAAAGAACCTTTTAATTAGAGGAGAGAAACAAAAATCACCTCTAATTGCTGATTTCTCCCTTAATTGGCAAAGTTTAATTGAAATCCATATAGATTTTGTTGCAGGAATCAAAGGAATCAAGTAGGTAATCAGAAGGAAATGATTACTGAAAATTTTGGAAAGATTTTTATAGTTTGGCTGCCGAGAAAGTTGAGAGAAAAGAAATCTCAGAGTTAGTTACGTAAGAAAGTGATTTTGTGAAAATGAAATCCTTTTATTAAATCTATTTTATTTTAATATTAAAACCATTTAATAGCTCCTTAAAGATTTTAAGTTTTGATCCTTTTTCGATTTTGTCACCAAAAATAGTTTTAAAACTTTTCATTTTAATCACTAGACCAAAATGTCCCAAAATCAGAATTAATTACTTCAAATTGAATTTACCAAAATACTTAAAATATCAATCAAGTATTTTATAACATTTTTTCATATTTTATTTTATCCAAAAACAATTTTATATGATTTAATTCTCAAATCTAACTCGAATTGCCTAGCCTAGTTCTCCCGAACCGTCTAATTGATTCGATTAACTTCTAAGCACAATTTCGGGCATTACATTTTTATAGGCATTGTGGGGGTGCTAATCCTTCCCCACACGTAACTGTGCCACTGAACCCTTGAGATTTCATAATCTTTGGTTTGCTTTTACGTTTTCGGTCTACCTACTAAAAAAGGACTGATAGCGACTTCGTTACCACGACATTCTTTACAAAAAAAGGTGAAGATTGCAAGCTAGTTGGCCCCTACAGCCTTTAAAAATATTATATTGGAATGTTTGCGTATTGCATCGAATCAAACATGGTAGATTATTTTGGTGGATAGAGATCATAATTGGGTAGCAGATGGTTTAGCAAAAGCCAAGATTGTTCGAGACTAATTTTTAGCCGGTACCAGATTTTTGTGTCTTGACTATCTGGATGATTTGCAGTAGGTATGAAGGTTTTTCTTTACTGAAATTCAGTGTGTAAAAAGTTGTAAGTGTTGCTTTGGGATATTTTGCATGAGGGTCAAAATGCCATTATATTTTCTCAATACGTTGTTGGTAGTTTGGACAAGCTCGTGTTGTATTTGATTTGGTTTTGGACATGGATTAGGCACACTCTTTTTCCTCCATTTAGGATTAGGGAGATTTTTTAATGAGACCCTTATACTTGTCTCTTGTTGTATGATACTATCAATTAAATCATACAATTTTTACTTAAAAAAACTATGCAGGTGACCATGATACCCGGTGCTCAACTACAAGGCATGTGCTTGTACTTGGATTTGGAACTATTTCCTGGTGTAGCAAAAGACAACCCATTATGTGTTTATCAACCACTTAAGTACAGTATCGTGTGACAGCGATGACATCTCGAGAGAGTACATGCTTTTGTGATTGTTGGAGGACTTGCATCAGCAAGTGGAGTTTCCAATCACCCTATACTGTGACAACTTGTTAGCCATGTGCTTAGCCGAAAATCCAATTTTTCATGCAAAAACTAAACATGTGGAGGTGCATTATCATTGTGTTATAGAAAAAGTCTTGCAAGAAGAAATCAAGCTTGATTATATGAAGATAGAAGATCAAGTGGAAGACCTATTCACGAAAGGCTTCAGTGGCAACAAGCTCAAAAGCGCTTGTCGTTAGCTTAACATGACAAGCAAACTGAAAGTTGGCGTTGAGGGGGAGTGTTGAAATATCAACACCAAACAATTAATATTTAATTAAATTTATGCTATGTGTCATTAAATGTTTGGGTTTTATTTTTAGCTTTAAATGTTTGGTTATTAATGTAATATAAAACGTCTCATGATCTTTGCCTATATAAAGAAGTTATATGCTTGTTTTTTATATAACACTAAATAGAAATATAATCAAGTGTCCATTTTTCCATTTGATTATTCTTTTTCTTCTTTTACTGTTGTTAGGCTATGAGGTGTTCAACATAATAATCAACATTAAGGGGGCTTCATATTTCATGACTATTCATGTTTTCTTTCAAAATAATCCTAATTTATTGCATCATCTTTGTGACATATTTCAAATAATAAATGTTTTATAAATAAGAAAAACCTAGAACAAAGAATTAGCAAAATAAGGTTGACGTATATTTGGTTTTGTTAGCGAAGAAGGTAACCAAAGGTGTAAATGTTGTTGGTGGAAAGAATGAAGTGCGACTTCGAATAGTAGAAAACTGTTATAAATATTTATTTAGAGTGGATATCCATATATTAAATGAGACTTTAATGCACTTTATTGTTAGAGTTTAATGTTCATTAAAATTAGGGTTTTTCTCTTATGCTTATAAATATAGAGTTTAGAGAAAATATTGTATACAATCTTACATTAAAAATACAATACACTTTTCTCTCTTTGTCTCTCATATTTTCTCTTGTTCTTTTTCTTCTTTATTTTATTAATAACACAAAAAATAATATGAGCATTTCGCTAAAATAAAAGGTGGGATGTGAAAATGTTTAAGTAAGGTTAGTTTAGTATTGCTTTTGGTATGATTTAAGATATAATATTTTTATTGCTATTAATATATGTTTTTGATAAATATATGTTTATTTCAGACATTATTGTGTAAAGTAAAAAATGATTTAATAATATTAAAATTATTTGATATATATATATATATATATATATATATATATATATATATATATTGGTTGCCTTCTCGAGTATCGATACCTCTGGACATGTAATGTCCAATTTAGCTGTTTTTTCATCCAATTAGCAACACAAACATGTTCGAATCAATCATATACTTGTACCATCAATTCAAAGGGGCACAAACATGTTCGAATCAATCATAGAACATGGAAAACACAACCAAGTAAAGCATTATGCACCAACATCCCAAATCTAAAGGCATGGTTCCTAAACTCACTCAACTCCACATCCAAACTAGGAATCAAGGCATATCTCAGCTTAGGCATAAAACAATTGAATTACTAAGATCACTCAAAACATGCTTGCATCACAATGGCCCTAGACATAAGCATTCAAGTAACATACTAATGACATGTCAATCAATGAACTTTAAACCACGAACAATCTCTATCAAACATACTTCAATCAAACATCAATATGAACAATCAACCATAGCAAACAACAACAGCAACATCGTTGAAAACTAGATTACAAATCCCCCAAAATATGGTAAACACATTGCCTTATTAACCAAATTTAAAACTAAGTTTCATGCTCAAACAATTGGCTCGCTCTTGGATTTCTTCTTGGCAAACAACAGCAGCCCCTTCAACTTTATTTCAATACATCAAAGGGTAAAATAAAGCGTAAGCACATTTGCTTAGTGAGGATGCTCTGGAATAAAACATTGATGCAATTTAAAACTCATTTTAAAACCTTGTCACACTTGAGTGACCATATGTCAAAAGTCAAAATAAGCTTTTTCTCATATGTTTCAACAAAACATATCATGCATAACAACCATATGCATTTAAATTCATTTTATGATTCACATAAAACATGTTCTCATATCTTTCCACAAAACATATCATGCATAACTACCATATGCATTTAAATCCATTTTATGATTCACATAAAACCATTTTATCATGTAATCCCCTCAACCCGACCTAGACGCCTGACCGAACCGAGAGAACTACATTAGGTTTGCCGAAGCAAACCGGAGAACAATTACGAAAAACTGATCCATTTTTTCTTTTTATCTTATCTAGATGCAAATTATTATTCCTACATGTGTATACTTGCAGCGGTTAAATTTTTAAAGAAATCAGATCACGGGAAGGCCACCACTTGCATATCATGCGTTTTAGGGACTAAATTGCAAAATTGATAATTTTAAGGACCAAAATTGAAATTAAAGTTACCGATCCTCATTGAGTCCATTTACATGCTCACATGACAAATTCCAAGTCATTTTGATCATTCAAACTCTTATAATTGCATTCACATAACTCAAGGACCAAACTAAAAGAAGAAGAAACCTTCACGATTCCAAAATAACCGATTTAACGATAGCCATATCGATACGCGTACAAGTGTTTCGATACGTCCTTATGATTTCAAAAACTCAAATTCCAGTAGCTAAAACCCGTACCGAAACACTTTCTCACGTATCAAAATGCCTGGAAAAATGCCTAAGACCGTATCGGAACACTTGCTCGAGTATCGAAATGCTATGCCCGAAAAGGCTTATCCGTATCAAAACACCTACCTGCGTATCGAAGCGTTATGCCTGAAATGGCCTAGTCGTACCAGTACGAGGTCACCTGTTTCGATACGCCTGGACCTGTAATGTCCCAAATTGTTGTTTAATAGCACTTTAATGAAAACCAAACCACTTATACATGCTTCAAACACTTGTACAACATCACCAAAATACATTTCCCACCAAAGCAACATAGAAACATCAACCAAAGATGGCATTCATACAAACTTGTTGATCTATAGGCATGCATCCTAATTTCATTCTACCAAACAACCAAAACTCACATTTGGTACCTTTAAGGCATACTCAACATGTTTGCACAATTTTAGTATAATACCAAACTTGCTTGAATCATCAAAATATGGCAACCACACCAAAATAACTAGATGCATTCCTAAGCACACATCTAGCATCAAAATAGGCAATGATTCATACAAGTCTAACAACCAACATGAAATCCAACACTTCACGTGCTTAAAAACCTTGGACTAACATAATTACAAAACCCCAAAATATGGCGACCACATTTCCTTATTAACCGGAATCATAAACCGAGGTCATACTCAAAGTAGTCTTTGTCTTAAGATCACTTTAGCCTTGCCCTTGCAACCCCAAACTTTAATGCTCTGCATCATTAAGAAAAAGAGAGCGTAAGCACACATGCTTAGTGAGGATGCTCATAAACCAATGATGCATTTAAAAACATTTGAAACCAAAACACTTGTTTCCAAAACATGCTTATAACCAAAGCACTTTCCTTGACTCCAACCGAGACATGCATAAACACCCTTATGTAAAATCATATACATATTCCATGCTTAGATCCCAAAGCATTAAATCATAAACCATGCTTAAATCTTAAAGCATTATTAAACAAAACATGCTTAAATCCCAAAGCATTACATAAAAGGTTCAACTCATGAACTTTCACATATATTGGCTAGTTAAACCACAAGATTTGACACCCTTGCCTAGTTAAACCGCAAGATTTCCACCCTTGCCTAGTTAAACCACAAGAGTACTGACCTTGCTTAGTTAAACTGCAAGATCACCATCAAATTGGTTTTGCCTAGTTAAACCGCATACCCAATGAGGTTCCCAATAGTCTGAGTGGCCTTGTTAAACCGCCATACCTCAAGGACCCTTGGCCACGATCAATTTTGTTCATATTTTATAGTGCACTTATAATCCTATGGCATGCCAACTATATCCGATTGTTTCTTACCTTATCACGTAGCCAATATATCATTTACAAAGCCATTTACTTACTATTTTACAATGCATTATATAGAAAACCACATATGCAAATCACATTGCCCAAGCAATAACACCATTCCCAACCGGAATGTAATCCAATGCTCACTAGCATTTAATATACTTTAGATCCCCTGCATATGTACTTAAAAATCATGCATTTCCAGTAAGTAAATCATACCATGTTTATCACTAAAACATGAAAACAACATGCCCATATCCAAGCCGATATTCAAGAGCATAATAAGGGAAACTTACTTTCGAGCTTAGGTAAGTGTCTCACGCTTACCCTAAACTCCCAACAACCTCTACAAACCTTTTTAAAGCATTTAAAAACCAGTTTCCACTCACCGATATACTTCGCCTTGCTCACCAATGCTAACCGAGCTCCCGACAAGCAACAATCGATGTCAAACCTCATTGCCTTGATGATCCCCTATTTTAACAACATAAAGCCAGAGGATAAATGCATTAAATGCATTCAAACCATTGCCTAACAGCAATATCCCGCAACTCCGAAGTTGCCAACTCGAAAACTATCTGAAACATACCGAAGTCATCCCCAAACACTTCCAAAACTTAACCTAGCCATAATATAACGATTCAATCCATAAAACTTCATCAATTAACAGCTAAAAACCTTTTACCAACATCCTTTTACTTCCAGTAATGATAAAACTCAATTATCACCACAAAAACCCAAATCTAACAACCTAACCAATTAGAGATTTAAGAGTTTTGAGATTCTATTGATAAAAAAAACTTACAACAACATAATACATCCAAAATATGTTTAAAATCAATCTTAAACATTGGAAAACAGATCCACTTCAAACCTTTCACTATTCCATCAATTTCACCCAATTAATTTAATTAAACATTGTAAAACATGAAAAATCAGTTTATAAATCATGATTCAAGGATCAAACACTGGGAATATCAATAAAGAACCATTCAATAGAGGAGATCACGGACCTTACCCCTATTGTGAGATTTCTCCTTCAATTAGCTTGTTTAAAACTAGAAAAACACAAGATTTCAATGAGATTTTGTAAAACAAAGTTAAAGAATATCTCTCACCTCTGGATTTTGATGAAAACTAGAGTGTTTGGTTGAGAGATAAGTGAAGAGTTGAGAGAAAAGTTACGTCAAAATATCTTGAAAAAGGTTAACTAAATTTTAATATAAAAATCCCTTTAATTAACTTTTGAAACACATGTTAAAATAACTTAATTGAAAGGAGAAATCACCAGCAAAAACTTGGTAAAATAGCTCCTTAAGGATTCTAAGAATTTGATCCCTTTTTAATTTAGTCACATTTAAAACTAGTTTTCAAATTTTACATTTTGGTCACTAACCAAAATGTTACCCTTCCAAAACCCATTTTCCAAAATTGACTTCACCATAAACCTTAATATATTAAATAATGATTTTTCATATTTTCCACAATTTAACACCTTTAAGAACATCTAATTCGATTTAATCTCGAAACCAACTCGAATCTCTAATTCCAGTCCACTAGACCTTCAGACCAACCTTTGAAACACCAAAACCGTGGTGTTATAACTCTCCCCCACTTAAGAAATTTTGTCCTCAAAATTTACCTAGAGGAAACAAATGCAGATACTGCTCCAACATGTCCGGCTTACTTTCCCAAGTGGCTTCCTCAACACCACGGTACCGCCACAAAACATTGACAAGCTCAATCATCTTGCCACGAAGAACTTTGCAGCTGGAATCAAGGATTTCCATTGGCTCCTCATCATAGGATAAATCCGATATCAACTCAATATACTCCACCGGTATAACATGTGAGGGATCCGACTGATACCTCTGCAACATAGATACATGGAATACATCATGTATTTTCCCAAGCTCGGGAGGTAACCTCAACTGATAAGCCACATGACCTAAATACTCTACAATCTCATATGGTTCAATAAACCTTAGACTAAGCTTACCCTTACGTCCGAACTACAACACCTTTTTCCATGGTGACACTTTCAAGAACACCCGATCGCCTACCTCATATTCAATTTCCCTACGCTTCAAATTCGCGTAAAATTTCTGCATTTGCAGCTGCTTTCAAGCGATCACACACAAGCTTTACCTTTTCATCTGTGTCTTTCAATACATGCGGCAATGAAACATGCTTTTCCCCTACCTTAGCCCAACACAAGGGCGTACGACACCTCCGGACATACAATGCATCAAATGGTGCCATCTGTATACTTGCTTGATAGCTATTATTGTATGCAAATTCAACCAAAGGTAGATATTTCTCCCAGGTTCCTTAAAACTCAATAATAAAACACCTCAGAATATCTTCCAAAATTTGGATAACCCGCTCAGACTGTCCATTTGAGTGAGGATGATACATAGTGCTGAAATTCAATCTCGTACCCAAAGCCCGATACAGGCTCACCGAAAACCTTGCTGTGAACCTCGGATCCTTATCCAAAATAATGGACTTTGGTACCCTGTGCAGACGCACGATCTCAAAAATGTAAAAATCCGCTAATTTGTCCAAGGTGCACATCGCATGCACTGGAAGAAAATGTGCACAGTTCGTAAGTCGATCTATAATCACCCAAATGGAATCCTTTTTAGCCGGTGTCAAAGGTAACCCTAACATAAAATCCATGATGATTCTCTCCCATTTCTATTCCAGAATTCTCAACGGTTGCAACAACCCAGATGGAAACTAATGTTCAGCCTTAACCCATTGACACACCATACACTTAGAAACAAACTCTGCCACATCCATTTTCAAACCAACCCAGCGGTACACTTCCTTTAAATCACGGTACATCTCGGTACTACCGAGATGCATAGCAAAAGGACTAGAATGTGCCTCTGCCAAAATAGTATGCCTAAGCTCCGAAACCTCTGGCACCACTATTCGGCCCTTAAAGCACAAAACACCATCATCATCAAAATACAAATCCGTCGGATTTCCATATGCTATGTCCTTAACATGGTACCAAAGAATCACCAAACGGTTTCTTAGCTTTAATCAATTGCGACAATGTAGGCTTAACCTGCAACTAAGCCAACAAACCACCTTCCGTGTCACGCTTAACCTCGCAAACATTGCCCTAAGCTCAATAGCAATCTTACAAATCAGCGCATCCGCCACTACATTGGCTTTTCCAGGATCATACTCGATTGATAAGTTGTAATCTTTAAGCAACTCCAACCATCTTCGTTGCCTAAGGTTCAAATCCTTTTGAGACATCAAATATTTCAAACTCTTATGGTTCGTAAAAACCACACACTTTTCACCATAAAGGTAGTGTCTCCAAAATTTTAAGGCAAAAACCATAGCCGCTAGCTCCAAATCATGAGTCGAATAGTTGTGCTCATGAACCTTCATCTGTCTCGATGCATAGGCCACAATATTTTCGTCCTGCATCAGCACACAACCCAAGCCCACATACGATGCATCACTATGAACCACTAACTCCTTCCCAGATTCAGGTTGAATCAACACAAGAGCACGTGTCAAAACCTCCTTCAACTTCTCAAAACTCTGTTGCTACTTCTCCGTCCACACATATGAAACATTCTTTTGCAACAACTTCATCAACGGTGCTGCAATACTAAAAAATCCATCTACAAAGCGACAGTAATAACCAGCCAGCCCAAGAAAATTGCGAACCTCCGAGACAGATTTAGGTTGATTCCAATTGAGAATTCCTCAATTTTCTATGGATTAACATGAATACCCTCCGCAGAAACCACATGACCTAAAAACATCACCTCCTTGAGACAAAACTCGCACTTGCTCAACTTGGCATACAACTAATTATCCTTCAATACTAGCAACACAATCTGTAAATGTTGATTATGCTATTCCTCGGTACGAGAGTACACGAGTATATCATCGATAAAAACCACCACAAACTGATTAAGGCACTCATAAAACACCCTATTTATAATGCCCATGAAAGCAGCTGGGGCATTCGTCAAACCAAACGGCATCACCAAAAACTCATAATGCCCATACCTCATGCGAAACGCAGTTTTGTGCACATCCACATCTTTAACCATCAACTAGTAATACCCCGACCTTAAATTAATCTTTGAAAACACTGATGCCCTGCAAAATTGATTGAACAAGTCATCAATCTATGGAAATGGGTATTTGTTCTTCACTGTCAACTTATTCAATTTCCGGTAATCAATGCACATACGCATCAATCCATCCTTATTCTTCACAAAAAGAACTGGGGCACCTCAAGGCGAAATACTAGGTCTAATGAACCCATGGTCCAACAACTCCTGAAGCTGCGTTTTTAACTCTTTCAACTCATTTGGTGCCATCCGATAAAGAGCAATGGACACCAGATTTGAACCCTCACACGTCTCTATACCGAATTCCACCTCTTTATCAGGAGGTAATCCTGGTAACTCTTCAGGACACACCTTCAAAAATTTACACACAGTCTGAATGTCCTACACTTGAACACCCTTGTCCTCCAGATTCATGACGATAGCCAAATAATCTTGACAGTTGTCAAACATCATCTTCTTCGCTCGAGTAGCCGAAACAACATTGGATAAAAACGTCACATTCTCACCAACCACCATAACTTCATAATCATCGGCTAACTTTAAGGAAATCCTTTTGGATTCACAGTCCACCACCGCCTTGTGCTCACTCAACCAATCCATACCAGAATAACGTCAAAACTATGGAATGGCAATTCCATTAGATTCACGGCAAATTTATGACCTTGCACAACTAGAAGACAATGCCTATACAACCTTCTAGTAGTAACCGTCTCCCAAAAAGAACTAGTTACTAACACGCCCACATCTAAGATCTCAACAAGAACGTTCAGCAAAGATGCATGTTCACTCAAGATATATGAATGAGTAGACCCTGAATCAATCAAAGAAAACAATGACAAAGATTGCAAGGTAAAGGTACCTGTGATCCATCAATGTCATTGCGCCCTTCGCAATGAGCATAAACTCGAGCTGGTCTACCATTCTCCGGTCGCACAGCAACTGCATGTTCTACTACCCTCTGCCTATCCTCTCGCCTATGGAAATTACCCCTGCCTCGTCCTCGGCCCCTAGAAGGGGCAACAACATAAACCGGTGTATCCAGTACAGCACAAGGACAATCACGCTTCATATGCTCAGAAGATCCAAATATCCATCAACCTCTAGCGGTAACATATACCCGTGTGGCGCCTCCCACAACGCTCACACTTCGATACAACACGAGCTACCTGATTTCCTTGACAAGCGCCACCCCCACACATATGATCTGGCCTGTGTCTCTAGTCGTGAAACCTCTTATTCTGCTTCCCATATTAACTAGAGGTGGCCACTCTCTTACCCAAACTCACACTCGTAGCCTGAACCGATGTACCCAAAGACTACTCAAAATCCTTGGCCCGATTAACCAACACATCAAAATCTGTGTAGTATGCGGCCAACAGATATGTCTTAATATCCTTCACCAAACCATATCAGAACCTATCACATCTCTGTTGATCATCGGGGACCAACTCTGGGGTATACTGACTTAAACGAATAAACTTCACCTCATATTCGGCAACAAACATGCCACCCTGCGTCAGTGACATAAACTCGCGCTTCTTTGTATCCAAATACTGGGTACCAATATACTTTCTCTTAAAAGCTCTCTGAAAGAACTCTCAAGTTACATCCACCTCAGGAACGCCAACAATTGTGGTCACCCATCAATGATATGCATCACCCTACAACAGTGACACAGTACAACCCAACTTGCGCTCCTCATTGCAACCCATATGGTTCAAAATACGGATTGTCTTCTCCAACCATCCCTCGGTCGCAACAGGACTCAAACCCTGAAATTCCTTGCCTCCCAAACTACGAAGAAGCTCCAAGGGTAAACCTTGATTAACTACCACAGTAGGTACCGATATTTGCACTTGCACTTCAGCCATCGCTGCTTGGAAAGCCCCCGTTATTGCTTGAACTAACAGAGTCAAATCACCATATATAGGCACCTGGAAAACCTGGGGCACTTTACCCGCCCCAACATCAACTGGAGAATCCATCGGAGGATTCAGAGGTAAAACATTAGGGGGAATCTCTTCCATCTCGTTATTTTGCCCTACCCCTGTAGTATTAGCCATCGATTGCGTCTCACGTCGAGCCATGCTAACAAAAGAATCAAAACACATTAAATTTAGGATAGCATAAGGCAAAAGATCCAAGACAACCTTATAAAACATTTTTAAACCTCGGTAATAGGCAATATGTTCCCAATTCATACCCCAACATAATATTAAACAATCACCGTGCAATTCAAACATCACTTACTAATCAACCAACAACATCCAAACTTTTCAAAATATGTCTATGATACCAACAAATGTAACCCCCTCGACCCGGCCTAGACGCCTGACCAAACCGAGAGAACTATATTAGGTTTGCCGAGGCAAACCGGAGAACAATTACAAAAAAGGTCTATTTTTTTCTTTTTATCTTATCTAGATGCAAATTATTAATCATACATGTGTATACTTGCAGTGTTTAAATTTTCAAAGAAATCAGATCACGAGAAGGTCACCAATTGCATATTATGCGTTTTAGGGACTAAATTGCAAAACTAATAATTTTAAGGACCAAAGCTAAAATTAAAGTTACAAATCCTCAATTAGTCCATTTACATGCTCACATGACAAATTCCAAGTCATTTTGAACATTCAAACTCTTACAATTGCATTCACACAACTCAAGGACCAAAATGAAAGAAGTAGAAACCTTCACGATTCCAAAATAACCGATTTAATGGTAGCCCTACCGATACGCATACAAGTGTTTCGATACGCCATTATGATTTCAAAAACTCAGATTCCAGAAGCTATAACCTGTACCGAAATGCTTGCTCGCGTATCGAAATGCCTGGCAAAAATGCCTAAGACCGTATCGGAACACTTGCTCAAGTACCGAAACATTATGCCTGAAAAGGCTTATCCGTATCAAAACACCTACCCACGTATCGAAATGCTATTCCTGAAATGGCCTAGTCGTACCGGTACAGGGTCACCTGTTTCGATACGCCTGGACCTGTAATGTCCCATATTGTTGTTAAATCACACTTTAATGAAAACCAAACCACTTATACATGCTTCAAACACTTGTACAACATCACCAAAATACATTACCCACCAAAGCAACACAGAAACATCAACCAGTCATGGCATTCATACAAACTTGTTGATCTATAGGCATGCATCCTAATTTCATTCTACCAAACAACCAAAACTCACATTTGGTACCTTTAAGGCATACTCAACATGTTTGCACAATTTTAGCATAATACCAAACTTGCTTGAATCATCAAAATATGGCAACCACACCAAAATAACTAGATGCATTCCTAAGCACACATCTAGCATCAAAATAGGCAATGATTCACACAAGTCTAACAACCAACATGAAATCCAACACTTCACGTGCTTAAAAACCTTGGACTAACATAATTACAAAACCCCAAAATATGGCGAACATATTGCCTTATTAACCGGAATCATAAACTGAGGTCATACTCAAAGTAGTCTTTGTCTTAGGATCACTTTAGCCTTGCCCTTGCAGCCTCCAAACTTTAATGCTCTACATCATTAAGAAAAAAAGAGCGTAAGCTCACATGCTTAGTAAGGATGCTCATAAACCAATGATGCATTTAAAAACATTTAAAACCAAAACACTTGTTTCCAAAACATGCTTATAACCAAACCACTTTCCTTGTCTCCAACCGAGACATGCATAATCACCCTTATGCAACATCATATACATATTCTATGCTTAGATCCCAAAGCATAAAATCAAAAACCATGCTTAAATCCCAAAGCATTATTAAATAAAACATGCTTAAATCCCAAAGCATTACGTAAAAGGTTCAACACTTGAACTTTCACATATATTGGCATTAATAGTGACCCGGATAGGCTACCTTCTATCCAACATATCGAATACACGGATCTCTCATACCATGCCTAGTTAATCCCAAACCTTGCCTAGTTAAACCGCAAGATTTGGCACCCTCGCCTAGTTAAGCTGTGAGATTTCCTCCCTTGCCTAGTTAAACTACAAGAGTACTGACCTTGCCTAGTTAAACTGTAAGATCACCATCAAATTGGGTTGCCTAGTTAAACCACATACCCAATGAGGTTCCTAATAGTCCGAGTAGCCGTGTTAAACCGCCATACCTTAAGGACCCATCCCCACGATCGATTTTGTTCATATTTTATAGTGCACTTATAATCCTATGGCATGCCAACTATATCTTATTGTTTCTTATCTCGTCACATAGCCAATATATCATTTACAAAACCATTTACTTACTGTTTTACAGTGCATTATATAAAACACCACATATGCAAGTCACATTTCCCAAGCAATAACACCATTCCCAACCGGAATGTAATCCAATGTTCACTAGCATTTAATATACTTTAGATCCCCTGCATATGTACTTAAAAATCATCCATTTCTAGTAAGTAAATCATACCATGTTTATCACCAAAACATGAAACAACATGCCCATATCCAAGCCGATATTCAAGAGCATAGTAAGGGAAACTTACTTCCGAGCTTAGGTAAGTGTCTCACGCTTACCCTAAACTCCCAACAACCTTTACAAACCTTTGTAAAGCATTTAAAAACTAGTTTCCACTCATCGATACACTTCGCCTTGCTCGACAATACGAATCGAGCTCCCAGCAAGCAACAATAAATGTCAAATTTCGTCACCTTGATGATCCCCTGTTTTAATAACATAAAACCAGAGGATAAATGCATTCAAACCATTGCCTAACAACAATCTCCCGCAACTCCCAAGTTGCCCACTCAAAAACCATCCGAAACATACCGAAATCATCCCCAAACACTTCCAAAACTTAACACAGCCATAATATAACGATTCAATCCATAAAACTTCATCAATTAATAGCTAAAAACCAATTCCAACATCTTTTTACTTCCAACAATGATAAAACTCAATTATCACCACAAAAGCACAAATCTAACAACCTAACCAATTAGAGATATACGAGTTTCGGGATTCCATTGATAAAAACAACTTATCAACAACATAATAAATCCAAAATATGTTTAAAATCAATCTTAAACACTAGAAAACAGATCCACTTCGAACCTTTTACTATTCCACAATTTCACCCAATTAATTTAATTAAACATTGTAAAACATGAAAAATCAGTTTATAAATCATGAATCAAGGATCAAACACTTGGGAATATCAATAAAGAACCATTCAATAGAGGAGATCACAGACCTTACCCCTATTGTGAGATTTCTCCTTCAATTAGCTTGTTTAAAACTAGGAAAACAGAAGATTTCAATGAGATTTTGTAAAACAAAGTTAAAGAATCAATTATAAATCAATAATCTATGTAAAAAGATCTCTCACCTCTGGATTTTAATGAAAACTTGAGTGTTTGACTGAGAGAGAAGTGAAGAGAAAGGTTGAGAGAAAAGTTACGTCAAAATATCTTGAAAAAGGTTAACTTTTAATATAAAAAATCCCTTTAATTAACTTTTGAAACACATGTTAAAATAACTTAATTGAAAGGAGAAATCACCATAAAAAACTTGTAAAATAGCTCCTTAAGGATTCTAATAATTTGATCCCTTTTCATTTTAGTCACATTTAAAACCAGTTTTCAAAATTTACATTTTGGTCACTAACCAAAATGTTACCCTTCCAAAACCCATTTTCCGAAATTGACTTCACCATAAATCTTAATATATTAAATAACGATTTTTTCATATTTTCTCACAATTTTAACACCTTCAAAAACATCTAATTCGATTTAATCCCGAAGCTAACTCGAATCTCTAATTCTGGTCCACCGAACCTTCGGACCAACTTTTGAAACACCTAGCCCCAAAACCGAGGTGTTGCATATCATATCTGCAAAACATCCATATGCATTTAAATTCATTTCATGAATCATTAAAATCTCATATAACATCCAAATAGTCTCACCTCTATCCACAATCCACAATAGTGGAACATTATAATTACATATCGGATACACAGATTCCGGTGGTTTCACCTCCACCAAATCTCATACCTTGCCTAGTTAAACCGCAAGATACCATCACTTGGGCTACCTAGTTAAACCGCATACCCAAAATGACAACCCAATGGTTCGAGTAGCCTAGTTAAACCACTTTTCCTCAAGGACTACTATTATAGTTCACTTTAACCCGATGGAATGACAGTTATATCTGATAATTTCTCATTGTGTCACTTAGCCAATATACCACTTTTAAACACATTTACTTACTGTTTTCAATGCAACTCTCAAAACCATTTCATATGCAAAACCACATTGCCTTAGGCAACCTCTCATTCCTTTAGGAATAAAACTCAATGCTCATACACATTCATTTACCTCAATATACATTGCATATTACTCTCAAAATCATGTATTTATAGTAAGTAAATTATTCATACTTGAAACCAACTCATGAAAACCAAACCATGTTTTAAACAAACATGAATCTGCAAGCTCATAATAAATCCATTAATCAAGCGAAGTAAGAACCACTTACGCTTGAGCTTAGTTCAGCTTTTTAGGCTTAAACTAAACTACCATGATCCATCGATAAAACCATTAAAGAGCTTAACGCGAATGCTCACTCACTGATACACTTTGTATAGCTCGCCAAAGCAAATTTAGCCTCCGGACCGCGATGTACACCACTAGGCAACCTTGCCTTGATTGTCCCCTGTTTTAAAAATATAAAACCAAAGGAAAATACATCAATATGCATTCAAACTCACTGCCCTGCATAACATAAACCTTCTGAAACCAAGCCAAAACTACCAAACATCATCCACCCAACACTAATCAACAAACATACGAATTCAACATCTTATTCCTATTAAAATCCAGCCAAAAACACTTTCTAAACATCCTTATACCTCCAGCAATCATTTAACACCATAAATAACCCAAAAGCTAACTTTAATCAACCTAGGAAATTAGCAATTCTATTAGTTTCGGGATTTCTTTTGCAAACCACATCTCATAATATTAATATATACTTTAAATATGTTCTAACTCAATCAAGATCACAACAAATCAGATCCATAACAAGCCCAATCATAGTCCTTAAAAAAATCAATATAAAACTTTAATTTCTTGATTCAATCATCAACACAAACAAAAATTGATTTTAAATGATCAAGAACTTGAGAATTTCAGTAAATAACCTTTTATTAGAGGAGAGAAATGAAAATCACCTCTAATAGTTGACTTCTTCCTTAATTGGCTTGATTTGAAGAGAAATCCAATGTAGAAATAGAAGTTTGATGAAGAATCAATGTTGAAATCAAATATAGAATTAAAAAGATGAATCCATTGAATATTTAGAGAGGAAAAAGTAGTTTGGTTGCTGAGAATTTGAGAGAAAAAAGTTTGGACAAAGTTAGTTACGTGAGAAAACTATTTGGATTAGTTTTAATTAAAACCAAATAAACTCCTTTTATACCATTTATTAATCCCTTAAAAACCATTCTAAAAATAGCCAAGATTAAGGAAAAATTTCGATCAAACAATTCAGTTTAATAGCTCCTTAAAGATTCTAAGTTTTGACCCTTTTACGATTTAGTCACCAAAACACTTTTGAAAACTTTACATTTTCGTCACCAACCCAAAATGTCTTTTAATCTAAATTAATTTCATCAAATTGACAACTTACACGTGTTCAATATATTAATTAAAAATTGTAGATAATTTTTTCATATTTTACTTTAGCCAAAAACCATTTTATCTGATTAAATTCCTTGAAACTAACTCAAACACTAACCCGGTTCACCCTAATCGTCTAACCACCCTAGCTAACTCCTAGGCCCAGATTCGGGGTGTTACAACTCCCCCCTCTTAAGAAATTTCTTCCCTAAAATTTACCCGAAGAAAAGAGATAGGGAAATTGCTTTTCCATATCAGCCTTTGCTTACCATGTAGCCTTATCGACTCCTCGATGTTACCACAACACCTTAACCAATTCAATGGTCTTACCACAGAGAACCTTAAAACTAGAATCTAGTATCCTTACAGGTTCTTCATCATAAGACAACTCTGGTCACAACTTAATCTCCTCAACCGGCACAACATGCAACAGATATGATCTATACTTCCAAAGCATCGACACGTGGAAAACATTATGTATCTAATCAAGCTCAATCGATAGTTTCAACTTATAAGAAACAAGACCAACATGCCCAATTATCTCATAAGGTCCAATGAATCTAGGGCTTAGCTTACCCTTGCGCCCAAATCTCACCACCTTCTTCTAAGGAGAAACCTTCAAGAACACTTTAACACCCACTTCATACTCAATTTCTTTACGCTTCAAATTTGTATAAGACTTTTGCCAACTCAAAGCTGCCTTAAGCCTATCACAAATGAGTTCACCTTCTCATTTGTATCCTTGAGCAAATTGGGCCCTGCAACATGATTTCGCCTAACAAAGAGGTGTACGACACCTACGACCATAAAGAGCCTCATAAGGAGCCATTTGAATGCTCGACTGATAACTATTATTATAAGCAAACTCCACCAAGGGTAGCTGGTTCTCCCACATTCCTTGAAACTCAATAACACAACATCTCCACATGTCCTCCAAAATCTAGATGACTCGCTCAGACTGGCCATCCGTTTGAGGATGATAGGACGTACTAAAATTAAGCCTCATACCTAAAGTTGTCTGTAGGCTTCCCTAAAACCTTGCTGTAAAACGTGGATTCCTATTCTATATAATCGACTTAGGAACCATGTGCAACCTTATAATCTCAATGATATACAATTTAGCCAACTTGTTCAACGTATCGTTGTATGCACAGCAAAAAATGCGCACACTTTGTAAAATGATCGACAATCACCCATATCAAATCCTTTTTGGACGGTGTAAAAGGTAAACCCGTCACAAAATCCATGGTGATTCCTTCCTACTTCCATTCCAGAATCTGAATAGGTTGTAACAACCCTTACGGGAACTGATGTTTAGCCTTTACATGTTAACACACCATACAACGAGAACCAAACTCGGCCACATCTTTCTTCAATCAAACCCAATAATATTATTCCTTTAAATCCCAAATACATCTTTGTACATCCATGATGCATCACAAAAGGACTAGAGTGAGCTTCTGCCAAAATTGTACACCTTAACTCCGAATCTTTCGGCATGATGATTCGACCTTTAAAGCATAACACCCCATCATCATCGAAATAAAAATCGATAGGATTTCCATCTAAAATGTCTTTAACATGAAGAACTAAGGAAACATCATACGGCTGCCTCTCTTTAATCAGTTGTGACAATGTAGGCTTAACTTACAACTCAGCTAACAAGCCACGATCCCCTGTCACGCTTAACCTCGCAAACATCGTTCTAAGCTTAACGACAACTTTACAACTTAACGTATTTGCCACCACTTTATCTATAACGCCCAGAAATTGGGCCTAAAAGTTAATCAAATCAATTAGGCTGTAACCCCCACGACCTGGCCTAGATGCCCGACTGAACCGAGCGACATTGGGTTTGTTGAAACAAACCTGAAAAAGATTACACAAAATTAGGTCTATTTTTTTCTTTTTAACTTATCTAGATGCAAATTATAACCTAGGGTGATCACACTAGAAGCGGGTGAAATTACAAAAGAAATAGACATCGAAAAGACACCAATTGCATGAAATGCACTTTAGGGACTAAAATGTAAATCTAGAAAATTACATGGGCTTTGCCTAATTTTAGGCTACCAATCCTCAATTAGTCAGATTACATGCTTACTCACTTAATTTTAGCTTAAAATGATCATCACAACTCATTCAATTGCATTCAAACAATTAGGGACCAAAACAGAAGAATCTAAAGCATTGAATAACTCAACAGAAATAACTGCTGGGCGTATCGATACTGCCCTAGGTATATCGATATGCGGGGTCATACCGATACGGTACATAGGCGTATCAATACATCTTCACGATTCCAAAAACCAGTAGCTCAAGACAGTGTCGATACACTAATGGCCGTATCGATACTAGGCAAAAATTTTACTTACCTGTAACGATACGCCTCTACCCGTACCGATACCCCTGGGCATAAAATGCCAAATTTTGCTAATTTTTCATACATACATGGATTCAATCGAGCATTAACATGCCATAAACATATATCCACCTATTCTAGGAATCAAAACATGTTAAGAACTCAAAGAAACATGATCATTACAAAGCATCATACTCCAAACCAAGTTCTAGAGGCATGTTTCATAAAAACCATTAAACCAAGAGTTCAAAGCATACTCCATGATCAAACTAAACTTTAAAGGCCATTTAGAAAATTGAAACAATGTTATAAACTTGCACAAAATAGGGAGTTTAACAAATCTCACTCCCAACAACAATGAACCCCATTGCATTTATTACTACTAGTCTAGTTCGAAAACCATACTTTCAATTGTTCGAGTCTTTGTATTCCCTCGCTTGCTCGCTGCCTCCAACCTTTAATTCTTTGCATTGACGGACAAAGAGAGAATAAGAACACTAGGCTTAGTGAGGAGTGCTCTAAAATAAAACACCATCAATGTATTTAAAACCATTTAAATCTTTTTCACAAATCACTTTCCAAATCACTTTTAAAACGTCATTTCAACATTATGCCTTAACAAAAATATGCACTTAACATTTCCAAAACACCCGCATTAAAACATAAGCAATTCATCTTATGGATTAACAACAATAGATCTATTGCTAACCTCGATTTAAGCTTTCCCAAGCATACTACCAATGCTAGGCTTAAAGAGTAACACATGTTTAAACTAACATTAAAACTTATTATCCATTTCATGGCACATTATCAATTATATTTGCTTACAAGTGATCATTCCCCACAACTTCACTTTACAAATTACTTCTCCACAACTCCACTTACAAATTATATTTCGCCACAACTCCACTTTACAATACATAACAACGAATACATGGATTCCACAAGTGCTACCTCATCACTTAACATACGATCTATCGGCATCTCAAGATTCACCAACATGAGTTTTCGGTACACATAAAACCTTCCACCATTGTGACCCCCGTGATGGAGTATTCGGTACCCATAAACCCCTCAACACCACCCACCAAACCCAACATGTCATAAGATCGGATACATAGATTTAACAAGAGTTCACCCAACACTTAACATACAAACCACTGGTATCTAGAAGGCCCACCAACGGAAGTTTTTGGTACACATAAACCCCTCAACCGTTGTGATATTCGTGATGGAGTTTTCCATACACCGTATAAACCCCTCAACAAAACTCATCGGTAGATGTATAGCCACAAATGGGAGACTTCGGTTGTAACCTGTTCGACTCGGCCTAGTCGCAAGACTGAACCGAGCGAGTTACATTAGATTTACCAAAGTAAACTGAGAAGATAAAACTTGAAACACAACCATTTTTTTCTTTCTGTTGTCTTGATGCATTATTATTATCCTACATATACATACTAACCTCAGGTGAAAACTCAACTCAATCGAGCATCGAATTGACATCCAATTGATCACATGGTAAATTAGGGACCAAATTGCAATTTTAGAAAATTGCAGGGCCTTAGCTCATTTTTATGTTACCAATATTTAATTAAGCTGGCTTCATGCTTACATGCCAAACATTAATTCAAAACGGTCATCCAAACTCATTTAATTACATCCACAATATTCAAGGACCAAAATGTAAAAAACAGAACTTCAGAAGATTCCAAATAACCAACTTAATTGCCACCGTACCGGTAGGACAAGGAGTGTTTCGATATGCCTTAGTTATTTTGAAACCCCAAAATTCCAGTAGCCAAAAATCGTTCTGATACGCTGCCCCATATCGAAATGCCCTTCATGAAAACATTGTGCCGTATTGAAACACCTCCCCGAGTACCTAAACACTGGCCAATTTTGCCTAGGCTCATAATAAAATAGTTGCCCGCGCACCGGTACGCTAATCCTAGAATGGATTACCCGTAACGAAACAGGAACATTCGTACCGATACGCCTAGACCTGTAATGTCCCAAATTGTTGTATAAACATATTTTGATGATATCCAAAACACTCCAACATGCTACAAACACTTATACAACATTTCTAATATACATTAATAACCAAAGCATCACAGATTTAACAACCATTCCTGGCATTTATACCACTCAAGACTTTCTATAGGCATGCATCCTAGTATCATTCCACGAAGCAACCAAAACTCCCATTTGGTACATTTAAGGCCTTCTTAACATGCTTGTACACTTATGGCATCATACCAAACTTGCTTGAAATATCAAACCATGGCAACAAAATAAATCCAACTAGATGCATACTCTAGCACATAGCTAGTAACAACATAGGCATGTTTCACCTAAACTCAAACAACATCAAAGAACCATAAATTCCAGCACATCACATGCTTAAAACTCATGGACAAACAGAAATACAAATCCCCAAAATTTGGCGAACACATTTCCTTATTAATCAGAATGATAAACCGAGTTCATACTCAAGGTAATCTTTGTCTTTGGATCATTTAAACTTTTCCTTTGCAGCCCCAAAACTTCAATGCTCTGCATCATTAAGAAAAAGAGAGCATAAGCACACATGTTTAGTGAGAATGCTCATAAAACAATGATGCAATTTAAACCATTTGAAAACCAAACACTTGTTTTCAAAACATGCTTACGACCAAAGCACTTTTCCTTGTTTCCAACAGAAACAATGCATAACAACCTTTAGGCAACAACATGTACATAATCCATGGTTAGATCCCAAAGCATTAAAAAGTAGGTTCAACACATGAAATTTCACGTATATTGGCATTTATAGTGACCCGAATAGACTACCCTCTATCCACACATATCGGATACACGGATCTCTCATATCATGCCTAGTTAAACCGCATGATATCCCAAGCCTTGCCTAGTTAAACCACAAGATTTTACACCCTTGCCTTGTTAATCCGCAAGCTTAACACCCTTGCCTACTTACACCTCAAGTTTACCGACCTTGCCTAGTTAAACTGCAAGATCACCATCAATTTTGGTTGCCTAGTTAAACCGCACACCCCAAATAAGGTCCCAACAGTCAGAGTGGCCTTGTTAAACCGCCATACCTTAAGTACCCATGGCCACGATCGATTTTGGTCATATTTTATAGTGCACTTTTAATCCTATGGCATGCCAACTATATCCGATTGCTTTCTCACCTTGTCACATAGCCAATATATCATTTACAAACCATCTACTTACTGTTTTACAATGCATTATACAAAAACACCACATATGCAAATCAAATTGCCAAAGCAATAATACCATCCCGACCGGAATGAGAACCAATGCTCACTAGCATTTATTATACTTTAAAACCATTGTATATGTACTTAAAACATGCATTTCTAGCAAGTAAACCAACCATGTTTAACACCAAAACATGAAATCAACATGGTCATAACTAAACCAATATTCAAGAGCAAAATAAGGGAAACTTACTTCCGAGCTTAGGTAAGTATTTCACGCTTGCCCTAAACTCACAACAACCTTTATTAAACCGTTTAAAGGTGTTTAAACTGGTTTCCACTCACCCATACGCTTCGCTTTGCTCGCCAATGTGAATCAAGCTTTCGGCAAGCCACAATCAACGTCAAGCTTCGTCGCTTTGATTATCCCCTGTTTTAACCACATAAAACTAGAGGTCAAATGCATCATTATGCATTCAAACCAATGCCTACAAGCAATTACTCGCAACTCTCAAGTTGCCCACTCAAAAGTTATCCGAAACATACCAAAATCAACCTCAAACACTTCTCAACCTTATCCCAGCAACAATATAATAATTCAATACAACAACCCTCATCAATTAACACCTAAAAACCCTTTCCCAACATCCTTTTACTTCCAACAAAGATTAAACAGAACTATCACTCCAAAAACCCTTAATTAACCACCTTAAACATTAGAGATTCAACTTGTTTCGGGATTGCAATATTAAAACCAAGTTATTAACACAATTAAACATCAAAATCATGATATAATCTGATCAAAGTCCCAGCAAAATAGAACAAGTACGAAGATCCATAAATCTCATCAATCAAAACACAATTAAACCAATTTTCTTTTATTAAACTATCAAAACACATTAGAAAAAAATGTAAAGGATCAAGAACTTGGGAATTTCAATAAAGAACCTTTCATTAGAGGAGAAGAATGAATCCTTACCTCCAATGTTGATTTCTCCCCTTAATTGCTTAATAAAACATAAAATCAAGAGAATAACAATAAGTATTTGATGAAAAAGCATTAGGAAATCAAAACCTTAGATTTTTATCTGAGGAAATTGAAATTGGAAAGATGTTTGGCTGGAGAGAAATTGAGAGAAAGAAGTTGCAAAGTTTGTTATGTGAATTTTATTAAAAGTCTAAAATGTGATTTATTAATTCTCTCCACTTTTAAAGCCCTTTTAAAACCCATTTAAAGTCAATTAATTAAAGGGAGAAATCTGTTAAAAATATCTAGGATATTTAGCTCCTTAAAGATTCAAAGTTTTTATCCTTTTCAAAACAGTCACTAAAATAGTTTTCAAAGTTTGCATGTTGGTCACTAGTCTAAAATGTCCAATTTCCAAATATCATTTTCCAAAATTGATTTTACCACAATCATCATTGTATTAAATAATGATTTTAACACATTTTCCCATATTTTTATCACCTTTAAAAACATTCAATCTGATATAATCTCGAAACTAACTTAAACCTCTAATACCGGTCCACCAGACCTTCGAACCAACCCTCAAAACATCCAAGCCCAAAACCAGGGTGTTACAACTCTCCCCCTCTTAAGAAATTTCATCCCCAAAATTTACCTAGAGGAAATAAATGCGAAAATTGCTCCAACATGTCCGTCTTGCTTTCCCAAGTGGCTTCCTAGACACCACGGTGTCGCCACAAAACCTTAACAAGATCGATCGTATTACCATGAAGAACTTTGCTGCTAAAATCAAGGATTTCCACTGGTTCCTCATCATAGGACAAATTCGGCCTCAACTCAATATGCTCCACCGGCATAACATGCGAGGGATCCGATCGATACCTCTGCAACATAGATCATGGAACACATCATGTATTTTCTCCAACTAGGGAGGCAACCTTAACCGATAAGCCAGAGGACCAACATGCTCAACAACCTCGTACAGTCCAATAAACTTCGAACTAAGCTTACCCTTACGTCTGAACTGCATCACCTTTTTCCATGGTGACACTTTCAAGAACACACGATCGCCCACCGGATATTCAATTTCCCTAAGCTTCAAATCTACATAAGATTTTTATCGATCCTCAGCTACTTTCAAGTGATCACACACAAGCTTTACCTTTACATTCGTGTCCTTCAACACTTCCGGTAAGGAAATATACTTTTCCTCTACCTTAGCCCAATACAAGGGCGTACGACACTTCCGGCCATACAATGCCTCATACGGCACCATCTGTATACTCACTTGGTAAATGTTATTTTAAACAAAATCAACCAAAGATAAATTCTTCTCCCAAGTTCCTTGGAACTGAATAATGTAACATCTCAACATATCCTCCAAAACCTGGATAACTCACTCAGACTGGCCATCCGACTGCGGATGATACGCGATGCTAAAATTCAAACTCGTACCCAAAGCCCAGTGCAAACTCACCAAAAACCAAACTATAAACCTCAGATCCCTATTCGAAACAATGGACTTCGGTACCCCGTGCAAACGCATGATTTCAGTAATATACAAATCTGCCAACTTGTCTAACGTATACGTCGCATACACTGGCAGAAAATGTGCACACTTCGTAAACTAATCCACAATCACCAGAATAGAATCCTTTTTAACCGATTTCAAAGGTAACCCTGGCATAAAATCCATGGTGATTCTCTCCCATTTCCATTCCAAAATTCTCAATGGTTGTAACAACCCGGATGGAAACTGATGTTCAGCCTTGACCCGCTAACATACCATGCACTTAGAGACGAACTCATCCGCATCCTTCTTCAAACCAATCCAGTAGTATGCTTCTTTCAACCCTCGATACATTTTCACACTACCAGGATGCATAGCAAATGGACTCGAATGTGCCTCCGTCAAAATAGTGTGCCTCAACTTTGGATCATCCGGCACCACTATTCGACCCTTGAAACACAAAACTCTATCATCATCAAAATGACAATTTGTCGGATTACCCTCCTATATGTCCTTAACATGCTCAACCAATGAATCATCAAACGGTTGCTTAGCTTTAATAAACTGTGACATCGTAGGCTTAACTTGCAATTCAACCAACAAACCACCTTCCCGCGTCACACTTGTTAAGTGTGTAAAAGTATTATATTTCTGCCTTATTTACTCTTAATTATTTTTAGACGTAGGCTTATTCTAGTTGAATTTTTAGTCATTCATGCATAATTGCATTGTTTCCTTCATTGTCATGTTTGATTACATAATTCGGTTATTTTTGTGGAAAAGGTGCTGCTGGTATGTGTTTTTGTGTGTGCAGGATCTAATTGCTCAAGCAAGTATGAAAATTGTCGAAGCAATTGAGGATAAAAAGACGGAAGCTTTCGATTTTGTTAAGATAAATCCAATTTAATTACAAGAAGCAAGGATAAATCCTAGGAGAGTTAGAGTTCCACGAAGAGATCAAAAGGAGATTAAATTCCAAGAGTTTATGAGGAGTTTTTGGAGAATAAATAAATAAAAGAGATTTATCTCTTTTATATTATTTAATTCCAACTTAAAATCATCCTTATCAACAAAAGAACTTGACCTAGCCATCTCCTATAAATAGAAGACAAGCCCCCACCCTCTAGAGAGGGGGAGTGGGAGAGAAAATTAGGGCTGCTCAACATCTTATTCTTCTTTCCTCTTTATTCCATTCGATTCATGTTGGGTAGATTTTATCTTGTATTTCTTTTGCACCCAGCCATGAACTAAACTTTACTTGGCTTGGGTTTTTGTGTTTTTGTGGTTATGAAAACGTTTGGATTTGTTCAAGTTTTTGAGTTGCAATTCAATTTCAAAGTTTGTTCATTCTTGGTTCTTAATTTTAATTGCTAGTGAATTGGGAGAGGATCTCATGAATTCATCCATTTATCTAATATCAGGAGAGTTAGATTCAAGAAATGAATGAGCATGGTTTTTATACAAACGAATATTGGTGAAGACTAATTCGACTTAGGGATAAGTTGTGAATTTCAACGGCTAAGAAGAGCACAAGATCGGTTGTTGTCCTCCCATAGTTAACGCAGAGATGTATCGCCAAGGCATGCACAATTAACAGTGTTTCGAGTTAGGGATAACGAGAAGCCATTGAAGAACACTTCGCCGAACTTTGAAGGAAGTCACCCAATTGCCCGGGCAATTGCACCATTCCTAGTTGCCCAGGCAATTCGACTGATGCTAATTATTAAGAAAATTGAGTTACTCTTGCAATCAATTACCACAACGGTCCATTCAATCATCACACCACAACTCACAATAACCCAACCTACTCTCTCATTCAATCAACATCTCCTTTGTTTACTTGCTCTTTTTATTTTACTTGTTAATTCAATTCATATTATCACCACCAATTACTTCTCTTTTCAGTACAAGAAGTTATAATCTAGAAGTTGCACCAATCCCTGTGGAGACGATATCTATTCTATACTATAACTTGCGGCATGTACACTTGCACAAATTGCGAAGCACTCTAAACACGCAACAACACTCAACCTTGCGAACATAGCTTTAAGCTTAACCACGACCTTATGACTCAATGCATCTGCAACCACATTCTCTTTACCAGGATGATACTCAATTGTCAAGTCATAATCCTTAAGCAACTTCAACCATCTGATTGCCTAAGATTCAAATCCTTCTGAGACATCAAATACTTCAAACTCTTATGGTCCGTGAAGACAACACACTTCTCACCATAGAGATAATGTCTCCAGATTGTCAAGGCAAACACTACAGTTGCAAGCTCCAAATCATGAGTTGGATAGTTGCGCTCATGAACCTTCAGTTGCCCCGATGCATAGGCCACAACCTTACCATCTTGCATCAACACACAACCCAACCCAATATAAGATGCATCACTATAAACCACAAACCCCTTCCCAGATTCAGGTTGAATCAACACAGGAGCATGTGTCAAGACTTCCTTCAACTTCTCAAAACTATGTTGTTGTTTCTCCATCCACACATCAGGAACATTCTTTTGCAACAACTTTGTCAACGGTGTCGCGATACTAGAAAACCTATCAACAAAGCGGCCGTAATAACCAGCCAACCCAAGAAAGCTGATAACCTCTAAAATAGATTTAGATTGCTTCCAATTGAGAGTAGCCTCAATTTTTTGTGGATCAACAATAATACCCTCCGCGGATACCACATGACCAAGGAACATGACTTCCTTAAGATAAAACTCGCACTTACTCAACTTGGCGTACAACTGATTATCCTTCAACACTTGTAACACAATCCGCAAATGTCGATCATGATCCTCCTCGGTACGAGAGTACACGAGAATATCATCTATAAACACCGCCGTGAATTGATCAAGATATTCATAGAACTCCTTATTCAAACTAAAAGGCATAACCAAGAATTGATAATGCCCATACCTCGTACGAAATGCGGTCTTATGCACATCCACATCCTTAACCTTCAACTGATAATACCCCAATCTCAAATCGATCATAGAGAACATCGCTGCCCCATAGAACTGGTCAAATAGATCATCAATCCTCGGTAAAGGATACTTGTTCTTTACCGTTAGCTTATTCAACTGACGGTAATCAATGCACATATGCATCGTGCCATCTTTCTTTTTCACAAAAAGAACCGAAGCACCCTAAGGTGAAACACTCAGTCGGATGAATCCATGATCTAGCAAATCCTGAAGTTGTGACTTTAACTCCTTCAATTCTTTCGGTGCCATCCTATAAGGAGCAATGGACACTGGTGTCGTACCCGCATATGTCTCAAACACCCAGTAACTCTTCAGGAAAAACCTCAAAAAAATCATAAATAGCCCGAATGTCCTATACCCGGACACCTTTAACCTCAAGATTCATCACGATAGCCAAATAAGCTTGGCAACCTCCTTGTATCATCCATGTCGCCTAGGTAGCCGAAACAATATTGGACAAGAACTTCAAATTCTCGCCAACCACCATAACTTCATAATCATCTGCTAACCTTAAGGAAATCCTTTTGGATTCACAATCCACATCCGCCTTGTGCTCACTCAACCAATCCATAACCAAAATGACATCAAAACCATTGAATGGTAACTCCATTAGATCTGCAGCAAACTCATGACCTTGCACAACCAAAGGACACCACCTATACACTTTTCTAGTAGTAGCCGTCTCACCAAAAGAACTAGTTACCAACATACCAACATCAAGGATCCCAACAAGAACATCCAACAAAAATGCATGTTCACTCAAAATGTATGAATGAGATGACCCTGAATCAATCAAAGATAGCAATGACAATGATTGCAAAGTAAAGGTACCTACGATCATATCATGTCATTGCTGCCCTTGTGATGAGCATAGATCCGGGCGGTCTACCATCCTTCGATCGTATAGCTGCGGGATGATCTAGAACTCTCTAACCATCCTCACGCCTCTAGAAACTACCCCTACCATGGCCTCAGCCCCTAGTAGGTGTAGCAACCTGAACTGGTGCATTCCTCGTAGCCCATGGATAATCACGCTTTAAGTGATCAGGTGACCCACAAATCCAACAAACTCCAACATTTCCCCATCACATACTCGTGTGACGCCTACCACAATGCTCACATTGTGCTACACACGAACTCCATGGTTACCCTGACCAACACTACCACCATGCATGTGATCTGACTTATGCCTCATGTCCTGATACCTCTTATTCTGCCTCCTAGAATAGCTAGAATTGGTCACTCTCTCGCCCAAGCTCGCACCCACGGCCTGGACTGATGAACCCAAGGACTGCTCAATATCCTTAGCGCGGTTGATCAATACATCAAAATCTTTGTAATCCACAGCTATGAGATAGGTCTTAATGTCCTTTACAAGACCATATCAGAATCTATCGGATCTCTGTTGATCATCAGGAAATAACTCTGGGGCATACTGACTTAGACGGACAAACTTCACCACATACTCGGCAACAGACATGCCTCACTGAGATAGCGACACAAACTCTCACTTTTTTATATCCAAATACTGAGTGCCAAGATACTTCCTCTTGAAAGCTCCTTGAAAGAACTCCTAAGTCACATTTGCCTCGGGAACGCCAGTAATTGTGGTCACCCACCAATGATATACATCACCCTGCAACAGTGACACGGTGCAACCCAACTTACGCTTCTTATTACAACTCATCTGGTTCAGAATGCGAATTGTTTTCACCATCCAACCTTCGGCTGCCTCAGGACTCAAACCTTGAAATTCCTCACCTCCCAAACTCCTAAGACACTCCAAGGGTAAAACCTTGATTAGCCACTACAGCAGGTGTCAGTGTTTGCGCTTGCACTCTAGGCATCGCTGCCTGGAACGCTCCCGTTATCGCTTGGATTAACGGAGTCAAATCACCCAATACTGGCACTAGAGGAGCCTGGGGTACACCACCCACCCTAACATCAACAGGAGGAACCAATGGAGGAGGAGGAGGTAAAACATTAATGAGATTCCCATCCTCAATGTTATTCTGCTCAACTTTCACGTTATTAGCCATCGAATGCGTCTAACGTCGAATCATGCTAAAAAACGCATCAAAATACATTAAAGACAGGCTAGCATTAGGCAAAGGATCCAAGACAACCTTATAAAACATTTTAAAACCTCGGTAATAGGCAATGTGTTCTCAATTCATACCCCTACATGGTATTAATTAGGGGTGTGCATAATTAACCGTAACCGTTAACCGGTATAACTGTTATATTTTACAGGTTAATTAACCAAACCGTTAAAGTTAAACAGTTTTAGTTAACCGAACCATTAAAAACGATGGTTAATGGTTACAGTTACGGTTATGAATTTTTAGTAATGGTTAACCTATTGGTTAACCGTTATTAAATTATTTATATATATATATATTTAAAATATAAAATAACTTTTAAGAAAATCAACTCACAGATATAAATATACACACCCTTTTTTTAATTATGGCATAAGTGATTAGAATATCTTTATTTAAGTATTTTTATGAATATTTTAATATAATATTTATAGAAAATATAATTATATTATTCTCTAAAAAAATAGTGAACATGTGGGAAAAAATTGTAATAGGTTACAGGTCAACCTATAACCGAACCGTCAGTTAACCGCGTCTTAACGGTTAACCGTTTCTTAATGGTTAGGTTACAATTGGCAAAATTTAACAACCGCTATAACGGTTACCGGCTGTTTAGGCTAAACGGCACGGTTAACCTACCATGAACACCCCTAGTATTAATCACTCATCGAACATATACACAATCACTGTGCATTTCAAACAACATTCGTTAATCAAACAATAACATCCCAACTTTTTGAAACCTGGCTCTAATACCAATAAATGTAACTCCCTCGACCCAGTCTAGTCGTAAGGCCAAACCGAGTGAGCTACATTAGGTTTACCGAAGTAAACCGAGAAGATAAAACCCAAAATGCGACCATTTTTTATTTATCTTGTCCAGATACATTATTATTATCCTACATATACATACTGACCTCAGGTAAAAACTCAACTCAATCGGGCATCAAATTGACATCCAATTGATCACACTACATATTAGGGACCAAATTGCAAATTTAGAAAATTACAGGGTCTTAGCTCATTTTTATGTTACCAATCTTTAATTAAGCAGGTTTCATGCATACATGCCAAAAATCAAGTCAAAACGGTCATCCAATCTCATTCAATAGCATCCACAATATTTAGGGACCAAAATTCCAGAAGCCAAAACACGTTCCGATAAGCTCCAGCGTATCAAAACACCCTTCATGAAAACACTGTGCCATATCGAAACGCCTCCCCGAGTATCAAAACACTGACCAATTTTACTTAGGCCCGTACTAAAATAGTTGCCCGCGTACCGGTACGCTAAGCCTAGAATGGCTTACCCGTACCAAAATAGGAACACCCGTACCGGTACGCCTGGACCTGTAATGTCCCAAATTGCTGTTTAAACACATTTTGATGATATCCAAAACGCTCCAACATGCTACAAACACTTATACAACATTTCTGAGATACATTACTACCCAAAGCATCACAGATTTAATAACCATTCATGTCATTTATACCACTCAAGACTTTCTATAGGCATGCATCCTAGTATTATTCCACCAAGCAACCAAAAGTCCCATTTGGTACATTTAAGGCATTCTCAACATGCTTGCACACTTATGGCATCATACCAAACTTGCTTGAAACATCAAACCATGGCAACAAAATAAATCCAACTAGATGCATACTCTAGCACATAGCTAGTAACAACATAGGAATGTTTCACCCAAACTCAAACAACATCAAACAACCATAAAGTCCAGGACATCACATGCTTAAAACTCATAGTCCCCAAAACATGGCGAACACATTGCCTTATTAATCGAAAACATAAACTGAGTTCATACTAAAGGTAATCTTTGTCTTTGGATCTTTTAAGCTTTACCTTTGCAGCCCCAAAACTTCAATGCTCTGCATCATTAAGAAAAAGAGAGCGTAAGCACACATGCTTAGTGAGGATGCTCATAAAACAATGATGCAATTTAAGCGATTTGAAAACCCAACAATTGATTTCAAAATATGCTTACGACCAAAGCGCTTTTCCTTATTACCAACTGAAACAATGCATAACAACCTTTATGCATCAACATGTACATAATCCATGCTTAGATCCCAAAGCATAAAAAAATAGGTTCAACACATGAACTTTCACATATATTGGCATTTATAGTGACCCGGATAGACTAAGTTGCCCACTCAAAGCTTATTCGAAACATACCGAAATCAACCTCAAACACTTCTCAACCTTAACCCAGCCACAATATAACGATTCAATACAACAAACCTCATCAATTAACACCTAAACCCTTTTCCCAACATCCTTTTACTTCCAGCAAAGATTAAACACAACTATCACTCCAAAAACCCTTAATTAATCACCTTAAACATTAGAGATTCAACTTGTTTCGGGACTACAATTTTAAAACCAAGTTATTAACTCAATTAAACATAAAAATCATGATCTAATCTGATCAAAACCCCAACAAAATAGAACAAGTATGAAGATCCATAAATCTCATCAATCAAAACACAATTAAACCAATTTTCTTTAATTAAACTATCAAAACACATTAGAAAACAATTGTAAAGGATCAAGAACTTGAGAATTTCAGTAAAGAACCTTTCATTAGAGGAGAAGAAAGAATCCTTACCTCCAATGCTGATTTCTCTCCTTAATTGCTTAATAGAACTTGAAAATTAAGAGAATAACAATAAGTATTTGATGAAAAAGCATTAGGAAATCAAATGGAATACAAAACCTTTGGTTTTTACCTGAAGAAATTGAAGTTGTAAAGATGTTTGGCTGGAGAGAAATTGAGAGAAAGAAGTTGCAAAGTTTGTTACGTGAATTTTGTTAAAAGTCTAAAATGTGATTTATTAATTCTCTCCACTTTTAAAGCCCTTTTAAAACCCATTTAAAATCAATTAATTAAAGGGAGAAATATGCTAAAAATATCTAGGATATTCAAAGTTTTGATCCTTTTCAAAACAGTCACTAAAAATAGTTTTGAAAGTTTGCATTTTGGTCACTAGTCCAAAATGTCCAATTTCCAAATCTTGTTTTCCAAAATTGATTTTACCACAATTATCATTATATTAAATAATGATTTTACCACATTTTCCCATATTTTTATCACCTTTAAAACATTCAATCTGATATAATCCCAAAACTAACTCAAACCTCTAATACTGGTCCACTGGACCTTCGAACTAGCCCTTAAAACATCCAAGCCCAAAACCAGGTTGTTACATCGGTACAATAAACCCCTCAACCATTAGGGTGCTTGGATGGAGTATTCGGTGTACCATATAAACCCCTCGACATCCAAGGCACCTTTTTATAGTGCACTATCAAATCCTATCGCCAGCCAATTATATCTGATACACTTCTCATGACCTTAACATACCACCACTTGTCAATATAATTCATTTCATTATCATTTACTCATTGTTTTCATATGCATCATCAAAATCATTATACCAATACAATTAACCTTGCATTAAACAATGTTGAAAAACATTAACGACACTTGCATTACCTCACAATGCATTATCATATTTCTAAAATCAATTTCCAATATTAAACCATGTTGTTGGGATGATCAATCGACACCGAAAGGCCAAGAGGGGGTGAATTGGCGATTTAAAAAATGAAGGGAGGTAATTAGAAGATTAAAAATTGAAGACACACTGATTTATATTGGTTCAAGCTCTACACTACCTTAGCTCCCACTAAGGATTTTAACCAATTCACTATTGAATTCTTCCCCTTTTCAAGGCTAAGGAGGCAACCGTTACAATCGATCAAAGCTTTCTACCCAAAGCTTGATCAAGGCTCACTCTTTTACAAGAAAGAAAATGGCAAATGGATAAAGCCCTTACAAGGTAAATATTTGCCCAATTTACAAGTTCTCACAACCCCAAACTTGAAACTAAGGATTACAATAAAAATACACAAGTTGAGTTTACAAGGGTTTGACTCTAAAAGCTCAAATGGGTTAGATTTTGCTTGAATGCTTCAATGTTGTTCAATGAATGTTTAATAGTTCTTGTAGCAACTTTGAAGACTTGTATTTATACCCATTCATTGATTTCTAAGTGTTTGGGTGGTTAAGGAATTGAAATAGCCATTGGAGGGCTTATTTCCCGCAATAAATGATGTTTGTCAACCATCCGTATCGGTACACGGCTGGCCATATCGGTATTTGAAATACAAAATATGACCATTGTACAAAGGGATGTATCGATACGCGAGAGTGGTGTATTGGTACGGTATGTATGTGAACAGTAGCGTACCGAAACTGTATTGCTATATCGGTACGCTTCATACTTACTGGAATCCTTGTTTTACAAAAATGAAGAACCGCATCGACACGCTAGAAGGCGTATCGGTATGCTATAACCAACTTTCAAAGTTTGTGATTCCAATAAACTAACAAGGCAATGGTCAGTTTTAAATTCCAAGATTTGGTAAATCTAACACCCCGTAGTGGAAACCGTATCGACACTAAACATAGTCGTTATGTCTTTGCTTACGTGGCATATCGAATGGTAACTAGGTGTACTGAAACACCGTACCGGAACGGTAACTAACCGTATCAGTACGTTATAGCCATTTTCAATAAAATCAAATTCCAGTAGCGAGAGACCGTATCGATACGCTTGAATAAAACTTGGCTATTTGTGTAGAAAAACACTTAGAGAATATTTTGGGGTTTTAGTTTTAGACTTAGAAAAACTTTTAAGTTCAATCTTTGTCATTTTGTGAGTAGTTTTAGGTACTTAAAAATTTATATGATTTTGCAAAATAGTCCTTCAAAAATGCTTGTTATATCAAAATCAAATATTGGTTTTACAATCTCCCCCTTTTTGATATAACAAAACCCAAAATAAATTTTTAAGACTTTTTTTTAATAAAACTCTCCCTTTCTTTAAGACTATTTAAATTTCAAAGATATTTTAAAAAAATTGACAAATTTAAGTTTAAGTATATTTCTCCCCATTTTTGTTAGATCAAAATCAATGGGTAAATTTAAAGAACAATAAAGAGCTCCAAGCAATTTAAAGCAATCAACATATTCATTTAATTCAAAGCATAATATCCAAATCCAACTTAAGTCCTACAAAACATAAACCAAAGGAAATTAAAGCATAGGAGTCCAAAACATATTAAAACATAGGTGCATAAACTTAAAACCTAAATAATATGATATGATATGCGAATGACATGAGATGCACGAGCCTATGGAACTTCATCACCATCAGCATCCTCATCACCATCTATGCCATTGTCCCCAAGCGAGTGACCACACCATTCTCCATGGAAAGCGGTGAGAGTGATGTCCATAGAAGTCATGCGAGCCTACAAGGAAGTGAAACGAGCATCAATGGAATCAAATTGTGTGTTCGTCTCGTTGAACCTCCCATCGAGGTAAGCCATGAGAGCATCCATAGATGGTTGAGTAGCTAGAGCTTCTTGAGCAATTGGAGGATTCGCCACCAGTGCGGGTTGAGCATCACTCGGAAGGTTGGTAATCTGAGCCCATTCTCCATCATAGTATATGAACTTGGCATGCCTTAGAGAGCTCTCACCAATAGGATCGGTGAGGGGCAAGGCAAGGTCATATGAGCAACCAATGTTAAGCTTATGGAAGATAAATCTTAGGATCGTACTATAGGTGAAGGAGGTGACTTGGGCTCCATAAAATTTTTTGACAAGGTGAACAAGCTCGGTAAACATTATTTGGGCAAGGTTAGGATGTTTTGTCTCACGAAAGCATTTTAATGAAAAATTATCTACTTGACGAATTGTGGACCATTTACCATCGGATTGTCGAAACCACCAAGTGATAAGAATATGAAGAAAACGATCATAAGCGTCAAGGACATTGACAGAACCTGTAATATCCCAATTTTTGCTTAGTGGCTAAAATATAATTTTTAAAAGTTTAGGGGTTAAAGTGTTAACTTTGGAAAAGTTTAGGGACTACAATGTAATTTTAAAAAAGTTATGTAAGTTAACCTCGTAAATAAATAGTTTATCCCCAAGAGTGGTATTTCCGTGTTACCTAGATTTTTCATATGAGGCTTATATTATTCGAATTTTGGATCTAATAAAAATTGTTAAGCGTGCTCAGGTCAGGGAAATATTAGGATGGGTGACCACCGGGAAAGTCTCATAAAAGTGTTTCTGATCAATATTTTGGACTCAGTAAGAGTAGAGAAAATTTGTATGGATTATCGATAAAGGAATTCTAAGAGAAATTTTATTCTATGAAGTAAGTCTTTATGGGAAAATATAGTTCATTTCCCGAATATGGAAATATAGAATTTTCAGAATAAATCCAATAGTTCAGAAAAGGTAAAATTGCAGTAGAAGTATTTTATGGATATCAATATGTCAGATCGAATTGAAATTTTAAAGACAGTTCTAAAGATTATGGAAAATTCATAAAATATTATTTTATGAATATTTTATTAATGTTGGTGGGATTCTAACTAGATTTAGTTAGAATATGATGGAGTGGTTATGAAGCTCAAAGAAAGAAAATTTGGAAATCGTATTGAACGAAATTTGAATAATTGAATCAAATAAATATCATAAATTAAAATTTATGATATTTTGGGAAGGAGGCTGGTTAGAATGGAATAAGTTTGGTTCAATTTTTATAGAATGACAATTTTCAAGACTTGTTATAAATAAAGTCTAGTATGAGGGCAAATTGGTCATTTGCCATGGATGGCATTTTTGAAATATTTTGGAACTTTGAGGGAAATTTTTAAAGGTCAAATACACATGGATTTAATCATGACCATTGATTTTTGATAAGATTAAATCATGACCATTAGATTAAAAGGGTAAATTAGTAATTTCACTAGTTAAATGAATTTAAAATTCATTTAACCTTTACACATGGATTAAAAAGAATAAAAGATGAATAAAAATCATCTTCATCAGCCAAGGGGCTGTTTTAAACAAGAAAGAAAGGGGAAGAAAGGAAAATTTTCAATTTTCAAGTTCAAAATTGAAGAATCAAGACAAGTTTCAAGCAAAATTAATTTAGGTAAATTGTTCTACACTTGATTCTCTTCATTTTGATAGTAATATTGCATGATAAAAGTTAATTTTAGTTCATGTTATTGATGAAGATGATTATGGAAATTGAAGCTTATGATGAAATTAAGGTTGTAGTTAGTTGAATTGATGATTTAAAACATGGAATCAAGTTGAAATTTATTAATTCCACGTTTGAGGTTATAAAGCCTAACCCTAAAATTTAGGGGTTTTGGTTAGGAAGTTAAATTAAGGATGATATTGAATAGAATATGATATTGTAAGCTTGATTTAGATGTTAGATTGAATAATTTCCCCAAGTTGAGAAATTAGTGACCAATTCGAAATATTGGAGAATTAGGGGAAATTATTGAAAATTTTATTCTAGCCTTGGAATTATTGAATTATGGTGAAATTAGCTTGAATTGGTGATTAAGGACCAAAATGAAAATTTTTGGAAATTCAAGGATCAATTCAACAGTTTTGGAAAAATAAAGGATTGATCTTGAATTTATGGAAAATTGATAGAATTGAAGATTCAAGCATGTTATGAAAGTTAAAGGATTGAAATGACAAGAAAGGAAAATTTAATGACATTTTTGAAATAAAAAGTTGGTGAAGGACCAAATTGAATAAAGTTGAAAGTTGAAAGGAAAATTTCAAGAATGTTAGAAAATAAATAAATGGTTTAATTGCACATTAATTTTATGTACAAAAGCAATGTAGTGACTAAAATTGTCACATTTAAAAGTTGAAAGACTAGAAAGGAAATAGTCCAAAATAACTTATGTTTAAGAATCTAGTTAGCAATGTTAGATTTAAGAATAGTTATGTTTAAGAATCAAGTTATCAATGTTAGATTTAAGCCGAACACGAGAATGGTAATGTATATGTTCGATTGGTCTTATATAGTTCCAAAAGAGATTGAAAGAGAACCAAATGATAAAAAAAGAAAGAAAAGGGAACTCGTGTAAGCTTAGTGAGGCATACCATTACATGGCCTAGGTGAGTGCAATCCTACTTATTTTATTATGATATGAGGAAGACTTGCGATAAGTCAACCTCGAGTGTTGAAAAGAAAAAAGATTTGAATCATATACTATATACATATTAAATATACTTGAAATGAATTATAAATATTTTCGGGTATCCAATGCATTTTTTTATATGTTATAGTGATGTCTTTATCTATTGACATTATTGAATAAGTGAATAGATAATAATAGTGAATTGATTAAAAGCCCATTGTAAGCATTTTGAAATTCTTGGTATAATTGGCATGCCAATAAGGTGGAGTATAGTGATATAGTGATACAATGACGTTGTGTTCTACAGCAATGACCTAGTGATATAGTGATGCTGTTAAGTTACATCAGTGATACAGTGACGCTATGTTCTACAACAATGACCTAGTGATATAGTGATGTTGTTAAGTTACAGTAGTGATACAATACAGTGATGTTGTTAAGTTACAGCAATGATACAATACAGTGGTGCTGTTAAATAACAGCGGTGATAAAGTGATACAATGTTTTATTATGGCACAAAATATTAGTTGATGCCGTACATGGGCATACTCAACAGTGACTCGCATACCATGCATTCTCATTTATTTTACATATGGCTATAATTTAATTAAGAGTGAAAGTGAAAAGAATGATTCAAGTGAAAATGAACCTTCAAATAAAGAATTGTTTTGATATAACTTGTATTACATATATTTATATATATATGAATTTTGAGATTTACATGTTGCATAATAGTGGAACGACTTTGACAAGTTAGTTTTTACAATTTCGTAATCCTATTTGATATATATATATATATATATATATATTGTTTTATCTCATGTTTTAATAGATAAAGATTATTTGCCTCACTAAGTTCGTACTTAGTGTTTGTTATTTCACATGTAGGTTCTCCCAAGTAGAAAGGCAAGAAGGAGCTATTAAATTGGAAAATCAAGTTACACTAGTAATCATGGTATGTACATCTTAAATTGTAAGTTTGATGTCTAGTGGGCATGTACATATATGTAGTGGATTTAAAGAGACAAACTGTTTTGTAAGCTTAAGTTTACAATATGTTTCTGCACTATTACGAATGTATGGATTTAGAAAATGGTTTGCTATAAGTAGTCATATTTTTTATATAGTTAAGTATAGTTTAACCCTAATCATGCAAAAAATTTAAAATTAAAAAAGGGTCTAGGCAGTGTACCTAGTTTCTATCCTAAATAATATTTTTATTGCAATAACTTATCTATAAATTTTATAAAATAGTTCAGGGTCGAAACTAGCTGCTATAGACTGACGTAGTCTTTAATTTAAAACCGAAAAGGGTTAAACTACAAGTCAAAGTTTGGTATAAAAAAAATTAAGTCAAGTTTTTCCTTAAGAATTTTGTAACATCGTTAGTGTATATTCGGTCTACGAGTATACGTTAAGGGTGTTACAAAACCACAAAGGGTGTGAGGAAACTCATTTTCATTTACAAGACCAGTGTTTTCCAAACCCAAAAGATTGGTTAAAATTTGAGCAGCGAGGTGAATAGGTTTGTCCATAAGATAGGACTCTAAAACAACAACCTCAGATCCGGCTTCATTATTAATACACCGGGAATTTTAAAAGAACACGAGGACAAGATTTTTATAAAGAATCTCGGGTATACTCAAAAAAGACATAAATTTCCATTCGCGCATTAACTAAAGATAGCAAAATTTAAAGCGTTCAGGAGTCATAAATTCCATTGAAACAACTCTTTCACAATGGATTTTGAAGTTTTGAAAACTTTTAAAACGTTCAATATCGGTTGCTTCAGGAAGACAATGGCGATAAAGATGAGAAAGATTAGGTCGGGTACCATTATTATCGGAATTGAATGGAATAGGATTTCTAGAGGAAGAACTAACTCCAATCTCCCTTCTTGCTCTCCTTTTGGGACCTATAATCAAAATCCTGAAAATTTTCAAACCACAAATACATGTATGCAAATCATCACATTCGATCCAAATAATTATTCCATTAATCAAGGTAAGAAGAAAAAAATATATAGTATAGTTTAATAAATCTACATAAATATAAATAAGATTTTTGGAAAAAAAAGATTAAAAAACTGTGTAAAAAATATACAAGTATATATTTATATTCAAATAAAATAATTCGAGTTTTTGATTTTTTTTGCAAAAACTAAGATGACAAACATAGATACATCATAAAAGTATATTTTAGATATAAAAATATCACGCGAAATTAAAAGAAAACGAAATTTAAAGAAAGTAGGGTTTTACCTTGAGATATGGAGATGTAGGATGAATAAGGGAAGATTTTGCACAAAATTGATGAAGAAGACTTGTGTTTGATGTGGGAAGAAAAAACCCTCAAAAATATTTGTTTGATTTGATGAAAATTTTGCTGGAATTGAGTGGGTTTTATAGAGGGGCCGTTCTAGGGTTTCTTAGAAAGTGTTAGGGTTTTAGTTTGATAAGGAAATCCTCATTGAAAACCTAATTTATCACCTTGCGGCCGCGTGTACCGAAACGCTTAAAGTGCATATCGACACACATTTTCGGTACGATACACAACCGTACTAATCCTTAAATTGTATCGAAACGGGCTTTACCCGTATTAAAACGCTCATGTAAACCCGTATCGATACTCTATTAACCGTATCAATATGCCTTGACCAAAAATGTTAATTTTGGCTGCAAGGTGCCCTAAAAATCGAACTTAATCGAATCTACATGCATAGAAGTGATATTAGATCATCATGAATGAGCATAAATATATGCATACTTCCCCTAACAACATGGATAGATGCATATAGGATCAAAAGCACATAAACATAGAAATCAAGCAAATTCAAGCAACTTTTAAAGCACCAAAAAGGGCTCTAAGAGTCAAGCAAGGCTAGTAAGCCTTAATTCTTTCCTAAGAGACCAAAAATGCTCTTTATCTAAAGGTTTGGTAAAGTTGTCCGCTAATTGGTTTGAGGTGTCTACATATTCTAGAACTACATCATTTTTCAAGACATGATCTCTAATGAAATAATGCCTTATTTCTATTTGATTGGTTCTAGAATGTTGGATGGATTCTTAGTGAGACAAATGGCACTAGTGTTGTCACACCTAATGGGGATGGTACCTACATCAATTCCATAATCTAAGAGTCGTTGCTTTATCCAAAGGACTTGAGCACAACAACTCCTTACCGATATGTACTCTGCCTAGGTAGTAGATAATGCTACACTATTTTGCTTCTTAGAAAACCATGATATGAGCATACTACCTAGGAATTGACATGTACCAGAGGTGCTCTTTCTATCTATCTTACAACCCCCATAATCCACATCCTAGAAATCATGTAAACTAAAGGAAGAGTCTTTAGGATACCAAAGGCCTAAACAATGTGTGTCTCTAAGGTATCTAAAGAATCACTTAACAACTATAAGGTGTGATTCTCTAGGACTAGCTTGAAATCTAGCACACAAGCAAACAATAAACATTATATCTGGTCTACTTGCGGTAAGATAAATCAAAGATCCTATCATTGATCTATAAAGCTTTAAATCCACACACTTACATCATTCATCTTTGTCAAGCTTTGTAGAAGAACTCATTGGTGTGGCTTGAGGTTTCACATTCTCCAAGCCAAACTTCTTGAGCATGTCCTTGATGTACTTAGCTTGATTGATGAAGATGCTAACCTTCCTTTATTTATTTTGGAGCCCCGGAAAGAAAGAGAGTTCCCTCATTATGCTCATCTCTCACCTTGCATCATCTTAGCAAACTTTTGACAAAGAAATTCATTAGTAGAACTGAAAATTATATCAACATAAATTTGAACTACTAATATGTCTTTGTCATTTGTTTTTATAAAGAGTTTAGTATCCACCTTTCCTTTATCAAAACCTTTTTCAATTAGAAAATTTGATAAACGTCATACCAAGCTCTAGGAGCTTGTTTCAAACCATACAAAGTTTTTGAAAGTTTAAAAACATGGTTTGGGTAATTTGGATCTTCAAAACTGAGTGGTTGTTCTACATACACTTCTTCATTTATAAAACCATTTAAAAATTCACTTTTTACATCCATTTGAAAAGGCTTGAATTCATGATAACATGCAAATGCAAGCAACATCCTAATGGCTTTCATTCTAGCTACGGGTGCACATGTTTCTTCAAAATCGATTCCTTCTTCTTGAGTGTATCCTTGAGAAACAAGGCTATCAACTAAAAACCATGTTACCACTCTCATCTAGCTTGTTTCTAAAAAACCATTTAGTTCCTATAGTAGATTTATTACTAGGCCTATCAACTAATGTCCATACTTTACTTCTCTCAAATTGATTTAACTCTTATTGCATAGCCAATATCAAAAAATCATCATTTAATGCTTCTTTGATATTTTTAGGCTCAATGCATGAGATAAATGCAACATAATTACAAATATTTCTAACAGGAGATCTAGTGGTTACCCCTTTGGATGGATCACCCAAAATCTCACCACCCTTGACATAGTTGAACTCTCTTGGGTAGCTCACTTCCTTTTTCTCAAGGTTCATGTCCTCAAGGTTTCTAGAGGTGGATCTTGTGCTTCTTCTTCTTTGGTTGGAACTTAATCCACCTTTGATGTTTGTCCTCCATCAATGGCATCAAAAATTCCTACATCATCATCATCACAAGAATCCTTCCTCGGAAAGAGGTTATCATCAAAAACCACATGTATAGACTCTTCAACAGTTAAAGTTCTTTTATTAAATACACGACAGGCTTTAGAGTTCGAAGAATACCCTAAGAAAATAGCTTCATCAATTTTAGCATCAAATTTGCCTAAATTATCCTTTCCATTGTTTAAAACAAAACATTTACAACCAAAAGGATAAAAATAGCTAATGTTAAGCTTTTTGTTTTTAAGAAGTTCATAAAGAGTTTTCTATAAAATAGGCCTAATCATTACTTTATTTATAATATAGCAAGCTGTATTAGTGGCTTCCGCCCAAAAATAATTAGGCAAATTATTTTTCACAAAGCATGGTTCTAGCCATTTCTTCTAAAGTAAGATTTTTTCTCTCAACAACACCATTTTGTCGAGGAGTGCGAGGAGCGAAAAAATTATGGCTTATACCATTTGAGTTGCAAAAATCCTCAAAACCTAAATTTTGAAATTCGGTACCATGGTCACTTCTAATATGAGTAATAAGTTGACCAACATCATTTTGAGTAATTTTTGAAAATGTGATGAATTTTTATAAAGCCCCATCTTTAGTACTTAAGAATAGAACCCAAGTGTATCTAGAGTAATCCACAACTAAAACAAATTCATATGATTTTCCACCCAAGTTAGTTGGTCTAATAGGGCCAAAGAGATCCATATGGATCAATTGTAAAACTCTACTAGTTGAAACATCATTAATAGGTTTAAAAGAAACTCTTTTATGTTTTCCTTTTGCACAAGCATCACAAATTTTATCATTTGAAAACTTTATTTTAGGCAAACCTCTTACAATATCATTTGAAATCAATTTTTCCAAAACACTCATGCTTGCATTCCCGAATTTTCTATGCCACAACCATGAATCATGTTCATCATTAGCATCAAAACATGCATTAGAAATATGAATGTCATCTAAACGCACCATATATATGTTTCCTGTGTGGTGTCCAAAAAACACAATTTTGTGGGTTTCGACGTTTATAATTTTGCAACCATATAAATAAAAAATCACAATGAAACCTTTATTCCAAAGTTGGCTTATGCTTAATAAATTATGTTTAAGACCATTGACATATAATACATTTTCAATGAGTATAGAAAAGTGATTACCAATGGAACCAATTCCTCTAATTTGCCCTTTTGAGTTGTCATCGAAAGTTACTACTCCACCTGTTTTTAGGCTTAGATCCGAGAATTGACTCTTGTCTCTGGTCATATGTCTCGAGCATCCACTATCAAGGTACCACGAATTTGCACTTGAAGCTTTGGCCTTGTAGCAATGTTCCCCCTACAAACAAAGATTAATTCTTCATTTTGGTACCCAAATCATTTTGGGTCCATGAGTAGTAGCTCCCAAATACTTGGTTCCCTTGGGAATCCAAGATGCAATTGCCATAAGATTGTTAGAAGTAACAAGTTCCTTAGGAACCCAAATACTTCTAATTCTCTTACCTCTAAAGGACTTTTGGAAGCCTCTTTGTTTGTAGTTGTCATTAAAGTTTCTTTTTGCATAGCTGGGTTTTGAAGATTGTCCTTTTTCAAAACTAGTTTTCTCAACTTTTCTCAAAGAAGCTTTAAGATCATTTACTTCCTTGTGGTAATGATCATTAAGCTCGAAAAGAAGGTTGTTTAAATCAACATTTTCTTTTTCAATTTTTTTTATTTTCTTGTAAATCACAAACCTTCCTTTCAAGTTTCAAATTAGTTTTGATCAAAGAATCGTTCTGATTTTTCAAATCAGAAATTATTTTCTTGTTTTTCAAATGTGATTCTTTGTATTTCAAAACTAACTCGCCATAAGCCTCTTGCAAATCATTATAATCATCAAATAATTCATCATAAGTAGGATCATTATATGAGTTTGAGAGTACCTTAGGATCCTCTTCAAAGGCCATGAGACATAGATTAGCAACTTCTTGCTCCTCATCACTTAACGATTCTTCATCGCTCCAAGTGGCTACATGGGCCTTGTGTTTCTTCTTCTTCCTGAAGCCTTTCTTCTTGAGTTGAGGATAATCAATCTTGATGTGTCCCGGCTTCTTGCATTCATAGCACACAATAGGATCATTCTCTTTTTCCTTGCTCTTGCTCTTGAAGTCTTTTTTTCAATTGAACTTCTTTCTCCAGTTGGATCTCATGAGCTGAGTGAATCATTTGGCTAGCATAGGCAATTCCTCATCTTCCTTCTCGCTTGAATCACTCTCATCTTGTGAAGCTTTGAGAGCAATTCCAATTTTCTTTTTTTCCACTTCTTTCTTTTCGACCTTCTTTTCTTCTCTTCTTCTCTTCATTGCTTCATGATCTCATGAGTTAGTAGAGAACCCATAAGAGCATCGAGCTTTAAGGTCTTCAAGTCCTTTGCCTCAATGATGGTAGTTCTCTTCCCATCCGTGACTCGAGAAGAGAGTATATGATGCCCGATTGAGATGAGTGCTCACCAATAAATAGTATGAACATATAGGAAAGCGTTAATGCATCTAGACCAATTAAAATAAAAAATGGACGAGTTTTAGGTTAAACTTTTCCGATTTGCTTCGGTAATCCTAATGTAGCTTTCTCAAATCGATCTTGCGACTAGGCCGGGTCGAGGGGGTTACATTTTTTTAGTATCAGAGCCAGGTTTATGAAAAGTTACGATGTTTTTGCTCGGTTAATTGATGATGTTTGAACTGTACGGTGATTGTGTAAATGCTCGGTGATTGTTTAATGTTGCGTTGGGGTATGATTGATGACACATTGCCTATTACCGAGGATTTTAAATAATTTTTAAAGTTAACTTGGATCCTTTGCCTGATGCTAGCCTAACTCTAATGTGTTTTGATGATTTTGTTAGCATGCCTCGACATGAGACACAGTCTATGGCTAATACTGTTAGGATTGGGCAGAATAATGAGACAGAAGAGAATCTCCCTCATGTTTTACCTCCTCCTCCTCTTGTGGTCCCTCGAGTTGATGTTGGGGCGGGTGAAGCACCTCAGGTTCACCAATTGCCAGTATGTGGTGATTAGACTCTGTTAGTTCAAGTGATAACGGGAGCTTTTCAGGCAGCGATGGCTAGAGTGCATGCACTAGCACCTGTTGTGGTGGCAAATCAAGGTTTACCCTTGGAGCGTTTGAGGAGTTTGGGAGGTGTAGAGTTTTAAGGTTTGAGCCTTGAGGCAACTGAAGGTTGGCTGGAAAAGATGGTCTGCATTATAGATCAGATGGGATGCAACGATGAGCGTAAGTTGGGTTGCACTGTATCTCTACTACAGGAGGATGCATACCATTGGTGGGTGACCACTATTGCTGGCGTTCCTAAGGAAGATGTTACTTGGGAGTTCTTTCGGAGAGCTTTCAAGATGAAGTACCTTAGAGCTCAGTACTTGGATATGAAGATGCGCGAGTTTATGTCGCTATCTTAGGGAAGCATGCCTGTTACTGAATACGAGGTGAAGTTTGTTTGGATGAGTTAGTATGCTCCAGAGTTGGTTCCAGATGACCAGCAGAGATGTGACAGGTTCCGTTATGGACTTGTAAAGGACATTAAGATATACCTCATGGCCGCAGATTACACATATTTTGATGTGTTGGTCAACCAAGCCAAGAATATTGAGTAGTTCTTGGGTGCACCAGTTCAGGCTGCAAGTGTGAACTTGGGTAAAAGAGTGGCAGACTCTAGCCATTCTAGGAGACAAAATAGGAGGTTCAGGGACAAGATGCATAAGCCAGATCATAGGCGTAGTGGTGGAGTTGGCCAGGGTGCTCAGGGAGCTCGTGTTTCACCGAAGTTTGAGTGGTGCGGTAGGTGCCACGTGGGTATGTGCTGAGGTAATACTAGAGCTTGTTGGATTTATGGATCATCTGATCACTTGAAGCTTGATTGTCCTCGGGTTATGAGAGATGTACTCGAACAGGTTACTGCACCTGCTAAGGGTCGAGACTGTGGCAGAGGTAACTTTCAGAGGCGTGAGGATGTTCAGAGGGGTATGGATCATGCCGTAGCAGTGAGACCTGAAGGTGGTGGACCGACTTGGGTCTTTGCTCACCGTGAGGGTTGTAATGACACGGATGTGATCGCATGTACTTTTACTTTGCAATCCTTGTCATTTTTATCTTTAATTGATTCGGGGTCCACGAATTCATATATCTTGAGTGAACATGCATCATTGCAGAATATTTTTGTTGAGATCTTAGATGTTGGCATGTTAGTCATATGTTCTTTTGGGGAGACGGTTACAATAAGAAGGTGGTACCAGCGTTATCCTTTGATGGTGCAAGGACATGAGTTTGCCGCGGATCTAATGGAATTGCCATTCTATGGTTTTGATATCATTTTGGGTATGGATTGGTTGAGTGAGCACAGAGAAGTTGTGGATTATGAATCCAAAAGGATATCCTTGAGGTTGGATGACGACTATGAAGTTGTGGTGGTTGGTGAGAATGCTAAGTTTCTGTCGAATATGGTCTCGGCTGTTAGAGCAGAGAAGATGATGTTTGATGGAAGCTAAGCTTATTTTGTTATTTTTATGAATCTAGAAGCTAAGGGTGTTTGAGTGCAGGGCATTCAGACCGTGTGCGACTTTCTTGAGGTTTTTCTTGAGGAGGTGTCGGGTTTACCTCCGGATAGGGAGGTGGAGTTTCGCATTGAGACTTATGAGGGTACAACACCGTCATCCATTGCTCCTTATAGGATGGCACTGAAAGAATTGAAGGATTCGAAGTCCCAGCTTCAAGAGTTGTTAGACCATGGGTTCATTCAACCAAGTATTTCTTCGTGGGGAGCGCCTGTTCTCTTCGTGAAAAAGAAAGATGGTATGATGCGTATGTGCATTGATTATCGTCAGTTGAATAAGTTCACGGTAAAGAACAGGTATCAGTTATCACGGATTATTGACTTGTTTGATCAGTTTTGTAGAGTAGCAGTGTTTTCTAAAATACATTTAAGATCGGGGTATTACTAGTTGAAGGTTAAGGATGTGGATGTGCATCGGACCGCGTTTCGTATGAGGTATGGCCATTATTAGTTTTTGGTCATGCTCATTTATGGATATGATGAATAGAGTGTTCCATGAGTACCTTGATTAGTTTGTAGTGGTATTCATAGATAATATTCTCGTGTACTCTCGTACCGAGGAAGAGCATGTTCGATATTTGCGGATTGTGTTACAAGTGTTGAAGGATAATCAATTATATGCTAAGTTGAGCAAGTGCGTGTTTTGGCTTAAGGAAGTGACATTCCTAGGTCACATGGTTTTCGCGGAGGGTATTCGCATTGATCCATAGAAGATTGAGGCTATTCTCAATTAGAAGCCACCTAAGTCTGTATAGGAGGTGTACAGTTTTCTTGGGTTGGCTGGTTATTATCGCCATTTTGTTGAGGAGTTCTCGAGTATTACAGCACCATTGGAGAAGCTGTTACAGAAGAATGTTCTGTATGTGTGGACGGAGAAGTAGCAGCACAATTTTGAGAAGTGGTGCAAGTCAAGCCTACGTTATCGCAGTTGGTTAAAGCTAAGCAACTATATGATGATTCGTTGGTTGAGCATGTTAAGGACATCAACATATTCTTATTTTGAAGATGATGGAGTTTTGTGTTTCAAGGGTCGAATAGTGGTGCCGAATGATTCGGAGTTGAGGCACACAATCTTGAAAGAAGCATATTCTAGCCCTTTTGCTATGCATCCTGGCAGTGTTAAGATGTATCGTGATTTGAAGGAGGTATACTACTGGGTTGGGTTAAAAAAGGATGTGGCTGAGTTTGTGTCCAAGTGCATGGTATGTCAGCGGGTTAAAGATGAACATCAATTTCCATCTGGGTTGTTGCAACCACTGAAAATTCTGGAGTGGAAATGGGAGAGAATCACCATGGATTTTGTAATAGGGTTGCCGTTGACACCGACTAAGAAGGATTTTGTTTGGGTGATTGTTGATCGGTTCACAAAGTGTGCACATTTCTTGCCAGTGCATACAACGTATACCTTGGACAAGTTGGCAGATTTGTTTATATCAGAGATTGTGCGCTTGCATGTGTACCTAAATACATCGTTTCAGATAGGTATCCAAGGTTTACGGTAAGATTTTGGAAGAGTTTGCATCAGGCCTTGGGTTAGAGGTTGAGTTTTAGTAGTGCGCATCATCCACAGTCGGATGGACAGTCTAAGCGGGTCATCCAAGTTTTGGAGGATATGCTACGATGTTGTATTATTGAGTTCCATGGAACCTGGGAGAATCATTTGCCTTTAGTTGAGTTTGCTTACGACAACATTTATCATGCGAGTATACAGATGGCACCTTATGAGGCGTTATATAGCCAGAGGTGTCGTACGCCCTTGTGTTGGGCTGAGGTGGGGGAAAAGCATGTTAACCTACCGAATATGTTAAAAGACACGAATGAGAATGTTACGCTTGTTTGCGACCGGTTGAAAGCGGTTGCGGGTCGGTAGAAATCTTACGCAGATTTGAAGTGTAAGGAAGTTGAATATGGGGTGGGTGATCGTGTATTCTTGAAGGTGTCACCATGGAAAAAGGTGATGAGATTCGGACGTAAGGGTAAGCTTAGTCCGAGGTTCATTGGACCATACGAGGTTATTGAGCGTGTGGGTCTTATGGAATATCGGTTGAGATTGCCTCCCGAGCTGGAGAAAATTCACAATGTGTTCCATGTTTCAATGTTGAGGAGGTATCGGTCAGATTCATCACATATCATGCCGGTGGAGGATGTGGAGTTGAGGTTGGATCTAACCTTTGATGAGGAACCAGTAGAGATCCTCGATACCAGTAAGAAAGTTCTGCGTGGTAAAACGATAGAGCTCGTGAAAGTCTTGTGGCGACTCCGAGGTGTTGAGAAAGCTACTTGGGAAAATAGGGCAGATATGGAAGAGTAATTTTCGCATCTGTTCCCTCCAGGTAATTTCGAGGATGAAATTTCTTAAGTAGGGGAGAGTTGTAACACCCCAGTTTTGGGCTTAGCGGTTTTAAGGTTTATTAAACGGTCCGATGGATTGGGTTAGAGATTCGAGTCAGATTCGGGATTGTATATTTTTCGGTAAGATAAAAATATGGAAAATAGTTAAAAATCATCTTTTAATATATATTGATTTTTGGTGAAATCAATTTTGGAAAATGGAAATCAGAAATATGACATTTTGTGTTAGTGACTAAAATGCAATTTTTTAAAACTATTTTAAATGACTAAAATCAAAAGGGTCAAATCCTTAGAATCCTTAAGGAGCTAATCTACCAAGTGTTTGCTGGTGGTTTCTCCCTTCAATTAAATCATTTTAATCATGTGTTTTAAAAGGTTGTTGAAATGGATTAAATATCTAAAGTTAATTATTAGCTTTTAAAAGAATTTCACGTAACTTTTTCCTAAACTTTTTCTCTCAACTTCTTTTCTTTCAAACACTCATAGTTTTATCAAAATCCAGAGCTAAAGAACTCATTTCACTCAGATTATTGATTTAATTTGTTCCTTTAACTTTGTTTTGTAAAATCTCATTTAAATCATGTATTTTCTTAGCTTTTAACAAGCCAATTGAGGGAGAAATCACATAACAGGGGTAAGGTCTGTGATCTCCTCTGTTAAATGGTTCTTTATTGATATTCCCAAGTATTTGATCATTGATTTATAAGCTGTGATGTGGTTTTAATGTTTTATCCATGTTTGATTGAGTTATTTTGGAAATTTTGATGAATCATGGTGATTTTCAAAGTGGATTTGATTTCCAGTAATTGAGATGGATTTAATATATGTTTTGGATGTATTTTGATGTTGATAAGTTGTTCTTATCAATAGAATCCAGAAACTTTTGAATCTCTAATTAATTAGGTTGCTAGTTTTGAGTTATTATGGTGATATTCGAGTTTAATCTTTGCTGGAGGTAAAATGATGTTAGGAAAGGGTATTTGGATGTTGTTAGATGTTGATTGAAGGCTTGAATTGTTGTTTTATGGCTGAGTTATGTTTTGGAGACGTTTGATGGTGTTTTTAGAATGTTTCAGATGGTTTTTGAGTGGGGAACTTGGGAGTTGCGGGAGATTGTTGTTAGGCAATGGTTTTAATGCATTTTAATGCATTTATCCTCTGGTTGTATGTGTTTAAAATAGGGGATAATCAAGGTGACGAAGCTTGACATTGTTTGGATGCTTGTCGGGAGCTTGGTTGCGTTGGCAAGGAAGGTTTTTGGGAGTTTAGGGTAAGCGTGAGACACTTACCTAAGCTCGGAAGTAAGTTTCCCTTATTTTGCTCTTGAATATTTGTTTAGATATGAACATGTTGTTGCATGTTTTGGTGATAAATATGGTATGATTTACTTACTAGTAATGCATGGTTTGAGTACATATGTAGGGGTTTTAAAGTATATTAAATGCTAGTGAGCATTGGTTTTCATTCCGGATGGGAATGGTGTTATTGCATTGGCAATGAGATGTGCATATGTGGTATTTTATAAAATGCTTTGTAAAACAGTAAGTAAATGGTTTTGTAAATGATATATTGGCTATGTGACAAGGTGAGAAAACAATCGTATATAGTTGGCATGCCATAGGATTAAAAGTGCACTATAAAATATGGACAAAATCGATCGTGGTCATGGGTCCTTGAGGTATGACGGTTTAACTAGGCAACTCGGACTGTTGGGACATTATTTGGGGCATGCGGTTTAACTAGGCGACCCAAATTGATGGTGATCTTGCAGCTTAACTAGGCAAGGTTTGGGATATCATACGGTTTAACTAGGCATGGTATGAGAGATCTGTGGATCTTATATGTGTATGAGATGGAGGTAGTTTATTCGGGTCACTATAAATGCCAATATATGTGAAAGTTCATGTGTTGAACCTTGTTTATAATGCTTGGGAATATAAGCATAGTTGGTAAAAATGCTTTGGAATTCACACATGGATTGTTTATGATATTATAAAGGTTATTGTGTTTTGATTTGATTGGAATCATGGAAAAATGCTTAGGTTGTAAGCATGTTTTGAGAAAAGCAAGCATGTGGTTTTTTAATGTTTTAAGCATCATTCTTTATGAGCTTCCTCACTAAGCATGTGTTCTTACGCTCTCTTTTCCTAATGATGCAGAGCATTAAAGTTCGGGGTAGCAAAGGCAAGGTTTGCAAGGATCCAAGAGATAAACTACTTTGAGTATGGACTCGTTTATATTTACGGTTAATAAGGCAATATGTTCGCCAAGGTTTTTGCGGGTTGTAATCCTGTTTTCTTATAGATTTTGAGTATGTTTTCTATGCTGGTTTTTGAGGAAGGTTGATGTTGCCAAGCTTGATGTTAATACATGTTATTGTTGTTGATAATGGTGTCTTAGGTATGCATCTAGAGTTTCCTTGTAGCTTGCCATGTTGTGCTAAGTGGACCAAGCTCAGTATGCTATGTTGAGTGATGGTATGTTGCATATGCTGAGAATAGCATAATTGTGCATTTTGGGTCGTAAGGCAAAGTGTTTTTAGGAAGCATGCCTTTAGATTATTATTGGATGAGTGGAAGCCAATTGGTTGCTGAGTTTACGTTGTTTAGGTTGCTTTTGCATTTAGATATTGTTGTATAAAAGTTTATGGCATAGTGAGGTGGTAAAGCATTGAGGTGAACATGTTAAATCAACCAATTGTGACCATTCAGGTCCAGGCGTATCGGTACGCGTGTTCACGCATCGGTACAGGAAGCCATTTCGGGCTTGTGGTACGGTACGCGGACTAGGCGCTGCGATACATGAGTGTATTATTAGAGTAGTGTACCGATACATTGCGTATCGGTACAGGAAGGCTGAATTTAGCTTGGGGGATCGGTACACGGGTTTGAGGATTGGTACGAGCCTTTTGTTTTGGTAAGACGTACCGGTACGTAGCGTCGTACCGGTACAGGAGTAGGCTACTGAATTTTTTTTGGAATTTGAATTTGAGAGGGCGTACCTATACTTAGATGGGCGTACCGATACCCATGGTAGTTAAGTTAGTTAATGGCTTTAATAAAGTTCTATTTTCTTTCGTTTTAATCCCTGAATGTTGTGGAAGCAATTGAATGGGTTTGGATGATCGTATTGGGCTAATTTTTGACATGTAAGCATGTAATATGTTTAATTAAGGGTTGGTAACATAAAAAATGGTAAAGTCCCTATTTTTAGTCAAAATTGCATTTTGATACCTAATCAGTGTTATGGCCAACCGAATATCGTTAGGATGCCCGATTGAGACAAGTGCTCACCAATAAACAGTATGAACATGTAGGAAAGCGTTAATGCATCTAGACCAGTTAAAAGAAAAAAAATGGATGAGTTTTGGGTTAAACCTTTTCGGTTTGCTTCAGTAAACCTAATGTAGCTTTCTCGGATCGGTCTTGCAACTAGGTCGGGTCGAGGGGGTTACATACTGGAAAGGTCCCATGTCAGTACTTTAGACTGATAGAAAGGAATCAGTCCGAGTTAATATTATTCATATGGATAGCCGATTAAGAAATATAAAGAGAAATTGTATCCAATAAAGATTTCGGGTAATTATCGGTATATTTAGACTGAGTCAAAATTTTAAGTTTGACTTCATAAATATGAAATATTTTATTTGATAATAATATTTATTTTTCAGATATGGAAATAAGGAATTTTTAGAATTTATTTAATAGCCAGTGAAGGGGAAACTGCAGTAGAAGTAGTAAGTGAATATCAGTAAATCGGATCGAATTGAAATTTCAGAGGTTTGTTTCGTAAGTCATGGAAAATTCATAAAATATTAATTTATGAATAAATTATTAATTGGTTGATTGTGATCTAACTAGAATAGTTGGAATTTTACAAAATGGCAAAATTAGTGATTTAAGTGACTAGTTTTGGTAATTTGATAATTTGGTCACAATGGCAATTTTGAAATATTTTGAAAGTACCATAGGTAATATGGTAATTTCCCATGTGGAAGCATTACTCTAGTTTGGTTAGAGTTTAATGAAATTTGGTTGGAATTGAACTAGAATGGCAACTTGTAAATTATGATTCAGTTGGAGGTTGATTTTGGAATAAGGACTAAATTGAATAAAAAAATTCAATTTATCAATTACATGTGGCATAAATTAATAAAAGATGACCAAAATGTTCATCTTCTACCCCCCTCCATTTCGAAAATACCATAGAAAGAAGGGGAAATATACAAAATTTTTCCTAGGCATTTTGAAGGCTCTTGAACAAGATTTAAGGTATGTTTTTGGTAGAAAGATGATCTATTTTCAATTCTCTTTCATTTGATAGTAATTTTATCAAGAGTTATGAAGATTTGATTATGTTCTTGAAGAGAGAGAAAATAAGGTTTCATGTTCTATGTTTAGATTGAAGCTTGATCTATGCAAATCTAGTGTTGTAGAGATGAAATCAAGCTTAGATTGTGATTAATTTCATGCTTAAGGATTAAAAACCCTAACCCTAAAATTTGGGATTTTGTTTAGGGTTTTGAAATTGATGATGAAAATGAAAGATTGATGATATTAGAAGCTTGATTTTGATGTTAGAATAAAAAATCCTCAACTAGTCCTTTAAGTGACCATTTCGGCATACATGGAGAAATTTGGAGAAATATTGTGAAAACTGTCCTAGTGATGGATTTGAAGAGATTATGAACTTAAAAGCTTGATTATGGCATTTGGACTAAAATAAAGTCATTGGAAAATATAGATACCCATTCCAGCTTGTAGAGAAATTATGGGAAAATATTTTGAAATTATTATGATTATGAGATTTTATGATTCGAATATGTTGTATGAAGTTAGAAATGAAATTAGAATCCAGGGGATTAAATTGACAAGAAAGGAAATGACAAGGGACCATTTTGACAGCCCTAATTAGTTCAAGGACTAATTCAGCTTTGGTCTAAAAGTAAGGGAAAATGTGAGAAAAAGTATAGAAATGTTGTATTAATTATTCGATACAAGTTTGCAAGTTTATGTGTAAAATTAGTGACTAAAATGTCACTTTGGTAAAAGTTTGTGGATGAAGGGTATTGAATAAGAGTTAGTGAAAAATGATAGAATTATTGAATAATTGTGATTCGAGCTTGAATAAATTAAAAAATGTGCAAAATGGTCACTAGGGACCATAATGAACAATTCAGTATTATTAAAGGAAAAAGTGAAAATTTTTGGAAATATTTTATATTCGGATAATTATACTATTATAGTATAGTTAAGCAATGTTAGATTAAAAATCTAACATGAATATTGTTATGTATGTTCAAATGGTGTTGTACAGCTATTGATGAGGCTAAGGGTACCAGATCAAAAAAAGCAAGGAAAAGGTATCGAAATAGCTTAGTAAGGCTAATATCATGCATGGCCCAGGTGAGCACATTTTTACTTATTTATTATATATGTGATATGAGTGAGTGCATTATATGTATTTATGACATGTTGTTAAATATGACAACTTGTGATGAGTCGTCCTTGGTATAAATAAAAATGTATGATGGCTTATTTATACAAATAGCATGAAATATTAAATGGCATATTGATACAATGATTGTAGTATAATGATTTACTCAAGGTAAATTGAATTTTAGATATTTGGGTATAAACTGCCCATTATCGAATTGTGGATGATAGTAGTGATGAATTGGATATTGAATGTGAAAATATTATATTGTTATGCCCAAGTACTAGTGTGAGAGTCTTTAGTATAATTGGATATCCATATAGTCATAGCAGCTGCATTCCAGCACTACGATGCGTTCCAGACACTTCAGTGTTGACATTAGACGCTATGGCGTTGCTGACACTACGGTGTTGTTTTGACACTTCGGTGTTGACATTTTACGCTACAGTGTTGCAGACACTACGGTGTTGTGTAGACACTTTGGTGTTGACATTAGATGCTACGGCTTTGCAGATATTACGGTGTTATTTAGACACTACGGTGTCGACTAGCACAAAAAGGTGCGATAATGAGGAGCAAAGGGCATCCTCGAGTACGTACTCACCATCAGATGCTACGGCGTTACAAACACTACGGTGTCGTTATGATGACTCGTATGCCATAGGTTCACATGAAATTGTACTTTGGGCTATAATTTATGAAATGCTTTTATGGAGGTGGTCAGGCCACTGAATGCCCAAGTATTACAACATGAGAATCTTGGTATAGTTGGATATCCATAGAGTCTTAGAAGCTGCGTCCTAGCACTACGGTGCGTTTCAGTCACTTCGGTGATGTTTAGATACTTCGGTGTCGACTTATACGCTACGACATTGTTCAGACACTTCGGTGTTGTTAGCACAAATTGTGCAATTATGAGGAGCAAAGTGCGTCCTCGAGTACGTACTAATCTCAGTCGCTTCGGCGATGCAGACGTTACGGCGTCGTAGACACTATGGTGTCGTGATGACTCGTGTACCATAACATCACATGATTTTGTAATTTGGGCTATAATACTTGAAATGCATTTATGTAGGTAGTTTAGCTAAAAAGCTTAATGTACACAAGACTGGTAAGACATATCGAATCCTATAATTTGAATATTACATTGGTTTAACGAACTATACATGTAAGGTAGTTCTATACATGATAAATTGTTATCAACTGCAATTGGAAATTACTTGCCATTTTGCAGGGCTGAGTTATTTATAATCATTGTTTTACATTTTTATGATTATGCCTCATTAATTTATACTTAGCATGTGTTCCGTATCACACGTAGGTACTTCAGACCAGATAGCAGAAGAGGAGCTGCACATCGTTGGATCAAGTTAGCATGCATTATCAATAACTACCACCACATCCTAGTCTAGTGGGGCATGTATAGATATTAAATAAGTAGCTATTTTGTATGTCTAAATTTTCATACTCTATTTATAAGTTAATGTGGATGTATGATCTAGAAACATGACTTAGCTTGAGGAATTAAGAATATTAGAAAAGATGCTTCAAACAATTTTAAAATCAAGAAAAAGTCTAGGCAACACACATAGTTTTCACCCTGAATTATATTTTAATTTTAATAAATACTTAAAGTATTTTATAAATCAATTCAGGGTCAAAACTAGGTGACTCTAGACAGATTTGTAATTTAGTGAAAATCGAAAAAGGGTTGTTTAATCAAATTAGTTTTGTAATAAAAAAAACTTACAAGTCTAAAAATCAGTGTAAATCAGTTAGTAACATCTTTAATGTGTATTCGAATATCGAATATACATTGAGGGTGTTACATTTAGTGGTATCAGAGCAAAGGTTTAGCCGATTCTGGACGTTAAACCGAGTCCAAAATGATTTTAATAAAATGTACATGCCCCTAGGATGTGATGTTACTGATGTATTGCTTGCATAACTTGATGTAGCTCCTCAATAGTATGAATAAGACTCTAATGGCTATAAGAAAAATAAGATATTGTTAGATTTCGTCAGTTGAAAAATTTCGAGGGTTAAGAAAAGTCCCATAGTGGATACAACATAGTGAAATAAATATGGTAGTTAACTCCTATCCAGGATGAGTTATCTGTATAATAGAAAACTGGTACAATAATTATAAGATGTTAGTCTCTAACATTGTATTTGCACTTACGCTTATAATAGCATAAGTTATAAGAAATTTAGAGAGAGTAAGGGCTCATACGCATATTTCAAGGTAAAAGGTAGTTATAGAGCAGTAAGCTTATGATTAAATAGAATTGTTATTGTTATTAATAAATTAAAATAGTCAGATATGAAAAGTTAAAAAGAAGAAGAAGAAGTATTCTTATTCTGGAAATACGTATTTGTTAAATGGCTAAACATGAAATTGTTGGAGATTACTGCAGATGTAATCTGACAGCCTGCTTAAGATAAGCTGGAGGCTGAAAATATGAAAATTTAGAATATGATGGGAAATATTTAAGGGATGATATTACTAAATTAGCTTGATTAAGTAGTTAAAAATCAAGTTGATATGTTTTGAGGAGTATATATGAAGACTAAAAGGAAATTGTTAGGCATGAAACAACTAGAGAATTAAAAGAAGTAAGCTATGTTACAAAGATAAAGAAGAGTACTATTTTGAAAAGATATCAGTATTACAAAATGACAATGTCAACTGTAAGGTCTAGTAGACTAGAAAGACAAAGAACCTGGAATAAAAGTATGTTAGAAAATGATAATTAAGTACGTATTTAACCAGTTTAGAAGACAATTATCGATATGGTAGATCAATGATTGTTTGTTTGAAGTAAAGGATGATAAAATTATATCGACGGGTCTGAAGTGTATTAACACTAAAAAGTTAGAAGAAGCAGTAATGTTACTATAGGATCATGCTCGTAAGTGGTGGACTAGTTCATAAGAGAAAGCAAGTTGAATCCAGCGAAGCCTAAGATTACAAAAGCAGATCTGATGGATTGTATTGAGGAAAAGTTTATAATGGTGAAATGAAGAAAGAAATTTTAATTGAAGGACAATCAGTTGGACTACTCTGATCTTTGAAGATAAGTTACGAGCATATATTATTGAGAACACAAGATTGTGGGAAAGGATTGAAATGTTCGGAATAATCCAAAAGTGGATGGAGTTGATCTGACTCGAGAAATAGAAGACAAAGTGAGAATTCTTTAAAATAATCCTAAAGTAGTTGTAGATCGAAAATAGGCACATGCGGATAAAAAGAAAAAGTATATTGAGTTTAAATTTAGAAACAAGGTATGTATGGAAGTTTCACCTTGGAAAAGGTATTATGCTTTGGTCAAAAGGAAAGCTTGGTCTCAGATTCATTGGACCGTATAAGACTCTTAAAAGAGATGGACAAATGACTTACTAATTAACTTTACTTTTGGAGGCGAGCAAGACTCACGATATATTTCACGTGAATTTGCTTCAAAGGTATTGTTCTGATCCTTTTCACGTTATCAACCCAAAAGAAGTTGAATTACAACCCGATATTTTATGTATGAAGAAGAACAGATGAAAATCTTAGCATATGGAATTAAAAGGAATAAGGAATAAGAAAATTTCATTGATAAAAGTCAGTTAGCGGAATTATAAAGTAGAAGTAGCCACTTGAGAAATCGAGAAGAAAATAAAAAAGACCAGTACCTGCAACTTTTTAAACCATGTACGTTTTGAAAATTCGAGGATGAACTTTCTTAAGGGGGAAGAATTGTAATACCCCGAAATTGGCTAAGTTATTTAAGAGTCATTTAGTACTAAGATAAGGGCTTAAAAGCTAACTTAGTGACTAAAATGACAAAATATAAAAGTTAGGATTTCTTTAATTATGGATTCTAGGAAAGGAATTTCTGAGAATTTAGAGTACCGTGTGATAGAGAGTAAGTAAAATAGGGTACTTATGAAGTTTGGTTGAAATCCGATAGAAAAAGTATTAGGCATCTGATGGAATATTTTTACCATTAAATGTTTTTATTCCATAGATAAGTAGTACATGTTACAGAAAGTTGATCTGTATAATTAGATTTCTGGTATGGGATAGAAATCTATTTTTGATCGAACAATTTGGGGATAAGCAGATACTTGATTCGAATAAAAATAAAGTATATGATATCAAATTTCAATTGAACTATAAAGTTAAGCGTGCTCAGGGCATGAGATGGGTGACCTACTGGGAAGATCCCATGTCAGTACTTTAGACTGAAAAAAAGGAATCAGTCTGAGTTAATATTATTCATATGGATAGCCGATTAAGAAATATAAAGAGAAATTGTATCCGATAAAGATTTCGGGTAATTATCGGTATATTTAGATCGGGTCAAAATTTTAAGTTTGACTTCATAAATATGGAATATTTTATTTGATAATATTATTTATTTTTTAGATATGGAAATAAGGAATTTTTAGAATTTATTTGATAGTCGGGGAAGGGGAAATCGCAGTAGAAGTAGTAAGTGAATATCGGGAAATCAGATCGAATTGAAATTTTAGAGGTTATTCCATAAGTCACGAAAAATTCATAAAATATTATTTTATAACTAAATTATTAATTGGTTGATTGTGATCTAACTATAATAGTTGGATTTTTACAAAATGGCAAAATTAGTGATTTAAGTGACTAGTTTTGGTAATTTGGTAATTTGGTCACAATGACAATTTTGAAATATTTTGAAAGTACCATGGGTAATATGGTAATTTCCCATGTGGAAGAATTACTCTAGTTTGATTAGAGTTGAATGCAATTTGGTTGGAATTGAACTAGAATGACAACTTGTAAATTATGATTCAATTGGAGGTAATTTTGGAATAAGGACTAAATTGAATAAAAAATTCAATTAATCAATTACTTGTGGCATAAATTAATAAAAGATGAACAAAATGTTCATCTTCTACCCCTCTCCATTTCGAAAATACCACAGAGAGAAGGGAAAATATACAAAATTTTTCCTAGGCATTTTGAAGGCTCTTAAACAAGATTTAAGGTATGTTTTTGGTAGAAAGTTGATCTATTTTAAATTCTCTTTCATTTGATAGTAATTTTATCAAGAGTTATGAATATTCGATTATGTTCTTGAAGAGAGAGAAAATAGGGTTTCATGTTCCATGTTTAGATTGAAGCTTGATCTATGCAAATCTAGTGTTATAGAGATGAAATCAAGCTTAGATTGCGATTAATTTCATGTTTAAGGATTAAAACCCTAACCCTAGAATTTGGGATTTTTATTTAGGGTTTTGATATTGATGATGAAAATGAATGATTGATGATATTAGTAGCTTGATTTTTACGTTAGAATGAAAAATCCTCAACTAGTCCTTTAAGTGACCAATTCGGCATACATGGGGAAATTAGGAGAAATATTGTGAAAATTATCCTAGTGATGGATTTGAAGAGATTATGAACTTAGAAGCTTGATTATGGCGTTTGGAATAAAAGAAAGTCATTGGAAAATATAGATACCCATTTCGGCTTGTAGAGAAATTATGGGAAAAACATTTTGAAATTATTATGATTATGAGATTTTATGATTCGAATATGTTGTATAAAGTTAGAAATGAAATTACAATCCAAGGGATTAAACAAACAAGCCAATCAGTTTTTTCTTCCAAACCAAACTACCAAACTCAGTTCCCCCTTGCAACATGATTTTCAAGGACGATTAACACTCAACATCTCATGTCAACCTTTATCTATTTTCCTTTAAAGAAACTCATGCCAACTTCACCGAGCTCATTCTAACCATCAACACCAACAACTTTATGGTATAACCCTATCATAGGTTTAACATTCATCTCATGCCCAAAACAACAACAACAAACTCACAACCAAACACAAGCCTCAGCACTCACTGCTCGGTGCGGTATCCAAGCTCACAACATCCTTATACCTAAAGTACAAATCCTTATACAACACCTTATCAAACCTATTATACAACAACTCCATCAAATTCTTAACAACCACATGGTCCTAAACCAGCAAGGAACATCCACGGTACGTATTTGTACCACCCTCACTCCTCAAAAACTAACTATTCAAACACCACATTAAAGATTCCAACATACATATCACATAACCTTACATATTTATCCAAGATGCAGGAATGCATAAAGCCAAAATCTACCCAAGAAAATAGCAACAAAGATTCTAATAAGAAAATACCTGTAATTATTGCAATGTCATTTCATCCCTTGCGATGTGTACACACCCTCGCGGAACTTCCATCCCCAGACTGGTCAGATATCTCGGTCCTTTGACCTTCATCATCATGCTGATAATAACCCTGGTCGTGCCCATGACCTTCCAACGATGCTCCAACAGGTGCTAGAGCTCGCGCATCCCTAACCAGTAATGGACAATCACACCTCAGGTGATCCCTTGAACCACATCTCCAGCAAGTATCAACAACCACAGGCATAGACGTTTATCCTTACCTTTTCCACTTAGGGCAATTATGCCTCACATGGCCATGCAACCGATAATTCCAACACGTCTTTGGGAATTTCCAGCACACTCCAAGGTGACTTTTTCACACTCAGGCATCTTAACAGTGGAATCATGACCAAATTGTCCCAACTCGGCATTGCCCCCAACACGTCCAATATTAGGTCGATGCCTCCTGTCACGATACCTCTTACGCCTACCTTTCCCAAGTTTGGGTACAACTCCCTTCTAGAAACTAGAGCTCTTGACAATATCAGGTATTCCCCAACTCTGCTCTAAACATGCAATTCTCATCCCGGACGCCACGGGTGCCAACCCACTGTACTCATCCCTCCTTAACTTCTCCAGGCCCTCCACCGGGGGTCCTAAATATGTAACTCCTCCTGGCACAAATACAGGCATACGCATCCCAGCCACAACTTCTCAAAAAGCTTTAACTATCACCCAATCTACTAGCATTAAATCACCATACCCTGTCCCAATATATACGAGTAGTACACGCTCTACTCATTTGGGTATATTCGACGTAGGAAGCGGTAACACCTCATGAAGCACAACACTATCCATAACTCTTTGCTCCTCAACAATGGTCTTACCTGACCCTAACTCTCTCCTCGGTGGCTTCATGTAAAAATGTATCTAAGGTATGATAATTACACAAAAACAAAACAATCAGGCCAGCTTCAAGCAAGGATCCAAGTCTTTCATTTTAATCCAAAAATCATCTTATAACTGTAGTAATAAGGCAATGGGTCCCTTAATAGTGCCCCACATGGCATATATCAAACATTGTACATATAAACAATCATCGTGCATAGCAAACAGCATGGAACAGTCATCAACAACTTACCAATTTTCATAAACACACAAAACAACACACCAACATCATCCCATTTTTCGAAACTTGGCTCTGATACCACCAAATGTTTTGAAACAAACTTAAGAAAGATTACACAAAATTAGGTCTATTTTTTCTTTTAACTTATCTAGATGTAAATTATAACCTAGGGTGATTACACTGACAGATGGTAAAATTACAAAAGAAGTGAACATCGAAAAGGCAACCAATTGCATGAAACACACTTTAGGGACTAAAATGTAAATTTGGAAAAGTACAAAGGCTTTGCCAAATTTTAGGTTACCAATCCTCAATTAGTCATATTACTTGCTTGCTCGCCAAATTTTAGCTTAAATGATCATCCGTACTCATTCAATTGCATTCATAACAATAGGGACCAAAACAGAAGAATCCAAAACATTGAATAACTCAACAACATAAATAACTACTGGATGTATCGATACTGCCCCTAGGTGTATCGATACACGGGGTCGGACTGATACGGTACATAGACGTATCGATACATCTTCACGATTCCAAAAACTAGTAGATCAAGACCGTATCGATACACCAATACCCGTATCGATACTAGGCCAAAATTTTACTTACCTGTATCGATACGCCTCTACCCGTACCGATCACTGAGCATAAAATGCCAAATTTTGCTGATTTTTCATATATACATGGATTCAATCGAGCATTAACATGCTATAAACATATATCCAACTATTCTAGGAATCAAAACATGTTAAGAACTCAAAGATACATGATCATTACAAAGCATCATACTCCAAACCAAGTTCTAGAGGCATGCTTCCTAAAAACCATTCAACCAAAAGTTCAAAGCATAATCCATGATCAAACTAAACTTTAAAGGCCATTTACATAACCGAAACAACGTTATGAACTTGCACAAAATAGGGAGTTTAACAAATCTCACTCCCAACAACAATGAACTCTATTGCCTTTATTACTACTAGTCTAGTTCGAAAACCATACTTTCAATTGTTTGAGTCCTTGGATTTTCTCACTTGCTCGCTGCCTCCAACCTTGAATTTCTTTGTATTGACGGACAAAGAGAGCGTAAGCACACTAGGCTTAGTGAGGAGTGCTCTAAAATAAAGCACCATCAATACATTTAAAACCATTTACAATCTTTTTCACAAATCACTTTTAAAATGTTATTTCAAATCATGCCTCAACAAAAATCTACACTTAACATTTCCAAAACATCCACATTAAAACATAAGCAATTCATATCATGAATTAACAACAATATACCTATTGCTAACCTCGATTTAAGCTTTCCCAAGCTTACTACCAATGCTAGGCTTAAAGAGTAACACATGTCTAAACTAACATTAAAACTTATCATCCATTTCATGGCACATTATCAATTATATTGGCTTACAAGTGATCATTCCCCACAACTCCACTTTACAAATTACTTTTCCACAACTCCACTTACAAATTATATTTCTCTACAACTCCACTTTACAATACATAACACCGAATACATGGATTCTACAAGTGTTACCTTAACATTTAACATACGATCTATCGGCATTTCAAGATTCACCAACATGAGTTTTTGGTACACATAAACCCCTCCACCGTTGTGACACCCATGATAAAGTATTCGATACCCATAAACCCCTCAACACCACACACCAAACCCAACATGTCATAACATCGGATGCATGAATTTAACAAGTGTTCACCCAACAATTAACATACAAACCACCGGTATCTAGAAGGCCCACCAACGGGAGTTTTTGGTACACATAAACCCCTCCACCATTGTGATACCCATGATGGAGTTTTCGGTACACCGTATAAACCCCTGAAAACCACTCATCGATAGATGTATAGCCACTAACGGGAGTTTTTGGTACAATAAACACTCAACCATTACAGTACTTGGATTGAGTATTCGATACACTGTATAAACCCCTCAACATCCAAGGCGCATTTTTATAGTGCATTATAAAATCCTATGGCCGACCAATTATATGCGATGCACTTCCTATGACCTTAACATACCATCACTTGCCAATATAATTCATTTCACTATCATTTACTCATTGTTTTCATATGCATCATCAAAATCATTATACCAATGCAATTAACCTTGCATTAAACAATATTCAAAAACATTGACAACACATACATTACCTCACAATGCATTATCATCTTTCTAAAATCAATTTCCAGCAGTAAACCATGCTCAAAACATGCATATACAGTGTGTAACTAAAACCTTTTAAAACAAGTGCATAAAATCAATTGCCAAATCGAGTTTGAGAGAGAATTCATCTTTTACTTACTTTTGAGCTTAGACCAGCATTTTAAGCTCGATCTAAACTCCCAAACACAATTTTCAAACCTTTGAAAAGCTAAAAACACGTTCTCACTCATCGACATGCAAAGCCTTGCTTGCCAATACGATAAACATGCCTCCAAAGCTTCTAAAATGTCCGTTTCAGCTTGAGGACCAACCTCCCTTGTTTTAAGCATCACAAAATAGAGATTCTAACACATCAAAATGCATTCACAACCCAACAACATCACATTGCATAAATCATCATCAAATCTCAACAATTACCCTTCCAAGCTAGCCGAAAACATCACCAAACAACTCACAAACTTTACCCAGCCGCAACCTATGGATTTCAACTATAAATCAACATCATTTACCATCTAGAAACACATTAACATCATCATTATGCCTCCAGCAAACATAAAACATCCACAACTCCTCAAAAACTCATAACTAACAACCTAGAAAATTAGAGATTCATATAGTTTCTGGATTCCATTCTCAAAACCCAATTGTTAACATCATAAAACATCAAAATCATGTTCCAACTCAATCAAGAACACAACAAAATAGATTTAATTCGAAATCTCATCAATTTCCACAATTAAACCTCAATTAAACCAATTAATTCCATTACAACTATAAAAACTCATTAGAAAACACATGTGAAAGACCAATAACTTGGGAATTTCAATAAAGAACCTTGTATTAGAGGAGAAGGACGAACCTCGCCTCTAATTGACGACTTTCCCTCTTAATTGGATGAATTTGCATAAGAAAACCAAGAGAAAACAATAGGATTTGGTAAGAAAATCATTATATAATCACTTGAAATCAAAAGATTAATTAAAATAAGATTTTCCTGAATATTTTGAAGAAGGAAAAAGTGTTTGGCAAGAGATAATTGGAGAGAAAATCTTTTGGAGAAAAGTTATGTCAAATTTTTTTAAGCTTTAATTATCCAATTTATTTTCGAAGCCCATTTATTGCTTTTTAAAATCATTTAAAATAGCCAAATTAAGGGAGAAAGTCTGATACTATACTTTGGGGAAATAGCTCCTTAAAGATTCAAAGTTTTGACCCTTTACATTTTAGTCACTAGAAAATAGTTTTTACAGACTTTACATTTTGGTCACTACCACAAAATGTCCTACTACCAAAACTCATTTTCCAAAATTGATTTCACCATTTATCTTTATATATTAAATAAATATTTTAAAACTTTTTTCCATATTTTTAACTCCTTTAAAAATATTTATTGTGAAATAATCCCAAAACCAACTAGAATCCTCTAATACGATTCCTCGAACCGTCTATTTAACCTAATTAACATCTAGACCCCAAACCGGGACATTACATAGACAGTTCAGGAGAACCGAATTGGGCAATTCGAGTTAGTTTCGGGAATTAAATCTTATAAAATTGTTTTGGTTAAAAATTAAATATGGAAAATGTCATAAAATACATAATTGATATTTTAAGTATTTTGGTAAATTCAATTTGAAGTAATTAATTCTGATTTTGAGACATTTTTGTCTAGTGAATTAATCCCATTGTCGATCGTTTACATCGTAACCTTTGAGGGGTTGATTGTGCCGTGTGCTCCGGTTAGATATATGTTAAGTGGTCATAGGAACCACTTATGTAAATCCGTGTATCCGATATGTTTTTGTAAGTTAGAAAGAAACTTGTTTTGAGTCACTTGTAAGCCAATATACGAGATGTTGTATCATGAGAAATTGATTATGTTTTTGTTTAATGTGATTTATACATATGAAGCTCTTTAACCTTGCTATATTGAGATTTTGGCATGTGAAGCTTAAATTGAGGATTATGTTGGAATCCATGATACATGTGTTGCAAATTATGTAAATGTGCATTTAAAAGAGATTGTAGGAGCATGAGATGACTTTGCTATGAGCATGTGTACTTAGTTTGAATTAAAATGGTTTTAAATGCATTGATGAGTGTTTTTGTGATTCCCTCACTAAGCTTAAAGCTTACACACTCTTTTCTCATCATTGCAGAGAAATAGCCCAATTCGAACGGTGAGTGAGCAAGAGGTAATCCAAGGGTCCAAACAATCTCAAAGTATGGTTTTATAAATGCTAAGTAGTAATAAGGGGCAATGTGACCAAATTATGTTTGAGAGATTGATTTTGAGTACTCCTTGTTTGTATAAGTTTGATTCGATGTTTTGGACTTGTATGAAGCTTATCATATGGTTTTGAGGGGTTGGGAAACATTAAGCATGTTTGGGTAGAAATCATGCCTATATGAATTTGTCTTGAGTATGCCATGTTGTGAATGATCTTCTACCTTGCTGCTATGTTTGAGAAATTGATGTTTGTGAAGTTATGTGATGTTTATATATTGTTTGGAGTGTATTAGGCTGAGCCAAAGTGTCATATGTTAGACCAAGAGGTCATTACAGGTCTGATCGTACTGGTACGGGTCCTCAGGGATCGGTAAGCGGGGACCTGTCTGGGCTCAATCTGGGTAAAATTTCCTTGGTGTACTGATACGCCTAGGGAATATATCGGTATATGTGGCTGAAAAATAAGCTTAGTTTCTGTACACTGGAAGTTGTATCGCTACGACCTTTAGCTATTAGAATCCCATATTTTTTAAAACACATACCTATATCGATACGCTTGAGGACCGCATACAAAGGGTCCCTGTACCGATACACATGTCTTTAATTTGGTTAAGATGCTTTTTGAAGTTTGTTTTCTTGCAATTTAGTAATTGTTTCTTGTATATGCAATTAAATAAGTTTAGATGGTTAATTTAAGTTGTAATTTAACCTGAATGCATGAAATATGACTAATTAAGAATTGGTCATTTTAATTTCATTTAAGTCTTCTTATTTATTAGAAATTTCATTTTAGTCCCTAAAATGCAAATTTAAACAATTGAATGTCAATTCCACGTCCGATTGAGTTGTAATCTTCACCATAACTAGTATGATCACCTTAGGACATAATGATGCATTTAGATAAGATAAAAGAAAAAATGGACTATTTCGAATGTAAATCTTTCGGGTTTGTCTCTACAAACCCTAATGTAGCTCGTTTGGTTCGGTCTTGCGACTAGACCGAGTTAATGGGGTTATATTTGTGGGTATCAGAGCCAGGTTATGATTTTTGGGAGGTGGGTTATGGTTGTATGATTGATTGTTGATATATGAACATGCTGATTATTATGCACGGTGTTTGAATTTGTGAGATTATGTTCGATATGTGACATGTTGGGTATAAACTTAGGTACACATTGCCTTATTACTACTAGTATAAAATGGTTTTCTTTTGAAACATGAACGATTTGGATTCTTGCAAAAAGCTGGCCTAATTATTTTTGTTTTATTACATTATCATGTTTTAAACTCATATTTTACGAATGGGACCGAGACGAGAGATGAGAGCTTATATGGCAAGCATTGTAGACAGACAAGAGGTTGAGTTGCCTCTAATACCACCGATTTCTCCTTTTGGTGTTGGGGTTGAGGGTGGTGCACCTCATGAACCATAAGGACCTTTTTTTAGTGATATGACACCGTTAGTCCAGGCGATGACTGGAGCTTTCCAAGCAGCCATAGTTGGAGTGCAAGTACCTACACTAGCGCCTATAGCAGTGAATACTAGGCTACACTTAGAGTGTTTACGTAGCTTGGGTGGTACAAAATTTAGGGGCTTGGCTCTAGAAACTGCTAAGGAATGTTTTGCTAGCACCGAAAGGATCCTTGGTCAGATAGAGTGTACAAATGCTCACAAGTTGGGATGTATTGTGTCGTTGCTCTAGAGAGATGCTTACAATTGGTGGAAAACTGTGGTTACAGGTGTGGCACCTGCTGATGTAATGTAAGAATTCTTTTGTACTGCCTTCCGCAAGAAGTATTTGGATCTCGATATTGGGATGAGAAGAAGAGGGAGTTTATGGCTTTAGAGCAGGGAAACATGTCAGTTTCCAAGTATGATATCCAATTTGTCACTTTGAGTTAGTATGCTCCTGAACTGGTTCTTGATGAGCACTAGCGATGTGACCAGTTCTAATATGGGTTAGTGAAGGAAGTGAATATGTACATGCTGGCTATGGACTATACAGAGTTTGATGTTCTGGCTTCCCGAGCGAAGGATGTAAAGCAAAATTTGGGGCTGTCTAATCATTCTAGGAGTTCTTTTATTGGGAAAAGGCATATTGTTTTGGATATCGGCCGAGACTGTTACAAGAAGCATAGAGATAGGAGGTTTCGACCCGATCAGAGGCGTGGTGGAGGCCATGCTAGGCGAGGTTCGCAAGGTCATAATACCTATGCTAGAGTACCCGAGTGTAGGTATTGCAGTAGGAGACATCCGAGAGAGTGTTGGGGTACTTTTGGTACATGTTAGAGTTGTAGATCGCGGGATCATCTCAGACGTGACTGTCCACAGTTGGCTAGAGAGGGACAAGTTGTGGCACATGCTATTGTGCCACATAGAGATCGTGAGCGCGGCCATGGACATTTTCAGCATAGAAATAATGGTCAGAGAGCAGTTGCTCATACCATAGCAGTTAAGCCTTAGGGTGGTAGACCGATGAGAGTTTTTTCACACCATATGGGATGAAACGATACCGATGTGATTGTAGGTACATTTACTTTGCATTCCGTACCAGTGTTTTCTTTGATAGATTTCGGTTCTACATATTCATATATCTTGCACGAACATGCTTGTTTGCTTGATATACCTATAGAGGTGTTAGATATTGGTATAAAGGTAACTAGTTCTTTTGGTGAGACGGTAGTGGCTAGGAGGTTGTTTAGGAGATGTCCCTTAATGCTTCAAAATTATGTGTTTGAGGCGGATTTAATGGAGTTGCCATTTTATGGATTTGACGTAATCTTGGGAATGGATTGGTTATCAGAGCATCGAGTTGTGGTTGATTTTGAGACCAAGCGAGTTTCGTTGGGACTTGCTGAAGATTACGAAGAGGTGGTGGTGGGTGAGAATGTAAAATTCTTGTCTAATGCTATTTCAGCTTTGGAAGCGCGAAAGATGATGGAATCGAGGGGGTCAAACATACCTAGCTTAGATTATGAACCCGAATATGAAAAAAGTGCGTGCCCAGGATATTTTCACTATTTGCAATTTTCCAAGGGTGTTTCTGAAAGAGTTGCCAGGTTTGTTGCCAGATAGGGAGGTGGAATTCTGTATTGAGACGTATGCGTATACGAATTCAGTGTCGATTGCACCGTATCGTATGGCACCAAAGGAATTAAAGGAGTTGAAGACGCAATTACAAGAGTTGTTGGATCATGGCTTTATTCGTCCTAGTGTTTCACTATGAGGAGCACTGGTGTTGTTTGTAAAAAAAAGATTGCACGATGAGAATGTGCTTTGATTATCGGCAACTGAACAAGTTGACAATTAAAAACAAGTATCTTTTGCGAGGATTGATATTTGTTTGATCAATTTTCAAAGAGCTACTGTGTTCTCCAAAATTGATTTGCGATTTGGATACTGAAGATGAAGGATAAGGACGTGCCGAAGACAACTTTCCGTACACGTTATGGGCATTATGAGTTTTTGGTGATGTCGTTTAGGTTAACAAATGCACTGACAGCTTTCATGGATATGATGAATAGGGTTTTCCATGAATTTTTGGATCAATTCATGGTTGTGTTTATCGATGATATTCTTGTGTACTCACGTACTAAGCAAGATCATGATCGACACCTTCAGACTGTGTTGCAAGTATTGTTGGACAATAAGCTTTTTGCCAAGCTGAGTAACTGTGAGTTTTGGATCAATCAAGTAGTCTTTCTTGGTCATGTTGTTTCAATCTAGGGTATTATTGGCGTGGATCCGCAGAAAATTGAAGTTGTTGTGAATTGGAAGCAACCAAAGTTGGTGTTGAAGGTTCGCAGCTTCTTGGGGTTGGTAGGGTATTATCGATGCTTTGTAGATGTTTTTTCGAGGATTACTGCTCTTTTGACAAAGTTGTTGCAGAAAGATGTGAGTTTTGAGTGGATAGAAGGTACACAGCAAGCCTTTTGACAAGCTGAAGGATGCTTTGATGCAAGCTCCCATCTTGATTCAACCTGAGTCAGGGAAAAAGTTTATGGTTTATAGCGATGCATCCTACGTTGGTTTGGGGTGATTGTTGATGCAAGAGGGAAGGTTTGTGTCTTATGCATCTAGACAGTTGAAGGTGCATGAGTGCAATTACCATACGCATGATATTGAGCTTGTTTCAGTGGTGTTTGCGATAAAGATTTGGCGATACGATCTTTACAGTGAGAAGTGTATTGTGTACACGGATCACAAGAGTTTGAAATACCTGATGTCGTAAAAAGAGTTGAATCTTAGCCAACAAAGATGGTTGGAGTTGCTTAAGGATTACGATCTTACAATTGAGTATCATCCGGGTAAGGCTAACGTGGTAGCCGATGCTTTGAGTAGAAATGATGCAGTTGAGTTGAGGGCGATGTTTGCTCAGGTGAGTGTAATGCGAGATGGTGGGTTGTTGGCTAAGTTGCAAGTGAAGCCATCGTTGGTACAATTGAGTAAGAAGAAGCAATCGTATGATGATTCGTTGGTACCGCATGTTAATGACATCTTGGATGGAAATGAAACGGATTTTTGTTTCAGTAATGAAGGAGTTTTGTGTTTCAAGGGTCGAGTAGTGGTGCCAAAAGATGAGGAGTTAAGGTGCACTATCTTGGATGAAGCACATTCGAGTCCTTTTTCTATACATCCAGGGAATACAAAGATGTATCAGGATTTGAAAAATGAGTACTTTTAGGTTTGTTTGAAGGAAGATGTTACGGATTTTGTAGCTCGTTATATGGTTTGTTAGCGTGTTAAGGCTGTTCCTTTGGGGTTGTTACAGCCGTTGAAGATTTCGAAATAGAAGTGGGAGAGAGTTACCATGGATTTTGAATCGAGGTTTCCTTTAACGCCATCAAATAAGAATCATGTTTGGGTGATTGTGGATAGGTTTACGAAGTGTGCACATTTTTGGTTGGGCATACGATGTATACTTTGGATAAGTTGGTAGATCTATACATTGCGGAGATTGTGAGGATGCACGGGGTGCCTAATTCTATTGTATCAGATAGAGATTCACATTTTACAGTGAGGTTCTGGGAGTGTTTGTATAAGGCTTTGGGTACGCGGTTGAGTTTCAGTACTTCGTATCATCCTTAAATGGATGGTAAGTCTGAACGCGTTATCCAAATGTTGGAGGATATGTTGCGATGTTGCATTATTGATTTCAAAGGGTTATGGGAGAAGCAGTTACCTTTGGTGGAGTTTGCGTATAATAATAGTTATCAAGCTAGTACCCAGATGGCTCCGTATGAGGCTTTGTATAGTAGGAAGTGTCGTACGCCACTTTGTTGGGCCGAGGTAGGTGAGAAGTATGTTTCCTTGTCAGATGTGTTAAAGGACACCAATAAGAAAGTGAAGCTTATAAGTGATTGGTTGAAGGCAGCTTTGGATCGACAAAAGTCATATGCTGACTTGAAGTGAAGGGAGATAGAGTATGCAGTTGGTGATCGTATGTTTCTGAAGGTTTCACCTTGGATAAAAGTGATGAGGTTTGGACGGAAGGGCAAGTTAAGTCCTAGGTTTATTGGGCCTTATGAGGTGTTGGAGCGCGTTGGTCCAGTTGCGTATAGGTTGAGATTGTCTGCTGAATTGGAGAAGATACATGATGTTTTCCATGTATCGATGCTTCGAAGGTACATATTGGATCCTTCATATGTGATGTCAGTCGAAGATATTGAGTTGAATCTAGATTTGACCTATGATAAGGAATCGGAGAGAATTCTAGATTCAAGCAGTAAGTTTCTTTGAGGAAAGACCATAGAGTCGGTGAAGGTGTTGTGGCAAAATTGTGGTGTTGAGGAAGCCACCTGGGAGAGCAAGGAGGACATGCTGAAGCAGTTTCCTCATCTCTTTCCGTCAGGTAAATTTGAGGACAAAATTTCTTAAGAGGGGGAGAGTTGTAACACCTAGAAATTGAGCCTAGAAGCTAATCGGATCAATTAGACGGTTTGGGAGAACCAGATTGGGCAATTCGAGTTAGTTTTAGGAATTAAATCTTATAAAATTGTTTTGGTTAAAAATAAAATATGGAAAATTTCATAAAATACTTAATTGATATTTTAAGTATTTTGGTAAATTCAATTTGGAGTAATTAATTCTGATTTTGGGACATTTAGGTCTAGTGACTAAAATGAAAAGTTTACAAAACTGTTTTTGGTGACTAAATCGTAAAAGGGTCAAAACTTAGAATCTTTAAGGAGCTATTTACCCAAACTTTTGCATCATATTTTCTCCTTAATTTAGGATGTTTTAAAGTGTTTTTATTTGGTTTATTATTAAAATAAAATAGGATTTAATAAAAGGATTTTTAGTTTTGCAAAATCACTTTCTTACGTAACTACTTTTCTTCCAACTTTCCCAGCAGCCAAACTAAGATTTTCACTCCAAATTTCTCAGGAATCAATTCCTATTGATTTCCTTTTTGTTTCCTAATTGATTTCTTCAATTCCTATTGCTAAATCTACTTGGATTTCAACCAAACTTTGTGGATTAAGGGAGAAATCAATAATTAGAGGTGATTTTCATTTCTCTCCTCTAATTAAAGGTTCTTTATTGAAATTCTCAAGTTCTTGATCCTTTGTTAGTGATTTATATTATGGAATTATGATTTAAACATAGATTTGGTAATTAAATTGAGTTTTTGTGTGGAAATTGAATAAAAATTGATTTGGATTTGTTTTGCAATGAATCTAATTGATTTAGATCTCTTATAAGACGTGTTTTAATGTTAAAAGGAAAAGTTAATTAAAGAAATCCTGAAACTCTATGAATTGCTAATTTTCTAGGTTGTTTATAGTTGGTTCTTAGTGTGATCTTGGTGTTGTGGTGTTGTTGGAGGTATAAGGACGAGTTTAGGATTTTTTGACTGTTAATCGATGTTGTTAAGATGTTGAAATTATTAGGTTTTGTTTGGTCTTTGTTTAGATGAAGTTTGGTGTTGATTTCGGTTGTTTTAGTTAGGCCTTTGATGGATCTAAGGGAGGCAAAGTTGTGTTTGCTGTTTGCTGGGGATTTGAGATGCATGGAAGTTTATTAATCCTCTTTTTTTGGGTAAAGCAGGGGAATCGAATCCTTTGGCTTTTGGAGACGTTACAGAAGCCTTAGAAGCTTGATTGCGTATCGACAAGTGGGCGTTTGGTTGTTGGTGAGTGGAAATGTGTTTTACTACTCTAAAAAAGGTTTTGAAAGAAGTTGTCGGAGTTTAGAATAAGTTTGAAACACTTATCTAAGCTTGAAAGTAAGTATTGGTTGGGCTCTCTCTCGTTTTTGATTTTGCAAAATACAATCTCATGCACATATTTATAGACTTGATTACTTATCGTTATATGTATTTTTCGAAATCAAAAGATGTTGAAAATGAGTATTCATGTCGAGCTGTGTGTAAAACAAATGATTTATGAAAGCATGTTGAAGATGCTAGAATACATGATTTAATGTTTTGGAAAATGGTTTGAATTGTTGCATATGTAAAACAATAAGCTAATGTGGTTTTAATGGGTATATTGGCAAGTTGTTGTGGTAAAAATGTTATCGGATATAGTTCGCACGCCGTAGGGTTTAAAGTGCACTATAATAAGTCGCCTCATGTATGTCGAGGGTTAATTGTGTCGTTTTCTCCACCATGGGATCTGCAATAGTCGAGGGGTTTAAATGTGACACATTCTCCCACTGGAGGATTGAGAATCACAATAGTTGAGGGGTTAAATGTGTCGTTTGCTCCCATTGTTGATCGTTTACATCGTAACCGTTGAGGGTTTAAATGTGTCGTGTGCTCCGGTTATATTTATGTTAAGTGGTCGTAGGAACCAATAGTGTAAATTCGTGTATCCAATGTGTTTTTGTAAGTTGGAAAGAAACTTGTTTTGAGTCACTTGTAAGCCAATATAAGAGAAGTTGTATCATGAGAAATGGATTATGTTTTTGTATAATGTGATTTATACATGTAAAGTTCTTTAAGCTTGCTATATTGAGATTTTGGCATGTGAAGCTTAAATTTAGGATTATGTTAGAATTCATGATACATGTGTTGCAAATGATTTAAATGTGCATTTAAAAGGGATTGTAGGAGCATGAGATGACTTTGCCATGAGCATGTGTACTTGGTTTGAATTAAAATGGTTTTAAATGCATTGATGAGTGTTTTTGCGATTCCCTCACTAAGCTTAAAGCTTAGACACTCTTTTCTCATCAATGCATATAAATAGCCCAATTCGGACGGCAAGCGAGCAAGAGGTGATCCAAGGGTCGGAACAATTTCAAAGTATGGTTTTATAAATGCTAAGTAGTAAGAAGGGGTAATGTGACCAAATTGTGTTTGGGATGTAACCCCCTCGACCCGGCCTAGACGCCCGACCGAACCGAGCGAGCTACATTAGGTTTGCTGAAGCAAACTAGAGAAAGATTACGAAAACCGGTCCATTTTTTTCTTTTATCTTATCTAGATACATATTATTGAACCTAAGTGATCATGCTTGCAGTGGATGAAGTTACAAAGGAAGCAGACCTCGGAAAGGCAACCAATTGCATACAATACATTGTAGGGACTAAAACTTAAAATTGGTATGTTAAAGGACCATTACTGAAATTAGGATTACCAATCCTCAATTAATCAGATTACATGCTTAGTTGTCAAATTACAGCTCAAATCAACAACCCATGATCATACAATTGCATTCATAATACTCAGGGACTAAAATGGATAAATAAAAAACCTTTAAAACATCTAAATAACTGAAATAATAGCTGCCTGTATCGGTACACAAGCAAGTGTATCGTTACACCTTGTCCACTTTATAAAAACTCATATTCCTGTAGCTCAAAACTGTACCAGAACGGCTACGCGTATCAGTACGCCTTGCCATTTTTGCTTTGACCCGTACCGAAACACTACCCCGCGTACCGAAATGCTATGCCTAGAATGGCTTACCCGTATCGAAACACTACCCCGCATATCAAAACGCTAAGCCTAAAATAGCCTAGCCGTACCGGTACGAGGGGACGCTTTCTGATATGCCTGGACCTGAGTCCTTCACTTTTGCTAGTTTAACTTACATTATTGGACTCCAAACCACTTAAACATGCTTCTAACATTCATACAACCTTACCAAGGATCAATCCTAACCATGGTAACACAAAACCATCATCAACTCATGGAAAACATGCATTAAAGATAAACTATAGACATGCTTCCTAAAACCACATTACCAAAAGTACCAAGACTCTCATTTGAACATTTTCCAGCATATGCATCTTACTCACATATCTACAGCATCAAAATCAATGTGCTAAAATCATCAAAACATGGTATTTAACCAAAACTATATAGATGCATACCTAAGCAACCACCTAGCATCAACCATAAGCAAGGATTAACAACATGCTTATCAACATTAATCCAACTTCAAAACACAATATTAATCATATTAAGGAAGAAATAAATTTATATATCCCAAAAACATGGCGAACACATTGCCTTATTAACTGAAAACTTAAAGTGAGTTCATACTCAAAAGTAGTCTTTGCTCTTGGATCACTTTAAACCTTGCCTTTGCAGCCCCAAACCTCAATGCTTTGCATCAGTAGGAAAAAGATAGCGTAAGCACACATGCTTAGTGAAGATGCTCAATATATAATGATACATTTAAAATCCTTTGAAAACTAAACACTTGTTTTCAAACCATGCTTATGACCATAGCATTTTCATTGATTCCAAATCAAAACATGCATATCGACCACATGCAAAAACATTACCATATTACCATGCTTAAATCCCAAAGCATTAAATCATATTACCATGCTTAAATCTCAAGGCATTATAAAGTAGCTTCAACATATGAACTTTCATATATTGGCAATTATAGTGACCCCGTATAGTCGACCACTATCCTTGATTAGCAGACCACTAATCATTGATTAACCGACCATTAACCTTACATATCAGATACACGGATCTCCCATGATGACCTATCGCATCAAAACCCATACCATGCTGACCACATGATATGACAACCTTGCCGACCGCAAGATTAACATCAACAAGCAGAACCAAATTCTCAACCCAAGTGATAACATCATAGTTTGAGTAGCTGACCGCTATACCTCAAGGACCTCTAACCACAATCGATTTTAAACATATTATAGTGCATTTTATCCTATGGCATGTCAGCTATATCTGAATGTTTCCTCATCATGTCATATAGACAATATATCATTTAGAAAACCATTTACTCATTGTTTTACAATGCATTATACAAATCACCACATATGCAATCCACATTGCCGCAATACCATATTACCGACCAGAATGAAAACCAATGCTCACTAGCATTTTATATACTTTTAAACCACTGCATATGTACGCAAAATCATGCATTTACAGTATGTAAAACAAACAATGTTTACAACCAAAAAATGAATTACACGTGCTCATATCTAAACCGATATTAAAGAGCAAAAGAGGGAAACTTACTTCCGAGCTTAGGTAAGTGTTTCAAGATTAACCTAAACTCCTAAAAACTCTTTCAAACCTTTGAAAGACTTTTAAAATGTTTCCACTCACCGATTACACCTCGCCTTGCTTGCCGATGCAAATCGAACTCCCGACAAGCAACGATCCACCTCAAGCTACTTCGCCTTGATTATCCCTTGTTTTGACCACACAAAACCAGAGAAAAAATGCATCCAAACCACTACCTCAAAGCAATTACCCGCAACTCACAAGTTGCCCACTCAAAAACCATCTGATACTTATCGAAATCAACCTCAAATACCTTCCAATCTTAACCCAACCACAATATAACGATTCGATACAACAAACTTCAACAATTAACATCTAAAAGTACCTTTACAACATCATTTTACTTCCACCAATGATTAAACTCCATTAACATCACAAAGACAGATCTAATCTGATCAAGAACGCAGCAAAACACCAAAATCATTATTACAACGTTAAAACCAACTATTAACACTATTAAACACCAAAATCATGATCTAATCTGATCAAGAACGCAGCAAAACAGATCCAATTTGAAAATTTATCAATTTCACCATTAAACCATAATTAAATCAATTTTCCATAGTTAAACTATCAAAACACATTAGAAAGCAATTGTAAAGGATCAATAACTTGAGAATTTCAGTAAAGAACCTTTCATTAGAGGAGAAGAACGAACATTACCTCTAATGGTCGCTTTCTCCTTTAATTGGTTGAATTTACATGAGAAAACAAAGTTAAAACAATAAGGTTTTGCTTGGAAACCATTGAGAATCCATTTGAAATCAAAAGATTTAAGAAAATAAAGATTTACCTGAAGATTTAGAAGAAGAGAATGGTGTTTGGCTAGAGAGATTTTGAGAGAAAGTTACATAACTTTTGTTTTAAAGAATTAATTAATAATTAATTCTCCCTAACCTATTTATATTTTCCAAAACACTTTTAAAAATAGCCAATTAAGGGATAAAGTCTGAGATTAGACTTTTGGGCAATTAGCTCCTTAAAGATTTATAGTTTTGACCCTTTTACAAAATAGTCACTAAAATAGTTTTCAAATTTTACATTTTGGTCACTAGTCCAAAATGTCCAATTTCCAAAACTCATTTTCCAAAATTGATTCCTCCAAAATCAGTAACCTATTAAATAATGATTCCTCCTAAAACTGACTCGAATCTCTAATATCGGCCCACTAGACCCTTAGAACGAATCCCAAAACATCTAGACCCAACAACGAGGCGTTACAACTCTCCCTCACTTAAGAAATTTCATCCTCAAAATTTACCTGAAGGAAATAAATGCAGAAATTGCTCCAGCATGTCTGCCTTGCTTTCCCAAGTGGCTTCCTTGACACCACGATGTTGCCACAAAACCTTAACAAGCTCAATTGTCTTGCCACGAAGAAGTTTGCTACTAGATTCAAGAATTTCCACCGGCTCCTTATCAAAGGATAAATCCGGCCTCAACTCAATATGCTCCACCGGCATAACATGCGAGGGATCCGATCAATACCTCTGCAACATAGATACATGAAACACATCATGTATTTTCTCTAGCTCAGGAGGCAACCTCAACCGATAAGCCAAATGATTATCACGCTCCACAACCTCATATGGTCCAATAAACCTCAGACTAAGCTTACCCATATGTCCAAACCGTATCACCTTTTTCTACGGTGACACTTTCAAAAACACACGATCACTCACCGCATATTCAATTTCCCTATGCTTTAAATCCACATAAGATTTATGCCGATCCACAGTCACTTTCAAGTGATCACACACAAGTTTTTCCTTCTCATCCGTCTCTTTCAACACATCCAGTAATGAAACATGCTTTTCCCCAACCTCAGCCCAACACAAAGGCGTACGACACCTCCGACCATATAACGCTTCATACGGTGCCATCTGTATACTCGTTTGGTAGCTATTGTTATAAGCAAACTCAACCGAAGGTAAATGCTTCTCCCAGGTTCCTTGGAACTCAATAATACATCATCTCAACATATCCTCCAAAACCTGGATAACACACTTTGACTGTCCATCTGTCTGAGGATGATACACAATACTGAAACTCAATCTCATACCCAAGGCCCGATGCAAACACTCCCAAAATCTTCCTGTAAACCTCGAATCTCTATTCAAAATAATTGACTTAGGTACTCTGTGCAAATGCACAATCTCAGCGATATAAAAGTCCGCCAACTTATCCAAGATATACGTCGTATGCACAGGCAGAAAATGTGCACACTTCATAAACTGATCAATAATCACCCAAATGGATTCCTTTTTAGCCGGTGTCAACGACAACCCTGACACAAAATCCAAGGTGATTTTCTCATATTTCCATTTTAGAATCTTCAATGGTTGTAACAACTCGGCTGAAAACTTATGTTCAGCCTTAACCCGCTAACACACCTTGCACTTAGAAACATATTCCGCCACATCCTTTTTCAAACCAACCCAATAGTACACTTCCTTTAATCCACGATTCATTTTGGTACTACCGAGATGCATAGCAAAAGGACTAGAGTGTGCCTCCGTCAAAATAGTGTGCCTCAACTCCAAATCATCCGGCACCACTATTCGACCCTTATAACACAAAACTCCATAATCATCAAAATAAAACTCCATCGAATTACCATCTGATATGTCATTAACATGAGGAACCAAAGAATCATCATACGGTTGCTTAGCTTTAATCATTTTTGACAATGTAGGCTTAACTTGCAACTCAGCTAACAAACCACCTTCTCGCGTCACACTCAACCTCGCAAACATCGCCCTAAGCTCAACCGCAACCTTATGTCTCAACGCATCCGCAACTGCACTAGCCTTTCCAAGATGATACTCAATCGTCAAGTCGTAATCCTTAAGCAACTCCAACCATCTACGTTGCCTAAGATTCAAATCCTTTTGAGACATCAAATATTTCAAACTCTTGTGATCCGTAAAAATAACACACTTTTCTCCATAAAGATAGTGTCTCCAAATTTCAAGGAAAACACCACAGACGCAAGTCCCAAATCATGAGTCAGGTAGTTTCACTCATGAACTTTCAGATGTCTCAATGCATAGGCCACAACCTTACCATCTTGCATCATAACACAACCCAAGCCAACATAAGATGCATCAGTATAAACCACAAACTCCTTCCCTGACTCAGGTTGGATGAACACAGGAGCATGCGTCAAGACTTCCTTCAACTTCTCAAAACTATGTTGTTGCTTTTTCATCCACACATAAGGAACATTCTTTTGCAACAACTTCGTCAACAGTGTCGCAATACTTGAAAACCCATCTACAAAACGGTGATAATAACCAGCCAACCCAAGGAAATTACGAACCTCCGATACATACTTAGGTTGCTTCCAATTGAGAATAGCCTCATTTTTCTGTAGATCAACACAAATACCCTCCGCGAAAACCACTTGACCATGGAACATCACTTCTTTTTGCCAAAACTCACAATTACTCAGTTTGGAATACAACTGATTATCCTTCAAAACTTTTAATACAATCTGCAAATACTGATCATGCTCTTCCTCGGTACGAGAGTACACAAGAATATCATCAATAAGCACCACCACAAATTGATCAAGATACTCATGGAACACCCTATTCATCATATCCATGAAAGCCACCGGAGCATTAGTCAAACCAAACGACATCACCAAGAACTCATATTGTTCGTACCATGTACGAAAAGTAGTTTTATGCTACCCTGATCTTAAATCAATCTTTAAAAACACTGATCGAACAAATCATCAATCCTCAGTAAAAGATACTTATTCTACACCGTCAACTTATTCAACTACCGGTAACCGATGCACATACGTATCGTACCATCCTTTTTTCACAAAAAGAACCAGAGCACCCCAAGGAGAAACACTCGGTCGAATGAACCCATGATCCAACAACTCCTAAAGCTGCGTCTTCAACTCTTCCAATTCCGTCAGTGCCATCCTATAAGGAGCAATGGACACTGGTGTCGTACCTGAGTACGTTTCAATACCAAATTCCACCTCTTTATCTGGCAGTAAACCCAGTAACTCTTCAGGAAACCCCCAAAAAAAATAACAAACAACCCGAATGTCCTGCACTCGAACACCCTTGGCCTCCAGATTCATCACGATAACCAAATAAGCTTGGCAACCTACTTGCATCATCCTTTTCGTTTGAGTAGCCGAAACAACACTGGACAAGAATTTCACATTCTCGCCAACCAGGACAACTTCATAATCATTGGCTAACTTCAAAAAATCCTTTTGGATTCACAATCCACAATCACCTTGTGCTCACTTAACCAACCCATACCCAAAATAACGTCAAAACTATGGAAGGGCAATTTCATCAGATCTGCAACAAACTCGTGACCTTGCACTACCAAAGGACAACGCCTACACAACCTTCTAGTCGTAGCTGTCTCCCAAAAAGAACTAGTTACTAACATGCCAACATCTAAGATCTCAACAGGAACATTCAGCAAATGTGAATGATTACACAAAATATAAGAATGCGTAGACCCCGAATCAATCAAAGAAAACAATAACAAAGATTGTAAACTGAAGGTACCTACGATCGCAATAGTGTCATTACGACCCTCACGATGAGCATAGACCCGTACTGGCCCACCACTCTCTGGTTGTACAGCAACAACATGAGCCACAACCCTCTGATCATCCTCACGCCTCTAAAAATTACCCTTGCCACAACCTCAGCCCCTAACAGGTGCAGCAACCTGAAACTGTGCATCCCTCACAGCACGAGGACAATCACACCTCATCTGATCAGGCAATCCATATATCCACCAGCTCATGGTATTTCCCCAACATGTACCCGTGTGGCATCTACCACATCGTTCATACTCAGCTATAACATGAACTCCTAGATTTCCTGGCCAACACGGCCACCACGTCTGTGATCCGGCTTATGCCTCTTATCCTGAGACCTCCTATTCTACTTCTCAGAATAGCTAAAATCAGCCACTCTCGTATTTAAGCCCATGCTTGAAACTTGTCCCGTCACTCCTAATGACTACTCGATATCCTTGGCACGGTTGACCAATACATTAAAAATCTATGTAATCTGCAGCTAACATATACGTCTTTAATAGTGAAACCTATCGCACCTTTGTGGATCATCTAGAACCAACTCTGGGGCGTATTGACTTAGGCGAACAAACTTCACCTCATACTTGGCAACTGACATGCCACCCTGCGATAGCAACATAAACTTGCGCTTCCTCCCATCCAGATACTGAGGACCATGATACTTCCTCTTGAAAGCTCTCTAAAAGAACTCCCAAGTCACATCCTCCTTTGGGACACCCGCAACCGTGGTCACCAACCAGTGATAACTGTTACCTTGCAACAAGGGCACAGTGTGTAATGCCCTAGTTTTAGGTCTTAGCAGTTTAGTGGGTTATTAGGCGGTCTAGTAGACCAGAGTAGAGATTCGAGTCGGTTTTGGGATCGTATATTTTTGGTGTGAGAAAAATTATGGAAAAATGGTTAAAAATCATTTTTTAATATATGATTCATTTTGGTGGAATCAATTTTGGAAAATGAGATTGGGAGGTGTGACATTTTGGGTAGTGACCAAAATGCAACTTTTGAAAACTATTTTTAAAGTGACTAAAATGAAAAGGGTCAAATTCTTAGAATCCTTAAGGATCTATTTTACCAAGTTTTTGCTGGTGATTTCTCTCTTCAATTAAATCATTTTAACATGTGTTTTAAAAAGTTAATTAAAAGAGAATTTAGATACTAAAGTTAGTTATTTGGTTTTAATGAAAATTGACGTAACTTTTCTCTCCACTTCTTTTCTGCCAAACACTCAGATTTCATCAAAAACCAAAGGTGAGAGATCAATTTTACTCAGAATCTTGATCTACAATTGATTATTTAACTTTGATTTACAAAATCTTATTGAAATCTTGTGTTTTCCTAGTTCTAAACAAGCCAATTAAGGGAGAAATCACACAATAGGGGTAAGGTTCGTGATCTCCTCTATTGAATGGTTCTTTATTGATATTCCCAAGTATTTGATCCTTGATTTATGGTTTATAATATTATTTTGTGTTTTTTATATTGAATTAATTGATTTAATTGGCTAAGATTGATGAAATAGTGAAAGATCCAAATTGGATCTATTTTCCAGTTATGTAGATTGATTTTGAACATATTATGGATGTATAATAATGTTGATAAGTCATTTTTGCTAACAGAATCCCGAAACTATTGAATCTCTATTTGTTTAGGTTGTTAGACTTGTGTTTTTGTGGAGTTGTGGTGGTTGTTTGGTTGCTGGAGGTGTTAGGTTGTTTTGATTCTGTTTTAGATGTGTTTTTATGATAAAAGTGGTGCTAGGTTGATAGATGTTGGCTGGGTTATGAATCAAAGTGTTTTGGTTATGTTTTCGGTTGTTGTGGAGGGTTAATTGTGAGAGTTTTGTGGGAATTCGAGAAGGGTTGTGGTTGCTATTTTTAGAATGCATTATGATGCATTAATCCTCTTTGGTTTGAGGTAAAAGCAGGGGAGGTTGATTCAGAAGTAAGTGGAGAAGCGTAGGAGGTTTTGGATACTTGTTTTTGCATCGACGAATCGAGGTTTTGCGTGATGGTGAGTGAAAACGTGGATTCCAGCGTTGGAATGTTTTAAAGATGGTTTTTGGGAGTTTAGGTAGAGCTTGAAACGCTTACCTAAGCTCGGAAATAAGTAAAGTGGTTTTACTCTCTCGGTCATGCTAGTTTGAAATGGTTTTATGCACTTTTTTGATTTACATTGTACCTAGTGTTTAAGCATGATTTAAAGTATTTGATGTATTGTTCTTAAGCATGTTTTGCTGAAGGATGCACATGGTAAGTGATCCTTGCAAGTATGGTTTATACTTGTGTTTTAAAGCATGGTTGTTGCTTTGGAAAGGGAATGGTTTAATGCTTGTTAAAAATAGTAAGGTAAATGTTGTTTGGTTAATTATATTAGCAAGTGATGTGGTTTTAAAATTGTTATCGGATATAGTTGGCCGGCCATAGGATTGAGTGCACTGTAAAATAAGTCAGCTTGGATGTTGAGGGTTTTATACGATGTACCGAATACTCTATCCAAGTACCCTAACGGTTGAGGGGTTAAACAGTACCGAATACTCCCGTTAGTGGGTTAAGCATCTAACCGATGAGAGGGATTGGTATCCCTGTGGGTTGAGAATGTAGCCGGTTGGAATTGTACCTGGTTGTTATTGTACCGCGATTGTGATTGTATCGCTATTCCGGTTGAGATGGCTTGAAGTGTTGGGTTAACACTTGTTGAATCCGTGTATCCGATGAACTCTTTTGTTAATGGACTTGTTAAAGATCACTTGAAAGCCAATATAATTGTTAATGTATCATTGAAATGGTTTATGTTGTATAATGTGATTTATACATGTTTTCTCCTTAAGCTTTGCATTTGGTAGTAATGCATGGGAAGGCTTAAGTAGAAGGTTAGCAATGTGACTTGTTGTTGGTTAATGATACATGTAGCATATGGTTTGATATGCTGGTTTTAATGTTGTAAGTGCATGTTTTAAAAGAGGCACGATGTTTTAAAAGATGATGTTGAGAAATGGTTTTAAATGCATTGATGGTGTTTTGTTCTGAGCTTTCCTCACTAAGCCTTGTGTGCTTATGCTCTTTGTATCCATCAATGCAGAGAATTAAAGTTCCAGAAGGCAGCAAGAAGCAAGGGGATCTTGGCAAGACTTGGTTCCAAAGTATGTTAGAGACTAGACTATAATGAATAAGGGCAATGGGGTACTTGTTATGATTTGGGGAGATGTTTTGGGGAACTCCCTATTTGAGCATGTTTCTTAGGTTGCTTTTGGTTTGTAAATGGCCTTTAAAGATTGATTTTGGTGCTGGTTTGTCTTTTGGTATATTGTATGGATGCAACTTTAGGAAGCATGCCTATAGATTTCCATTCGATGCATAAAGCCTTGTTGTGCTGTTAGATTTGTGTTGCTAGGTTGCTTATGGTATGTTTGGCATGTTGGTATGATGTTATAAGCATGTTGGAATGGTTTGAGAATGTTTTTGGGTTGAAAAATCAGCAATTTGTGGCATTACAGGTCCAGGCGTACCGATACGCGGTGAACTGTATCAGTACGGCTAGGCATTTTCCAGCCTGAGGGATTGGTACGTGTAAGGGAGTACCGGTACGCCTAGTTAATTTTGGCCTGGCGTACCGATACGGGCAAGGAGTATAGCTACACGTTATAGCCTCTGGAATCTGATTTTTTAAACCCAAACCTGTGTACTGATACCCACGTAAGCGTACTGGTACAAATGTTAAAACAAATCAAAAGTTAGGTAAGTTGGTTATTGCGTATTGGTATGGGCCGTGGTGTACCGGTATGGTGCATCTTTATGCGTATTGGTACGGTAACACTAGTACCGATACTCAAGGCTATTTTCTGTTGCATCGGCTCATAATTTTGCTTGCTTCGCATTTTAGTCCCTGAATCTTGCTAATGCATTAGTACATGGTTAAAATGATTGGTTTGAGTTGGAATATGAGACATACTCATGGAACCTGGCTAATCTAAGCTTGGTAATTTAAAAGTGGGTATTTGACTTGTAACTTCGTCAAATTACAATTTGGTCCCTAAGTGGTAAACGAAATCAATTGGATGTCAAAGTGATGCCCGATTGAGTTGGGATTACACATGTTATCTGTATGAACATGTAGGATTAATAATTGGCATCTAGATAAGATAAAAAGAAAAAAAATGGACCGGGTTGGCTGAATCTCTTCAGTTTGTTGCGGTAAACCTAATGTGGCCATCTTGATTCGGTTGGGCATCTAGGCCGGGTCAAGGGGGTTACACAGTGCAACCCAACTTGCACACATCGTTGCAATCCATCTGATTCAAGATATGGATTATCTTCTCCAGCCATCCCTCGGCTGCTTCAAGGCTCAGACCCCTGAATTCCTCGCCTCCAAAACTGCGAAGATGCTCCAAGGGTAAACCTTGATTAACCACCACAACAGGTTCCGATGTTTGCACTTGCACTCCAACCATCGCTGCCTGAAAAGATCCCATCATCGTTTGGATTAACGGAGTCAAATCCCTAAAAAATGGCCCTTACGGAGCCTGAGGTATACCACCTACCCCAACGTCAACAAGAGGAACCCACAGAGGGGGAGGGGGAGGTAAGGTATTATGAGGATTGCCTCCATCGTCACTATTCTACCCAGACCCGATATTACCAGCCATCGAACGAGTCTCATGTCGAGCCATGCTAACAAAAGCATAAAAATACATTAAAGTCAGACTAGCATTAGGCAAAGCATCAAAATACGTTATAGTGACCCCGGATATTTGACCACTATCCTTGATTAGTCGATCGGTAATCATTGAATAACCGACCATTAACCTTACATATTGGATAGACAGATCTCCCATGATGACTGACAACCATCAAAACCCATACCATGCTGATCGCATGATATGACAACCTTGTTGACCGCAAGATTAACATCAACAAGGGGAACTGACCTCTCAACCCAAGTGATAACATCATAGTCCGAGTAGCCGACCGCTCAACCCAAGTGATAACATCATAGTCCTAGTAGCCGACCGCTATACCTCAAGAGCTCTAACCACGATCGATTTTAAACATATTATAGTGCACTTTATCCTATGGCATGCCAACTATATCCGAATGTTTCCTCATCATGTAACATAGCCAATATATCATTTACAAAACCATTTACTCACTGTTTTACAATGCATTATACCAATCACCACATATGCAACCCACATTGCCAAGCAATACCAAATTCCTGACTGGAATGAAAACCAATGCTTACTAGCATTTCATATACTTTTAAACCACTGCATATGTACTCAAAATCATGCATTTACAATAAGTAAAACAAACCATGTTTACGACCAAAACATGAATTACACATGTTCATATTCGAACCGATATTAAAGAGCAAAAGAGGGAAACTTACTTCCGAGCTTAGGTAAGTGTTTCAAGCTTAACCTAAACTCCCCAAAACACTTTCAAACCTTTGAAAGACTTTTAAAATTGTTTCCACTCACCGATTATGCCTCATATTTCTCTTTGATGTAAATCGAGCTCCCGGCAAGCAACTATCCACCTCAAACTACTTCGCTTAGATTATCCCCTATTTTGACCATACAAAACTAAAGGAAACATGCATCAAAATGTATCCAAACCACTGCCTCAAAGCTATTACCAGCAACTCACAAGTTTCCCACTCAAAAACCATCCGAAACTTATCGAAATCAACCTCAAACACCTTCAAATCTTAACCCAGCCACAATATAACGATTCGCTACATCAAACTTCAACAATTAACATCTAAAAATACCTTTACAACATCCTTTTAGTTCCACCAATGATTAAACTCCATTAACATCACAAAAACCCTTAACTAACAACCTTTAACATTAGAGATTCAACTAGTTTTGGGATTACAATGTTAAAACCAAGCTATTAACACTATTAAACACCAAAATCATGATCTAATTTGATCAAGAACCCAACAAAATTGATCCAATTCAAAAATTTATCAATTTCACCATTAAACCATAATTAAATCAATTTTCCATAGTTAAACTATCAAAACACATTAGAAAACAATTGTAAAGGATCAATAACTTGGGAATTTCAGTAAAGAACCTTTCATTAGAGGATAAAAACGAACATTACCTCTAATGGATGCTTTCTCCCTTAATTGGTTGGATTTACATGAGAAAACAAAGTTAAAACAATAAGGTTTTGTTTGGAAACCATTGAGAATCCATTTGAAATGAAAATATTTAAGAAAATAAAGATTTACCTGAAGATTTAGAAGAAGATAATGGTGTTTGGCTGGAGAGATTTTGAGAGAAAGTTAGTTACGCAACCTTTGTTTTAAAGAATTAATTATCAATTAATTCTCCCCAACCTATTTTTATTTTCCAAAATACTTTTAAAAATATCCAATTAAGGGATAAAATATGAGATTAGACTTTTGGGCAATTAGCTCCTTAAAGATTGAAAGTTTTGACCCTTTTACAAAACAGTCACTAAATCAGTTTTCAAAGTCTACATTTTGGTCACTAGTCCAAAATGTCTGATTTCCAAAACTCATTTACAAAATTGATTCCACCAAAATAATTAACATATTAAATAATGATTTTAGAATATTTTCCCACATTTTTATCACCTTCAAAAATATTTAATTTGATTTAATCCCGAAACTGATTCGAATCTCTAATACTGGTCCACCACACCCTTAAAATGAACCCCAAAACATCTAGACCCAAAATTGGGGCGTTACATGGGAGATTGATTTTGAGTACTACCTGTTTGTATAAGTTTGATTTGATGTTTTGGATTTGTATGAAGCTTGTCATATGGTTTTGAGGGGTTGAGAAACATTAAGCATGATTGGGTAGAAATCATGCCTATAAGGATATGTCTTCAGTATGCCATGTTGTGAATGATCTTCTACCTTGCTGCTACGTTTGAAAAATTGATGTTTGTGTAGTTATATGATGTTTATATGTTGTTTGGAGTTTGTTAGGCTGAGCCATATTGTCATATGTTGGACCAAATTTCATTATAGGTCTGACCGTACCGGTATGGGTCCTCAAGGATCGGTACGCGGGGACCTGTCTCGACTCAATCTGGGCAAAGTTACCTTGGCGTACGGATACACCTAGGGACCGTATCGGTACGCGTTGCTAAAAAATAAGCCTGGTTTTGGTACACGGGAAGTCGTATCGGTACGACCTTTAGCTACTAGAATCCCACATTTTTTAAAACACATACCCGTATCGATACGCTTGAGGACCGTATCAGTACGCCTTTGCATTTCAACCCCATATAGATACGGAGGGTCCTTTTACTGGTATTGAGGTCGTTAATTTGGTTAAGACGCTTTCTGAAGTTTGTTTTCTTGCAATTTAGTCCATGTTTCTTGTATATGCAATTAAATGAGTTTGGATGGTTAATTTAAGTTGTAATTTAACCCGAATGCATGAAATATGACTAATTAAGGATTGGTAACTTCAATTTCATGTAAGTCCTCTTATTTATTGGAAATTACATTTTAGTCCTTAAAATGTGAATTCGAACAATTGGGTGTCAATTCGACGCCCGATTGAGTTGTAATCTTCACCATAACAAGTATGATCACCTTAGGACATAATGATGCATTTAGATAAGATAAAAGAAAGAATGGACTGTTTTGAATGTAAATCTTCCGGGTTTATCTCGACAAACCCTAATGTAGCTCGCTTGGCTCGGTCTTGCGACTAGACTGGGTCAAGGGGGTTACATTAGCTTTTATAGGATGATACTCAATTTTCAAATCATAATCCTTAAGAAACTCAAGCCACATACGTTTCCTATGGTTCAATTCTTTTTGAGACATCAAATACTTCAAACTATTGTAATTGGTGTAAATAGTACACTTCTCACCATAAAGGTAATGTCTATAAATTTTCAAAGCAAACACCACAATCGCAAGCTCAAAATCATGAGTCGGGTAGTTGCGCTCATGAACTTTCAACTACCTCGACGCATAAGCCACCACTTTTTCATCTTGTATCAACACACATCCCAGCCCAACGTAGGATGTATCATTTTACACTAAGAACTCCTTACCATACTCGGGTTGAATAAGGATAGGAGAAAGAGTCAACACCTCCTTCAACTTCTCAAAACTACACTACTGACACTCCGTCTATACATAAGAAACATTATTTTGCAAAAACTTCGTCAATGGAGTAGCAATACTAGAAAACCCATCAATGAAATAATGATAATACCCAGATAATCTAAGGAAACTATAAACCTCAGATACTAACTTAGGCTATTTCCAATTAAGGATAGCCTCAATATTCTACGGATTAACACAAATACCCTATACCGAAACCACATGACCAAGAAACATTACTTTCTTAAGACAAAACTCGCACTTACTTAGCTTAGCATACAACTAATTTTCATTCAAAGCTTGCAACACAATTTGCAAGTGTCAATCATGATCCTTTTCGGTACGAGAGTACACAAGGATGTTATCAATAGACACAACCACAAATTGGTTAAGATACTCATGGAACACCCTATTCATCATGTCCATGAAAGTTGTTGGGGCATTCTTCAAGCCAAACGACATCACCAAAAATTCATGATGCCCATACCTTGTGCGAAAAGTAGTTTTCAGCACATTTTCATCTTAACCTTTAATTGATAATACCCTAACCTCAGGTCAATTTTTTGAAAAATTCACCGCCCCACAGAATTGATCGAACAGATTATCTATTCGTAGCAACATATACTTGTTTTTAACCATCAATTTATTCAATTACCGGTAATCAATGTGCATTCGCATCATTCCATCCTTCTTTTTAACAAAAAAACTAGCGCACCCCAAGGTAAAACACTAGGGCGGATGAACCCTCGATCCAACAACTCCTAAAGCTGAGTTTTTAACTCCTTTAACTCTTTTGGCACTATAAGATACGGGGTAATGGAAACATGAGTCGTACCCATGTATGTCTCAATACTGAATGCCACCTCTCTAATCAGCGGTAACCCATGCAACTCCTCATGAAATACCTTCGAAAATTCAAATATAGTTTGAATATCCTTTACTCAAACCCTTTTTGTATCTGGATTCATCAAAATAGAATGATACCCTTGACAACCTTCTTGCATCATCTTTTCAGCTCGCATGGCCAATACAATATTGGACAAAAACTTTACATTTTCACCAACCAACACAGCCTCATAGTCATCGGCAAGCTTTAAGGAGGTCCTTTTAGATTCATTGTCCACAACTGCATTATGCTCACTCAACCAATCCATTCCCAAGATAACATCAAAACCATGAAAATGGCAACTTCATCAAATCCACATAAAACTCATGGCCTTGAGCAACCAACGGGCATCTCCTATACAACCTCCTAACCATAATTGTCTTACCAAAAGAACTACTCCCTCTGTCCCATTTAAAACGTCCATTGTTGACTTTTCACGTAGTTTTAGGAAGAAAAAGTTTGTGTAAGAAAGATGATGTAAAATAATTGAAATGACAATTTTATCCTTGAAAAGTTAAATTTTGTTTTGTTGGGAAACTAAAAAAGGGGTATAAAGGGAAATATACCTTTTAAAAGTTGTTGATTTTTTCAATGAGACATTTTAAGTGGGACAATTTTAAAACACAAAATGGACATATTGAGTGGGACAGAGGGAGTAGTAACTAACATTCCCCCATTCAAGATTTCCAAAAGTACATCTAATAAATATGCATGCCCGCTCAAGATGTTAGAATAAGTAGACCTCGAATCGATCAAAGAAAATAATGATAAAGATTGCAAGGTGAAGGTACATGCGATCACATTTGTGTAATTACGGCCTTCACGATGAGCATAGATCCGAGCCGGTCCACCAGTCTCTGGTCGTACAACAACTGTATGAGCCACAGTCCTCTGACTATCCTCATATCTTTAGAAATTACCCCTACTACGACCTCAACCTCTTGTAAGTGCAGCAACTGCCGGTATCTTCCACAACGCTCATAATCGGTTGCAACACGTACATCCTGACCACGGCCAGCACTGCCAGCATGCTTGTGGCCCAATTTATATTTTTATCATGTAACCTCTTGAACTACCTTCCAGCATGACCAGACTCAACTGTTATTTTTCCCTTGTCTCCACTTACAACTTGCACCGAACCACCCAAAGATTGCTCAATATCCTTACCCCTATTGACCACCACATAAAAATCCCCGTAGTTGGTGGCCAAAAAATACGTCTTAATATCCTTAACAAGTCCATGGAAAAACCTGTCACATCTCTATCAGTCATCAAGGACCAATTCAGGAGCATATTGACTTAGACAAACAAACTTCACTTCATACTCAAACATCGTCATGTCACCTTGCTCCATGGATATGAACTCTTTCTTCCTAGCATCCTGATATTGCAGACCAAGATACTTCTTTTTGAAAGATCCCTGGAAAAACTCTCAATTCACATTAGCATCTAGAACACCCACAATTACACCGAGTAATAAGGACACAGTACAACCCAACTTACGCTTATCATTGCATTCCATTTGACTTAGAATACACATGGCACTCTCCAACTACTCCTCAGCCGCCTCAGGATTTAATTCCCAAAACTTCACACCTCCTAGACTACTAAGACACTCTAACAATAACCCATGATTAACGACCACAACAGGTGTCGGTGCTTGCACATGCACTCCAGCTGTTGTAGCCTGAAAACTCCTGTTATCGCTTGAATTAACGATGTCATATCACCAAAAACTAGTCCTTGTGGAGCCTGAGGTACACCCCTAACCCCAACACTAGCAGATGATCGCCTCTCACATCTCGGACCCATACTTACTAAAGCATAAAGAACACGTTTCGAACACAATAAAGTCATGCTAGCATTCGGTGAAGAATCCAAGGTAACCTTAGGAATTATTTTTAAAACCATAGTAATAAGCAATGTGTTCCCAATGATACCCCCAGCACAACAAAATGCTTAACAATGTAATTAAACATAATGTACAATTATCGGAATAGCAAATTACAAATGACAATGTCACCCAACAGTTACAAGCCTGGCTCTGAAACCAAAAATGTAACCCCCGTAACCCAGCCTAGATGCTAGACCAAACTGAGCGAGCTATATAGGGTTTACTGAAACAAACCCAGAGAAAATTAATACAAAATAGGCCCATTTTTTCTTTTATCTTGTATGGATGCATCTATTAATTCTAAGGTGTGCATGCTAATAGCGGATAAATTCTTGACTGAATCGGGCGTCAAATCAATATCCAATTACGTGTAGTCACAATTTAGGGAGCAAATTGTAAATCTAGAAAACTGTGAGGACTTACATAAATTTAAATTTACCAATCTTCAATTAATCATATTACAAGCTTACATTCCCAATTTCGACTCAATCCTATCATCCATACTCATTCAATTGCATACATAACAATCAAGGGACTAAAATGTAAGAATAAAAAACCAGAACATCAAAATAACTGAATTACCTTTTAGTGGTATCGATACCTGAGATTGGGTATTGATACTTAGCCTAATTTTTAAATGGTATCGATACCCCTATCTCGAGTATCGATACCTGCATAGAAATTCCAAAATCTCAAATTCTAGTAGCCAAAACTAGTATCGATACCTCATCCTGAGTACCAATACCCTAGCCAAATTGTGTGCACCCGTATCGATATGCCTTCCCAAGTATCGATACCCAGGATAAAATTTGTCTGTTGGTATCGATACTTAGGCTCGAGTATCGATACCCCTAGACCTGTAATGTCCAATTTAGCTGCTTTTTCATCCAATTAGCAACCCAAACATGTTCCAATCAATCATATACTTGTACCATCAATTCAAAAGGGTAAAACATGTCACAAAACATGGCAACCACAAGCAAGTAAAACATATGCACTAATATCCCAAATCTAAAGGCATGCTTCCTAAACTCACCCAACTCTACATCCAAACTAAGAATCAAGGCATATCTCAGCTTAGGCATAAAACCATTGAATTACTAACATTCAAGTAAACACATGCTTGCATCACAATGGCCTAGACATAAGCATTCAAGTAACATACTAATGACATAGCAATCAATGAACTTTAAACCATGAGCAATCTCCTATCAAAAATACTTCAATCAAACAACAATATGAGCTATCAACCATAGCAAACAACATCAGCAACATCGCTGAAAACCATATTACAAATTCCCCAAAATATGGTAAACACATTGCCTTATTAAACGAATTTAAAACTAAGTTTCATACTCAAACAATTGCCTCGCTCTTGGATTCCTTCTCGCCAAACAACAGCAGCCCCTTCAACTTTATTGCTCTGTATCAAAGGGTAAAGTACAACATAAGCACACTTGCTTAGTAAGGATGCTCTAGAATTAAACATTGACGCAATGTAAAACTCATTTTAAAACCTTGTTACACTTGAGTGACCACATGTCAAAAGTCAAAATAAGTTTTTTCGCATATGTTTCAACAAAACTTATCATGCATAACAACTATATGCATTTAAATTCATTTTATGATTCACATAAAAACTTTTCTCATATGTTTCCACAAAACATATCATCAATAACAACCATATGGATTTAAATCAATTTCATTATTCACAAAAAACCATTTTCTCATGTGTTTCCACAAAACATATCATGCATAACATCCATATGCATTTAAATTCATGTCACAAATCATTAAAATCTCATATATTGACTTTCGAGTGACCCAGATAGTCTCACCTCTATCCACACATCCATAATAGTGGATTATTATATCTACACATCGGATACATGGATTCCGATGGTCTCACCTCCACGAAATCTTATACCTTGCCTAGTTAAACCACATGGTACCATCACTTGGGCTATCTAGTTAAACCGCATACCCAAAGTGACAACCCAATTGTTCGAGTAGCCTAGTTAAATTGCTTTTCCTCAAAGACTATGGTCCGGTCGGCTTGTTTATATTATAGTGAACTTTCGCCAATTATATCCAATAATTTCTCTGTAATACCCTGATCCTGATCCTGATTCAAAGTATTACATTCAGATCTCCCAAAACCGACCCATCAAATTTATCATTTAAAAACCACGAGTTTGACGTTTCACAAAAAATTTATTTCCATAAATCAAAAACATTTATTTCCATAAATCCACATAAGTAAATAAGCGGTTTGACCAAATAATAGTAAATCAAATAAAGTTATAGCCTCGACTGTGGTAAGGTCCTATGAATACAATCAGTCCAAACTAAAACATGAAGTATTGTATTTTGAAGCTAGCTCGGTGCTGGGAAATCCCCTTCGACGTGCTCCTCCAAAAGAAACATGTCAACCTACGCACGAAAAAACCACAATTTCACACGCTGAGCTTACAAAGCTCAGTGGTACATTTCTATTCTAGCACAATTCATGAATATCATAAAACAAGCATACATGATAATATAATTAAGAGTGCACAGAAAGGCTTCTCAACACTAAAGATGTAACACCCTTAACGTATACTCGTAGATCGAATATACATTAAAGATGTTACGAAATCATTGGAAGAAATCTTAACTTGTAATTTTTTTAATTTTTTATACCAAAATTTAATTTGTAGTTTAACCCTTTCTCGGTTTTAAATTTAAAACTATGTCGTTTAGGTGTAGCTAGTTTTGACCCTTAATTGGTTTACAAAATCTATAGTTGAATTATTGAAATAAAAAAATATAATTCAGGGTGAAAACTACATAAGCTGCCTAGACCCTTTCTTAATTTTAAAATTTTTACGCGATTAGGGCTAAACAACACTTTAACCATACCAAAGATTTTGCTATTGTTAACAATTTGTATTTCTAAACTTATCCATTCATAAAAGCATATAATTATGCTGTAAACTTATGTCGCATATAGTTCACCTTTAAAATACTTACATGCCCACTAGTCTATCAAATTATGGTAAAGACGTACTTACTGAACTTATTGCAGTAACTTGATTTTTTTCCAAGTTTCTGCTCTTCCTTGATAGACGATTTCCAAGAAACCTACGTGTGACATAAGACACATGCTAAGTACGAACTTAGTGAGGCATTCAAAAATAGTTTTAAGAAAACATGAAGTAATGCAATTTAGCATATCATGTATAAAGTGCAATACACATTTTCTATATCTAGCAATCATGTCACAATGTCAACTTTCCATATGTCATCACCATCATGCGAAACATCATTATCGTGTATAACATGAATCATCTCTATTATGTATCATATAACATCTCTATCATGCATCATGTAACATTTCTATCATATATCATGTAACGTTTCTATCATATATCAATAACATTTCTATCATGTATGTCGTGTACTTCTCTTTCATGTAACATGTAACTTATTTTTAATGTATCATGAAAACATGTAACATTTTTTCATGTATCATGTAACATCTGTATCATGTATCATGTTGCATCTTGTTATTATCATTATCGTGTCTGGCTAGAGGCCTATGGAAACCACGTAGCCTATCTGCGCCGTAGTGCCATGTAGAGTACGTACTCGAGAAGATGATGTTTGCTTCTCGTATAAGGACGCTCTTTGCTCCTTATATAAACACCTCGTTAGTGCATTTTGCACTATGGGCTTGGATCCCCAGGGTGTATCTTGTTTCATTTTAATCTTGTCATTTTCTTATGTGAACATGATTCATCATTATTTATGCAAACAGTAGTACGTACCTTGTACTCCGTCAAGCTTGCCATGTTGAATCATGCATCATATCACGTATTATGAAGAAATGCAATGTAAATTTTAAATTAGGATCGACTTATCTCAAGTCTTCCCTTTTTCAACATACTGCAAACATATAGAAATGCACTCACCTGAGCCATGTAATAGTATGCCTCACTAAATTCTACTCTATCCTTTCCTTTATAGTATCTCGAATCCTTATTTTGATTCGGATCCAACTTCAATTATCACATGAATATGGATAACACTTGTTAGATTCAAATCTAACAATATTTTAAACATGCTATCAAATCTAATCATTCGAATATACAAAATTCCCAAAATTTCCTTCATTCTTTAAACTGTCTAAAACTCATTTTTGGTCCTTAATGGTCATTCCAAACTTCAAATAATTCTTTCGAGTTTGCTAACTAATATTGGATACAGAAATGTCTCAATTTTCAGTTTCTGGCACCTGGCACCACCTTCGAAGATATATTTATATAAAATGATCTAAAACTTGGAATTCGATTTCGTTAGTTCTGAAAGAAACTAGACTCAATAAACTTTTCACCCATATAAATTAATAGTCCAGATTCAACTTGTACGATTTATGGCGAATTTTCAAAGTCAATTACAGTGTTGAAATTCAGAGCATACTAGTACTCTGTTTTCCGACCTTTCATCACTTAAAAATTCATATATTTTAACTCAGAACTCGAAATTAATTTCCGTTTGTTGGAAACGAAACTAGAAGAACAAATATTTACATCAATATATTCACCATCTAACCATTTTTGTAGAATTTATGGTGAATTTTCAAACTTACTGCCATAATCCAATTTTCTACACTGCTTCTATAAATAACTTCAAATTTTATACTAACTTCTCCTTACTTCTCTAATTTTCAATCTAGTCCCAAAAATTGCTTTAAACCATCAATTCAATCACCTTCTTCACCAAATAATTGTTCAAAATAATTCCCCTTAATTTTCCTTTTTTACCGAAATGGTCACTAAAATGCAAAGGTAAAGACTCAAACTTCTTAACTTTGCAAATTAGTCCTCCAAACAACATTACTACCTTAATTCTATTATTTCAACTAAAAATCAGATTTAATTCTTCTCTAAAACCTCCTTCCCGAATTGGTCTCTTAACTTTGACAATTTGTCAAAATAGTCACTAACTCGATTTAACATCAGTTTTGCATTCTAACTTCAATTTCATATCTCCAACATCCTTAATAACAAATCAAGCTTACTAGATTATTAACCCAACATCACAAACCTTAAATTAAACTTGAACCCATAATCCCTAATCATCTTCATAATAACCAAAATATATGGGGTTTAGTCCCAACTCAAAAACCTGATTTAACACCATACCAACTTAATTTTAACTTGAATTCAACCATGAAATGATAAAATTTCAAAAGCCCCAAAATTTTTTCCATAAACCCTAATTTCTTCTCATGCAAAATTCTCATCAATCAAACATGTATTCCATGAATTATTTACATCAAAAGATAGAGTTTGACGAGTAGAACAACTTTTTTAGTTGAAAAGATTACCTGAAAATCAAGTTTCGGGGCTTGAATCGAGCTTAGAAAATTTTTCTCGATTTCTCCCCACATTTTTGAAATTGTAGATGAATAAATATTCATATTTTTGACCATTTTGTTTTTAATTCTTCTAAATATGCCACTTATAAATATAAATGAATTTTAAATTCATTTAAATAGGAAATTACAATATTGCCCTTTTATCCAACAATTGAGATTGATTCTATCATCAATCGAGGGTCAAGATTTAATCTTCCATTTTCTTCTTCCAAAATTTCCCTTGTTACTTTTTAAATATTTCAAAATTGCCATTGGGGTCCAAATTACCAATTTGCCCTTCAACTAGTCTTTATTTACTAGCTTGTTTCAAAATTGTCATCTCGTTACAATTCAACTAAATTAGTTCATTTCCAGCCGGCCACTATTCCATAAAAATTATTTTATGAAATTTCCATGGCTTATGGAACAGCCTTTGTGTTGTTACTATTTTTTTTTTAAATATATATGAAAAGGTAAAAAAATAAATAAAATAATAATAAAAAAGGGGATCCCACGTGCGGCCATGTGCGCGGGTTTCCTCCCCCAAAACCCTCCCCTTTTCGCACGCAACAACTGCTGCCTTTTCCCCCACCGCGCCTGGGCCACGGCAGCCGTCGCCAGTGGTGCCAAGTGATCCGCTGCACCTTGGTCGTTCCAACGCCGCCGTCGCCGTCCATCGCTGCCGCCATTCAACTGTAAAACAAGGAAGAAAAAGGGTTCAGACCCTAATTAAATTAGGGGGCAAATCTCCCAAATTGGAGCCAAATCAGATGAAATTCGGATTGAATTTCAGCAAATTAAAGCTGGGATGATTTCATGGGATGAAAATGGGGATTTTGTCCCTAAATTGACTTGAATCTCAATCCTTCAAACCCTATAAATAGTGCCCAATCCTTCATTGTTAAAAACACAAGAAAAAAATCCGAAAATACTCTAAAAATTATTGGGAGGTTGCTGGAATTTATTCAAGTTTTGTGCAGCATTGGTTCGAATTTTCGCAAGGAATAGAAGCTAGCAACTCGGCGTTCATCGGTATAATTTCTTTTTTTTAATTTCAAATTTATTCATTTTATTTTTGGTTAATGTTCTTTCATTTCAGGATATATTTGATGTTGGTATGGATGTTTTAATCTTGTTTTGTTTAGTTGATTTTCTAATATTTAGTGTTATGTGGTTGTTTTGTTTCAAAAAAAATAATAATATAAAGGAACACCAAGAACATGTTGTTTTCTTTTAAATATGAAGTTTGATCCAGTTTATTTCTAAAAAATGAAAAAAATGATGTTGTTATAAAATAAAAGTGATTTTTGATCCATTTGATTTCTAAAAAATGAAAAAAATGATGTTGTCATAAAATTTTTATTTTTTAGTTTTTTTAAATAAATACAAAAAATTTAAAAATTAAAAAAAGGAAAAAGAAAAAAAGAGTTTCTTTAAAATAAAAAAGGGGGTTTCCAAACTTGTAAATAAAATTTTCTTTAAAAGGTTTTTTTAAAACATAAAGAATTTTTATTCTTAAAAAAGGATTTTAAATTTTTCAAAAAAAATTAAAAAGCTTTAAAAAATTTAAAACATAAATAAAAAAAGTTTTAAAAAAAGTTCTTAAAATAAAAAAAACTTTTAAACACAAAACAAACCTTTTCAAAATATTGTAAAAAAAGAAAATAATAAACTAACCTTTTCTTAGAAAAAATAAGATAATAAATACTCTTTCTTAAATAAAGTTCTATTCTAAAATTATCAAAAAAGCTTAAAAATAGTAAAAATATTAAAAACAAAAAAAGAATAAAAAGCTTTAAAATAAAAAGAAAATATATAGTATTTTGAATAAAATCTTTAAAACACAAAAATTCAAAAAAACATTTTAATTAAAAAGCTTTAAAACAATAAAAAAACAAAAGAATAAAGCCTCTTCAATTTATCAAAAACACAAAAAAAAACTCCTCGAATATAAAAAAAATAAAAACAAACAAAAATCTCTCTTCAAATAATAATCTTTTGAAAATAAAATAAAACTGAACCAAGCCCATTAAAAAAATTTGAGTTTTAAATCGTGCTTCTTTTCTTGTTAGTTTTATTTTTAAACTAGCCTTAGGAATAGGTTCTTTAAACCTTAGATAAAGACTTCTTTGAAATAAAACTTTCTTCACAAAGAATAAAACACGCTTAATAAAATTCAAACCCTCAAATAGGAAAAATACTTAGACATTTTTAGGATTATTAAGTTTTAACTTAGAATAAATAAAAATCTTCAACAAATTAAGTTTCTTTACTTGTTTGTTAAAAAAGTGAAATTAAAATAGTGTAGTGTCTTACTAAGAGGAAATGACGGGTTAGCGCCATAAGTGTTGGCGGTGATTGAAATTCATTTTTGAATAGTAAGGCCGTTAAAATAAAATTAAACTTATAAAAAGACAATGATTTAAGCTTTACATCGATTCGCAAAATCTGACTTTAAAACATTTTGTATCTGACAAGGTACCAATTTTTGGGCTTCGTGGGGGTGCTAACCCTTCCCCACGCGTAACCGACTCTTGAACCCGTTTTTGAGTTTTCGCATACCAAAATTGTTGTTTTAATAAAAATAAAATAATTTTATTAAAATAACCCATTTTAGGTGATCCAATCACACCTTACTTTTAAAAGATTGGTGGCGACTCCGTTGTTTTGATTTTAAAACATAGGGACCCCTTAAGAAAGGGTTGCGACAGCTTGGCGACTTCGCTAAGGAATTTTTTTTTTGTTTTTACAAAAAACTGAGTTAGGCCACAAGTCGGTTACATCTTGTTTTAATGTCGGCATTTGCGAATTTAGGTAAAGCTTAACTTAATTATCCGTTTATAAGTTTAATTATATTTTACGCATTTAAGACTTAAATCCAATCTCTAAGCCCGAGCTTCGTCCCGATCGTTTAAGTAGGGGGAAAGCGCTATCGCTCTCGTAGAAATATTGATTATTCGTATGGGCCTAGCAAGTACCTCTGGGGCCCACGCTTTATGCCTTCGTATGGATATTGATCCTCCGTATGGGCATAAGAGTGGGTCCCTCTAAGTTGAACCTGATTCGTTTGAAGCCTATAATAGGTGAGAATCAAAGGTCTTGCTACCCTTAGTAGGGGGCACTGAGGACAATTTGGGAAACCTTTTAGAACCCAACCTGTGTGAGAGTTTAGAAGCCTACCTCATTAGAGCCATGTGTAAAACCCTAGGCTTTGATTTTGGTCAAAATTATTTTGTAGGAATAGTCCGTGGAGACATGTCCAAAAGTGTTGGATTGCGCTGCCCAGTTACTATTTGTACAATGAAATTATTTTGGACCTTTTTTGTGTTTCTTTCGAAGTATTAATCATTTCCTTTTCTTGCCTTGTCTTTGTTTTACATGTTTGCATCCTCATTCCATATCTAGAAGGGGTTGATTCTCAAGACATTTGCTCAATTAGAAAACAACTCTTGCCATGGATAGGAGGTACCTAAAAAAGGAAGAAGACAATGTGGATGTACGTCACTAGTCTGAGGTCAACCAGCGAGCACACGGGGATATGGGGCCGTTTTGACTATGAAACAAAGCAACTGTTCCTTGATACCTACGGCGATATAGCATATCTGCTACATGTAGAGGTGGATGAACCATTCCTCAAAGCATTGATTCAGTTCTGGAATCCAGGGTACTGTTGTTTTACTTTTAATGGTGAGGATATGATTCCTACATTTGAGGAGTATTCTGCACTTTTCAAGCTACGCAAGGTGAAGAAGGACCGAGTCTATGCTAAACCCCTAAAGAACAAGAATTCTCACTTGAGGCTTAGATCTTTTGCTGGCATGAGGGGTGGTTGGGTAAAAGGACTGATACAGAAAAGAGGGGCCAGCTTTTCATTCCCTTGGTGGAGAATCCGAAACATAATTCCACTCATCTAGATAAGGAAAAGTTAGTGGATCTTTTGGCTATGGCAATTTACGGCTTAGTCATCTTTCTAAGGGTATTGGGCAATATCGATGTGGCCATGTTAGATTTCTTCGAGCAGTTGAAAAGGGAAACCAACCCAGTGCCAGTTGTACTAGCAGAAAGATTCATCTCTTTGAATGCATGACGCAAGCTGGAAGGTGTGCGTCTTAGAGGATGTGCACATTTGCTCCAGGTTTAGGCCCTTAGCCATTTCTGAAAGTGTCCGACCCTGGCCTTGTCTAATATAAACTCCCCAAACTTTTCTCCACTCTGATAATTTCTGGCAGAGAAATGGTCGGTAGCTAAGAGGAACGAGTGGGTTGATATCTTCCGGGATCGCCGTGATCAAGACATCGTATAGAGGGTTCAATGGATGGGCCGCACCAAGATGTTGTATAGGTGTGGGGATTATGATTATTTGATGTTGTTAGGCCTATGGGGTGGAATTGGTTGTGCCCCCTTACTAGTGCCACGATAGTATGGCTCTCGATAGTTTGTCCCCTTCACTACGGGTCTTAATTTATCAGAATTCGAGTTCCAAGGTGAATTTAGAGAGAAGATCTAAACTATTAACAATTCATGGAAGCATTGATACCTCATGGAAATCGAGTTTGACAGTCAGTATATGTTCACCCCTGATTACAATGTTTGGAGGCATCTCAGGATGAATGACAAAATTTTACCACCAACTCTGGGACAGACTAAATCCTTGGAGGAACATCTAAAGGTGGTCCCGTCTGAAGCAGATATTCTAAGAGCCGAGTTGAAGAGGGCCAAGGCCTAGATTGAAGACCTACAAAGCCAGCGCACGAATGACTTATTTGAGGCAAGCCTAGATGTGGATAAGTATAAACGATTGTTGATAGATGAAAAGAAAAGAGGGAAACAAGTAACTGAGAATGAAAATAACAAACGGGCCCTCGAAAAATAAAAAGAAAGTGTGGCTGCATGGAAGAGGAAAACCCATGACAACAAAGTCCGTTTGTTTGAATTGCAAAGGGTATGTGATTAGACAAATAAGAAGTTAAAGCAGAGCCAAACCTTCGTTGTTGAGTTACAAGCCAGAATAGTATACCTGAATCATTCTCTGCATAGGTTCTAGAATCATCATTCTTATATCGAACTCCAGTCTAGTCTGAGTGAAAATGATACATTGAAGAAGCAAGTAGAAGCTATGGAAGGCATTATTCAGGAGTTCAGGATGAAGATTCTGGTTCTTGAAGATATCAATGAAGGGGGCAATGACTATTGGTTTACTCGGCTTAGGGACAATGCCAGAGAGTTCCAAGAACGAGATGAATTCAACAAAATTATCATGACACAGATACAAGACGTGGCTAAGCATGTAAAGATGTTAGCTACTGAAGCTACGACTCTCCGCCAATATGTCAGGCCAGTTGGCGAGGTAGGACCAAGACTCATATGGCTGATAGAGGAAATGAAAGAATTAGGTATTTGGGCAGAAATATATTCGTAAAAAAAGGAGTTATTGTAATAAAGATCTTTCCATTCAATAAAGAGTTTGTTCTTTGAGCAATTACTTTATGGAATCAATGGCCCTTTGCCTGTATTCATGCATTTCCTTTTTGCATTTCTTTGTTTGTTTTGCGATAGATTAATATCATTGCATACATATACACAACATAAGATTTTAATCGAAATAATTTACCTAAATAGAAAATTCAAAATAGCAAGTCACAAATACGGTTCCCATTCCAAAACTAGAGCAATGGACAAAAGTATTGAAGACAGAATGACATCTCTCGAAATCAACCACAATAGTACTCAGGACAGGCTGGATAAGATTGAGAGTGACTTGAAACATGAGATTGAATTGGCGAACAGGAAGACTGTTAGTCAGATTGCGGCCATGTTTGGGTTTAGAGACCTTGATGCCCAAGATAACCCAGAAGATGTTATCACTTTACCACAATTTCAGGGGATTCACCCTGGAATACCAAAAGGGGCCTCCCCGTTCAAGGCCAAATTCCCGCTCAACTTTGCAGAATCTTCTGTTCGCGCACAAACTGAGCCAGTGGTCAATCCGGGGGTAGTACATGATCATGAGGTCCCGGACCTTGATGAAATTGCTGATAAGGTCAACATGAACAAAAAACTTGAAGATCGTTGTGATAAGCTATAGGAGATCATTAGGAACTTCCAAGAAAGGAACACCTATGGAGGCATTGATGCTATAGACCCGAGTCTAGTATCCAACTTGATAATTCCTCCGAAGTTCAAGACCCCTAACTTCGATAAATACGATGGGACTACGTGTCCCAAGGCCCGCCTGATCATGTATTGCCGCAGAATATCGATGTACTTAAAAATGAAAAACTCCTCATTCATTGCTTCCAGGACAATTTGTCTAGGTCCACAACTCGCTGGTACAATTAGTTAAGCAGGGAAAGTATCCGAACTTGGAAGGATTTGTCAAGGGCGTTTGGTGAACAGTAGGAACATGTTGCTGATATGGTTCCAAACTGACTTGTTTTGCAAGGGATGGAACAAAGACATAATGAAAGCTTTCGCCAATACGCTCAGAGATGGCGGGATATTGTCGCTTAAGTTCAGCCGCCACTACTGGAAAATGAGATAACACCCATGTTTTTGGACACCCTTAAAGGTGCTTTCTATGATCGTATGATCAATCATGTGACGAAGAGTTTTGCAGACATGTTAATGAACAGGGAACTAATTTTGGCAGTTGTTAAGAGCAGGAAGCTTGATGGAGAAGAGATGAAGAAACCGTATAAGAAAAAAGATAATGAAGTCAATATGACAGGTGTTTACAACCTTAATTATTCAAAAGGGGTAGTCCTTAATAAGCCTGTTACCCAGAATTCCAATCTTGTGGCTTCAAATCCGCCAAAAGATGAACGAAAATACCAAGGGAATAAGAAGCTTTATTTTCCTCCTATCCCTATGACGTATGTCGAGTTATTCTCCGAATTGGTTGAAGCACAGATGGTGCTACCACGACACGTTCCTCCCTTTTATCCTCTATACCTGCCATGGTATGATGAGAAGGCTCAATGCGAATACCACGCTGGGAACAGGGGGCATACCATTGATAACTGAACTACCTTCAAAAGGGAAGTAGATGATCTACGAAAATCAGGCATGTTATCTTTCGATACTTCAGACGCGAAAGATAACCCATTGCCCAACCACCAGAAGACTAAAGTGAATGCAGTGGACAAGAAGGAAGGCAAGTTGGTTAAGGAATATGTTGAGGAAGTTAAGGCACCTATAGCATGGGTATGAACACAAATGGTGAAGGCTGGACTACTAAGAAGCAAGATGTGGAAGTTGAAAGAGGATGGTAAGCCATTATGCGAGTACCATAAAGAGGGAGGACATGAAATTCAAAGCTGTTTTGAATTCAGAAGTTTGGTCCAAGACAATATGGACAACAAAGAACTGGAGTTCTTTGAAGAGAAGAAAAGGTGTTGCACGTTGGATGTATACGCCTCAGATGAAGGCCCCGCAAAAAGGGACTATAAGGGAATGAAGCCCTTATTAATTAAGACCATGGGTAGAATTACTGAGCCTGAGAAGGGAACAATGCCGAAGCTGGTTATAAAGGCACATGCCCCTTTTCCATACAAGGACAGTAAACAAGTGCCTTGGAATTACTCTTGCTCGGTAACGACCCTAAGAAATACATTAGGAGGTGAAGGAAAAAAAGAAGAACCGGTTAGTTAGGTGGGCAATTTTACAAGAAGTGGAAGGTGTTACTCACCACCAGAGGCTGAAGATAAGGATGCCACCCAAAGGAAGATAGCAACTGAAGAACTTGAGGGGGAAAATGATTTCTTTATAAAGAAACCCAAGACTCACCTGGAGCCCGTGAAAGAATCGGAGGCTCAGGAATTTTTAAAGATACTCAATCACAGTGAGTACAGTGTGGTGGAGCAGCTTCATAAACTCCCGGCAAGAATTTCAATGCTATCTCTATTGCTGAGTTCAGAGGGCCACCATGACGCCCTTTTAAAAATCATAAATCAGACTTTTGTTCCAAAAGAGATAACGACTGAAAAGATGGACAAGTTGGTCAGCAACATTGCGGTGAATAATTTCATCTAATTCAATGACGAATAGATGCAAGGGGCACATGCTAGTGATACTTTAAAAAAGCTGCCGATTGACAGCTCTCACATGACTATATACCAAAATACTGTGAGAGCACTCGATGGGACCCAAAGTGATGTTCTGGGGAAAATAGAGATACCCTACAAATTGGCCCATCTACTTTTGCAATAGATTTTGTGGTGATGGACATCAAGCCCATCTATAGTTGCCTGTTGGGGCGCCCTTGGATCCATACTGCAGGGGCTGTTCTCCCCACTTTGCATTAGAGGTTGAAATTCATAGTTGATGGCCAACTAGTGATAGTCGGAGCTGAAGAAGACATCAACGCCTCAATATCAACTGGCGCCCCTTGTATAGAGACAAATGAAGGTGCGCTCTAGTGTCATTTTCAAGACATTTGATCTCGTTAATGCTATCTTTGTCACTGAAGGAAACAAGGTCCCTGAGCCTGAATTGTCAAATAACACAAAAATACAAGTCAAGCAGACTTTGAGAAAGGGGGCAAATGCTAGAAAGGGCCTCGACAAGCAGCTTTAGGGGAGGCCATACCCCGTGATGATCCTAGAAAAGAGAGACCGGTTTGGTCTAGGCTACAAGCCCAACCCAATGTAGAGGAGAGCAGCGATAAGAGATAGACATGAAAAACGGAAAGCAAGACAGAAACAGAGAAGAAATCAAATGGGAACCAATGATATTCCCACCTATCAATCACAATTCTAGGTCGGGAGGCATCATGAATCCTGAAGCTACAAATGATGAGGAGAAGAAAGGAAAGAAAGAGCTCGAGAAAGCTTTTGAAGGGCTGAACATTAACGCCATATCATAGGAGGATGAGGGAAACAAGTACCTTTCCATGATACGCCCCTGCTCGGAGCTGAACAACTGGACTATGGAAGAAATCCCTATAGCTTTTAGGTCATCCACAGAGTAATGCTCAAAACTAACTCTTTTGCCTTAGACCCGAAGGCATTAGAGATTTCTTGTTAAGGGTCAATGTCAAAAACCATTATGGTTCCTCTATCAATAAAAGATATTTTTCCAATAAATCTTATGTGGCAGACTTTCATTTTTTTAAACACCGTAAACAAAATGCAAAGCAAATTAAAGTAAAAAACCAAAATAAAAAAATCATCATTTCATTCTTTTGACTTTTCATTTTTGTTGTATACACATATATTCCATTTCTTTCAGGTTTCCAAATATCAATGGTACAAATAACTCTGAATCTGATTTGGAAATTGACTTTGAGTTGCCCATGTGTTTAGAAGAGGTCGAAGACTGCAAAGATGAAGAAGAATATGAACTGCCTAACAAGATGCTCAGGATGTTGGAAAGCAAAGAGAAACAAATTATGCCTCACGAAGAGGAATTAGAGGTTCTGAATCTCGGGACTAAAGAAGAAAGGCGTGAGGTGAAGATCGACACTTCTATTACCACTGAGACTCGAAACAAGTTTGTCAAGCTCCTACAAGAATATAGGGACATCTTCGCCTGGTCATATCAAGACATGCCTAGTTTAGACACTGACATTGTTATGCATCGACTTCCTATCAGACCCGAATGCAAGCCTGTGCAACAAAAGTTAAGGAGGATGAAACCTAAAATGATCCTAAGAATCAGGGATGAAGTGAAAAAGTAGTATGACGCCGGTTTCCTTGAGGTGGTTAAGTATTCTGAATGGGTGGCTAACATTGCCCCAGTTTTGAAAAAAGGTAGGAAAGCACGAATGTGTGTTGATTATCGAGACCTTAATAGGGAAAGCCCTAAAGATAACTTCCGATTGCCGCACATTGACATGCCGGTGGATAATACAACAGGACATTCTCCTTTCTCTTTAATGGATTGATTCTCAGGGTACAACCAAATCAAAATATGCCCAGAAGATATGAATAAAACAACATTTGTAACGTGGTGAGGAACCTTTTGTTACAAAGTCATGCCTTTTGGTTTAAAGAATGCAGGGGCAACCTACCAACGTGCAATGGTAACCTTATTCCTTTACATGATACACAAAGAGATAGAGGTGTATGTTGATGATATGATAGCAAAATCTCGATCAGAAGAGGAACATATCGAAAAATTGGAAAACTTTTTAAAAGGTTGAAAAATTCCAGTTGAGACTCAATCCATCCAAATGCACTTTTAAAGTGCAATCGGGAAAGTTGCTAGGATTTTTTGTGAGTGAGAAAGGGATTGAAGTTGATCCAGACAAAATTAAGGCAACTTCCTCCATCTCGAAAACAAAAAAAGGTTCGAGGATTCCTTGGAAGGTTAAATTACATTGCCCGCTTCATCTCCCAATTAACAGAAAAATACAGTCCTGCATTTAGATTGCTTCAGAAAAATAATCTGAGAACATGGAATGAAGAATGTCAAGTGGCTTTAGAGGAGATCAAAAGGCAGTTGACGAATCCATCTATTTTGGTGCCACTTATTTTAGGGAAGCCTCTGATCTTCTACTTGACCGTTCACGAAAACTCAATGGGATGTGTATTGGGGTAGCATGACGAAATCGGGAGGAAAGAGAAAGCAATATACTATTTAAGTAAGAAGTTCACAGATTGTGAAACCGTATATTCCCCAATTGAAAAACTGTGTTGCGCTTTGATATGGACAACCAAGAGGCTTAGGGAATACATGTTATACCACACCACGTGGCTGATATTGAAGTTAGATCCCTTAAAATACATGATAAAGGCACCAGCTTTATCAGGAAAATGGCTCGTTGGCAAATGTTACTTTCAAAATTTGACATTCAATATGTGAGCCAGAAAACGATAAAAGGAAGTGCAATAGCAGACATTTTGGCAAGTCGTGCTTCCGAAGATTACGAGGCCATGAACTTAAGTTTTCTTGATTAAGAACTAATGTGCATTTCGATTGACGAGGATAATAGCTCAGAGGAATCTTAGGTGATGAACTTTGATGGAGTTGCAAATGCATTGGGATGTGGCATTGGGGCGGTTTTAGTTTCACTAGAAGGGAACTACTACCTTTTCTCTTATCGGTTAAATTTCTTATGCATCAATTACATGGCTGAATACGAAATTGAGTCTGCAAGCGGCTATTGAAAGAAAGATAAAAGTTTTAAGAGTTTTCGGAGATTCTGCATTGGTCATTTACCAGATCTGCATAGAGTGGGAGAATAAGGATACAAAACTAATCAAATATTTAGTTCTTGAACTAATAAAGGAGTTCAATGAAATCACATTCAAGCATCTCCCGAGAGAGGATAATCAGATGGCTGATGCCCTTGCTACTCTTGTTGCCATGTTCAAGGCTAGTGAAGGTACTGAAATAATGCCAATCAAGGTGTAAATGTTAGAATTCCCGGTCTATTGTTACAATTTGGAAGAAGAAGCTGATGGTCTCCCATGGTACCATGACATTTTACAGTATATGAAAACTCAAGAATATCCATTACAGGCAATTGACAATGATAAGAAAATGATTAGGAAATTGGCCACATGCTACGTCCTTGATGGCGAAATTATGTATAAAAAGATTCGAGATCAAGTGCTATTAAGGTGAGTAGGCGCTAAAGAAGCTCAAACGATCTTGGAAGAAGTACATGAAGGGGTTTGTGGGACTCACCCTAGTGGCTTTACTATGGCTAGGAGAATTATGCGCTTTGGATATTATTGGTCCACTATAGAAACAAATTGCATCAATTATGCCCGTAAATCTCACAAGTGCCAGGTATATGCTGACAAGATTCATGCACCTCCTATACCAATTCATGTCATGACTGCCCCATGGCCCCTTTCAATATGGGGCATGGATGTAATTGGCCAGATTTACCCTAAAGACTTGAACGACCACAGGTTCATCTTAGTGGCTATTGACTACTTCACAAAATGGGTAGAAGCAGCCTCATACGCGAATGTCACTAGGTCGGTTGTTTGCAAATTTTTGAAAAAAAAGAGATCATTTGTTGATACGGCTTACCAGAGAAAATCATCACCTACAATGCATCTAATTTAAATAACAAGATGATCGATGGGGTTTGTGAACAGTTTCAGATCAAACACCATAATTCGGTGGCATATCGCCCAAAGATGAATGGGGCTGTCGAAGTTGCAAATAAGAACATCAAGAAGATAGTCTCAAAGATGGCTGACACTTACACTGATTAGCATGAGAAGTTGCCATTCACATTGTATGCTTATAGGATGGCTATAAGAACTTCCACTGGGGCAACACCGTTTTCATTAGTATATGGAATGGAGGTTGTGCTGCCGATTGAAGTTGAAATCCCTTCACTCCGTATTTTGATGGAGGCAAAACTAGAGGAGTCCGAATGGGTTCAAACAAGATATGACCAATTAAACCTTATTGATGAAAAGAGGTTGAAAGCAATTTGCCACGGCCAGATGTATCAAAGAAGAATGATACGAGCATATGACAAGAAGGTTCACCCGAGGAAATTTAGGGAGGGCAATATCGTGCTAAAGAAGATGTCGCCAATCCAAAAGGATTCGCGAGGAAAATAGGCACCAAATTGGGAAGGGCCATATGTGTTATCAAAAGCTTTCGATGGAGGGGGATAATTTTGGCCGAAATGGGTGGAGACGAGCTCAAGAATCCAGTGAATTCTGATTCGATCAAGAAATATTACGCATGAAATGATGAAAAAAAGAGCAAAAACCCATAAAGGGCACTCAAAATAAAAAAGAAGAAAAAAGAAGAAAAAAAGAAGAAAAAAAAAAGAAGAAAGAAAAAGAGAAAAAAAGAATGAGGGTTCAAGATGAAAACCCGCAAAGGGCGTCTTGAACCAAATGAGGATTCAAGTTGAAAACCTGCAAAGGGTGGCTCGAATTATTACAGAAAACAAATAATCCCTTTAGAGGCTTGACTATTCGGAAGGAATTTCATATCTTTATTCATTGTTATAGTGGATGAAATTTTCTCGACAAAGGCATCATTCGAGGTTGTTTTGTGAAGAGTCTGAACCTTTGATATCTGGATACTTGTCTTTTGACCCTTCTTTTGTACTTTTCCTTCATGTTTGCCACAACATTAATGAAATTCTTCTTTTAAGCCTATTTTCTTTGAATGCCCCCTTTTACATAAATGTCTTTTATTTGGTTAAGGGTCATTTTGGTTTAGGCATCATTAAAATATGCAAGAGATTTTTGTGTATTACTCTGGAAATGATTTAAGAACATAGGGACTATGACATGGTCCCTTATCAATCCTCGAATATGGGACATGTTATGATCAAGGGCAATTGATACCCAACAACTTTGGTAATAAGCCTGGAAAGATAAAGTTAAAATTCTGTGTCATTCGAAGATCTTTTATGGGAATTCATGAGGATCCTCAAAAGGGCCTTGTCATACACAATACTGCTTGAAACTCACTCACACAATACGGATGTATCAACTACAATGATAGTTGGATGTGCGGAAGAGTATGTTTTTCAATGAGCAAAGAGATACAAAGAATGGAAATAGTAAAGAAGAAAACTACCATTCAAAGATTAGCGAAGTAGAAGATGATCGTTTGATGAAGGAAATACTAAGAATGTGAACGACAAAGACATTGAACATGTACTTTTGTCCAGATTAAAACAAGTTAAGAAAAAGTTTAAAACTTAGCATGCATTCATGTTTAGACATCCTCAAGGGAATGCACAACATATTTGCATCATATTGCAGGTATGCAGAAACTCTTCAACAATAGGACCCGCCTATCCGTTCAGGCAAAAGGAGAATGGAACCTTGCTTATCTATTCAGGCACGTGGAGAATAGAATTTGCCTATCCGTTCAGGCGAAAGGAGAATGGAACCATGCTTATCTATTCGGGCACATGGAGAATAGAATCTGCCTATTCGTTCAGGCATAAGGAGAGTGGAACCATGCTTATCTATTCAGGCACATGGAGAATAGAACCTGCCTATCCGTTCAGGTGTAAAGAGAATGGAACCTTGTTCATCTATTCAGGCACATGGAGAATGGAACCAGTCTATCTGTTCAGGCGTAAGAAGAATGGAACCGTGCTCATCTATTCAGGCACATGGAGAATAAAACTTGCTTATCAGTTTAGGCGTAAGAAGAATAGAACCTTGCTCATCTATTCAGGCACATGGAAAATGGAACCCGCCTATTCGTTCAGGATAAAGGAGAATAGAACCATGCTTATCTATTCGAGCACGTGGAAAATAGAATCTGCCTATCTGTTCAGGCATAAGGAGAATGGAACCATGGTTATCTATTCGGGCACAAGAAGAATAGAACTTGCCTATCCATTCAGGCGTAAAGAGAATGGAACCTTGCTCGTCTATTCGGGCACATGAAGAATGGAACCAGTCTATTCGTTCAGACTTAAGGAGAATGGAACCTTTCTCATTTATTCGGGCACATGGAGAATAGAACCTACTTATCCGTTCAGGCATAAGGAGAATGGAACCTTGCTCATCTATTTGGGCATATGGAGAATGGAACCAGTCTATCCATTCAAGCATAAGGAGAATGGAACCTTGCTCATTTATTTGGGCACATGGAGAATGAAACCAGTCTATCCGCTCAGGCGTAAGGATAATGGAACCTTACTCATCTATTCAGGCATATGGAGAATAGAACCCGACTATTTGTTCAGGCGTTTGGGGAATAGAACTTGCCTACTTATTTGGGGCATCAAGAGAACGGAGTCGATTGGCAAATTAGTAGATGGTGAAAATTAATGCCACCTGTTCTTTGCTACATCTTTGTTTCACTAGAATGAGCAAAGAAAGGGCAGCTGTTGTCACTATTTTTTTTTTAATAAAAAATAAAAATATATAAAAATAAATAAAAAATCTAAAAAAATAATAAAAAGGGGGAGCCCATGCGCGGCCACGCGCATGGCGCATGTGCTGCACACACGTGGGTTTCCTCTCCCAAAACCCTCCCCTGTTCGCACGCAGCAACTGCTGCCTTTTCCCCTACGCGCCTAGGCCACGACAGCCGTCGCCAGTGGTGCCAGGCGGTCCGCTACGCCTTGGTCGTTCCAACGCCGTCGCTCACCTGCAAAATAACGAAGAAAAAAGGTTCGAACCCTAATTAAATTGTGGGGCAAAATCTCCCAAATTGGAGCCAAATTAGATGAAATTCGGATTGAATTTCAACAAATTAAAGCTGGGATGATTTAATGGGACGAAAATGGGGATTTTGTCCCCAAATTGCCTTGAATCCCAATCCTTCAAACCCTATAAATAGTGCCCAATCCTCCATTGTTAAAACACACAAGAAAAATATTTGAAAATACTTAGAAAAATACTCTAAAAATTATTGGGAGTTTGCTGAAATTTATTCAAGTTTTGTTCAGCCTTGGTTCCAATTTTCGCAAGGAATAGAAGCTAGCAACTCGTTGTTCATCGGTATAATTTCTTTTTTTTTTAATTTCAAATTTATTCATTTTAGTTTTTGGTTAATGTTCTTCTTTTTCAGGATATATTTGATGTTGGTATGGATGTTTTAATCTTGTTTGTTTAGTTTATTTTCTAATATTTAGTGTTATGTGGTTGTTTTGTTTCAAAAAAAATAATAATATAACGGAACACCAAGAACATGTTGTTTTCTTTTAAATATGAAGTTTGATCCATTTTATTTCAAAAAAATGAAAAAAAATGATGTTGTTATAAAATAAAAGTGTTTTTTGATCCATTTGATTTATAAAAAATGAAAAAATGATGTTGTTATAAAATTTTTATTTCTTAGTTTAAAAAAATAAAAACAAAAAATAAAACATTTTAAAAAAAGGAAAAAGAAAAAAAAAGAGTTTCTTTAAAATAAAAAAAGGGGTTTCCAAACTTGTAAATAAAATTTTCTTAAAAAGGTTCTTTTTAAAACAAAAAAGAATTTTTATTCTTAAAAAACGGATTTTAAAATTTTCAAAAAAAATAAAAAAGCTTTAAAAAAACTTTAAAACATAAATAAAATTTTTTCAAATAAAAGTTCTTAAAATAAAAAAACTTTTAAACACAAAAAACAAAAAAAACTTTCAAAATATCGTAAAAAAGAAAATATTAAACTAACCTTTTCTTAAAAAAATAAGATAATAAATACTCTTTCTAAAATAAAGTTTTATTCTAAAATTATAAAAAAAAGCTTAAAATAGCAAAAAATATTAAGAACGCAAAAAGAATAAAAAGCTTTAAAATAAAAAAGAAAATAAATAGTATTTTGAATAAAAGCTTTAAAACGTAGAAAGTCAAAAAACATTTTTATTAAAAAGCTTTAAAACAATAAAAAAACAAAAGAATAAAGCCTCTTCAATTTATTAAAAAAAACTCATCGAATATAAAAAGAATAAAAACAAACAAAAACCTCTCTTCAAATAATAATCTTTTCAAAATAAAATAAACTGAACCAAGCCCATTAAAAAAATCGAGTTTTAAATCATGCTTCTTTTCTTGTTAGTTTAAGGTTCCTTAAACCTTAGATAGAGATTTCTTTGAAATAAAACTTTCTTCACAAAGAATAAAACACGCTTAATAAAATTCAAACCCTAAAATAGGAAAAATACTTAGACCTTTTTAGGATTATTAAGTTTTAACTTAGAATAAATAAAAATCTTCAACAAATTAAGTTTCTTTACTTGTTTGTTAAAAAGTGAAATTAAAATAGTGCGGTGTCTTACCAAGCAGAAATGACGGGTTAGCGCCAAAAGTGTTGGCGGTGATTAGAGTTCATTTTCGAATAGGAAGGTCGTTAAAATAAAATTAAACTTATAAACGGACAATGATTTAAGCTTTACATCGATTCGCAAAATCTGACTTTAAAACCTTTTGTAACCGACAAGGTAACAATTTTTGGGCATCATGGGGGTGTTAACCCTTCCCCACGAGTAACCGACTCCCGAAACCGTTTTTGAGTTTTCGCAGACCAAAATTGTTGTTTTAATAAAAATAAAATAATTTTATTAAAATAACTCGTTTTTAGGTGATCCAATCACACCTTCATTTTAAAAGATTGGTGGCGACTCCGTTTTTTTATTTTAAAACGTCAGGACCCCTTAAGAAAGGGTTGTGACACTCTAAAATTTTAGTTCGATCTGATATCCCAATATTCATAAAATATCTCTGCTGCGATTTTACCTTTACCGAGCTATCAGATTTATTCTGAAAATTCTATATTTCCATATTCGGGATATCCGCACTACCATCTCATAAAAACTTCCTTTCCCAAGGACTTAGACTGAATTTTCCTAACTTAGTCTATTATTCCAATAATTATCGAAAATCTTTATAGAATAAAATTTCTCTTAGAAATCCTTTATCGATAATCTATACGAATATTCTCTACTCTTACTGAGTCCAAAATGTCGATCATAAACACTTTTATGGGACCTTCCCGAAGGTCACCCATCCTCGTATTTCTCTGGCCTGAGCACGTTTAACAATTTCATTCGATCTGAATTCGGTACCTTTTTCTGCATCTTAATTCTTAAAACCAATATCAAGGTACCTATTTCGATCCAATTCACTCTTATATTGAATAAAATTACTTGTTGGGGAAACTTACACTATAGTCCCCAAACTTTTCCAAAGTTTATACTTTAACCCCCTAAACTTTCAAAATTTACAATTTAGTCACTACCCAAAATTTGGGATATTACAATTCTCCCCCTCTTAAGAAAATTCGTCCTCAAATTTTCAATGTTTACCCGTTTCAAACAATTTCTGGTATTACTCCTGCATTCTCCTTTCAGTTTCCCATGTGACTTCTTCCACTTTATGATTTCTCCAAAGGACTTTAACCAGTGGAATTTTTTTGTTCCTTAACTCTTTGACTTCATATGCCAAGATTTTTAGTGATCGTTACTTATATCTGGAAGTAATGCTAGTTGATAAATCACTTGTTCAACTCCTTTTAGAATCTCATATGGCCCAATAATTTTGGGACTAAGCTTTCCTTTTTGACTAAAACGTAACACCTTTTTTCCAAGGTAAAACCATTCAAAACACTTTGTCCTCAACTTTGTACTTAACATCCTTCTCTTCTTGTCTACATAAGTCTTTTTGTCGATCCACAGCAGCCTTGAGATTATATTAAATAATTATTACTTTATCCTCTATTTCTCATGTCAAATCAACCCCTCCAACTTTTGGGTTATACCAAACATTTCGATCCTCTAGCTCAAACCAATAATGAAGAGTTCGACATATTCCTCCATACAGTATTTCAAATGGTGTCATCTTAATATTTGTCTGATAACTATTGTTACTGGTAATCCTATTACAAATTCCATTGTCACTCGCTCTCACTTCCATTGGGGAATAGAAATAGGCTGAATCAATCTAGAAGGTACTTGATGTTTGGCTTTTACTTGTTAGCATGTCAAGCACTTTGTCATAAATTCCGAAATTGTCCTTTTTCATTCATGGCCACCAATACTGAGTCTTTAAATCTTAATACATTTTGCTACTTCCAGAGTACATAGTCAATGGACTATGACAAACTTTAGTCAAAACTTCTTTCTTCAAATCACCATCATAAGGAAAGTAAACTTTTTCTTGATAATATAAGCAACCATTTTGCTTAATGTCATAGTCCTGTGTTTCTCTTGTTTCAACTTATTTCTTTTCTTTTCTCTTCTTTTTATGAGTTTTGAGCTGCCTTGATGCATAGGCTACTACATTAATCTTCTCGAAATGATAATCTATAACTACATTGTAGTCTCTTAGGAACTCAACCTATCTTTGTTACCGTAGGTTCAATTCTTTTTGCATCATTAGTTGCTTTAAACCTTTGTAATCAGTGTAACTATGACACTTCTTACCATTCCAATGGAAAACCTTTTTACAATTGTTGAATAAGAAGCAGAGTAATAATAGATAAATTCTACACAAAACATTTATAATATCCAGCTAATTTCCAAGAAACTCCGAACTTTAGAGACATTTTTTGGTGCCTCCTATTCAAGAATAAATTATACTTCCTTGGAATTCAACTCTTATTCCTTTAGCTGATACTACATGTCTAAGGAAAATTACTTTTGATAATCAAAATTCATATTCAGAAAACCTTACATAAAGTTGCTTATCTCTTAATGTTTGTAATACCACTCAAAAATGGTAATCATGTACAACTTCTATCTTTAAGTATACCAGAATATTGTCCATGAAGACTACTACTACAAACTGGTCTAAGCAGTATTGAAATACCCTATTCATCAAATCCATGAACACACAGGGGCATTTGTAAGTCCAAATGGCATTACCAACAATTCGTAATGTCCATAACGAGCCCTGAATGTTCTCTTTGATACATCTTTTTCTTTGACCTTGAGATTTTTCCTCAAAACTTCACTCAATGAAATTTCTTATTCCTTAATTCTCTAATATAAACCAATATTTCTACTAACTCCTCTTCATGTATCAAATCTAATTGCATCTAAATTTATTCAGGAGTGTTAACATGTAAATAATTCAGTCAATGCCCCCCAAAACATAAGTACATATACTATAGACTTTTGCTCACTTCTGGAGATAAGACTCATTAATATACTCTTGGTCCAACTCTTTAACGATTCCTTGAGGTATAACAGTTCTAAAACTAAGTTTTCCCTTTTTGACCTATACAAATCATCCTTCATTTTCAAATAAATAATCATAACTTCTCTTTTGCTCTGACATTTAAGGCTCTCAACAGCTTAAACATTTAAATAACCAATGCTTTATTATATACAGTTGCCGAAGGTTACAACCTCTTAGGTACTTCTTGTTCTTGTACTTGAGCCCCTTACTGCTCTAGAAGCTCAATCTAGGTAAAAATCGGTAAAAGTTCATACTCATCAACTTATTAGTACTTATTGTCTTTATGAAAACCTTTCTGAAAGATATCTTAGCTTATCTATTACACTTCAGCTCTATCTTTATAAGGCTTTGCTGTCAACTATTCAAGTAGAATTAACTTCTTAGTTGACTTCTCTGAGTACTCTTTGGTTAAGAGTTCAATACTCTTTTTCAGTATTAGACTTCCAATCTTGTTCAGTATGTACTCAAATATCACTTTCATCATACTTTTATTCCAAATTTCTTATCTTCTTGATCTTTTATTCCAGCAATCATTTGTTTTTGTTTGGGTAAAGTAGGGGAATCGAGTCCTTCAGCTTTTGGAGAGGTCGTAGAAGCTTCAAAATCTTGATCACATATCGGCAAGTGGAGCGTTTGGTTGTCGGTGAGTGGAAACGTGTTTTACTACCATTAAAAGGGTTTGAAAGAAGTTGTGGGAGTTTAGATTAAGTTTGAAACACTTATCTAAGCTCGAAAGTAAGTATTGGTTGAGCTCTCTCTCATTTTTGGTTTTGCAAAATACAATCTCATGCACATGGGTATGGTTTCCATCACTCACTGTATTATGCATGTTCTAGAAATGAAAGATGATGCAAATAATCATATATGATGATTATTGAGAATAAAACATGATTTTTGAAAGTATTTTTGAGAATACTATAATGCATGGTTTAATGTATTTGAAATTGGATTGGTTGGATGCATATGTAAAAAGTGAGGTAATATTGTTTTATTGAGAATATTGGCAAGTGGCTGTGATTAAAATGTTATCGGATATAGTTGGCTAGCCATAGGGTTTAAAGTGCACTATAATAAGTCACCTCATGTGTGTTGAGGTGGGTAAATGTTCCGTTTTCTCCCCCTGGTGGATTTATACATCAAAACCGTTGAGGTGGGTAAATGTTCTGTTGCTCCAGTTTGAACCATTAAGGTGGGTACATGTTCCGTTGCTCTGGTTCAAGGATGTATGTGAAAGTGGTCGTTGGAACTACTTGGGAAATCCGTGTATTCAATGTGTTTTGTAAATAGAATGGTACTTGTTTTGAGTCACTTGAAAGCCAATATACTAGATGATGTATCATGAGAAATGGAATATGTTTGTATAATATGGTTTATAGATGAGATGCTCTTTAAGCTTGCTATTTAGAGATTTTGGCATATGAAACTTAAATTGGGGTTCATGATAGAATTCCATGATACACATGCTGCAAATGGTTTAAACGTGCATATTTGAAGAGATTATAGAAGCATGAGATGTTTTGTCACGAGACTTATACATTTGATTTGAATTAAAATGACTTTTAATTGCATTGATGAGTGTTTTAGAGATTCCCTCACCAAGCTTATAGCTTACACTCTCCTTTCTCATTAATGCAGAGAAATAAGTCTTTTCGGACAGTAAGTGTGCAAGAAGTGATCCAAGGGTCGGGATAAGTACAAGTATGGTTTTATAAATGCTAAGTAGTAATAAGAGACAATGTGACCAATTTGTATTGGGAGGTTTATTTTTGGTTACTCCCTGGTTGGACAAGTTTGGTTTGATGTTTTGGACTTGTATGAAGCTTATTGTTTGATTTTGAGGGGTTGGAAAACATTATGCATGCTCAGGTAGAAACCATGCCTATAAGGGTTATATTTGGATTTGAGATGTTGTTCTTGGTCTTCTACCTTGCTGTTATGTTTGAGGATTTGATGTTTGTGAAGTTATATGATGCTTAGATGTTGTTTGAAGTGTGTTAGATTGAGCCTAAGTGTCATATGTTGGACCAAGAGGTCATTACAGGTTTGTCCGTACCAATACTGGTCCTCAAGGATCAGTACGCGATGACCTATCTCAGCTCAATTTGGGCAAAATTTCCTTGGCGTATCGATATGCCTAGGGACTGTATCAGTACGCGTAGCTGAAAAATAAGCCTGGTGTTAGTACACGGGCAACCATATCGATACGCCCTTTTAGCTGTTGGTTTTCAATATTTTAGAACACATATATTTGTATTGGTACGCCTGAGGATCATACCAATACGCCTTTTAAATTCACAGCCATTGCGATATGAGAAAGGGCCCGTACCAGTACGCCAATCATTATTTCGGTTAGGATGGTTTTTCAAGTTTGGATTATTTGCAATTTAGTCCATATTTCTTGTTTATGCAATTAAATGAGTTTGGATTGTTATTTTAAGTTGGAATTTAACCTGAATGTATGAAATATGACTAATAATGGATTGGTAACTCCAATTTCCTGAATTTCCTCTTAATTAACAGAAATTACATTTTAGTCCCTAAAATGCAAAATTATACAATTGGATGTCAAATCGACGCCCGATTGAGTTGAGACTTTCACCCTAATCAACATGATCACCTTAGGTCTCAAATATGCATCTAGATAAGATAAGAAAAAATGGACCATTTTCAATGTAAATCTTCTGGGTTTGTTTTGGCAAACCCTAATGTAGCTCGCTCGGTTCAGTTTTGCGACGAGACTGAGTCAAAGGGGTTACATTCCTCCTCTTTTCCCTTATCCAAGCTTCAAACCCAACTTCCACCAACTTTGGGGATGTTCACCTTGAATGATAGATCTTTTCTCGCTGAATAAACTTCCCTTGATCACAAATCCGAGATTCTCACTCTAAAATGATAAGATTCCCTCTTTTACTTTGGTTTTGGGATGGAAACTTGAAGAAGAAGAAAATAGAGAGAAGGATGAGGACAAGGGTGACTTCACCCCATTCAACAATGGCAGCCCCCTTTATAAGGCATCATCAATTTCCCTTTTAAGGGTAAATTACCTAATTGCCCTCATATATCTTTCACTCCAACAAACCCAAAACCCAGCACTCAAGCCCAATAACACATGGAGGTCCATAAAGCCCAACATCTCAGCCCGACAAAGTCTGAACATTTGGCCTAACGTCTAGGTCCAAGACACTAGTCAACGCCCATTGTTAACTCGAAAATTTGGGTCATTACAACTCTCTCCTTCTACAAAAAATTCATCCTCGAAATTTAAACGGAGCAAGAAGATGAAACCAAAACAAATACCATATCTCTCGTAACGCATAGAAGATCATACTGATTTGGGAGAGTTCTCTCTCATTCGACCTTCGTCGAAACCACAACATTGAACCACTTGTTCTCAACACTTTTCTCATAAATTCTAGCGACCCAAACACCACAACCATTAGCACCCACAACGAATCGTAAAGCATGGCAACAACCAATCTCAAGCTATGCTATGCAAAAACCATTCTAAGGAACTCATCTCTGATGAAATCCACCTCGGATAACAATCCTTTCTAGTAGCATCCGTCAAATATACTTTGAAATTAACTTCCTCTAGGTTTTAAACGTTGCACCATCTCTAAGATACATTGCAGGAACATATCTATCTATCAACAATGCCCTAGACAGATATTACAGGACATGCAAAACCTTGACAAACGAACCTTACCATTAATCTACCTTGAACTAACGACTTTTCCTCTTGACTCGGCCAACCCAAGCAGGACTTAGCACTTTACTTTATTCGACCCTTATAGCCCATACGAACGATTACTACTTCGATTCATGAGATTCTGCCATTCACCTACTTGATTTTGAGAAATGAACGTTGTTACTTACGAGCTCTAACATGCAACCCAAATCACCAAGTTATCTTCAAACGTCTAATCATCTTCTTCCAAACCAATCAATTAATCTCAACTAACAATTGTACAGAAACATATAATAGTTCTAAAAAATCTTCAAATGGTCCATTCGACAATATTCCTTTGTAATACGACATAACAAACATTCGGTTACTCACAACATAGCTGTTAAACCTACACTTCTGTTGTGCCACTCTGATATCTTCAATGTTGCTTGCCTTATCTGAACACACTCAGCTCAAGATGGTGCACTAGCTAGCCCAAGTCTTACCGGCTTGTCTATTGGCTTCAGCCGTCGTCTCGTCCATGCTTATCACAACCTTCGTTTACCTTTACTATGGTACCTTTACTCTGTACAACATACGAAACTCTCATATTCTATAACCAAAACAAGGTCGTCGATCTCATGAAATAGGCAACAATTTTTCACCATTTCTCCTTGGCTTAATACATCAAAGCCACCATACAAGCCACTCCCTCATAGGCACGTCTCTGGCGAAGCACTTGGCAATGGCACCCGATTGGTCGCTTGCACAAGTATGTCCCAAACAAAGAGTTCGTCAAGTACCATACCATAGAGAGATGGACACTAACAATGAACTCAACCTTGCCCTTATCGCGGTTCTAAACCACGATCAAATGGTAAAACTACTCATTCACCAAGGGTACCTCCATACCCTCAAAACATCCACAACTCTAAGGCCAGGAATTCTCAACCCTCGTGTCTACAATGCATGCTAAGAAAATCTCATAACATATAGAACTTTCCTTGTGCTATCACCATGGAGCACAACGTCCACCTTAGAAAGGTAAAGATTCTACACATCTAACACTAACAACCAGATTCAAACAATCTAAAACTTCACAACTTCTCGCTCGCAACTTACAATATACATTATACTCTCAACAACCATCTACGGTAAAAACTTATCTAGTAGAAGTTGCAATTCTAATTACCATCGAAAGCAACAACAAACCCAAGATACACATTCATAAAAACCAGTCCATTACACATTCGAGGAGTTAAATGGCTATAAAAAACAACTGTAATAGAAACAAAGCTTAATTACCTGACATATCCTTGGCCGTAATGTTGTCATCCCTAGCTGAGCAACAAGCCGTCTAGCAACGCTTTGTACATCAACCCTATCAATAGATGTCATAGGACCTCCCCCTTGATATCCTAACGGTGCCCTAGCTCCGCCTCTACCAAAACTCTAACCATGTTGGGAAATAGCCAACCTTTAAGACTGAGCTGGTGTGTCCTCATCAATAATTGGGCAGTCCTTTGCTATATGTCCTGGTGCGCTACAACTATAGAAAACCCTTCAAAGCAAAAAGCACGCTCCAAGGTGATGTCAGCCGCAATGCTCGCATGCTGGTGGATATGACACTCTAACAGAACCATCAGTACTCCCTTCTAGAGTATAAGTCAAAGATCCCCTTCGAACCCTTGATCTTGATCCTGAGCTGACTCTCGTCAGCTGGTCTGAAGCAACTCTCTTTGAACCCTTCAAAGCACACAACCTCTCTTTTGGAACTTGAGAAGAACCTATAACATCCTAGGTCCCCATAACATGGCCTCTAGAGTACTCAAACTAACTAGATGTCGAACCCTGAAGTCACTCAAGTGCCTTTGCACTATTGGCTAACTCAGAGAATATCCCAAGCGGACCCGCTGTTATGTGCAATTGAAGGTCAACTTTCAATCCATGTTTGAACCTCTTACACCTCAAATCCTTAGTGGCAACCAACTCTGGGGCATAACGGCTCAACCATAAGAAATCTTGCTCATACTCAAAAACTGTCCGATCCCTCTTAACCAGATGCAGGAACTGATCTCTTATCTTATCCATATGAACCTCACAAATGTACTTATTCCTGAACTCATCAACGAAGGTATCCCATGTAAGAAGTGCAGGCTGTAGACCTAATTTAATGGTCTCCCACCATTCGTGTACAATTCCTTTAAGAAGGGACACAATGCAATCAAGATCATCCTCCGGGATTCTTCTCATTTGTCTCAAAATTCTCTGTGCATCAAGTAACCATTGGTCAACCTTGATCGGGTCATACTCACCCGAACCCTCAAAATTTTTAGGCCCAAAATGATGAAGCCTCTCAATCGGGGTCATGCATGGCATCTCAGATTGCCTTGGAATAGCTTGTACCACTTGTAAAAGGGCATAGGTAAGATCACAGAGGTGGCTCTCCCCTCCATTACCCATTTCCCCTTCCATCAACTCTTTTTCTAAAACACAAGGAAACAAGGTGGCACATCAAGATTCTCAGTCTTGTAAAGTACAACTCAAATTTAGGGACTTGTATTCACTAGACACCTTACCACTATCTCTATACCACCCCGGAGTTTCTTAAAACCAACTAAACCTAAGCTCTTATACCACTAAATTATAACACCCCAATCCCGATTCGAATCCAAAGTATTACATTCGGGTCCCTCAAAACTAAAACATTAAATAGGAGTTTCAATTAAAATACACCGTTTGACCAAATAATAGTAAATCAAATAAAGTTACAGACTCGATTGTGGTAATGTCCTATGAATACTATCAGTCCAAACTAAAACATCAAGTATTGTACTTTGAAACTGGCTCGGTGCTGGGAAATCCCCTTCGATGTGCTCCTCCAAATGAAACTTGTCAACCTACGCACGGAAAAACCGTAATTTAGTATGTTGAGCTTACAAATCTCAGTGTTACATTTTTACTTTCCCACAATTCGTGAATATCATAAAACAAGCATGCATGATAATATAATTAAGAGTGCACAGAAAGGCTTCTCAACAATAAGGATCATCTTCTAGCCTACCCTAGCTAGAGTTCACAACCATGTCTCAAGACACCATTAAAATAAAAGAAGTCTCACATGCCATCCTAGGCTTACCATACTCGAGGTCACACAACCCATCAAGTTTACTCGATCTCACATAGCCTACCGAGTTTATGCATTCCATACCCTGATCAAATAGCCCAAGGGTAATATAGCCAACATCAAATATCCACACAACAACATAAATAACATACATTCCCTAAGAAATGGCCAAAGAAGCTCTACAATATACCCGTGCTCACACAATCGTTGGGTTACCCGTGATCATATAGTCGTCGGGTTATTGGACCATATTCGGATCACCATAGCCGTAGATACGTCCTAGACATACTTGGATCACAATAACCACAAGCAGTCTTTACCTGAGGTCACTCAGCCAATCAGGTTACTCGAGTTCACATAGCCCATTGAGTTACTCGAGCTCACATAGCCCACCGAGTTATGTTTCTTTATCAGGTTCACCATAGCCACAGATAGGTTTCTAACCACATCCGGATCACATAGCCGATGGATTCGTCGGATCTACTCAATCACACAGCCTGAAGTACACATCCCCTTATATAATTTCCCTTGCACTGACTATAGGATATTCAAATTCCTAACCAAGACACCTAAGATAACATATGCTCCCTGAGCATCCATATATCTCACCAAGAGATAAGAAGCATCAAGCCAACCATTACAAATGCCCCAAGGCATATTTCATTCTTTATTCACAGCCACTAGTCTATATGGACGTCCCTTTAGCACACAACAAGGACCCCAATATCCACACAGTATCAACTGGTCCACCATGGATCTTTATGGATTATTAATACGAGCCATCCACTTAACAATTACCAAGCCGTTAGCCATTTATTTCATATGGGTTATAAACCCTGATTTCATGGTTTAGAATCCATTTTATACATTTAGGGACCTATTGGGCCCTTTACCTAGAATTATATAACCCCTAAACACAACCTCAAAATTCTTGGCCAAATTGCTCTGTGAGTATTGATACTCTTTCATGGGTATCGGTACACCCCTCTAAGTACTAGTACTCATCCCCGAGTACAGATACTCGATTTAGATTTGAAAATTTGGTCTTCACCCTATACCAATATGCCAACCCTCGTATCGGTACCCTGTACCAGTATGTAAACTACCCTGTACCAATGCCCTACCTGTACCGATACTCCTCTAGATATGTATCGGTACATGAAAGCCTTCTTTAAATAATGTAATAGTAGTACTGATACACCCCTAGCATATCGGTACGCGAAAATGCCATTGGAATTTTCATCAAGCATGGGGTACTAATAAGCGATCAGCTGTACCGATACGCCTCTTATATAACACCCCACTTTCTTACTAAGGCGTACCGGTATGAGTTATCCTGTACCGGTACGTGAGCCCAGATTTTGAAATCTAGATCTTAGAATTTCACGAACCCTTCCCTTAACCTAATTAGTTAAGCCCCAAAATCTTCCTACATGTTATTAAGGTATATGAGGTGGTTTACGACCAATTTTACACATTAGCAATACTTGATTCTTGATTTACCATTAAAGGGGGTTTAAAGCTTCCCAAACCCAAACTTTGCAACCTAAAACCATAAATCATACAAAGAAATTATTTTATGATGAAATGAAGAAGTTAGAAATGTACTGACCTTAAAGCAAAAACCCGAAATAAATTAGCAACCAACCTTCCTACTCATTTTTTCCCTTATCTAAGCTTCAAACCCAACTTCCTCACTGAATAAACTTCCCTTGATCACAAATTCGAGATTCCCACTCTAAAATGACAAGCTTCCCTCTTTTACTTTGGGTTTGGGATGGAAATTTGAAGAAGAAGAGAGACAGAGGGATAAGGACAATGATGACTTCACCCCTTCCACAATGGCAACCCCATTCATGAGGCATCAACCTTTTTTCCCTTTTGAGGGTAAATTAACCAATTGCCCTCATATATCTCTCACTCCATCAAACCCATCACCCAAGCCCAACAACACAAGGAGGTCCGCAAAGCCCAACATCTCAACCCGGCAAGGTCTAAACATTTGGCCCTATATCTTGGTCCAAGACCCAGGTCACGTTAACTCAAAAATTCATTTTGTTACATTCTCATTATGTCACACAGCCAATATACCACTTTTAAACACATTTACTTACTGTTTTCAATGAAACTCTCAAAAAATTTTCATATACAAAACCACATTAGGAATAAAACTCAATGCTCATAGGTATTCATTTACCTCAGTATACATTGCATATTAAATCATGCATATAAAGTAAGTAAATCATTTCATGCTTTAAACCAAATCATGAAAACCAAACCATGTTTTAAACCAACATGAATCCACAAGCTCATAATAAAACAATTAATCGAGCGAAGTAAGAACCACTTACAATTGAGCTTAGTTCAGGTTTTTTATGCTTGACCTAAACTCTCATGATCCATCAATCAAACCGTTAAAGAGCTTAACATGAATACTCACTCATTGATACACTTTGTATAGCTCGCCAAAGCAAATTAAGCCTCTGAAATGTGACGTGCACCACTAGGCAACCTTACCTTGATTGTCCCCTATTTTAAACACATAAAACTAGAGGGAAAATCCATCAATATGCATTCAAACCCACTATCAAACACAATCCCCTGCATCCTTAGCATAAACCTTCTGAAACCAAGCTGAAACTACCAAAATCCATACCAAACATCATCCACCCAACACTAATCAACACACCTACGAATTCAACATCTTATTCCTATCAAAACCCAGCCAAAAATACTTTCTAAACATCCTTATACCTTCAGCAATCATTTGACACCATAAACAACCCAAAAACTAACTTCAATCAGCCTAGGAAATTAGCAATTCTATTAGTTTCAGGGTTTCTTTTGCAAATAACATCTCATAATATTAATAGACTTTAAATATGATCTAACTCAATCAAGATAAAAAAATCTGATCCATAACAAGCCCAATCAAATTCCTTAACAAAACCAATATAAAACTTTAATTTCTTGATTCAATCATCAACCCATAATAAAAATCGATTATAAAGGATCAAGAACTTGGGAATTTCAATAAAGAACATTTGATTAGAGGAGAGAAATGAAAATCACCTCTAATAGTTGACTCCTTCCTTATTTGGTTGATTTGAAGAGAAATCTAATGTAGAAATAGAAGTTTGATGAAGAATCATTGTTGAAATCAAATGTAGAATTAAAAAGATGAACCCATTAAATATTTGGAGAGAAAATAGTAGTTTTGTTGCTTATAAATTGAGAGAAAAAAGTTTAGAGAAAGTTAGTTATGTGAGAAAACTATTTGGATTAGTTTTAATTAAAACCAAATAAACTAATTTTATACCATTTATTAATCCTTTATAAACCATTTTAAAAATAGAAAACCATTTTAAAAATATCCAAAATTAAGGGAAAATTCAGGTAAAACAATTGGGTTTAATAGCTCCTTAAAGATTCTAAGTTTTGACCCTTTTTACGATTTAGTCACCAAAACAGTTTTGAAAATTTTACATTTTGGACACCAAGCCAAAATGTCTTTTAATCTGAATTAATTTCATCAGATTGACAACTCACATATGTTCAATATATTAATTAAACATTTTATATAATTTTTTCATATTTTAATTTAGCCAAAAATTATTTTATCCAATTAAATTCCGCAAAACTAACTCAAGCACTAACCCAGTTCACCCAAACTGTCTAACCACCCTAGCTAACTCCTAGGACCAAATTCGAGGCATTATATGTAGCAAGTTAGAGTTGAGGTTTGATCGCCGACAAGAGTTGGTTAATCGAAAGAAGTCTTCATCATCGGCATCAGTGATGAATTTTGAGGGCTGAATAAGGAATACTGGTGCACCTGTGTGTAACCATTATGGATGCCGACACCAGGAGGAGTGTTGGGGAACCTTTAGATTTTGCTATGGTTATGGTTCGCGAGACCACTTTTTGAAGGATTTTTTAAAAGCTAGTAACGCTACTCCGGTTCAGGCTCACAAACCTTTTATCCAGCTTAGAGGGGTTGAGGCTTCTCTAAAGGTGGAGTAAGCCATACGTCAGTACATCAGAGTGGAGGCACCTTTTAGTCCATAGTTAGGGCACCAACGAGGCAGTACACGGTCAAGGCTTAAGAGAACTGTGAGGCTACTAATGTTATCTCATGTATATTTACCTTGTTTTCAATTTTTATTATTACTTAAGTAGATTCGGGGTCTACCCGTTCCTACATTCTTAGTGTGATATCTCATTAAGTAGGGTATTCTGACCGAGGATCTTGAGGTTGGGGTATGAGTGACTAGTCTTTTGAGGCACAATATCTTGGTAGATAAGACTTATTGGAGGTGCCTGATAGAGGTTCAAGGTTTGGTGTTCCCTGCAAACCTGATGGTGTTACCGTTCCAAGAGTTTGATGTTATTTTGGGAATAGATTGGTTGTTTGGGCATGATGCTAGTTTGGGTTGTAGTGCAAAGAATCTTAAACTTTGAGGTTCGGATAGGTCCAAGCTTATTGTGAAATGCGAGATGAGCAATTAACTTCTTAGCTCATGTTGTTGATACTAGAGTTGGGAGTTCGATGCCCGAGAGCCTCCGAGCTATTAGAGAGTTCAACAATGTGTTTCTAGAGGAGTTACCCAAATTACCTCCTGATCGTGAGCTAGAGTTTCAAATTGAGGTGATTCCATGTATGACACCAGTGTCTATTGCACCATAACGCATAGCACCGACATAATTGGGGGAGTTAAAGAATCAGATTTAAGAGCTACTAGAAAGAGGATTCATTCGACCAAGCATCTTACCTTAGGGTGCAACGGTCTTGTTTGTCAAGAAGAATGATGGTTCAATGAGGATGTGCATTGACTATTGTCAGCTCAACAAGGTAACGATAAAGAACCGTTATCCTCTTCCAAGGATTGATGATCTCTTGGACCAGTTGGGGGGAGCACGTGTGTTTTCAAATATTGATTTGAGGTCAGGATATTTCATTTAAAGGTACCAATAGATGATGTTCAGAAAACCACTTTCATGATGCGGTACGGTTATTACGAGTTCTTGGTAATGCCTTTTGGGCTTACCAATGCACTTGTAGCTTTGATGGATCTGATGAACTGGATTTTTTAGCCATACCTAGATCAGTTTGTGGTGGTTTTCATCGATGACATCTTGGTCTATTCAAGCTTCGAAGAGGAGCACGACTATCACCTACGTGTTGTCCTTCAAAGAGAAAGACAACTTTATAACAAATATAGTAAATATGAATTTTGACTTTTCAAGGTGGCGTTCTTAGACCACATTGTTGTGGCAGATGGGATCCATGTTGATCCTTAAAAGATTCAAGTTGTGGCAGAATGGAAACCTCCTAGGAATATCATAGAAGTCCGTAGCTTCCTTGGACTTGTCGGATATTACTTCATTTTATCAAGGATTTCAATATCATTGTGGTGCCTATGACAAAGTTGTTATATAAAGGAGTTTTGTTTAAGTGGAACGTAAAAAGATAGCAAAGCTTCAATCAATTAAATGCTTATTTAATAAAAGCCCTAATTTTGATTCAACCTGAGCTGGGAAAAGATTATATAGTCTACAGTGATGCTTCTATGAGTGGCCTTGGTTGTGTTCTCATGCAAGAGGGTAGGGTGGTCTCCTACGCCTCAAGAATATTTAAGCCTCATGAAAGGACCTTACGCATGATTTGGAGCTTGCAGTAGTTATCTTTGCATTGAAGATTTAGAGGCACTATTTGTACGGAGAAATGTGATATATCTATACCGATCACAAGAGTCTAAAGTACCACCTCACCTATAAAGAGTTGAATTTGAGGCAAATAAGATGGATCGAATTGCTAAAGAATTATGATTGCATCATAGAGTATCGCCCCGATAAGGCCAATGTTGTGGTCGACACTTTGAGTCAAAAGTCTATGTCGGACTTGAGGTCAATGTTTGCTCATTTGAGGATGACTGGGGGTGACGGTTTATTAGCCACGATTCATGTGGATCCTACCTTAATACAAGAAATCAAGAGAACGCAAGTGTTGGATGAGGAATTGGTGGCAAAGATAGATATGGTTCAGTGAGATAAGATGTCCAATTTTGAGGTACAAGATTGTGTGATCTTGTACTTTAAAGGCCAGTTGTGTGTCCCATCTTTAAAGGATTTGAGAGATTGGATTCTTCATGAGGCGTATCACAGTCTGTTTGTTATGCATCCAATAAGCAACCAAATGTATCAAGGTCTTCGTCCCTTGGCCTAGTATGAAAAGAGATGTAACGGAGTTTGTGACCAGATACTTAGCTTGTCAGCAAGTTAAAGCTGAACATCAAGTTCCTTTGGGCTTGCTTCAGCCCATTTAGATTCTATAGTGGA